>CM021765.1:158303734-158345501 GCA_011076525.1 Nettapus auritus
AAGAAAGAAAGAAAGAAAGAAAGAAAGAAAGAAAGAAAGAAAGAAAGGAAGGAAGGAAGGAAGGACTTTTTGTTAGGTACAGTTGTTTTATTTCATTAAAAAGTTGTGGAATAAATAAATAACTAAATAAAGCCCGTCTTGAAGTTCTACTTTGCTAACAGAAGGTTCATATATGGCTTTTATCTCATAATTAGACATCGTGACAAATAACAATCATAATATGAAATCCTATTGGCAATACAAAGACAAATATTGTATTTTGGACTTTAAGAAAGCTAGGAAAGTATCAAACAACATTTGTTATAGAAGTTCTTAACACATTTAGACAGATGATCTGAGAAATATATTAGTTATGCTTGAATATTGTTAAAAAATAATATTGCTAATATCAGGACTAGAAAAAAAAAAGAAACAACATTTTTTCATTCTGAGTTTTTCAGAGCAAGGAGAGTGCAATCATATTTGCACTACAAAATGTAAACTTTTTTGAATAAAATGCAGTTATTTGTATTTGGTTTATGTGGTAAGGTTTTGTTAGCAAAGGGGCTGCAGGGTTGGCATCTGTGAAGAGTCCAGAAGCTGCCCCACGTTAGATCAGAGCCAGTTCCAGCTGGCTCCTAAAAAGACCCGCTACTGGCCAAAGGTGAGCCAATGAGTCATGCTAGTTGCATGTCTCTGACACCATATTTATGAAAAGAAAAGATGATATGTAGGAAGAGCAGTGAGAGAGGAGTAAGAAAATACAGGCCTAAATAACCCTGCAGACACTAAGATCAGTGAAGAAGGAGAGGGAGAAGGTGCTCCAGGCATCACAGCAAAAGTTCTTCTGCAGCCCATGGTGTACCATGGCAGAGCAGATATCCACACTGCAGCCCTCTGAAGAACCCATACCTGGGCAGGTAGATCTGGCTAGAAGGAGTCTTCAGCCCATGGAGAGCCCAGGCAGGAGAAGACTCCAGATCTACAGACTGTGGAGAGGGACCTGTGGTGGAGCAGGTGGTCTGGCAGAAGCTCCAGTCTATGGGGGTTCCATGCTGCAGTAGTCTGTTCTTCAAGGACTGCACTCCATGGTACAGACCCATACTGGAGCAGTTCTTGAAAAACTGCTGTCTATGGAAAGACCATCTAGGATCAATTTGGGAAAGACTACATCCCAGAGATGTAGTCTTTCAAAGAGGGACCCCATGCTGGAACTCCAGAGGAATGTGAAGAAAAAGGAGCATCAGAGACAAAGCATTATGGACTTATTGCAACCTCTATTCCTCTTTCCTTATGCTGTTCAAGGAGAGAAATTAGAAGAAGGTGGATGCGGACAAGGCAGTTTTAGTTTGATTTTAGCTCTCTTTGCTCTCTACTGTTATTAATTGGCAACAATATCCATTATTCTCTTATGCTCCTTCTGTTTTGGCCATGATGATAACTGATGAATGATCTCATTATCGTTATCTCAATCCACAAGTTTTTTTCATTATATTTTCTCCCTCTGTATTTTTGAGGGGAAAATGAGAGAGCAGTGTTTTGGAGTTTAGCTGCCCATCAGTATGTAACCACAACAATATAAAATAAGTATGTTGAACTTGTATGAATATATACTTCTGTGACCTTCAGATTGACAGGACATAATTAATCATGACAATTATTGATTCTATCAGGAGGAAAACAAAACAAAATGAAACAAAACAACAACAAAAAAGAACACCTTAGCTCAAGAAATGTATAACAAAAACAACAGTATAAATGCATTATTAACATGACTATATGTCAATACTCTTTACTTTTCATTAATGTAATAATAATGCTAAAAGATTAGATAATTTTTTAATTTATTTTTATTTTTAGTAAAGATCAGCAACAGTAACCAATTGGATCTCATATTTACTTGATATGAAATGTATGTAGAATTTCTTTTTGGTCGGTCAAAAGTGATGAATTAGATTATTGTTAATCTAGGTTTTTATATCTGTTTTAAATAACAGAAAACTCTAGAGAAATGGTGAACTTTAATGCATCACTAATTAATTCAACACAAATAATAATGTAAAAAAAATACTCTGTAAATTGTTGTTGTTATTATCATCAATTTACTTATTTATTTATTATGTCCCTTGCTGATTGTGGAGTGATAATAGTTACAAAATAGAGCAGCACTAGCTCTATTCTGCCAAACCTACCAATTCATTTTAGATTAAAGTAACTTCTAATATTCCAATGACACTTTAGTAAAATTATCAGAATCTTTCTCTACATATTCTGTGTTTTACGGTCTTTTTGTTGTTGGTTTGGTTTGGTTTTGTTCATTAACATATCTCATTATATCTCCTTGTACCTTTACTCATCATCCTTCCCTTTTACACTTCCAAGTTTTTCTGCATGCTTGTCATGGAAGGCAATGTTAAGATTGGTAACCAAAGGAAAACAGCAATTTTATTCAGTTCTTGACTGCGTATGTTCTCAGATGTCAAATTTATTCTCAGTATATTTTGTGGACCTTCTAGCTGCCTATGATTCACTTAAGTCATTCCACATTAGCTTTTCTTAGATAATTTATAAACAAATTACTGCTTACGTAAAAACATACTGAAATCTTCTCTCAAGTGCTGCCTGTGGGGATCTAAATGACATTGGAATTTGTTCACTGAATATCTGTCATATTAAATCAATATTGAATATATAGTGTTTTCTTTTTCTTTTTTTTTTTTTTTTTAATACAGAAAATATACACGTCAAAATATGTAGCTATAATGTCAGATGTAATCATGAGTGTTGTAAAAACAGACTGACAAAAAATTCTGCAGTCAAGAACTGTTCTGATGCAGCCCATAATATTTCATGCTTTTTAATTGGTACCCCAGAACAGATATTTTAAGATCAAAGATTCAAAAATCCTGTTTCTCCAAAAGATCATGTTGTCTCTTCTCTTTCCATTTCTGACACTCACTGTATGTGTGATTAACTATTAAGTGTAGTGTAGTGCACCTCCGAGGTGCAACCACCCCTCACCAAGCATGCACTTTGAATTTCTCGGAGCCTATTTCTTTAAACAGACACAGGAAAACTTTTCACCAATCATAACTATGATATGCTTGACTGGAGTCACTCAAGCTCCACCTAAAAGATAGAAAATAATATAAATTGGCTTAAGGGAGAGGGGATGTTAGGGAAGACACCATTGTCAGGGGAGATACCATCCCGAGGGAATACGTCATCCCGAGGACCTCCTGACTCCTGGGATCAGTCGATGGGCTGAGCCTCTCTTCCCCCCCATTGGGATGCCTTTGGGTGAGATTTGAACACTTGATTATACTGTGTGTCTCCATGGAAACTTAGAAATCTCTATAGAGACTTTGTGACTTTTAACGCATTAATTTCCAGGCTGCGCACCTGTGTATTCATGCATGCTAGCTTGCTTCTGCAGACAGTCACTATCGCTGACCATCCAAAGAACCTGTGTACCTGTTGCTGTAATAAATTGCACTTGATTACATTGTTCCTAGCCGTGATAGTTCTCATTGAACGTGACTAGAGTAAGGGCAGTTATTCGTTATTCGTGGTGAATCTGTGACCATGATAGTTCAGTGCTCTGAATCCAATCAGACCCATATCGGTTAATGTGGTATTGGTGAATCTATGATTGTGATAGTTCAGTATTCTGAATCTGACAGAACCCATAACGGTTAATCAGCGACTAGTGCTAAGGCTGGTTATACGTTATTGGTGAATCCGTGACCGTATTGTTCAGTGCTCGGTGCTCTGAATCCGACTGGACCCGTAATGGTTAATTGGCTACACCCCTTTAATGTGACAGTCCCCTTTAGGTACTGGAAGGCTGCAATGAGGTCTCCCCTGAGCCTTCTCTTCTCCAGAGGACAACCCAAACTACCTCAGCCTGTCCTCATAGGAGGGGTGCTCCGGACCATTAGTCATCTTTGTGACCCTCCTCGGGACTCATTCTAATACTTCCATGACCTTCTTGTGCTGGGGGCCCCAGAGCTGAACACGGTACTCCAACTGGGGTCTTACAAGAGCAGCGTAGAGGGGGAGAATCACCTCCCTTGACCTGCTGGCCATGCTTCTTTTGATGCAACCCAGGATATGGTTGGATTTCTGGCCTGCAAGTACGTATTGCCAGCTCATGTCTAGCTTCTTGTCAACTAGCACCTCCAGGTCCTTCTCAAAGCTATCTAAATCCATTTTCTACCCACCCAGTATTTGAGTTTGGGATTCCCCTAGCCTGGATTCAGGACCTCGTACTTGCCCTTGATGAACATCATGAAGTTCACAAAGGCTCACCTCTCAAGCCTGTTAAGGTTCCTCTGGATGGCATCCCTTCCCTCCATTGTGTTGACCACACCACAGAGTTTAGTGTGATCAGTAAAGTTGCTGAAAATGCTCTCAATCCCACAGTACATGCCACTAACTGTTAAACAGTGCCAGTCCCAATATTGACTCCTGAGGAATACCGCTTGTTACTGATCTCCACCTGGACATTGAGCCATTGACCGCAACTCTTTGAGTGTGACCATGCAGCAAATTCCTTACCTACCGAATGGTCCATCGATCAAATCCATGCTACTAAGCTCAACCTGTTATTGGAGGCCCACCATTTTCTTCATCTTTGCTTCTTCCCATAAAGATCGGGAAACTGACCTTGTCCTTAAAAATGGAGGTGAAGACAGGATTGAGAACTTCAGCCTTTCTGTGTCATTTGTAATTAACTTGTGACTAGCACCCTCATTCAGAAGCAGTCTTCTGCATCTCTTGTGCTTGCATTTGCTCCTAACATATGGTCAGAAGCATATCTTGCCAATGAGTCCCAGATGATCTTTTGCTTTCTCTCTCTTTTTCTTTCTCTCTTTCTTTCTCTCTCTTCATTTCTTTCTCTTTTTCTCTCTCTCTTTTCCTTCCTTCCCTCCTTCCTTCTTTTTTTTTTTTTTTTTTTTTTTTTTGTATCATTACTCTTACCTATATTACCTTCTAACTTCAGATGTTCATTAAGTTGCCTCCAAAGATACCTAAGAGTTGTTCCATAATGATTTCTTCCATTCTTTGAAGCAAGATAGTCTTCCAGGAAACAATTTTCAGACTGTCTGGTTTGATAGATTAATTTCACTGCAGATAGCCAGATATCTATTTTTTTTATTTCAGCATGTCATTTATTCTGAATACATCTGTTATAAAATAATTGATAGTAGGAAAAAAACAAACAAACAAACAAACAAACAACAAAAAAAAAAACAGGTTGTACCAATATGACCACAAATTTATTCCATTAAAAAAATAATAATTAAAAATATTATTATTATTCTAAAAGATAAAACCGTAACATAAAAAGAGTGGGATGAGCCTGTCCCATCTGAATCATATCAAGTTTAGATATAAAGCCTCTTCTAGTCAGTGAATTTATCTCTTGCAACAGTAGATTGGCTATTTTTTTATTGTTCTTTTTCTGAATAGTTTGAATTGACACAGAATCTCTAGTATTCTACCTATGTGTTTAACAACAAATTATATATTTAGGAGGAAATGTATAAGAATATTAATCTGAAATTAAGAGAAAAGGAAGACTACCTGATTTACTGGATTAGTATTGTAGCAAATAACAAGCCTAATAAATTTGATCTCTTGCTTTTCATACACTCTTACATATTCTCTTACACTTCTTATTTTATTCATTTTTTGACCAGATGCTTTCTCATAATTTCATACGTCCTTCATATTTTATGTGTAGAATCAGAGTGTATGTATTTAAGAATACTTCCAGTATATTTCAATTTCAAAATACTCTATTTTTGAACTTGTAGTGTTTTAACTGGACACAAAATAGTCTTCATTATTATGAGAATGGACACAATAGATTGGGGAAATAGACCAATAAGAATATTCAAAAAATGGTAGCTCTAAGCTATTAATCTGGTGATTGATAACCAGGAGAGCTTCAGAGCTAAATGGACAGAAAAGAAGCTTTGCAGAACACACTGATCATGAGGGAGGAACATGTGCTTACAGCAGAAGTGGCCAACAGTATACTGGGAGGCACTAAGAATAATGTTGCCAGGATGTCAGGTTTGATGATCCTTTCTCTAAGGCCTGGAAAAAACACATCTGGAATACTGTGTCCATTTCTGGCCTCCCAGCTACAAGGAGATATGGACATACTGGAAAGAGTCCAATGAACGACCATGAGAATGATTAAGGAAGTGAAACATCTATCATAAAAGGAAAGACTGTGAAATATGGGACTATTTAGCAGGGATAATAGAAGGCTTAGAAGACATCTTTTCAGTACTTGTAAACACCTGATAGAGATGAGTAAAAAAGAATGAGCTAGACTCCTTTCAGTGGTGGAAATGGTACAAACTTTTAAACAGAATAAAAAAAACTGTTCTTTAGTGTGTTGCTGATTAAAAACTGGAGAAGGTTGCCCAGAAGGGTCATGGTGTTTTATCTTTAGAGATACTCAGGACCCAGCTGGAAATGGTCCTGAGCAACTTGCTCAGGGTGACCTTGATTTGAGCATGGCAGTTGGATAAAACCTTCTCCAGAGGTGCCTTCCAGCTTCACAGAATCACAGAATCACAGAACTGTAGGTGTTGGAAGGGACCTCAAGAGATCATCAGGTCCAAACCCCTGCCAAAGAAGGTTCCCTAGAGCAGGTTGCCCAGCTAGGCGTCCAGATGGGCCTTGAATATCTCCAGAGAAGGAGACTCCACAGCTTCCTTGGGCAGCCTGTTCCAGTGCTGTCACCCTTACTGTGAAGAAGTTCTTTCGCATGTTGGTGCAGAACATCCTGTGCTCCATTTTTTGGCCATTGCCCCTTGTCCTATCCCACAAAACACTGAGAAGAGGTTGGCCAAATCCCTCTGTTTCCCACCCCTCAGGTATTTATATACATTGATGAGATCCCCTCTCAGTCTTCTTTTCTCCAGGCTGAACAAACCTAGGTCTCTCAGCCTTTTCTCATAGGAAGATGCTCCAGGCCCCATATCGTCTTTGTTGCTCTCTGCTGGACTCTTTCCAGGAGATCCCTGTTTTTTTTTTTTGTTTGTTTGTTTGTTTGTTTTTTTGTTTGTTTGTTTGTTTTTTTTGTACTGGGGAGCCCAGAATTGGACACAGTACTCCAGGTAAAGCCTGATCAGGGCAGATTAGACGGGGAGGATCACCTCCCTTGACCTGCTGGCCATGCTTGTTTTGGGGACCAGGATCCCATTTTCCTTCTTGGCTACCAGGACACATTGCTGGCTCATGGTCAACCTGTCGTCCACCAGGACCCCCGGGTCCTTCTCCTCAGAGCTCTTCTCCAGCAGGTTGTCCCCCAGCCTGTTACTTCCACTTGTTCTGGGAGGGGAGGGAAGGGGACGGAATGGGACGGGATGGGATGGGACAGGACGAGATGAGAGGGGAGGGGACGGGAGGGAAGGGGATGGGAGGGGACAGGAGCGGATGGGACAGGATGGGAGAGAAAAGAATCACAGAATCACAGAATCACAGAAAAGTCTAGGTTGGAAGAGACCTACAAGATCACCTAGTCCAACTCTGACCTAACACTAACAAATCATCCACTAAACCATATCCCTAAGCTCTACATCTAAACGTCTTTTAAAGACCTCCAGGGATGGTGACTCAACCACTTCCCTGGGCAGCCTATTCCAGTGACTTAACAACCCTTTCTGTAAAGAAGTTCTTCCTAAGATCCAACCTAAAACTCCCCTGGCGCAACTTTAGCCCATTCCCCCTCGTCCTGTCACCAGGCACGTGGGAGAACAGACCAACCGCCACCTCGCTACAGCCTCCTTTCAGGTACCTGTAAAGTGCCATAAGGTCGCCCCTGAGCCTCCTCTTCTCCAGGCTAAATAGTCCCAGCTCCCTCAGCTGCTCCTCATAAGACTTGTTCTCCAGACCCTTCACCAGCTTCGTAGCCCTTCTCTAGACTTGCTCAAGCACCTCCATATCATTCTGGTAGTGAGGGGCCCAAACCTGAACACAGTACTCAAGGTGCGGCCTCACCAGAGCCGAGTACAAGGGGACAATCACATCCATGGACCTGCTGGCCACACTGTTTCTTATGCAAGCCAGGATGCTGTTGGCCTTCTTGGCCACCTGAGCACACTGCTGGCTTATAGTCAGCCGACTGTCAACCAAGACTCCCAGGTCCTTCTCTGACAGGCAGCTTTCTATCCACACATCTCCCAGCCTGTAGCTCTGTTTGGGGTTGTTGTGCCCCAGGTGCAGAACCCGGCACTTGGCCTTGTTGGCCTCGGCCCATCGGTCCAGCCTATCCAGATCCTCCTGCAGAGCCTTCCTACCCTCGAGCAGGTCGACACATGCACCTAACTTGGTGTCGTCTGAAAAGTTACTGAGGGTGCACTCGATCCCCTCATCCAGATCATCGATGAGGATGTTAAAGAGGACTGGCCCCAGTACTGAGCCCTGGGGGACTCCACTAGTGACCGGCCTCCAACTGGATGTGACTCCATTCACTAAGACTCTCTGGGCCCAGCCGTCCAGCCAGCACTTAACCCAACGACGTGTGCACCAATCCAAGCCATGGGCAGCCAGTTTCTTGAGGAGAATGCTGTGGGGAATGGTGTCAAATGCCTTACTGAAGTCAAGGTAGACCACATCCACAGCCTTTCCCACAACCACTTAGCATGTCACCTTGTCATAGAAGGAGATCAGGTTTGTCAAGCAGGACCTACCCTTCATAAACTCATGCTGACTAGGCCTGATCGCCTGCTTGTTCTGAAGAGAAGTGAGATCGCCTGAATGTTCTGAAGAGCTCAGAACTAGACTCAGTACTCTAGATTTGTCCTTAGCAGTGCAGTATAGAGGGGAAGGGTCTCCTCCCTTGACTTGTCGGCAATTATTTTTGCAACACAGCCCAGGATACTACTGGCCACCTTTGCTGCAAGGCCTTATTGCAGCCTCATGGACAATATGTCATCCACCAGAACACTTAAGTCCTTTTCTGTTGAGCTGTGTTTCAAACAGTTGTCCCACAGACCTGGTGGAGGATATAACATTTCCATTCCTTGAAAAGTGTGAGAATCCTGTTGTCCCATTTCTCCAGCCTGTTCTGAAAGCGTTATTTTTACACTGCCAACTATTGCAAACTGATCTACAGTGAGGGAATCCACCTGCAATATTTTGCTTTGGAAACAGAGTAAAATAACTGTAATAACTAGTATTTTTTTTTTTTTTCTATTCTACTACAGTAGATTATATCAGAAAACAAATTATATATATATATTTAATATATAATTATAATTTAGGATAAATTATCCCCAAGATTAACAATTGATTGATGTAAAAATAACTATTAACAATGCTCTATAGAAGACACTCCACTTGCATCAAACAATGCAAAGCAATTTGTAATTTCTTTGATTCAGCACTGGATGTAAATCAGCACACAATTTATTTCAGACAATTTACCTCTTTTACACAGATTATTGGTTCATTAACACTAATATCCTGTGTTTGGCAGTGTTACTGAATGATGATTCGCAAAACCAATTCACGCAGCAATTTTGCTAATTTATCTACAGTCATGCTATGATTTTTGTTAACAGAAAATCACTTTATTCTATATATAAAAATAATTTAATACCTTGCCATGTTAGAGTCTCAGCTTTTTAGCACACATAATGGTGCATTTCAATAGTTAATCCAGTTAACCAAAATACCATATGGCTAACTATATTATCAGTTCCAATTACTTTGAGATGCATGTTGAAATATATGAGAAAAGAACCAAAAGCATGGTTAAATATTAATAAACATACTTTCATAGTGAAAGTTCAAATATTTTTTTTAAGTTACTGTAGGTAATGATGATGAGAGGAGAACAGGATGTCTTGATTACTTAATATAATTCTTAAAGAAGATGTTAATATAACTATACTGTACGTATGAAAATCTAAGACTTGAAGTTTAAATTTTGTTTAGGCTATGGAAATATTTCTGACTCTTTTAGCAAGGACTAAGTAGCCATAAATACATCAAAATACATATTACTTCATAATACACTCATATTACTATATATTGTTGAAACCAAGAGTGATAGACATATTTTTGAACAGATAATCTTCATTTAAATATTAGTACAGGATGCAAGAAAATATCACAAGAATATCCTATTGTCTCTTTTATGTAATAAATAAATGAATAAATAAACATTACACAGAAGACTAAGAGAGTATACTTTTATTTATTTATTTATTTATTTTATTATTTTATTAAACCTTATCTCCTGAACACTACATTGTCTTCTTTCCTTCCTCTAGAACTGAGAAAAATTAAAATCTCGCTGTCAAAAAAAGAATTGTTTCTGTTCACACCTATTACACAGCTATGGTTCATGTACAGTAGAGAGAATACAAGTGCCTAAAATAAAGACTGAGTAGGTTGTTTTCTTACAACACAATAGAGTGCAATATTGACACCAGCAACATGCTTGCATTTTGAAACATTATTTCAGATTTCCATATCTCTTATTATTATATCTCTTATATTGTATCTCGTATTATATATTATAATATTTCACTGTATAGTATACTAGAATATACACAATTTTAAATTAAAAAAAAAAAAATAATATAAATTAATTACAAAACAACACTGTCTTTTGTGAAGAATATGTTCTTCAAATAACTGAGTCAGTTCATTTCAGACATTTAGCAGATTTGTGAAGATTGCCAAGTAGACATCATCTGAGATTTGTATTCTTTGTCTAAAGCTAAAATGATTTCATTCATTTTAGAAAAAGATGTGTGTTTTTCCCTAACTTCAGTCCTGTTCATATAATTCATTTTCTGAAATATTAGTGAGGTAATTTTACCCTCAGTGCTATGTATCTATCATCTATGGGGTATATATTAATATCTTATCCATCTATTTATTTAGAGTAAATTTGAAAATTCTTGTCACGGTGTGTGCTGAATTACTTGTATAAACCATTATACCACATACATAATAATATCACTTTTACTTCAAATCTACACCATTTTCCACAATCTGATTTGGTTTATTTTAACTGTTTTGTATAGAATTGTGAGGAACGGAAAAAGCAGACAAGATGAGGATTAGTCAATAACACCAACACCATTTGCATTTCAGTGCTAAATGCTGCTGAAAATTAGGAGATTAAAAGGTTTTCATTTCCATAATCACTGTACACACCAGGAATGCCTGACCTAACTCTTTAATTTTCCATCAATAATATTTTCTTCTTTGACTATGATGGCCTTTTAATAATGAAAAATATAACTGTTCAACAGATAATTTAATAGGAAAAATACATGCTTAAGAATAGATGATTCAGTGTTTGCTAAGTTTTTATCCACTTCATTGGCTTTACATGACAAAGTTTTGGTAGTGTGTGTGTTTGTGTGTGTGCACACTCACAATGAGAAGAGTTCAGGAACTGTCCCATGTTCACAGAATCACAGAATCATCTAGGTTGGAAGAGACCTCCAAGATCACTGAGTCCGACCTCTGACCTAACAATAAGACCTCCACTAAACCGTATTACTAAGCTCTACATCTAAACGCCTTTTAAAGACCTCCAGGGATGGTGACTCAACCACTTCCCTGTGCAGCCCATTCCAATGCCTAAATATTAGATAAGAGACAGATCCAGCCAGCTCAAAAAGAGACTTGCCACTGTCCAAAGCTAAGCCAATGAGAGACATTGGTTGTGCTTCTGTGAAATGCAGATTTAGGAAAAAAATAAAAAAAAAATGTTGCAAAGTGGCTATGAGAGAGGAGGAAAAAACTGTGAGAGAAACCAAACACAAGTAAAGAAGGAGTTAGAAGAGGTGCTCCAAGCACTGAAGCAAACATGCCCTTGCAGTCCAATGAAGACAATGGTGGGTTGTGCCCCTTGAGCCACAGGGGGGACCATGCTGGAGCACCACACTGAAGCCTATGGAGGACCTGCTGGGGAAAGTTGATGTGCCCTAAAGGAAGATGTAGCCCATTGAGAACACATGCAGAAACAGGCTCCTGGCCAGAATTCCAGCCCATGGAGAGGATGGAGCTGGAGCTGTGGTCTGTGGGAGCCCCAGACCTGAGCAGTCAATTCTTCAAAGTCTACGCCGTGTAGAATGGTCCCTACTTGGTCAGTTATTGAAGGCCATGCTGCAGCTATTAATGAAAAACTGCATCGCATGGGATGGACTCCACATTGGAGCATGAGGTGTTTTTAATTTTATTGTTGTTTCTATCTTATTAATTCGAAATTAATTAAATGAATCTCCTTGTAGTTGAGTTTATTTTGCCCGTGACAGTAATTAGTTACCAATCTTGCTGTCCTTATCTTGACTTATTATTATTTTTTTTTTTCAGGTGAGGAAGGGGGAGTGAGAGAACATCTGGTTTGCTTCCTGGCAGCTGGAAAGGATTAATGCAACACATCTACTTAAATAGATTTCCAATATACCATAAGAATTTCTATGTGTTTGATTTTTTCAGATAATATTGTTCTTTTATTAAAGGTGAAAAACAAACCAAACCACCAACAACAACAAAAAAGGAAACTTCACACTGTTGAGACTGTGGACAAGGAGAAGATGTGTAGGCTGTATATCTCTTAAAAGACTAAAAACAGTTGTACTTTTGTTCTGTACTAAAATGTGAAAAACAGTTTCACTGTACTAAAGATGTGAATAAGTAAAAAATAAGAGAAATTAAATCTGAACTTCTTTTACATTACAGTTTATGAAATAATCTAAACAGATTAAAATTTTAATAGAAGAAAAATAATAGCTATTTCAAATAATATATTTAAAAGTTCAGAGTTAAAAACACAATCTGAAAAACAATAGACAAAAATAAAACAGTAGGTAAAAAAATAATAATTTTACCTTCTAAAATATGAAGCACAAGGAAGGGAAATGAGGTCATTTAATGTGAAAGTGTTAGCAATGTTTAGTGTAAAGTTAATTTTGTAACTTCAATTGGTAAACAAAGCTACATGATGAAGCTACCTTGGCCAGAAAATAAATAAATAAATAAATAAATCAAAGCAAACAAAAAATCAAAACAAACACACACACACACACACGCACAAAATCCTCACTGACTGGTGGTAAACAAGTTCCCTTTAAGGTATAGATTACAGATGGAAAACATCAAAATGTCTCTGCGGAATAAAACTAGGATAACATGGAAGTCAAAATATAATGTAGGCTCAGCATTAATTTTACCAGTTATAACCCCAAGTGAAATTGACTTAAATAATTTATTAGAAGTTTTTGTTGTTGTTGCTTTGTTTTGGTTTGTTTGTTTGTTTTGCTCATTTGTTTGTTTGTTTCCTTGTTATGGAGGGACTTATGGCCCAGGAGTTAACGACCAGTGCTTAACTTAGATTTTTCCCATTCCTACAAAACAGGCAATGATCCCTAACATCTTTTCATTTATGAAAATGAACATGCTACAGAATTCACCATTTTCAGTTTTCAAGCTTACTGAAAAAGTACATGTAACTAATATTATTATCCAGATAATATTATTATTTTTTTTAATAGGCATTTTTTATACATTGGACTCTGTGGGAATTTTGCTTTACTAACAAATGGTATCTGTATGCCTTTGGAACCAACATTACTTGATCCATTCTGTCTGCTCTAAACCAATGAAAAATATTTTTTTTCTTATCAACAGTAAAAGCTAGTACTGTGAATGTTAAAATATCTTCCTTGATGATTCAAAATTCTTACCTCTTAGTTCAGTTTGTCTTGTAAATATTTCTGTTGGTTTTATTTTTTATTTTTTTTATTTTTTTAATTAAACCTTATATCTTTAAAAATACAGTTCTGCAATACAGCATTTGTTCTTTGCCTTGATTCTTGAATGTTAGTGTTTCAGGCAAATGTCTAGGACACCGATTATGTATTCACCGGCGATAAACAAACTGAATGGGATATGGAATACTGTGTGGTGGTTTCACTCTCTGCCCCTGCTCCAAAGTGGTGTCCCTTCCACAGGATGGAGTCCTTCCTGAACTGGTCCTGCGTGGGCAACACATTTTCACTTCAATAACTGCTCTAATATGGGTGCGTATCACAGGGTCCAACCATCAGGAGCAAATCATTTCAACATGGATCCTCCATGGGCCAAAGACTTCTTCTGGCCAAATCCACCTGCTCCACTGTGGCCTCCTACATGGGGTACGTCATCTTCCATGGGTGCACGGGGACAGCCTGCTCCACCATGAGCCTTTCCACAGGCTGCAGGGGAACTTCTGCTCCGGAACCTGGAGTACCTTCTGCACTAACCTTGGTGTCTTAATAAGGAGGTAAAGAGACTTGCCTAAGCAGTATCTAAACCCTCAATCTACTTTATTAAACAATCTTTCTCTCTATTCAATTGGGAAAGTAGAAATTCTTATAAATCTCCTACTTTTTACAAGTTAATTATATACTTACATGAGGAGTATCTTAACACAAATAATAAATTTAATTATACTAAATACGTTTTGATTTGTCATTATTCAGAGGTTGGACTCGGTGATCTTGTAGGTTTCTTCCAACCTAGACTATTCTGTGTGATTCTGTGATTATTCTTGGAAACTACACATTAACCACATCCCTCTATCTGAATTTGCTGTTGTAGGTTAGCAAGCACCTGTTGATCTGTGTATATAAAATTATGGTAAAATTGTGAATCTCTTGGGATGGAGAAATCAGTCATTCTTTGAATTCAGGGGAGGTTGTTGACCTGGTGCAAACTGTCATGCCAAATGGCATTTTAAATAAAAGATCCTATAAATATTATTTTTAAAAAAACATATTTTGACCATAGTTATTAAGGGAAATGTGCTTATGAAAGGATATAAGTCCCTGTCCAAGTCGATCAGGCCATGTTGGCTCTCCTGAGAACATATCACAAATTTCTTTCCTCAGTAATTGTACAGTTGTAAGCTCTTACTGGAGCTACATGTCAATCACATCAATAGCCAAATGCTTCCTCCTGTCCCTGTGTTTGCCTTAAGGCACAATTGCTCGTTTCATGTATACGTATTTTGCCTGCTGCCAGCACCCATCGTGATGTTCTGAAAATCTTAAATAGGAAATATTGATTGCAAAATTTGTGGAAGTTACCACCCAAAATAAGTGATTTGTCATTTGGAAA
Organism: Nettapus auritus; assembly: GCA_011076525.1. Lineage (NCBI taxonomy): Eukaryota > Metazoa > Chordata > Aves > Anseriformes > Anatidae > Nettapus > Nettapus auritus. Next base: position 158,318,867 of record CM021765.1, read on the forward strand.
ATTAAATATAGATGTGTTCATCTAGACAGTGAAGCTTATCATCTTTAAGCTAACATTTCAGCATAGATTTCAAGCTCTCAAGTTCTTTATATTTGTGAAAACAAAGAGATAGAAGAATAGCTAACTATTAAAAAGTTCATGGCAAACAATGTTTCCTTGTTTGATTTTTTATTTGCGAAAAAGTGGTTTTGAATCAATTATTCCCTTCAAAATAAAACCGAAGTACAAAGAGATCCATCAAATTATGCAGAAATACTGATAGAACATTTACATGAACCTTCAGTTTCAAGACATCTTGCAAATAAAAAGATTTAAATATGGTTTGAAGAAAGTTAAGTATATAATCATAGATTTTCGAGAATGGGGCAGAGAAAGTTAGAAAGAGATAACTTAAATGTGCCCAGTGACAACAAATATTCCAATGAACAGTAATGTTCATTTAGAATCAGTTTTCCCTATTTCTTTGATGTGTAAATTAGAAAAAGAAATACAAATACTTCATAAATTTATATGTATGAAATTGACTAACTCCGCAGATCTAAAGAAAAGCATTAGACGAATAAGGAAATATTTTATGACAGGAAAATAAATGTGATTCTTTGGTTTAACCAAGAAAAATGAATATAAATAGGTGATGCTGCACCTTGAGTACTGTTTTCAGTTTTCTGCGCCTCACTACAGGAAGGACATCATGGTCCTGCAGCATGTTCAGGGAAGGGCTACAAAACTGGTGAAGGGCCTGTAACACAATTTTTATGAGTTGAACTGGGGTTTTTTAGTCAGGAGAAGAGGAAGCTCAGGGGACACTTTATTGCTCTCTACAGCTACCTGAAAGGAAGTGGTGAGGAGCTGGGGGGTCTGCCTCTTCTCACAGTGATAGGACAAGAGGGAATGGCCTCAAGTTGCACCAGGGGAGGTTCAGGTTGGAAATTAGGAGAAATTTCTTCTCAGAAAGAGTAGTCAGACATTGGATCATGTTGTCCAGGGGGTGATGGAGTCACCATCTCTGAGGGTGTTTAAGGAAAGTCTGGACTTGGTGCTTAGGAACATAGTTTAGTGAGTAATATTGGTGGTAGGAGTACAGTTGGAACAGATCATCTTGGCAGTCTTTTCTAATTTTAAATGATTCTATGATTCTATGATATAATCACTTTTAATGAACACAATCACAGTTTAAATGCTAGTGAGTGAGAAAATTATGTTATGTAAAAGATAATAGTTCAAACGGAATAGATGGAAATAACATACATATATTTGGAGAAGAACTTAGGAAGAAGTTTATAACTGTTAGTGGTATAACATCTGTAATGGCGTTGATAGAGTTTTCTATTTATTTATTTTTTTTTCAACAGAGTATTCATTGTATTTATCCTGTGTTTAAGGCCCATGAAACAAATGCCATGAAAGGGACTAAAAGATTTTTGATTTCTCAGTTAGTCCATAGAGAATGTTGCAGGAGTGCTCGCAGTTCACTGTCTGCTGAAGCTTGTGAAATTGGCCTCAAGTAGAAAAATAAATGGTGTTGGACAGATTATATTTTTAATTGTAATTGTTTTGAGAAACTTATAGTATGGATGGTGTTGATCACCTGCCTGAGATCACAAGATCATCAGTTTTATTACCATAAAGAACTTTCCTGAAGATAGACTAGCACAGAATTAGATTAGCACCTGCTTATTTTAATTTAATATATTTATTGTCAGCAGTTTTTATAATTAACTTTATTCCTCTTGTCTTCTTGTGATAGCAATTTTTAGATTTCTGATCTTTTGTAAAGATCTTAAATAACTTGAATTCACAAGTTTAGAAAAAGAAGATAGACAAGGACTGTACCTTGCAGTTTTTGATGTCTCTTTTTTATTTTTATTTTTATTTTTATTTTTTTTGCCACACTTGATGGCTGCAAAGGTCTAGCCAGAGGATAATCATTATAGATACTTCTTATTCAAAATTTCAACTATAATTGAAAAGAGTATAATAAAGCACATTCTAGTAAAAATAAGAGTACATCTAAAGCAGCTGGGAACAGATCTTCAGAATTTGTCAGGAGGTAACACTACCTACTAGTTTTCAGAGAGTTTGAAACAATAGATTAACATTAGAAATAATTATCCCAATAATTTAAAAATATAACTGTAGGCATCTGGTGCATATGAATACTGTAATTCCAGAGTTAAAATAAATAAATAAATAAATAAATAAATAAATAAATAAAAGATAAATGAACTATTATACAACACATGATACAGGTTTTTAGACAGCTATTTAGCTTCAGAAAATTAATTGAAGGTAAGATTATCCTTCAAAACCAATTTTTTATCTGAGAATTATAAATTAATCCAATAACACAATATTTACTGTACGATAGCCTCTACATGATATAGTGCATTAAAGAATCCAAGTTAAAGTTATGCTGAGTGACTTTTTTTTTTTTTTTTTTTTTTTTTTTTTCTTTTCCTCTAGAGCAGTTATACTTTACTATTTTATGTGAGTTTTTCTGTGAGGAAACTACCTCTGTATTGGCGAGTTGATCCACCACAGACTCATATATTGAAGATGTGTCCCAAATAAACATCAGAAATTCATAATGAAGGGATCAGAGGGTAAAGAGATATTTCTACATTTAGGATGTTTTTTTTCCATTAGCAGCCATAATGCTTACATTTATTTCTATCAGCAGTGGCTGTTCAGCATTTTGCAGTAATTTTCCTCTCTGCTTTCCTTTCAGAATATTGTATTTTCCCATCTTAGTTTTGTTGTCATTTCTTCATAAGGGATAGGTTGAACAAAAATCAGGATATGCAGAATTTGGAGCTTTTTTTATAAACTTCTGATTTTATTTATGAATATCCATGTGGTAAAGTACTTGGAAAAAAAGAAATAAATTCACTGATGGTAAACAAGAAGATTCAATAGAATAAAAAAACCCAAACTCTAAAGTAGGCTTTTTGTTTTGTTTTGTTTTTGTTTCTTTGTTTGTCTTTTGTAGATATAAAATAGATCTATCCATAATTGTGCTGAGCTATTTTTCCCCACGACGTTTTGCTATTATATATATATATATGTATATGTCTTTGTATATGACTTTTTAGGAACATTAGACATTTACCACTGAATGTCTAATTTTGCTATTTTATATATATATATATATGTCTTTTTAGGACCATTAGACATTCACAACTGGGCGAGTGAAATCAGTTTCATAACTGCAGTCATATGGCTTAGTACCATGCAAAATATTCTGAGCATTCTTGACGAACAGAAAATTCATTTTCAAAGCAAAATTACTGACTTGATCTTCTTTAGATTAGCTGACTGTATTTCTTCTCAGTATCAACACTGACCTTTGGTCTCACATATTCTATTTTGTAGTTATGGGTTTTACCACTGTACTTGATCTGGCTGGGATGGACTTAATTTTCTTCATAGAAGCTCATATTATGATGCAGTTTGGATCTGTGACCAAAACAGTGTTGATAGTTGCTTACACAATGTCAAGACTTCCTCCATTTCTCACACTCACACAGAGGAAGGTGTGAGTTTTTTCAAAGTACTTATTACTCAGGGACTGGCTGGATATCACTCTGCTAATGAAAGTTGAGTAGTGATAGTTTTTGTACCATCTAGATTTATTTATTTACTTATTTAATGTCCCTCTACCCCCACCCCTTCACTTATTAAACTGTCCTTATTTTGATCCATGATTTTTCTTTTATTTATCTTTCCAGTTTTCTCCCCCATTCCACTGGAGGGGATTCAATAAACAACTGGGTGAGGGCTTACCTGTCAGTTGGGGTAAACCCACTGCATTCACAAATGGGTAACTATCCGATGGAAATTTCCTAGCAGCTGTTTAAGAAAATTGCAAGTTCATACTTTCCTTAGATCATTTTACTCAGGGTGACAGAGACTGGATTTGCTCTTTCAGAAGAACACTATTCATTTCTCATTATAGGTACCAGGAAGCCCTACAAATCTCCAAGTGAGTGAGAATCCTGTCACTAATCGAAACTGTGAGATGCTTCGAGGGCTATTTATCTTTCTATCTGTCCATCTACTTATGTCAGAAACAAAGTGAGATAAGGAAAATACGGATATTTTAGAATACTTCAGATGAGACAGATACTTTTATATTTACATTGAAGTGTTTCAGCTGTTTTGATTCTGATGCCATTAACATCATGCTAGTTGAATTCTGTTAAATGTCTGCAAATCTTGAGAGCTGCATTCAGCTTTCTGACTGAGTGCAACCTACTTCACTAGAATTTGCCTCTGTGGCCCCAGAAATTAATACATAAATGTAGTGCTCTTCTAATTAATTTTATATATATAATTATAATAATCACCTTCTCTGCCACTCACAACTATCCTGCCTCAGGGCAGATCTCTGGATGAGATTCCTAAGTAGTTGTTTAACCTTAAACAAAACCTGAAGCACATTCAGGAGACATGACAACAGGAACATGCTGGTCTGAGTATCCCAAGGATATCCAGCATCTTGGAGAACTATCGTAACTAGCCTGGAGGATAAGACGGTGATGAAGGAGAAAGGGAGAGTGAACAAGTAGGAAAAAATGTCTTCCCCTGTCCCCTCCACAGACTGGCTTCCTGATGAAAAAAGGCAATAGGTGTTATTGTTAATAGTTTCTCAGATATGGTTTCCAAAGTATAGAGTCAACAACAGTGCTGAGTACAAATACCAAGTTAGAGTCACGACCAGATATTTCATCATATCATAAGCAGCTATTGTTACACCACACAGTACCATAATGATTTTAAACCAGGGCCTGAAAAGGATAAACAGCATGACAGGGATCACATACAGAAAGTAACGTGCTATAAAACTCAATTTGGAAAAGAGGCGCAGCAGACGTGAGATTAAAGCAATCAACATTGTGACTAGCAACTACTAAGCAGGTCTAATACTTATACCAATTTTAGTTTAACACACTGGTCAGATCTATCGTTATATCAACCCTTCAAGCTCCACGCTGGGCGCCAAAAGGACTGTTGTGGTTTAACCCAGCTGGGAGGTAAACACCACACAGCTGTTTGCTCACCCTCCCCCCTCCCTCTCTAGGATGGGGGCGAGAAACGGGAAAGTGAAAGTCGGCATCCTCTTTGTGATGTCATGAATATGGGCTCCAGGCAGGCAGCAAACCTGTCAAGAGATTGTCTGGATAGCAAATGGGCACCTCAGTGCCTCTCAGAGAGAAATCTCCAATGACCAAAACCCTCTGAACTTTTTTTCTTTCCATTTATTTATTTATTTATTTATTTATTTTGTGGCAGTGCTTCCTATAAAAGTGGTTTGCTGGTCCATCTTTATGCAGTTGCCCTTTCCTGGGTCTTGACCCTTACCGCTGTTGTTGACACTCTCCTTTTTTGAGTCCCAGAGTATAATATCTGCTGCACAGGGACACTTCAGGGGCAAGAGGGAGATTCATTGCTCTGCTCTGAGCAGAGACAAGGGTCCAGACTCTCTTGGCTTGCAAATCTATCAATTCTGCTCTTTTCGGGTTGGAAGCCACCTTACCATCCCACTGCAAGAACTTAAGGCAAGGCTGTTTCTCAGCCCGCACCAGCTTATAATACCACTCATTGATCTCTTTCTTGAATTCCTCAACTCATTTTAACCTGCCGAGCTTCCATTGTGACATGGCAACTTGTTCAAAGAGTTCATCTAGCTGGTTGCACTTGCACCCACGACACCCACCGCGTTCAGGCCCCAGGGGAACAACCAAACTCCGGTGTTCCCTACAACTGATACTCTGGGCAGCTCTTTCAGTCCTTGGGAGGTCTGTCTGGGTGTCTGGGAGGTCTGTCAGGCATCTGCCTGGGGGTGGTGGGGTGGGGGGGGAGGTGTCATGGCCTCTCTGTCTGTGTTTCGGTCTCAGGCCAGAAAGCATGGTGAGTGGACACCTTTTTTGCCTCACTAGAAAGCTGCTCCATGTTGCTCCCAGAATAGGTGAGCAACCCCGCTGGCGCACATTGCCACACAAACTGCTGTGCCCTGCCCTGCAGGATGCACCACACCCTGCTTGCCTGAGTTCCTGGGAGCTCGCGCTACCCTTGGCTGCCTCAAGTTGCCTCGATGCAGGAAAATCCTTGCATGTTGTGATCTCCTGCTCCATTGCAGAACATATCTGGCCCAAAGCTGAGAGCCTCAGCAAGTCATATTAATTGCAGTGTCAATTAAAATGACATTCTTTTTTTCTTTGTTGTTTGTTTGCTTTAATTTTCCATGTGCAGTGGAAAGATTTAATTTCTATAGTTTTGAAATCACAATAATAGGAAAAAGAAAAACACATAGATTTTATCTGTAATATGGATTCATTCAGTCTTTTAATAGGTGCTTATTCCTATTTGTATTTGACTGAATGAACATTAATTCTATGGATGGAAAACAGAGAGATCTTTTATTGCATAGAACCCTTTTTCCTCAGCCTTTAAAAAAAATTCTCAGGAGAGAAGAGTCCTCACATTTTCAACTCAGGAAAATTGGTTAGATGATGTCAAAGGCTACTGTATTAAACTGCATTGGAAGAACATAAAATACACAATGTTCTAAAAACTGGAACTGGGTGGGAACTGTTCAGAAACAAGTAGGACTTTTGTTTCTATGGGTTAGTAAGGATTCTGTAGGACAAAAGTTGCAGTTCAGTATGCAAAAGACAGGATTAAAATATTAATTATAACCAGCTTTAAAAGTATTATGAATTATATATATGTAGTGAATGCCATTGTCCAGTATTTATATTAAGTGATTATGATCAGGCAAGATCAGGCAACCCCAAAATATCGGAAGTCAGGCAGGCGGGGCAGGAGGCTGGCCTGGCTGACCAGGGAGCTTAGGCGAAAAAAGAAAGTGTACAGCTGCTGGAAGAAAGGTCGAGCGATGTGGAAGGAATACAGGGATGATGTTCGTGTTTGTAGGAAGAAAAATTGTGTGGCCAAAGCCCAACTAGAGTTGAAGCTGGCCATGTCTGTGGGAGACAACAATAAAGGTTTTTTTAGATATGTGAACAGAAAAAGGAGAACCAAAGAAAACATAGGTCCACTGCTTGATGGGGAAGGTCTCCTCACAGACAATGATGTAGGCAAAGCAGAGATGTTTAATGCCTTCTTTGCCTCCGTCTTCAATGCTGATGATGGGCTTCGAGACCCAGGGTGCCCTGAGCTGGAGGACCATGACGGTGGGAATGACATACTCCCAACTGACCCTGAATGTGTGTGGGATTTGCTGCTCCACCTCGATCCATACAAGTCCACGGGTCCGGATTAATCTCAAGGTGCTTAAAGAGCTGGCTGACATCATCACGGGTCCTCTCTCAACTATTTTTCAATGATCTTGGGAATCTGGAGAGGTCCCGGTAGACTGGAAGCTGGCAAAAGTTGTGCCAATTTTCAAGAAGGGTAAGAAAGAAGACCCTAGCTATTACAGGCCTGTCAGTCTCACATCAGTTACTGGTAAAATTATGGAGAAGATGATTCTTGAAGTTACTGAAGCACACCTTGGTGGACAATGCAGCCAACATGGATTCATGAGGGGTAGGTCCTGCCTAACAAATTTGATTTCCTTTTATGATAAGATCACCTGTCTAGTCAATCAAGGGAAACCAACTGATTTGATCTTTTTGGACTTCAGCAAGGCTTTCAACACGGTTTCCCATAAGATCCTACTGGACAAAATCTCCAGCATGCAGCTTAACAAAAACATCATATGATGGATGACAATTGGCTGACGGGCAGGGCTCAAAGGGTGGTGGCAAATGGGGCCGCATCAGGCTGGCGGATGGTCAGTAGTGGGGTCCCTCAAGGCTCTGTTTTAGGGCCAGTCCTCTTCAATGTCTTTATAAATGATTTGGATGTAGGACTAGAAGGTGTTTTGAGCAAATTTGCTGATGACACCAAACTTGGAGGAGTTGTGAACTCTGTTGAGGGTGGAAAGGCCTTGCAGAGAGATCTGGACAGGCTGGAGAGCTGGGCATTCACCAACCACATGAAGTTTAACAAAAGCAAGTGCCGGGTCCTGCACCTGGGATGCAGCAACCCTGGCTGTACATACAGACTAGGCAACAAGACACTAGAGAACAGCCCCACAGAGAGGGATCTAGGGGTTGTGGTTGACAGCAAGTTGAATGTGAGCCAGCAGTGTGCCCTGGCAGCCAGGAGGGCCAACTGTATCCTGAGGTAAATCAAGCACAGCATCGCTAGTCGGGCGAGGCTAGTGATTGTCCTGCTCTACTCTGCGCTGGTGCGGCCTCACCTGGAGTACTGTGTGCTATTCTGGACACCACAGTACAAAAACGACATTCAACTGTTGGAGAGTGTCCAGAGGAGGGCGACAAAGATGGTGAAGGGCTTGGAGATGAAAACATGGGAGGAGCGGTTGTGGTCACTGGGCCTGTTCAGCCTGGAGAAGAGGAGGCTGAGGGGAGACCTCATCACAGTCTACAGCTTCCTCATGTGGGGAAGTGGAAATGCAGGTGACCTATTCTCCATAAATACCAGTGATAGGACCCGCAGTAATGGGGTGAAGCTGAGGCAGGGGAACTTTAGACTAGATATCAGGCGGTTCATCACCAAGAGGGTGGTTGCACACTGGAACAGGCTCCTCAGGGAAGTAGTCATTGTACCAAGCCTGTATGAATTTAAGAAACATTTGGACTGTGCACTTAGTCACATGGTCTAAACTTTTGGGTAGACCTGTGCAGTGCAAGGAGTTGCACTTGATGATCCTTATGGGTCCCTTTGAACTCGGGATATTCTATGATTCGATGATTCTAATAAAACAATTCCATATTTTTCCATATGTGACTGTACATTACCTCTCTTTTTTTTAGTTGTATTATAAGCCTTTATTATTATTATTATTATTATTATTATTATTATTATTATTTATTATGCTTTAAGTTCAAAATAAATATGTATTGTGGGTTCCCATGTGCTATTATAATATGAATAAACAATGACAAGTTATGATAGAAGTGCTAGAACTTTACATTGAAAATTGCAGATTTGCCCTCTTATTCTTAGAATTCAGAATGTGAATCTAAGAATACACCAAATACACCATCTTTTTCTTATACTTTTTTTTTTCTTTTCTTTGATTATAGCCTGCCAATGATTTATCCTTCTGCGTTCCTTAGCTTGTATACTTTTTTCATTTCTCTGCAATCAACCTCCTTTAGGCTTTTCTCCTCCCTTTATTATTCTGCTTTCTAACCAATCTTTTTGTGTAAAAGACAGGATAAAAAGAAAATATAAAATAATAATAATAATAGAGGAGAAAATCAAACAAAAACAGCAAATCGAATCATCCATTTTGAATTAAAAATATATATTTACTCTGAGCATATACGAGTTTTAAAATACTGGGTCTAGTGCTATTCTAGGATGCTATCCCTAGGATGAAGGGACAGTGCACCCTCAACAAGCTTGCAGATGACACAAAGGCAGAGTGGCTGACACACCAGAGGCCTGTGCAGCCATTCAGAGGGACCTGGACAGATTGGAGTTGGGCAGAGAGGAACCTAATGAGATTCAACGAGGGCAAATGCAGGGTCTTGCACCTGGGGAGGAACAACCCCAGGCACCAGTACAGGCTGGGGGGTTGGTGTCATGCTGGAGAACAGCTCTGCAGAGAGGGAACTGGTATTTGTAGTGGACAAGTTAACCATGAGCTAGCAGTGTGCCCTTGCGGTCAAAAAGGCAAATGGGATCCTAGCCTGCATCAGGAGGGCTGTGGAGAACTGGCTGAGGGAGGTGATCCTCCCTCTCTACTCAGCTCTGGTGAGGCTGGAATACTATGTCCAGTTATGGTACAAGAGGGATTTTGAACTTCTAGAGACGGTCCAGTATAGAGCCACAAAGATGATTAAGGAATGGATGCATTTGTCTTATGAGGGAAGACTAAGTGAGCTGGGACTGTTTAGCCCAGAGAAGAGGAGATTGAGAGGGGGATCTTACCAAACTCTCCAAGTACCTGAGGGAACAATGTAAAGAAGATGGGGCTAAACTCTTCTCAGTGGTGGCCACTGTTTAAAAACAGTGCAATCATACTTCTAAATTTATGTTTTCATGGTATACACACCACTGTAATAAGCATGGATATCATGTTTGATATATAGATGTTATAATAATGATCACGACATCGGAGATGAATACATATGTTTTATTATAGGAATTAGTGCTCCTTAAAATAACTGAGGAATAATACACAGTAGATATAAAAAATCTTTAATGAGGGGAAAACAACAACAACAATGACAACAACAAAACCACAAAAGGTCTTCTTTCCCTTTTTCCTAATTACCAACACTATTCAATATATAAGGCCATGCAACAAACTTGTCAGGATGTAAAATGTTCACAGAAGTTCACAGAGAAGACACTTTAACTTCGTAATAGCTCTAGAGACAGTGGAGGTCTGTAATATTTTGCATAATAAAGGATAAAAACATGATAAACTAATAGACAAAATTTTGAAGTGTGCTTTATTATCATTAACAAAAACCTTCCTGCATTGATTAGTCTATAATTAGAAGAGATTTGTTGTCTTTTCATTCAAATAGCCAATAAAGCTAACTATCAGACAAAATTATATGCAATACCAGAAGATTACTTTCACTCAGTCCCTATGCATTCTACAAGTGGCCATTTGTAAACTGATTTTCTAAATTTGGTATGCTGACTGGGTAATTTAGTAGAATAAGCCTACTTCAGAACAAATTCATAGCCTTCCCCAAATCACATAGCAAGTTCAACTTAGACTACTGAAAAAGTCTGTCTGTACTGAATGAATGAATACAGTTAGCTGTATGAGAATTAATCAAAAAACTACTCATAGGGAGTACTTTGTAAAAATTGGTGCAGAAAATATCATTCCATGTTCTAGTTACATCTTATTTAAGTACAAAAAAAATCTATTAATAGAAGTGCTGGTTGGATGAGCTCTCTTTGCTTAACTGCATTGTCTGTTTTGCATTTCTTCTACAAAATTATCACATCAAAACATATAGGATTTGGTTGACTAAATTTAAACAATATATGCATTTTAATTAAATAACTTTAAAAAAAATGATTTAACAAAAATTCTGAACTGATTGGAAAACGCATTGTTGAGATCCAGCAATTAATCCATGATAATAAAAGCTCTAAATGAATGTTTTCTTAAAGCCATTCAAAAATATTTTTAGGACATATCTGAAAAAACAGTGACCAATGTTAACTGATAAGGAAGATGAGGAACCAAAAAATAAAAATAAATAAATAAATTAAAGCTTTTATTTTATATGCTGTCAACCATATTTATTACATTATGCAGATTACTCTGAAACATCATAGTTTAGTGTCTGAATAATCACAGTGAAATGTTTAGTCTAAGATTCTAGTTCCTTAAACACAAATTGTTACCAAAAAAATTACATACATGATATATAAATTTCAAATGCTCACATTCATCATATGTGGACCCTAGCCCTTTTGTGGAGGACCAGAGGACTCTCTTCACTTTCTGTGAGTAATACCATTACACAAAGCAGTCCCTTGTTTTCATTATGCTAGTCCTTAGTCCAGGAAAGAAACATAGCACACAATCCTTCAATCTCTGTTCTCATCCTTGTAACTAAAAGCTAAAGCTCTGCCTTTTATTAAATAAATCAATAATCCATCTACAATTGTTAGTCTTATTAGTAATCCTTCAGTTATACACAAACAATATCTAACCTAACACCTTGACAGCATACACATAATGCAGTCAGGTATTTACCGATTCATCTTTACAAATTTTTATTCATTACTATTAGTCTCAGGCAGACCATGCCTTTCTGCTGGGACTCTGGCAAGCTTCAAGGCTTTTGGCAGGTGTCACGGGAAAGGCATGCAGTGGTGTAAAGCAGTTTGACCTGAATCAAAGTCATCTTTCTTTCTCCTTCATTAAAAACCTTGGCAAGCAGCCCATGCCTGACTATGACAGGTATACCGCAGCTGGGAGAAACTGCAGCAGGCTGCACATCAAAAAAGTGCACAGGGCTGAAAGGGGCCAGTGAGTGGGACAGAGCTGGGACAGAGTACTCTAGCTGAAGGAGGAGGTACCTGTTCCAGCAACATCACAGTTTTCTCTTGAAAATTTAGGAAGATTTCAAGTTAAAGAGCATGACAAATAACATCCAGGGCAGTGCTTTGGACTGTGAAGTTGGCACACCAGTGTCTAGGTGATTTCCAGTCCTTCTGAGAAGTGAAATCCTGGATCATGTTTGGAGTATCTCTTGGTCAAGCTGGATTAAAACATTCCACTCAATGAAGTGTTATGGCTGTATCTAGGCTAAATCTAAATGGTTTGGGCTGGAAGATTTCCCTTTCCTAGAACATCATTCAGGTTGGTTCTCAGATGGTTCCTTAGGAGACTGGCCCCAGAAAAGCACTATCCTGCCTTTGCAGGTCCACTTTTCTGAGCTAGCTGAAAACACAGTAACCCTCCTCTCTTCTGCTGTTTGAGAAATCATCCTACAACCACCTTGGCTTCCAACTGCACACATGCCAGGCCCCTGGTAGGTTTGGTGGCCCTGTACTGTGCTTTTTCAACAGCCCCATGCAACAACCCCCATGTACCCAGGCCCTTCCCTCCCCTCTCCCCAGGGGCCATGTTCAAAGGAAATCCCCCCTTAGCAGTCTCCTTGGCTGGGGGCTCAGCACAGGACAATGAAGAAGGGCTCAAAGAACTCTTGAAAGTGAACAGGTCTTTTATTGGTTGCAAATGAGAGACTAGAATGGCCAGCAGCACTAACAACGTACCTCTGCTTCCCACCTGTGGGAGAACCACAGTCATGTTGCCCTCCCACTCCCTGGCTGAAAGTCATCCTCCTCAAGCTGCTCCTGGGTGGTCTTCTCCCATTTCCTTTGTGGGTGCTTGCCCATGGGCTGGATGTCGTCTTCCTCATGCCTCACCTTGGTGGTCTGCCCCACCTTTGTTGGTGGGCGTCTGCCCATGTCCTGGATGTTGTTCTCCGCAGCCGACCCCCTGATGGTCTGCTCACATGTTTTCAGTGGGTTCCCAACCGTTGTTTCCCCATCATCCATCTGTGGATACCTTCTGAGGTAGCTGCCAGCACAGGGTGGATGCCAATGTAAACTGAGGTGACATCAGAGTAGGTGGCAGCTGACATCACAGGAGGCCCTTTCGTGGCAAAAGAGGAAGATACTGAGTACACCCAGCATCATTTTACTCCTCCTTACCACGGATCTAAGAAGCAGTCTTCTCTATTTCATCTCCAATTCATCCATTTTACATGGCTCAATAAATGGTCTACCTTGCAGTGGGATATGGTGCTGATTAAGAGAAACTTCTTAGAAAGAGTGGTTAGGCATTGGAAGGGGTTTCCCACAGAGGTGGTGGAGTTCCCACCCCTGGGGGTGTTTAAGGAAAGGTTGGATGTGGTACTTAGTTACATGGTTTAGTGGGTGATGTTGGTGGTAGGGGGATGGTTGGACTAGATGATCTTGGAGGTCTTTTCCAGCCCTAATGATCTGATGTTTCACTGGCTGGTTGGTTCTTAACAGCTCTCTCCTTACCTCGTCTCTCAATAAGTTGTGGGTGGTGTCTCTTCACAGTGGATGTAGTGCTGCAGAAGTCAGTCCTATACACTTCGTTAGTTTCTATATGGGAGCAGAAGATGCTAAAATCCCCGTGACCTACTTTTCCTGACTGATTCTTTTAGTCTTTCTGTTCAGTGACAGGTTTTGAAGTATTAAAATAACATGAAGAATGTACAGTATCAAAACTATTCTGGAGAGTTCCTCCTTGGGAAAAAAGCTAACAAAAAACACTAAGTAGTAAATGTCATTTTACTTGGAGTTCTCTGGCCATTGTATAGAAGTTACAGAATACTGGTGCAAATCACTATCTACTATTTATTATTATTTCACACAGAACCTGGTGAATTTGTTTACTCACAGTGGCAGCATGTTTGATAATGTGATAATGATCACAGAATCACAGAATCACAGAAAAGTCTAGGTTGGAAGAGACCTACAAGATCACCTAGTCCAACTCTGACCTAACACTAACAAATCATCCACTAAACCATATCCCTAAGCTCTACATCTAAACGTCTTTTAAAGACCTCCAGGGATGGTGACTCAACCACTTCCCTGGGCAGCCTATTCCAGTGACTTAACAACCCATTCAGTAAATAAATTCTTCCTAATATCCAATCTAAACCTCCCCTGGCACAACTTTAGCCCATTCCCCCTTGTCCTGTCACCAGGCACATGGGAGAACAGACCAACCGCCACCTCGCTACAGCCTCCTTTCAGGTACCTGTAAAGTGCCATAAGGTCGCCCCTGAGCCTCCTCTTCTCCAGGCTAAATAGTCCCAGCTCCCTCAGCTGCTCCTTGTAAGACTTGTTCTCCAGACCCGTCACCAGCTTCGTAGCCCTTCTCTGGACTCGCTCAAGCACCTCCATGTCCTTCTTGTAGTGAGGGGCCCAAAACTGAACACAGTACTCAAGGTGCGGCCTCACCAGAGCAGAGTACAGGGGGACAATCACTTCCCTGGACCTGCTGGCCACACTGTTTCTTATGCAAGCCAGGATGCTGTTGGCCTTCTTGGCCGTCTGAGCACACTGCTGGCTCATAGTCAGCCGACTGTCAACCAAGACTCCCAGGTCCTTCTCTGACAGGCAGCTTTCTATCCACACATCTCCCAGCCTGTAGCTCTGTTTGGGGTTATTGTGCCCCAGGTGCAGAACCCGGCACTTGGCCTTGTTGAACTTCATACCGTTGGCTTTGGCCCATTGGTCCAGCCTATCTTGATCCTCCTGCAGATCCTTCCTACCCTCGAGCAGGTCGACACACGCACCTAACTTGGTGTCGTCTGCAAACTTACTGAGGGTGCACTCGATCCCCTCATCCAGATCATCGATGACGATGTTAAAGAGGACTGGCCCCAGTACTGAGCCCTGGGGGACTCCACTAGTGACCGGCCTCCAACTGGATTTGACTCCATTCACCACAACTCTCTGGGCCCGGCCATCCAGCCAGCTCTTAACCCAGCGAAGCGTGCGCCAGTCCAAGCCATGGGCAGCCAGTTTCCTGAGGAGAATGCTGTGGGGAATGGTGTCAAATGCCTTACTGAAGTCAAGGTAGACCACATCCACAGCCTTTCCTTCATCCGCTAAGTGTGTTACCTTGTCATAGAAGGAGATCAAGCAGGACCTACCCTTCATAAACCCATGCTGACTAGGCCTGATCGCCTGCTTGCCCTGCAAGTGCCACATGATGACACCCAGGATAATCTGCTCCATGAGCTTCCCTGGCACTGATGTTAAACGAGCAGGCCTATAGTTCCCCGGGTCTACCCTCCGGGCCTTCTTGTAGATGGGCGTCACATTTGCTATCTGCTAGTCAACTGGGACCTTCCCCGATAGCCAGGACTGCCGATAAACGATGGAAAGCGGCTTGGCCAGCTCTTTCGCCAGTTCTCCCAGTACCCTCGGGTGGATCCCATCAACTTGCGTACGTCCAAATGCTGTAGCAGGTCGCCAACCATTTCCTCATGGATTGTGGGGGCCACATTCTGCTCCTCATCCCCTTCCACCAGATCAGGGTTCTGGGCATCCAGAGAACAACTGGTTTTGCTGCTAAAGACTGAGGCAAAGAAGGCATTAAGCACCTCAGCTTTTTCCTCATCTCTGGTAACTAAGTTTCCCCCCGCATCCAATAAAGGGTGGAGATTCTCCTTAGTCCTCCTTTTGGTACTGATGTATTTATAAAAACATTTTTTCTTGTCTTTAACAGCAGTAGCCAGATTGAGCTCCAGATGAGCTTTGGCCTTTCTAATTTTGTCCCTGCACCGCCTCACAACATTCTTGTAGTCCCTTTGAGTGGCCCGCCCTCTTTTCCAAAGATTATAAACCCTCTTTTTTCTCCTAAGTTCAAACCACAACTCTTTGTTCAGCCAGGTGTCCTGGTTTCAGTTAGGACAGTTTTCCTCCTAGTAGCTGGTAGAGTGCTGTGTTTTGGATTAGGATGAGAAGAATGCTGATAACATGCCGATGTTTTGGTTGTTGCAGAGCAGTGCTTGTACCAAGCCAAGGACTTTTCAGCTCCTCACTCTGTCCTGCCAGCGGGCAGGCTAGGGGTGCAGCAAGAGCTGGGAGGGGACAGACCCAGGACAGCTGACCCAAACTGGCCAAAGGAGTATTCCATACCATCTGATGTCATGGTTAACAATATATAGGGGTGGCTAGCCAGGATGGGGGGCCAGCTGCTCGGGATAGACTGGGCATCGGTCAGCGGGTGGTGTGCAGTTGCTTTGGGCATCACTTCTTTCATACACATTATTATTATTATTATTATTATTGTTTCGTATCTTAATAAACTGTCTCTATCTCAACTCTCATTTCACTTTTCCGTTTCTCTCCCCCATCCCAGAGAGGGAGGGAGGATGGTGAGCGAACGGCTGTGTGGTGTTTAGCTGCCAGCCAGGTTAAACCACAACAGTCCTTTTTGGTGCCCAACGTGGGGCTTGAAGGGTTGATATAACGATAGATCTGATCAGAGTGTGTTAAACTAAAATTGGTATAAGTATTAGACCTGCTTAATAGTTGCTAGTCACAATATTGATTGCTTTAATCTCGCGTCTGCCGCGCCTGTATTCCAAACTGTGTTTTATTGTACGTTATCTCCTGTATGTGATCCCCGTCATGCTGTTTATCCTTTCCGGGCCCTGGTTTAAGATCATTACAGTACTGTGCTGTGTAGCAATAGCTTATGAAATGATATCTGGTCATGACGTTAACCTGGTACTTGTACTCAGCACTGCCGTCGACTCTGTGCTTTGGAGGCCATATCTCGGAAACTACTGGCAATTACACCTATTGCCTTTTTTCGTCAGGAAGCCAGTCTGTGGAGGGGACAGGGGAAGACATTTTTTCCTACTTGTTCACTCTCCCTTTCTCCTTCATCACCCTCTTATCCTCCGGGCTAGTTACGATAGTTCTCCAAGATGCTGGATATCCTTGGGATACTCAGACCAGCATGTTCCTGTTGTCATGTCTCCTGAATGTGCTTCAGGTTTTGTTTAAGGTTAAACAACTGCTTAGGAATCTCATTCAGAGATCAGTCCTGAGGCAGGATAGTGGTGAGTGGCATGGAGTGTGGGAGGATATGGGTAAGCATCTAGAGCAGTGGGCACCTCCGATGTTTTGGAAATTCACCCCTGAACAACTGCAAAACCCTAAAAAACTGGTAAAATGCTTGAAAAAAAAAGGTGTAATGACTCTGTCAGTTCCAAAGTGACACAACTCACTGTAACGTGCTGGGGTCTGGCCTATGCTTATCGAGTTGCAATTGATGCTACTATCAACCCAGTGCCAGCCCCTGCAGCTGCTCCTGCTCCAGCTCCCATAGCTGCTCCAGCTCCTGTGCCAGAGAAACGAGCTGTAGCCGTTCAAGTTGCACCTGCAGAGGGTAATCCAGCCCCAGTGGTAGACCCTATGGCTGGGCCAGAGAAACGAGCTATAGCAGTGCAAGTTGCCCTTGTAACCAAGGTGAAAAAATGGTAGAGAGAATCAGGTCGCTTAGAATGCAGCGAGTCTTCTGCTGGGTCTAGGTGTAGAGAAGATGAGGCCGGGCCATCCAGGGAGCAGGAGGATGAAGATGAAGATGTATCAAAAATAGCAGTATCTACCCGAGACCTAGGCGAGCGTGAGCTACGAGACGTGCGAAGAGATTTCAGCCGCTCTATAGGTGAGCAGCTTGTCACCTGGCTGCTCCGGTGCTGGGACACTGGAGCCGAGAGTGTGGAATTAGATAGAAATGAAGCCAAGCGGCTGGGATCCCTTGCTAAAGATGCAGGCATTGACAAAGCAATTGGAAATAGAGTACGATCTTACAGCCTCTGGAGGCATCTCCTGTCAGCTGTGAGGGAAAGGTATCCCTACAAGGAAGAAATTGTATGTCATCCAGGCAAGTGGACCACTATGGAGAAGGGAATCCAGTACCTGAGGGAATTAGCAGTATGGGAGGTGATTTATGAGGACCTAGACAACGAACAAATATCCATAGATCCAGATGACGTCAGGTGTACCCGACCCATGTGTTGTGTTAAAGGGGTGTACCTAATTAACCGTTATGGGTCCGGTCGGATTCAGAGCACCAAGCACTGAACAACACGGTCACGGATTCACCAATAACGTATAACCACCCTTAGCACTTAGTCGCTGATTAATCGTTATGGTCCCGGTCGGATTCAGGATACTGAACTATCACAATCACAGATTCACCAATACCGCATTAACCGATATCGGTCTGGTTGGATTCAGAGCACTGAACTGTCACGGTCACGGATTCACCAATAACGAATAACCGCTCTTACTCTAGTCGCGTTCAATAAGAACTATCACAGCTAGGAACAATACAATCAAGTGCAATTTATTACAGCAACAGGTACACAAGTTCTTTTTGGATTGCCGGCGATAGTGACTGTCTGCAAAAGCAAGCTAGCCTAAAAATTAAGACATTAAAAGGAGTATAAACACGTGTTTGAATCTCACCCAAAGGCATCCCAATGGGGGGGAAGAGAGGCTCAGCCCGTCGACTGATCCCAGGAGTCAGGAGGTTCTTGGGATGATGTATTCCCTCGGGATGGTATCTCCCCTGACGATGGTGTCTTCCCTAACATCCCGTCTCTCTTAGGCCAGTTTATATTATTTTCTATCTTTTAGGTGGAGCTTGAGTGACTCTAGTCAAGCATATCATAGTTATGATTGGTGAAAAATTTTCCCGTGTCTGTTTAAAGTAATAGGCTCCAAGAAATTCAGAGTGCATGCTCAGTGAGGGGTGGTCACACCTTGGAGGCGGGTAGCTTTTGGGATGGAGGTGTGTTTTGGTATTAAAATGATATTATAATGAGCAAAAGTACACTAGAGTACAGCATTTGTCAAAACCTGACAGGTTGTTGGCTTAGGGTAGCAAAAAGTGCTGCTTATCGGTTTCGGTGTGCACAAGAACAATCGAGTCCCCTCCTGGTCACAGAGCCTAGCCCTGGTGTCTCCACTCCACTCTACGCTCCAGGCTGTTCCTTAGAGCCAGCACACCAGGTTCCCCCAGCGTGATAGCATCTAAGGTTGGAAGCCTAGGGAACACTCAGATAATGCAGCTACGCCCTACCCTGAAAGATTCTTCAATGCTGTACATTTTCTTTAAGATGTGAAAGTTAGTTTTATTTTCCTAGTTACTTTAAGCAATTGCACCACACCCATGTGGCGGAAGTTTGTACAGAGTGCACCATCATCATATGCCAACTCATTGGCAGTAATGACCTGGAGAGAACGTGACGAACCCACAGTGTATGAAGTGGCTAGACAACTCCAGCGGTATGAAGAAAGTCTCTCCTCTTCCTTACAAGCCTGTGTCTCGGCTGTGGAGAAACTTTCTGAAAAGGTCCACCATCTTGAAGAGAGATTATTTTCCTCCCTGCCTGTACAAACCAGTGTTTCAGCTATCAGGGGTAAGCGTTCATCCGCGCAAGGAAGACGATATGGTGGGTACAAACTACGTGCCACCCTGTGGTTTTACCTACGTGACCATGGAGAGGACATGAGGAAATGGGATGGAAAATCCACTGCAACCCTAGAGGCACGGGTACGTGAGTTGCAAAAGAAAACAACTGAGAAAAAGGAGTTTTCTGAAAAGTTTGCTGCTCCAGCTTCCAGTAGGCAGTCCTTTAAACACAGAAACGAAGATTCTGACCAGGACTAGAGGGGCCCTGCCTCCAGCCAGGGGGAGGAAAGGGATAATCGAGTTTACTGGACTGTGTGGATTCGATGGCCTGGCACATCAGATGCACAGAAGTATAAAGCTTTAGTAGACACCGGTGCACAATGTACTCTAATGCCATCAATCTATAAAGGGACAGAACCCATCTGTGTCTCTGGAGTGACAGGAGGATCCCAACAGCTAACTGTATTGGAAGCTGAAGTGAGTCTAACTGGGAATGAGTGGCAAAAGCATCCCATTGTGACTGGCCCAGAGGCTCCATGCATCCTTGGCATAGACTACCTCAAGAGAGGGTACTTCAAGGATCCAAAAGGGTACCTGTGGGCTTTTGGCATAGCTGCCTTAGAGACAGAGAGCACTAAACAGCTGTCCACCTTGCCTGGTCTCTCAGAGGATCCTTCTGTGGTGGGGTTGCTGAGGGTCAAAGAACAGCAAGTGCCAATCACTACCACAATTGTGCACCGATGGCAATATCGCACCAATTGAGACTCCCTGATTCCCATCCATAAGTTACTTCGTCAGCTGGAGAGCCAAGGAGTGATCAGCAAGACTCATTCACCTTTTAATAGTCCCATATGGCCAGTGCGAAAGTCTAATGGTGAGTGGAGACTAACAGTGGACTATCGTGGACTGAACGAGGTGACACCATCACTGAGCGCTGCAGTGCCAGACATGCTAGAACTCCAGTATGAACTGGAATCAAAGGCAGCCAAGTGGTACGCCACAACTGATATCGCTAATGCATTTTTCTCCATCCCTCTAGAAGCAAAGTGCAGGCCACAGTTTGCTTTCACTTGGAGGGGCGTCCAATACACCTGGAATCGACTGCCCCAGGGGTGGAAACACAGCCCTACCATTTGCCATGGACTGATCCAGTCTGCGCTGGAGCAGGGGGAAGCTCCTGAACACCTGCAGTACATCAATGACATCATTGTGTGGGGTGACACAGCAGAGGAAGTTTTTGAGAAAGTGTGATGGTTTTACTCGGGTGGGCAGCCGAGTTCCTCCACAACCACTCTCTCACTCCCCCTCCTCAAAGAGGAGCGAGGAGAAAATACGATGAAAGGGGCTCAAGGGTTGAGATAAGGACTACGAGATCGCGCAACAGCTATCGTGACGGGCAAAACAGACTCAGCATAGAGAGAAAGTAAGATTTATTGCTTATTACTAACAAGCTAGAGAAGTGAGAAACAAAGGAAAGAAACCAAAAACACCTTCCCCCCCCCCATCCACCCTCTTCCACCTCCTCCCCCCGAGCGGCGCAGGGGAACGGGGGAATGGGGGTTATGGTCAGTCTACAGCACTTCTTCTCTGCCGCTCCTTCTCGGTCACTCTTGTCCCCTGTGCTGTGGGGTCCCACCCACAGGATGCAGTCCTTGCCGAACTGATCCAGCGTGGGCTGTCCACAGGCAGCAGCTCTTCAAGAACTGCTCCAGATATGGGTCCGTACCACGGGGTCCATCCCTTTGGAGCAAACTGCTCCAACCTGGGTCCCCCACGGGCAGCAGCTCCTGCCAGGTCACCTGCTCCTGCGTGGTCTCCTCTCCACGGGCTGCAGGTCCGGCCTGGATTCTGCTCCGGCAGGGGTCTTCCACAGGCCGCAGTCTCCTTTGGGGCACAGGCTCCACCGTGGTCTCCTCCACGGGCTGCAGCGTGGAACCCTGCTCCACCGTGGTACTCCATGGGCTGCAGGGGGACATCCTGCTTCACCATGGTCCTCACCACAGGCCGCAGGGGACTTCTGCTCCGGCATCTGGAGCACCTCTCCCCCTCCTTCTTCACTGACCTTGGCGCCTGCAAGGCTGTTTCTCACTCCACTCACCCTCCCAGCTGCTGAGCGGCACAGCGATTTTTTTTCCCTGTCTTATATATGATCTCACAGAGGCGCAAAACAACATCGCTTATTGGCTCAGCTCTGGTCAGCAGTGGGGCCCTTACCAAACATGGGGCAGCTTCTAGATCCTTCTCACGGAAGCCACCCCTATGGCCCCCCTGCTACCAAAACCTTGCCACGTAAACCCACTACAGAAAGGGAAGAAAATAGTCCAAATCCTTCTGAAGGCCAGTTTTGCCATAAAACAAAATAAAGTTAAAGGACCTGCACGAGAGATCCAGTTTTTAGGAATAAAATGGCAGGATGGATTTTGTCAAATCCCAATGGATGTGGTCAACAAAATAACAGCTATTTCTCCACCAACTAGCAAAAAAGAAACACAAACTTTCCTAGGTGTTGTGGGGTTTTGGAGAATGCACATTCCAAATTACAGTCTGATTGTAAACCCGCTCTACCAAGTAATCCGTAAGAAGAATGATTTTGAATGGGGCCCTGAGCAACGACAAGCCTTTGAACAAATTAAGCAGGAAATAGTTCATGCAGTAGCCCTTGAGCCAGTCCGAACAGGACCAGATGTAATGAATGTGCTCTACACCGCAGCCGGGGAGAATGGCCCCACCTGGAGCCTCTGGCAGAAGGAACCAGGGGAAACTCGAGGTCGACCCCTAGGGTTTTGGAGTCAGGGATACAGAGGATCTGAGGCCTGCTACACTCCAACCAAAAAGGAAATATTGGCAGCATATGAAGGAGTTCGATCTGCTTCAGAAGTGATCGGTACTGAAGCACAGCTCCTCCTGGCACCCTGACTGCCAATACTGGGCTGGATGTTCAAAGGAAGGGTCCCCTCTACACATCATGCAACTGATGCTACATGGAGCAAGTGGGTTGCACTGATTACTCAGCGGGCTCGAATAGGAAACCCCAGTCACCCAGGAATCTTGGAAGTTATTATGGACTGGCCAGAAGGCAAATACTTTGGGATATCACCAGAAGAGGAAGTGGTCCGTGCTGAAGAAGCCCCACTGTACAACAAGCTACCAGAAGATGAGAAGAGATATGCTCTGTTCACTGATGGGTCCTGTCGTATTGTGGGAAAACATCGGAGGTGGAAGGCTGCTGTATGGAGTCCTACACGATGAGTTGCAGAAGCTACTGATGGAGAAGGTGAATCGAGTCAGTTTGCAGAAGTGAAAGCCATCTAACTGGCTTTAGATATTGCTGAACGAGAAAAATGGTCAGTTCTCTATCTCTATACTGATTCATGGATGGTAGCAAATGCCCTGTGGGGGTGGTTACAACAGTGGAAGCAGAACAACTGGCAGCGCAGAGGCAAACCCATCTGGGCTGCGGCGTTGTGGCAAGATATTGCTGCCCAGGTAGAGAACCTAGTTGTAAAGGTATGCCATGTAGATGCTCATGTGCCCAAGAATCGGGCTACTGAAGAACATCAAAACAACCAGCAGGTGGATCAGGCTGCTAAGATCGAAGTGGCTCAGGTGGACCTGGACTGGCAACATACGGGTGAATTATTTATAGCCCGATGGGCCCATGACACCTCAGGCCATTAAGGCAGAGATGCAACATACAGATGGGCTCGTGATCGAGGGGTGGACCTGACCATGGACGCTATAGCACAGGTTATTCATGATTGTGAAATGTGCCGCAATCAAGCAAGCCAAACGATCAAAGCCTCTTTGGTATGGAGGACAGTGGCTGAAATATAAATATGGAGAGGCCTGGCAGATTGATTACATCACACTCCCTCAAACCCGCAATGGCAAGCGCCACGTACTTACAATGGTGGAAGCAACCACCGGATGGCTGGAAACATATCCTGTGCCCCATGCCACCGCCCGGAACACTATCCTAGGCCTAGAAAAACAAGTCCTATGGCGAAATGGCACCCCGGAAAGAATTGAGTCAGACAATGGGACTCATTTCCGAAACAACCATATAGACTCTTGGGCCAAAGAACATGGTATTGAGTGGTATATAACATTCCTTATCATGTACCAGCCTCCGGGAAAGTTGAGCGATATAATGGACTGTTAAAGACTACACTGAAAGCAATGGGTGCTGGGACATTCAAAAACTGGGACACACATTTGGCAAAGACCACCTGGTTAGTCAATACTAGGGGATCTGCTAACCGAGCTGGACCTGCCCAATCAAACCTGTTACGTACTGTAGAAGGGGATAAAGTTCCTGCAGTGCATATAAGAAACATGCTGGGAAAGACAGTCTGGGCTACTCCTGCCTCAGGAAAAGGCAAACCCATTCACGGGATTGCTTTTGCTCAGGGACCTGGATGCACTTGGTGGGTAATGCAAAAGAATGGGGAGGTCCGATGTGTACCTCAAGGGGATTTAATACTGGGTGAGAATAGCCCATGAGCTGAATTGCATTATATTAATTATTGTATAATACTGTATGTCATCACTACCATGATTGTTATATACCATAGATGAAAATGGTGATTAATTAAAATGTATTGAAAAGAGTGTAACCTCAGCGTGACATAAATGGTATGGAATAAGAGGTGGATATATGTCCTGGTTTCAGTTGGGACTGTTTTCCTCCTAGTAGCTGGTAGAGTGCTGTGTTTTGGATTAGGATGAGAAGAATGCTGATAACATGCCAATGTTTTGGTTGTTGCAGAGCAGTGCTTGTACCAAGCCAAGGACTTTTACACAGCTCCTCGCTCTGTCCTGCCAGCGGGCAGGCTGGGGGTGCAGCAAGAGCTGGGAGGGGACAGACCCAGGACAGCTGACCCAAACTGGCCAAAGGAGTATTCCATACCATCTGACGTCATGCTAAACAATATATAGGGGTGGCTAGCCAGGATGGGGGGCCAGCTGCTCGAGAGCAAGAAGTTACATGAAAAAGGTTCCACATTATTCCCTTTCCCTTCAGCTCTCTGCAGTGTCAGCAGTACGTCACAGAAGATAAATCTTGCTGAAGCCTTATAATCATGAACAGTTAAACCTATACGGTTAAATGTCCATTTCTTTACCTTCTTATTTGGAATAAAATATATTGAACAATCACATAATTTCCTTGGAAATAGATTGGCTTCTTCCCATGTAATGTTTTTACTTTCCCTTTCTCCCTCTCCCTCTCTCTCTCTCTCGCTCTTTTTTTTTTTTTTTTTTTTTTTTTTTTAATTTAAGGAGTGGGAAAAGAATAAAATTGTCTTTGGAACCACATGAATATTTTGAAGATTAGAAAGGAAACTTAATTCTTAGTTCAGTAGATATTTAAAAAATAGCCTAATACAGAGAGAACATAATAACAAAAGGATAAAAATACAAATGCTTTCTCAATCTTTCTTTCTTTCTTTCTTTCTTTCTTTTTTTTTTTTTTTTTTTTCTTCTGAAAAGAGGAATTTATATAAAATACTTTTCTCTTTTTGGTATTTTCCTTGCAGGTGTCTCTAACAGAGTGTTATTCCTTCCCTCCTTCCTGGTTTTGTTCAGTTTCAAAACTCTTCACCCACAACCAGTGTATTGAACTTTCAAAACAGATGAGGGTAGAGAGATTCTTATATTAACTTAATACATATATTTATGCTAGTATGTTTGAATATAATATGTATATAATTGCAGAATTTTAAAATTTGGTGACGTAGTCTGACAGATTTGATACCTTAGCAGTAAGCCAGAAAACCCTAGAGTTTACAGAATCATAAATATTAACACTGAATTAATTTGTTATTAATTTGATAAAAAAATTATGTTAATTATAAAGTTTTGCTTTAATTCTGTATAGTCTTATTACAAAAATATATAGAAGAAATTCTCACACACTTATGTAGTATGTGCATGATTGCATCTCTTGAATTTATTATTTATAACACTAAGCTTCTTGACATATGCATGTGTTATAATAGAACAATATTTCTGAAATATTTTTTAAAATAATGCAACTTCACTTTAATTTGTTTAATTTTTAATCTCCTTTAACGTGTTGACATGTCATGATTATATAATACCTTTTTTTTTTTTTTTTTCAATACTGTCAGCGTCTCACCATGCAAATAAGTCATTACAAAAATGTAGACCATATGGTAAAAAAGAACTTTATCAACATACTAGGAATTCTGCATGCAGATACAAAAAAATAATAATAATAATAATAATTTGGTTTTCTTAACAAAAAATAGGATTTGTCTGCCAGGCTAAAAGCTGGTTGAACATTGAATTACATTTTAAAAACATAATTACTCAATGAATAACTAAAATTTCTCAAGGGTTTAATAAGCAGGCACAAATCCAAATCCACAAATAGATTCAGTAGTAAGATACAGGCAAATAAATCCAAATTAGTGGAAGAAAATTACTTATCAGTAGAAAAATGGTGGTAATCTGTTTTCTAAAATACGTTTGAGAAGAGATAAAAGCTTTGGAGACATTATGATTAGCCTCAATTGCACTCTGAATATCATATCTTGTAAGAGAGATATTTATTTCCATATATATATATATGTATATACATATAAATATATATATGTATATATATCATTATTTGAGATTCATTATATGGAGAGGAAACTAGAAACCCATGAAAACATATAACCAGATGTAAGAGAAAAGCTCAGTATTAACTGATCAAATTTTATTTTGCTTTGAATATGATATGGTCGCATATAACATCATATGCCCTGCAGACTCATTTTCAGTAGTATTCTGAAGTAACTTCTTCCTTTTGAGAACACCCTTTCTTTGAGAACATACTTTTCTTTTGTATTTGCTCATTTGAAACCTGTAAAAGTTTCGCTGATCATCGGAACAAAAGCTATATAGTTCCCCATGAGTAAGCAGAAATGAAGTTTAAGTAGTCTGTTGCTTTCTCAAATTTTCCATGGTATGCCATAGTGAATCATCTGTTTTTGTGTATTTAAAAACTTTTCTTCTGTTTTACAGAGACATTCCTGTCAAAGCATGGGATTATTTTTATTTTATTTTATTTTATTTTATTTTATTTTATTTTATTTTATTTTATTTTATTTTATTTTA
>CM021765.1:158345511-158369134 GCA_011076525.1 Nettapus auritus
TATTTTATTTTATTTTATTTTATTTTATTTTATTTTATTTTATTTTAATATTTTAATATTTTAATGTTTTAACTTCTCAGTACAGACTTCCTGCATGCCATATTTATTCTGATAAAATGATCCAGGGAATAGGGTATAACTAGAACTGCAGAAGAAACCAGGCTTCTCAAATATAGTTGTTGCAGGAACTGCTGCCTGATTATTTGTATCAATTTTCAGCAATTTTTTAACTTCACTATCAGCCTGGATCTGTTGTACTAATGTTTTTATAATAATTACACTTACACCTTTGCAACCTTGAATGTCCTCTTTTATATATTCAAGCCACACTCTAGCCTGGTAGGCTTTCATTTTTTGGTATAAAAAGCAGCTCTCTATTTTACAGAATTTTCTTCCCACTACTCTAGACACTTTGGACTGAGAGCAGAAAAACTGAACTCATGAAAAATTACATATATCTTAGGTTTACAGGGACATTATATGGATGATAGCAAAGATTCAAGGCCAAGTGCTGGCATAATCAGACAGCTTTTTGATGTCTAACCTGATGTCATTCTATTTGGGTGGCTCTGCTTTGTGTGGCACTCTTTAGAAATCTCATTGTTTATTTGGCTGTTGTAGGCATCAAAACATTGTCATGGTTTTGGCTGGAAGAGGGATAATTTTCTTCATAGAGGCTCACACAATGCTGCATTTTGGATTTTTGATGAAAATGGTGATAACACCACTTTTCTTTTTTTTTTTTTTTTTTTTTTTTTTCCTTTGTTTATGCTAGTGGCTTTTGCTTTACCTAGTAAACTGTCTTTATCTCAACCCATGAGTTCTTGCACTTTTACCTTTGTTACTCTCTCCCCCATCACACCTGGGGAGAGTAAGTGACTGATGTGTGGTACTTAGCTTCCTGCTGGGACTAAACCACAATAGCATACTAGATCAGAAGTGCCAGAACATTGCAGAAATGTGAAGAACATTGGAGAAAAAATAATTGCTCTGTACTTCTGCTTTCTAATCTTATCTGAAATGCCGATGTACATGCTGGTAACAAATGTAAGTAACAGGAGTTCTGAATAGACTGAATGTTAAATAGTGATCATTATATATATATATTTTTTTCTGGCAACTCTAGGTTTTCTAATAAATCAGTTCTATCTGGACAATGACTCTTATGCCTGGACAGAGTTGTGTCCTGTGCTGTAATATAGTTAGGTGTTTTAATGTAATCATTTACATATAGTCTCAAACTCACACAGCTTCTAAGTGATTCTGCAGACTTGCAGATTAGGGATTCAAGTCCGTTCTTTTGTATGTTAATCACAAAGATCATACCAGGATTCCTAGGATGTGATTCACATCATTAGGATGTGAAAAAGTCACCCTGCTTTATAGCAAGTAGCTTAGAATCTTTGATTTCCTAGCACAGAGTTTGCTTTGTGGATGTGTTTTTATTGTAATTAACTAGATTGATGTATTTTAAGAAATGTTGTCTGATAACATGCTTTAACAATGAAAATTGCCTTTGCAGCAAAACCTGTACCAATTATAAAAAACAAACAAACAAACAAACAAACAAGCAAACAAAAAATGTACCAATTAGTAAAATAACATAACCTCTATGAATTTAAGAAGCATTTGGACTGTGCTCTTAGTCACATGGTCTAAAATTTTGGGTAGACCTGTGCGGTGCGAGGAGTTGGACTTGATGATCCTTATGGGTCCCTTCCAACTCTGGATAGTCTTTGATTCTATGATTCCTTGTATCTGGTCCAAATCTATCTTCTTTTAACTTATGCTTGTTGGTACCTCAATATTCTATTGTGCAGTGCTGTGAAGAGCTTAGATTCTTTTCCTTGATGGACTCTTTGCAGGCACTAATCGGCAGCTGGTAGGTCACTCCAAGCTTTCTGTTCTGATATCCAGATGCGT
Source organism: Nettapus auritus (assembly GCA_011076525.1). Taxonomy (NCBI): domain Eukaryota; kingdom Metazoa; phylum Chordata; class Aves; order Anseriformes; family Anatidae; genus Nettapus; species Nettapus auritus. Next base: position 158,347,435 of record CM021765.1, read on the forward strand.
GGATAAAAAATCCATTAGTGATTTTTTTTCTTTGTATAAATAATGAATATTTTGTTATTGACTAAATGGGGCTATATTTTCACTCTTCTGTTGCTTTTTTCCCTATTTAACAGACTGTTTTTTTTTTTTTTTTTTTTTTTTTTTTTTTGTAAGATATCATAATATATGTTTGTATAAACTTTGCATATAAATGCTCACCAGCAAAAAAAATATAATAAAAATATATCTATAACAGAACTACTGATGGCACTCAGAATAAAACATGAAATGTAGTACTGATGCAGTCTTGTGTATACTCCAAACTACATATTACCCAATAGTAGTAGTTCTGCCTGTAGTGGATAGAAAACACTTCCCCCATACGTTATGCATATATAGGGAATATCTGGGTGTGATGGGTTGACCTCGCCTGGCTGTCAGATGTTCATGCAGCCACTCTCTCACTCCCCTTCCTGAACAGCACAAGGGGAGAAAATAAGTTAGTAAAGCTTATGGGTCCAGATAAAAGCAGAACAATCACTTACTAGTTATCATCACAGATGAAACAGACTCAACTTGAGGAATATTTATTTTAGTGTTAATTGAATAACATGGTGAGAAACAGAGGCAAAAATTAACACCTTCAGACATTTTGTCTGTTGAATCTAAGTTGAGGTTAGTAGCTATTTTCCAGTAGAGAGTGTATGAGATGGAGGACATAAAAATATTTATAATATACATTCTTTGCTAAGTGTTCCAAGAAATCAATATCATATTTTGATAGCAGTTTGTTGTTGTTGTTGTAGTTGTTTTGAGTAAAGAACTAATTTAATGTAATACATGAGAGAAACAAGAAATGTACCAGATAATTGGTGACATAAGAATTTTGCATAAGTGTTGGCATGCAGTCCTCTCTTTTCATAATTTCCAGTATTTGTGAAACACTTGCATGGCCAAGAACACTAAATTGCATGTGAATTTCTTATTCTCCAGAACCTTCTTTCAGCACTAGTTCAGCAATGGGTTAGATGTCCGTATCTGTTCTTTATGTGTTGCATATAAATAAGATTTTAAAGTAGATATTTCAAACTTCTTATCCTAATAAGAATGAGATTCATGAGACCAAGCAGTTCCACTGACAATGTCCAAGTGGACTAATTAGAAGCTGTGTATAAAGTACTAATACAGTGAGTATATCTAATGGAAGGAACAGATTTTATTACGTTTAGGCGGAGGTAAGAATGTATTGGCTAAGGATGAAGCAGACTTCTTTACTTTCTCTCATGAAGCTAATAAAAATATATATATAAAGACATTCATAATCCAATATATCTGAATGACAATTAGTGTAATAAATGAATTGAGCTAAATTCTTTTTTTAATGAGTTTTTCATGAGTATATAATTCCACTTCTAGAACAAGAAATCATTTTTTAAACTGGCAGGTAACAATTCTGAAGTACAGAAGACTAGATAGTTATCAATCTTATTTTCAGTTGTTACTAGTGATAGGATAAGAAAAAACTGGAACACGATAAAACAAGAGATTGCATCTGAGTGTCAGAAAACAATTATCTGTCATGCAGATGACCAAAACACCGACAAAGGTTCCCCAGACACATTGTGAAGTCTCCCGCCTTGGAGATATTCAAAAGCTGTCTGGCCAACAGAAACCTGCTTTGGTGACTCTGTTCTGGGTTGATACAACTTGCTGTCCATGTATTATTTAGTGTCACAAAATAATATTATTTGACGACAGCACTACACAATATGGTTATGTTCTAAAAGGGCAATATATATATACATATATATATTAACTATCCTTCCCCCCCCTTTTCTTTTCCCTCACGATTTTAACATGATTAAAATTTTCATAATAAGTATGCCTTTAACTTGGTTAACAGTTATGGAGGCTAATATTTGAATTTTTGACAGTAAAGATATCAAAAAAATCTAATTGAGACTAATGAATGTTTGGAGGAAGTGATATGGTAAATTTGTGGGTCTACAAGAGGATGCAGGAGTCTTTCTTGTTCCACTAGCAATGCTTTCCACCACCAATCCTGATACTGCTGCAAAACTGGGAACTACTCAGGGCTTCTCAGCTAATGTAGTTGCTGGTAAATTATCATCTTGCTTTCTTCACAGATCCAGCAAACACCTCCACCCCTCTGCTGATACAAAGAACATCTCTGTCTTCATGCTGCATTTATCTGAGAAAGGAAAGAGGGAATAAAAACGGGAAGGAGAAATAAGTACAGTCTTGTCTCCAGTGCTAAAATAAAATGTTCAGGTCCCATGATCAGACTGGCTGTGAATGTCAAGAGAGGAGAGGAGTGGAGGAAGCCAGCCCACAGAAGGGCAGTCAGTAAAGAATAACAAAATGTTGCTGCTTAGAAGAGCAAAATGTAGGTGCCTGAAGCTTTTGATAGCATTTTGTATAATATACACACAAAATCATAAAACTTCTGTTGTATCAGCATATACACATTATTTGTGACCATGTGATTCCTTGATATTTTTCAAAGATTGCTATTGGATTGATTGACTTTTGTTTATTTGTTTGTTTATTTGTTTCCAATTCTTTACCCACCCAGAAACAGAGAAGTGAGGTTCTATTACCTAAATTACTCATTGCTCATTAAAATGTATCCATCAGGGACACAAAATAGTTTGACTTTTATCAGTCTGAAAAATTTACAAGGTTATCAGATTTTTATGTATGGAATGAATTCGACGCACATTATATATTATGCCCATAAAATTGTGCCCATTTGAAATGTGAGGATTATAACAAATGACCTGAAATTTAGAACCAGCTTGTATCAAGAAACTCCCATGACTCAGGTGCTGAATAGTTGAAAAATATTTATTTTAGTTAGGAAACTAATATAAATTAGTGTAGAAGGTCTGCTTCAGCAAATATTTTACTCAAATTATCTGCTAATAAAAGAAAATCTTTTAAAATATTTTTATTATTTTAATAATTTAATACTAAAGAACTGTGGTGGTTTTACTAGCGTGGGCGGCTGAGCTCCACCACAACCTCTCTCTCACTCCCCCTCCTCAAAGAGGAACGAGGAGAAAATACGATGAAAAGGGCTCAAGGGTTGAGATAAGGATGAGGAGATTGCACAGCAATTATTGTGATGGGCAAAACAGACTCAGCATAGGGAGATAGTATGATTTATTGCTTATTACTAACAAGCTAGAGAAGTCAGAAACAAAGGAAAAAAACAAAAACACCTTCCCCCCCCATCCACCCTCTTCCAACTCCTCCCCCAGAGTGGTGCGGGGGAACGGGGGAATGTAGTTTATGGTCAGTCTATAGCGCTTCTTTGCTGCTGCTCCTTCTCCGTCACTCTTGTCCCCTGTGCTGTGGGGTCCCTCCCATGGGATGTAGTCCTTGCTGAACTGATCTGGCGTGGGCTTCCCACAGGCAGCAGCTCTTCAAGAAATGCTCCAAATATGGGTCCATACCATGGGGTCCATCCATCAGGAGCAAACTGCTCCAACCTGGGTCCCCCATGGGCAGCAGCTCCTGCCAGGTCACCTGCTCCTGCGTGGTCTCCTCTCCACAGCCTACAGGTCTGGCCTGGAATCTGCTCTGGCCAGGGTCTTCCATAGGCTGCAGCCTCCATCCGTGCAGGTCCACCTGCTCCACCGTGGTCTCCTCCACAGGCTGCAGCATGGAACCCTGCTCCACCATGGTCCTCACCACAGGCCACAGGGGACTTCTGCTCTGGCTCCTAGAGCACATCTCCCCCTCCTTCACTGACCTTGGCGCCTGCAAGGCTGTTTCTCACTTCTCTCACTCTCCCAGCTGCTGTGTGGCGCAGCATTTTTTTCCCGGTCATAAATATACTCTCACAAACGCACAAACACCATCACTTATTAGCTTGGCTCTGGTCAGCAGTGGGGCCCTTACCTAACAAGGGGCAGCTTCTAGATCCTTCTCACAGAAGCCATCCCTATGGCCCCCCTGCTACCAAAATCTTGCCACGTAAACCCACTACAAGAACACTTGAAATTTGGCTCTTAATTGGACAAGATCAATGTCTGTTTATCAGCTGACACATAAAACATGGTAATTTGTGTACTCTGTTTTTCATTATTCTAGGAAGTAAGCATTGCCTTAAGCTTGATATGATATGACGTATTTTGTAAAGAAAAAGATATCCGAGAATGTTAGTCATGCATTCTGACTTACTTGAGATGAAAACAAAATCCACTATGATACCAAGAAAAAAAAAAAAAAATATTAATGCACTCCCTCTGAAATAAATGAATGAATGAACAAAATTTAAAAGCACCGAAGTACCCCAGAAGAGTAAAACAATGTTAAATATATATACATAATGTGACTGTATTGTAAGTTGATGCAAAGTGTGTTCATATGCATCTGGAAACCTTTGAATATTTAATGTTGTATCTATAGGGAAAAGGATACAAGTCATTTTGTTTCTAAAGTGAAAAATGTACCTTTTGGAAAAAAAAAATAAATAAATAAAGCAAAAGTAAACCATAATGAAGACAAAATATTTTATTTTTAGTGCCATGGAAAGATGTAAAAACTAATCTAGGTTTAAGAAAATATCCTGACTGAATTAGCAAAAAGATGATAATCTAGGCTTTTTATGCTTTCCTTTTTTTTTTTCTTCTTTTAAAATTTAAACTACACCAAAACAAAAACAAAAAAAAACAAAACAAAACAAAACAAAAAAAGCAAACACCAAAAACATAGATTTATTTTTATATATACATATATATATGACAATCCTCAATTTCAAAGCAATTAAAATTCCATGCATAGATGTAATGATTTATGTCTTTAGGAAGTATTTGGATAGAATATGTATTTTAAAATGCAGTTTAAAAAATAGATTTGTGATGTAATTTTTATATCAAAATGGCAGATAAACTCAAGAAGACAATTTTAAAGTAGTGAATGGTATATTTGCAGAAGGCTTTATATGATTTTACAATTTAGTTTGAATGTTTTGTATGACTTCACAATTATGATTTCCAAGTTTAACAGATATTTTCCCTATTGTTCCTAATATAGGCAGGGTATTTAGTAGTAATAATAAACAATATTAATGTGCAATAAGACTAATTTCTATGAAAAAAAATAGTGTCAGATTTTCAGATCTAAATTTGTAACTATTTTTTTCCTATCTTATATTTCATACACTTTATTATTTAATTTCCTATTATTTCATTATTTATTTAATAAGCATAAAGTTGGTCAAAGCAGCATTAACAATATGTATATACATTTTTTCTAAGATTTCAAACCAAGCTCTATATAGATAAACAATTAATATTACATCCAGAAATTCTATTTACCAAGATGTATACATATTTCAAGGGACTGATATTTAGAATAACAATAACTTACCACCATGGTTTTGGCTGGGATAGTGTTAATCTTCTTCATAGAGCCTCACACAATGTTTTATTTTGGATTTTTGATGAAAATATTGGTGATAACAAACCAGTGCTTTAACTGTTACAGAGCGGTGCTTACACAGAACGGAAGATATTCTTCTTATGCTGTCTTGTCAGTGAGGAGGTGGGGTTTGCACAAGAAACTGGGAGGAGATACAGCCAGGACAGCTGACCCAGGTTGACCAAGGAGATATTCAATACCATATGACATCATGCTCAGCATTAAAATCTGTGGTGAAGAAGAATGAAGGGGAGTGATGTTTGAAGTGATGGCATTTGTCTTCCCAAGAAACTGTTGCATGTGATGAGCCCTGCTTTCCTGGAAGTGGCTGAACACCTGCCTACCTGTCCTGGTTTCAGTTAGGATAGAGTTAATTTTCCTTCTAGTAGCTGGTAGGGTGCTATGTTTTGGATTAGGATGAGAAGAGTGCTGATAACATGCTGATGTTTTAATTGCTGCAGAGCAGTGCTTACACCAAGCCAAGGACTTTTCAGCTCCTTGCTCTGTCCTGCCAGCGGGCAGGCTAGGGGTGCAGCAAGAGCTGGGAGGGGACAGACCCAGGACAGCTGACCCAAACTGGCCAAAGGGGTATTCCATACCATCTGATGTCATGCTGAACAATAGATAGGGGTGGCTGGCAGGGGCGGGGCACTGGCTGCTTGTGGATAGGCTGGTGTGTTGGGTCTGTTTGGGGTGGAGTCACTTCTCCCTGCTGCAGCCCACACAGTGTTGCACTCGTAGCTGGAACAGCACTGGTATCACTCCAGTGTTGTGTCTATTGCTGCATAGTGCTGGCACAGAATCAGGACTCTCTCCAAGCCCCAGGAGCCAGCAGGCTGGGGGTGGGCAATTGATGGGGAGGGGACATCACCAGGGCAGCTGACCTAAACCGACCAAAGGGATATTCCATAACACCTGATGTCACACTTAGTAATAAAGGGGGCTTTTGTGGGGGAGGGATCTCTCTCTCTCTCTCTGGCTCTCTCCTGAACAACCGGTACGCGTTTTGAGGCCCTGCTTCCCAGGACGTGGCCGAACATCACTCATTGATGGGAAGTAGAGAATAATTTTTCCTTTCTCTCTGTGCTTCCACGCGGCCTTGTTGTTTCTTTTGTTACATTCTCTCCCCATTCCCTTTCCCTTTAATTAAATCATTCTCATCTCAAACCTCGAGCTCTTTGTGTTGACTTTTTTTTTTCTCCCCCTCCTCTTTGAGGAGGCAGGGAGTGAGAGAGCGGTTGTGGTGGAGCTCGGCTGCCCATCCGAGTAAAACCACCACAGCTGGGCATCGGTCAGCGGGTGGTGAGCAATTGCATTGTGCATCACTTGTTTCATACACACTATTATTATTACTATTGCTATTATTATTATTGTTGTTGTTGTTGTTAATTATTTTCCTGTCTTAATGAACTGTCTTTATCTCAACTCACAGGCTTCACTTTCCCATTTCTGTCCCCCATCCCAGAGAGGGAGGGGGAGGCTGAGGGAACGTCTGTGTGGTGTTTAGCTACCGGCCGGGTTAAACCACAACATTGCCAATGGGAAATAGCAAATGAATTCCTGTTTTTGCTTTGCTTATGCTAGTGGCTTTTGTCTTTATCTCAACCCATGAGTTCTTTCATTTTCAGAAAGGGTTCTGATTCTCTCCCCTATCCCACATGGGGAGAGTGAGTGCTGTGTGGTACTTAGCTTCCTGATGGGACTAAACAACAACACATACTGTTTTGTTGTTGTTATTTGTTTGTTTGTTTTGAGACTAGGGTGCCTACAATTGCTTATATCAAGTAAGTCCATCTTTTGCATTTGTGTGTGTACATATATTGCTGTGTTGGTGACAAATGTCGTCAAGGGTATGGACTGGTGATAAAATAACAGATCATATACATTTATTAATAATTATTATAATAGACATATAATGAATGAGTGATAAAGTGTATTATAAATCTGCCTGACTGTGATGAGGATTTGGCAGATTTATTGACAATATTTATTATAGCCCATAGATTCTTCAGTGAAAGAGAATTATGTGTTCTTGTTTCTGCCACAAGTAACAGATTAATCAACATTTGAAGAGCCTTGAAAGATGGGAGGTAGTTAGAAATTTCTCATGTTGCGTTTTTGTGTTTTGAAGTGTTATGAAAGGATAGAACAATAATATTTACAACCAGTTTGATTATCATGTCACTTTTATATTGACAGTATCCATCTTGTGGCACATCATGTGGAAATATTATCAGTATATTTCTGGATAAAAAATCAAGCTTACAGGACTGTTTTATATTCATTTCTAATGAGTGCTCATTCAGAATATTTTGATAAAGATGAATAGATTTGGTCACAAATGCAGTTCATTTCATATCAGTTCATATCATCAGAATAAATATAGCTCCTACGGTTTAATAATAAAATAAATATTTTAAAGGTACATATGATTTCATGCTACCTAGTATTGATATTTACACTGAATAAGGTACTTGTCAGACTAATATGACAGATAAGACCTTTATAAGACCTTTATTTTATGTGCTGCATTACTACATTACTCTAAGTTTAATTTCAGGTTTTATTGAATAAAATTCAGAGGGAGAATAGATATTTAAGAAACACTTCTTGTTTGCTTGTTTGTTTTTGTTTGTTTTAATATAGTCATGTTCATCAGACAGAGACTAAATTATGTGACTGACTGGTAATGTTGTCTGACATACTTTACTGATCACTACTGTAATTGTATCATGGCTAGTAAGAAGAAAACATGCACTAGAATGGAAATAGGAAAAAGAAAATGCATGAAAAATAGTAAAAGAACAAAGAAGATTTCAGCTTTTCACTGAATATTTCTCTCATACAAAATGCAGATTACTTGTGATCTCAAATGTAGTTTAACATTCAAAAGACATTTTATTAGTAATGCAGTAAAGCTTGCTAGAGATATAATATTGCCAACTATTTTTGTATGAAATGGCTAGAAGAATATAAGAGCTGTTGTTCTTTATTGTTTGTGTTTCTAACCTTGAAACTGCAAAATATCACAGAGTTGTGGTGGTAAGCATGGTCAACTTTTATTTACTTTTGTTTCTCTTGTTAGTAAAATAGAAATTAATTAATTAATAAGAAAATAGAATACCCGTACCCAATGTGAGATTTTATTTTTAAAAGGGATTGCAGGAATAAATAATTAGGGAACATAATTGGGAAACACAAGTTTTTCAAATATTTTCTAATGCAGTTATTTTACACTCCTTTCAAAAATTAGTGGCTTGTAGTGCCTATTTAGAGAATAAAAATTATAGAATTTCTTTATATAACTTCACTATAAAGATCATAAGGATCGAAGTCAGCAAGAGTATTATTATTATTAATTATTTTAGTAGAAGGTCCTAATATGGAACTATGAAGTGGCTAAAAAGTGGTTATTCTTATTCCATAGAAAAGCTAGAGAGAGGATCATAGAATCGTTGAATATCAGATAAGAGTTGGAAGGTTGGAAGGGACACACAAGAGTCCCATTGAGTCCAACTCCTGGGTCCCAAAAGGCCCACCCAAAAAAAAAAAAAAAAAAAAAAAAAAAAAAAGAAGAGACCATGGGTCTGAGAGTGTTAGTCTTAGTTATTTGTTTACTATTGCTTCTGTGGGATCTTCCATTAATTTAATTAATAAAAATATGTTTTCTTCTTTCATTATTTCAAAATGTGATGTCTGCCTCACCTTTCTTTATGCATGCATACAGATTTATGTATTTATACATACACATACACTTAAAAATGTATGTATGTAAGGGTAAGATTTCTGAATATCATACAATGAAGAGTTTATGCATGCATACAGACTTACATATTTATATATACACATAAAAATGTATGTATTTTAATGATAAGGTTTCTGAATGACAATTTTATTACAATTTCTTCTTAACACATGATTTTTTATTACCTTCTTAAAAATGGATTCATTACATCAGGAATGAATAGGACAGAGTAGGGGAGAAAATAATTAGAGAACTTAACAGTTCGACAGAATATGTCTTTTGAATCTTGGCCTGCAAGAAAGGAAGAAAGATTACACGGGCTAGTTTCATTTTATTTCCATGTGAAAGGAATCATGGTATCAAAGAATGGCTTGGGTTGGAAGAGACATTAAAGATCATCTAGTTCAAACTCCCTTGCCATGGGCAAGGATGTCACCTACTAGATCAAGTTGCATGGGGCCCCTACCAACCTGGTTTTGAACACCTCCAAGGATGAGGCATCCACAACATCTCTTGGCAGCTTATTCCAGTGCCTCACCACCTTCTGAGTGAAGAATTTCCCCTTAACCTCTAATCTAAATCTCCTCTGGTTTAGTTTATAACCATTCCCCCTTGTTCTATCATTATAAGTAAATAAAGAGGAGAAAATGCTTTTCTTAGAAGCATTTAAGGATAATCCTGCAGTCATATGCATTTTTATGTAGAAACGTACTTCCAGATGAAGTACGTTTTCAGTAGAATCAGTACAAGATTCAATGCATGCAAAGAGGAGTCATCATTAGTTCCAACACTCATAAAAGTTACTTGCTTGAAGACTCTGTCAGCAGCCTCATGTGCTTTTTGTTCATAACCTAACTAGGCGAGATGTTATGGGATTTAATACTTGTCTCTTCTATTGACAAGAGATGTAACAGATAAAATAACTAAACCTATTTTTTTGGTCTTATATGGATAGCAGGAATTGTATTTAAATTAATTGTGTTGTGTTGGAAAGGACTATATCTAATATGTGTTAATATGTCATGGTAACTAGAAGATTGTAGTTGCCAAATGTATCTTGACAGCAGAGGTTAGATTAATGTGGGAAAAGCCAGGTCTTTTATGGAGATGACAGATGATAAAACCTAAGAAATTGTGATGTTGACAACGAGACAATATATTTTCTATATATACTTTAATGCATTATTTCTGAATTATGAAATTTTAGTGAATTTTACCTTGAGAAGAATTTATTGTATCTGAGAAGAGGATGGTGAATAGCACTGAATATGGTGAAGTGTTAGAAAAACAATGAACACATGAAGAAATGCAACAGAGAAAACACCAGGGAATAAAGAAAAACAGTATCCTGTATCCAAGTTAGAAATGGAATGCATATCCCTAGTTAAAGTCCTGAAATATTTTTAAGAGTCAAAAAACAGTTCTGAATTTGAGAGTCTGAATTAGAGGAAGAAGGATTGGGCTTGGTGGTGAAATCCACAGCAAATAATGATATGAGTTTTAACAATAGTTTCTGTTGTATCAGGAATTGGTACCGTATGCATATTATTCCATTTTAATGAGATACATAAGCAGAGGATAGCATACTCCTTACACAACCTCATTGTTTTGCAATATTTCTGTATTTGGCACAAAAGGAAAACTTACTTTGGCTGGCTGACATACACTCACTAAAATATTCTCTCACCCCCCTTCTCAACAGGACGGGACGAGAAAATAAGATGAAAAAGCTTGTGAGTCAAGATAAAGACACAGAGATAATTTTTCAATTACTATCATGAACAAAACAGTAACAGCTTGGGAAAAAAAAATAAAAATAAAAAATTGCCAATTAAAATAGATTTGGATAGTCAGAAAAAAAAAAAAAAAAAAAAAAAAAAAAAAGACAAAACTAAAGACACAATCTCTCCACTCATTCTTCCTAGTCTCAAATTCACTTAATTCCTAACTCTTCTATCTCCTCCCTACACACCAAGCAGTGCAGGGGAGATAGGGAATGGGTGTTGTTGTCATAGCAGCTTATTTTTGTTCCTCCTTCTTCCTCATTCTTTTTCCCTGCTCCTGCATGGGTCCCTTCCACAAGGTGCAGGGACTAACTGCTCCAGTATAGGTCACCCATGGGTTGTAGCTCCTGACAGACCAAGTGCTCCATTGTGGGCTCTTCTACATGAAGATGCAGTTCCTGTCAGGATGCTGCTCCTGCATGGACTCTCCATATGGTATGGTTTTCTTTCAGGGCATACATACCTGCTGTGGCTGCAATGCGGATATCTGTTCTGACGTGGTACACCATGGGCTACTGAGGGAAAAAATGCTTCACCATGGTCTACAAGCTGCAGGGGAATCACTGATCTGGAACCTGGAGTAACTCTTCACCCTTCTTCTTCTCTGATGTTGGTGTCTCCAAGCTTGTTTCCTAAAACAGAACCACAGAATCATCTAGGTTGGAAGAGACCTCCAAGATCTAGTACAACCTCTAACCTAACACTAACAAGTCCTCCACTAAACCATATCCCTAAGCTCTACATCTAAATGTCTTTTAAGACCTCCAAGGATGGTGACTCATCCACAGCCCTGGGCAGCCCATTCCAATGCCTAACAACACTTTTGGTAAAGTTCTTACTAATATCCAACCTAAACCTACCCTGGTGCAACTTCAGACAATTCCCCCTCATCCTGTCACCTGGCACGTGGGAGAATAAACCAACCGCCACCTCGCTACAGCCTCTTTTAAGGTACCTGTATAGAGCGATAAGGTGAACCCTGAGCCTTTCCTTTTCCAGGACTGTTGTGGTTTAACCCGGCCAGCAGCTAAACACCACACAGACGTTCCCTCAGCCTCCCCCTCCCTCTCTGGGATGGGGGACAGAAATGGGAAGGTGAAGCCTGTGAGTTGAGATAAAGACAGTTCATTAAGACAAGAAAATAATTAACAACAACAACAACAATAATAATAATAGCAATAGTAATAATAATAATGTGTATGAAACAAGTGATGCACAATGCAATTGCTCACCACCCGCTGACCGATGCCCAGTCTATCCACAAGCAGCTAGTGCCCCGCCCCTGCCAGCCACCCCTATCTATTGTTCAGCATGGCATCAGATGGTATGGAATACTCCTTTGGCCAGTTTGGGTCAGCTGTCCTGGGTCTGTCCCCTCCCAGCTCTTCCTGAACCCCTAGCCTGCCCGCTGGCAGGACAGAGCAAGGAGCTGAAAAGTCCTTGGCTTGGTGTAAGCACTGCTCTGCAGCAATTAAAACATCAGCATGTTATCAGCACTCTTCTCATCCTAATCCAAAACATAGCACCCTACCAGCTACTAGAAGGAAAATTAACTCTGTCCTAAATGAAACCAGGACAAGGCGGAACAACCCCAGTTCCCTCAGCTGCTCCTCGTAAGACTTGTTCTCCAGACCCCTCACCAGCTTTGTTGCCCTTCTCTGGACTCTCTCAAGCACCTCCATGTCCTTCTTGTAGTGAGGGGCCCAAAACTGAACACAGTACTCATGGTGCTGCCTCTTGAGAGTCGAGTACAGGGAGACAATCACTTCCCTAGCCTTGCTGTACACACTGTTTCTTATATAAGCCAGGATACTTTGGGCCTTCTTGGCCGCCTGAGCACACTTCATATTACCTGAGCACAGCTCATATTCAGCCGACTATCAATCAATACTCCCAGGTTCTTCTCTGACAGGCAGCTTTCTAAACACTCATCTCCCAGCCTGTAGTACTGTTTGGGGTTGTTGTGCTCCAGCTGCAGGACCCAACACGTGGCCTTGTTGAACTTCATACAGCTGGCCTCAGCCCATCAGTCCAGCCTATCCAGATCCTCCTGCAGAGCCTTCCTACCCTCGAGCAGGTCGACACACACACCTAACTTGGTGTCACCTTCAAACTTACTGAGGGTGCACTCTATCCCCTCATCCAGATCATTGATAAAGATATCATTGATAAAGTTATTAAAGAGAACTGGCCCCAGTACTGAGCCCTGGGGGACTTCACTAGTGACTGGCCTCCAACTGGATTTAACTCAATTCACCATGACTCTTTGTGTCTGGCAATACAGCAAGTTTTTAACCGAATGAAGCATATGGCAGTCCAAGCCATGAGCAGCCAGTTTCTTCAGGAGACTACTGTGGGAAACAGAGTCAAAAGCCTTACTGAAATTAAGGTAGACCACATTCAAAGCCTTTCCCTCATCCACTAAGCGTGTCACTATGTCATAGAAAGAGATCAGGATCACTAGGCAGGACCTGCCTGTCATAAACCCATATTGACTGGGCCTGATCACATGGTTACCTTGCAAGTGCCACGTGATGACACTCAATAAATATGCTCCATGAGCTTCTCTGGCACTGAAGTCAAACTAACAGGCCTGTAGTTTCCCAGGTCTACCCTCCGACCCTTCTTGTAGATGGGCGTCATGTTTGCTAGCTGCCAGTTGACTGGGACCTCCCCTGATATCCAGGACTGCTAATAAATGATGGAAAACGGCTTGGCCAGCTCTTCCGCCAGTTCTCTCGGTACCCTTGGGTGGATCCCATCTGGCCCCATTGACTTGCATACATCTACGTGCTGTTTCTCACGCTGTTTATTGTTATTGTTATTTTTCATGACTTTGTCTCACAATTAATGTGCAGGCTTATTTTTCATGTCTTAAATATATTTAAAAAGAGGTGCTACCAGCTAGGTTTCTGGACTTAGCTGTACCCTGAGGTGGGTGCGTTGGACCCTGACAGGGGGCAGCTCTTGGTCTCTTCTCAAAGAATTCACCACATCAGTCCCTTCCATCCAGCCTACTGTCAAAATCTTACCACCTACACTTAATACTTTGAGATAAATTTTGCTTGTTAATTGTATTTATTCATGAATTAAACATGAATAATCTTTGTAGCAGCATTAACTATAGTTAATGTAGTATTAACTATATTAACTAATATTAATTATTAACTATATTAACTATAGTTAATGTAGTATTAACCATAAATAAATTGTAAACTGATGGTCCCATGCTAAGTTTTTCACTCAGTTACTAAATGGATACTGTCTCATTTCACTGTAATTTGATATTGCTTGCCTCATTGGTTCTGTAAAATACAGATTCTGAGGAAACAAATCTGAAGAGCAAGATACTGTTGCATGTCTAGTCTGAAACAAGAATGAAACACTGTAAAAGGAGTATCAGCTTTGGGGTATTTTTCTTTGTGTGATGACTCCTTTTATTTCTAATATTTTCACTTTAAGGGCTAAGCATTCAAAGCATATATACCAAATGCTATTCAAAAGAATATCAACACCCATAAAAAATATATGCCTACAGAAGACTGCAATTAAATAAATATAAATCCTTGACATACCCAAGTGAGTCCTGTCAATGTAAGAGTTAGAGCAAATGCAGTGTAACCCTGAGAATAAATCCTTACTTCAAAATTGTTTATTTATTTATTTTTTTTAATTGTGATTATATTAACCGTAATAAAATTGCTATTTTTCAGGCTTATTTTTCTTATGCTGAGGTTGGATTGGATTTTTATGACCAACATTAAATGCAACCGTAATATCAGGCCCCAATCTGAAATGAAATTTTTAAGTGAAGCAAAGGATTCTTATGCCATACAGCTTGCTTCATTTCACAGGTCAGATAGATTTTGGTTAGCTAAATTCTTTGGTATTTCATTTTAAGAAAAGGGTGTACTTAACCTTTAACCTAAGGGCAAAATGTTCATATGCTTCAAAAGACAAGTTTTTACAGAGTGTGCTCTCAGTGTTAAGAATACATAACTATTAGAACTCAAAAGTGTTTCAAAAAGCAGACAAGAATTTATGCTGAAAAAACAAACTGCAGAATAAGAGTGAGAGTCCACATGAAATAATGCAGGCAAGCTGTATTTTCCAGAGATCAAATACAAACATGGAAAGCTCTATATAACAAAATGCTTCCTGCCCCCTCCCCACTGCCTTCTGTCTGGACAATGCCTTTTTTAAACAATGGCTGTTGCACACAAGGCCTTGCTCAGGCAGCTGGTGACCACAGTATTGGCTCAAGCTGGGTGTAGGGAGAAACTGACAGACATCTTGCTCAGCAGCTGAGGGACAATGGAGCTTGCACAAAAAAAAATAAAAATAAATAAATAAATAAAAAATCACACAGAATTGTAGGGGTTGGAAGGGACCTCAAAAGATTGTCGGGTCCAACCCCCCTGCCAAAGAAGTTTCCCTAGAGCATGTTGCCCAGCTGGGCGTCCAGACGGGCCTTGAATATCTCCAGAGAAGAAGACTCCACAGCTTCCTTGGGCAGCCTGTTCCAGTGCTGTCACCCTTACTGTGAAGAAGTTCTTTCGCATGTTGGTGCAGAACATCCTGTGCTCCATTTTTTGACAATTACCCCTTGTCCTGTCCCCACAAGCCACTGAAAAGAGGTTGGCCAAATCCCTCTGTTTCCCACACCTCAGGCATTTTTATACACATTGATGAGATCCCCTCTCAGTCTTCTTTTCTCCAGGCTGAACAGACCCAGGTCTCTCAGCCTTTCCTCATAGGAAAGATGCTCCAGGCTCCAAATCATCTTTGTTGCCCTCTGCTGGACTCTTTCCAGGAGATCCCTGTGTTTTTTTTTTGTACCGGGGAGCCCAGAACTGGACACAGTACTCCAGGTGAGGCCTGATCAGGGCAGATTAGAGGGAGAGGATCACTTCCCTTGACCTGCTGGCCACACCCCTTTTTATGCATGCCAAGATCCCATTGGCCTTCTTGGCCATGAGGGCACACTGCAGGCTCATGGTCAACCTGTCGTCCACCAGGACCCCCAGGTCCTTCTCCTCAGAGCACCTCTCCAGCAGGTCATCCCCCAGCCTGTACTGATACTTCCGGTTGTTCCTTCCCAGGTGCAGGACTCTACACTTTCTCTTACTAAACCTCATTTGGTTTCTTCCTGACCATCTCTCCAGCTGGTCCAGGTCTCGCTGAATGGCAGCACAGCCTTCTGGCGTGTCAGCCACTCCTCCCAGCTTAGTGTCGTCGGTGTACTTGCTGAGGGCAGACACTATTTCCTCATCAAGGTCGTCGATGAAAATGTTGAACAAGACCGGACCCAGCACCGACCCCTGGGGAAAACTGCTAGTCACAGGTCTCCAGCCAGACTCTGCTCCGCCAATCACCACCCTCTGAGCTCAGACAGTTCTCAACTCACCTTGCTGTCCACACTTTCTCAGCTTTGCTAGTAGGATGTCATGGGAGACAGTATCGAAAGCCTTGCTAAAGTCAAGGTAGATGACATCCACCACTCTCCCCCCATCTACCCAGTTGGTGATGTCATCATAGAAGGCGATGAGGTTGGTCGAGCATGACTTCCCCTTCGTGAATCCATGCTGACTATTCCTCATAACCGTCTTCTCTCCAATTGCTTGGAGATGGCATGCAGAACAAGCTGTTCCAACGCCTTTCCATGGACAGAGGTGAGACTGACTGGCCTGTAGTTTCCCGGATCCTCCTTCTTGCCCTTCTAGAAGACCAGAGTGACATTGGCTATCCTCCAGTCTTTGGGCATAATAACAATAATAACATTATTATTATTATTATTATTATTATTAATAATAATATTATTATTATAGTTATTGTTATAGTTATTATAATAATAATACATAATGAGCAGGCCAAGAGCCATTTGAACTCTTCTGCACAGCAGCTGACTGCACTACAGGATCTCCCCTTGTATAGGGAGAATTCTCAAAGTCATGCCTGCTGCAGAGATCCCTTATCCTTGTGAGAAATTCCTTGCCACAGCAGATACTCAGCTAGTGATTAAAAGCCTTGCCAAGATTATATCTCAGATTTATTGTGCACATATAAAACTGAACCCCATGTTCACTCAATGGGAGGGTCTCTCTAGAATGTCTGACTTACCTTGTCCTCTATGCAGTAGACAATCAAGTGTATCTTGCCATCTAAAATCTTGCTAAGTCGCAGTCTTATTTACAATTAAGCTATGTTAGATCACTACATTTTATCAATAAATATATTGCTGCTTCTCTCTGATGAGAGAAATGTATAATTTCATCCATGTCACTCTATATAGATTACTTGTGAAATAATTAAGAAAATGATCTCCAGATACCATGAAAGTAAGTCATCCTGACAGATTTCAATGTAAACCAATAATAAAATTTGCCTCAGCATGGTAAAAGGAGTCTTATTTATAAAGTAAGAACGGATGTGGTGGATATAGCAAGAACATCCTGTGCACACACTCTGACATACAAATGTCATATTCACTCCTTAAAAAGTAGAAGTATAATGTAATATGTTGTGTGTGAAAGTTGGAAATATAAGAAATATTTTTATTCCTAACACATACTAATTTGTATTAATATAATTCCCTTTTAATTTTTTGTGTGTGTATGTGCATATGTACTTTTGTCCTTACAGTCAATTTTTGGGCGGTTAGGCAGATTGATACATTCATTTTGTATTTCTTTTTTTTTTTTTTTTTTTTTTTTTTCCATCATTTCATACTCTATTTATTTTTCAGAGTGCCTCAGAGGACATAAAATAACAAGTTCTGTCAATTATTATGCACAAATTCTGAAATTCAAAAAACTATATATCAGGTGATATTTTGATAATTAGAACAATTTACTTCATTTTTTCCCATTTTCAAATAAGGAAAGACAGTTACCCACTGATCCAAACAAATTATTAATTAACTTATTAATTAATTAACTTTTATGTATAAGGGAGCGTGAATTGTTGGGAGATCTGTTATTGAAAAGAAAATTAAAGTTAATCTTCAGAACTGTATTCATCCTTTCTATTACTGGTCATCCTGTCATTATTACTTTGATTAAGTTAGACTATTATTTGTGCACATGCTGTTTTCTTATCCTGAAAGAACATAAAAGTTTACTTAAAAAGTCAGTTTTTCCCATTTCAGAATTTTGAAAAACTATCAGACTTAACCAGCAGTAAGAAATATAATACAAACAAACAAGCAAAAAAGAAGAGTAAACATCTAAAAGTAAGGATCCTATTTTTTAACTTTTAATTTAAAAAAAAAAAAAAAAAAAAAGATAACTCGGAAAATATGAATCACCTAATTACTTGTAATATAAATGCAAGCTATTTACTTTTCAATTATCTTCAAAACAAGTCAAAAGTTTATCTTTCTGTCTAATCTCAACATACATTTTCTTGTTATGTAGCATTACTGTTTCTCTAGCAACCAATTTTCACTAATGCTGTATTGCTGTCTTTTGTTGTTGGTGGTGTTTTTGTTGTTCTTGTTTATTTGTTTCATTTTGTTTTTGTTTATTTGTTTCTTTTTTTTTCTGATTAATTTTCTCTCAGTTGCTGACTGATTTGCAGCAGATATTATCATTAATCTCAAATGGTGTATAGGACTGTATGATTTCTGTAGGGTTCAGTTCACAAAAGGGTTTTCAAATTAAGCACAGCAATGTTTAGTTTCTAGCTAGAAAAAAGGTTTTGAAAATTTAATTGGAGATTTGGGTTCCAACTATTTAAACTCTTAAGTAGTTGTTTTTGCTAAAACATGGTACTTTATATTGTACTTCAGAACAACTGACATGGGCAAAACTAGTGAAAAATAGACTGAACTACTACTAATAAAATGTTACAAAATAAAAAACCCATAGACAGGAGAAAATATTATATAGAACCATATAGTGGCATTCAGAAATTAAATAAAAGAATCCCTAACATTTATACTTGTGGTTTAACCCGGCTGGCAACTAAACACCACACAGCCATTCCCTCACCCTCACCCCTCCCTCTCTGGGATGGGGGAGAAAAACAGGAAAGTGAAGCTTGTGAGTTGAGATAAAGACAGTTCATTAAGACAGGAAATAATAATAATAATAGTAATAATTAATAGTAATAATTAAAAATAATAATAATAAGAGGAAGAAGAATATGTACAAAACAAGTGATGCACAATGCAATTGCTCACTACCCGCTGACTGATGCCCAGGCTATCCACAAGCAGCTGGCCCCCCCGCCCCTGCCAGCCACCCCTATCTATTGTTCAGCATGACATCAGATGGTATGGAATACTCCTTTGGCCAGTTTGGGTCAGCTGTCCTGGGTCTGTCCCCTCCCAGCTCTTGCTGCACCCCCAGCCTGCCCGCTGGCAGGACAGAGCGAGGAGCTGAAAAGTCCTTGGCTTGGTGTAAGCACTGCTCTGCAGCAATTAAAACATCAGCATGTTATCAGCACTCCTAATCCTAATCCAAAACATAGCACCTTACCAGCTACTAGGAGGAAAATTAACTCTGTCCTAAATGAAACCAGGACAACACTTTATATATATATAATATTTTTTCCCTCTGTGGTATTTTCTGGGTTACTACTACTACTACTACAACTACTACTATTACTAAATCTTAATCCTAGTAGTACTTTACAGAATTAGGACACATCTAAGCCTTGGGCTTCAGTTAACCCCTGTCTGAATATGTCAAACTGTTTATAAGTGATATTATGATGCTTCTTTACCAATGCTGACATCCAGGTATTCCATCTACATTCAAAGCATATTCATTTACTTTCCAGTATAATTGTGCTTCAGCAGTTGCAGATAGAGCCATAATAGAAAATAGAACTATGTGCTAGTAAACGGACTACTGAAAGGAAGATAAAGGCATGGAAAGAGTGTGATATCATCTTAGCTGCAAAACACCCTCACATTTACAACTTCTAAACAACTGCTGAATGGAGATGATGAAAGATTTAAAATGGATTAAGAATGTTAAGGAAATAGAGTTAATTTATATTTATTCCAGTTTTTCCAAATTACAGTACTACCACTGCTGTCCTTTTCATAGTGTTTCTACGTTTCTGCAAGAGTTAAAAAAGAAGAGAGAGAACTTTTCTGGCTCTTGTGGTCGAAGAGGCAAGATGAGCATATGGATTCCACTACATTATTATTATTTTTTTTATTATTATTATTTATTATTATTAATAATAATAATAATTGGGGGGTACTAGCTAATATGTTTAACGTTAACTAATTCAGTCAATTCTGAAAGGGCTGAGCAATAGGCCACTTCTGCTCAGGGACAGAAGTAGGTAGTGAGCAATTGCTTTGTACATTACTTGTTTTGTACATTCATACCATAGAATCATATCATAGAATGGATTGGCTTGGAAGGGACCTTAAATATCAGCAAGTTCCAACTCTCCTGCCACAGGCAGGGACAGAATCATAGTATGGCCAAGGTTGGAAAGGACCTCTGAAGATCAACTAGTCCAATCCCCCTGCCAAGCCAGATCACCTAGAGAAAGTTGCGTAGGATGGCGTCCAGGTGGGTTTTAGATATCTCCAGAGAAGGAGACTCCACAACCTCTCTGGGCAACCTGTTCCAGTGCTCTGTCACCCTCACAGTAAAGAAGTGCCCTTTCATATTCAGCTCTACTTTAGTTTGTGCCCATTGCCTCTCATTCCTGTTGCTGGCCACAACTCAAAAGAGTCTGTCCACATCCTCTCATCCATCACCCTCTTCGCAGATATTTGTATACATTGGTAATGTCTCCCCTCAGTCTTCTCCTTTCCAGGGAATTATTATTAATTATTATTATTACTGTTATTATTATTCCTCTTCCTTTTCTGTTCAGACCACAGACATTTAAATTCAAGTCTAAAAACAGGTGAAACTCACCAATGCTGTAGCCATATTGTAGAAGGCCACCAGCTTTGTCAGGCATGATCTGCCCTTAGTAAAGCGATGTTGGCTGTCACTAATCACCTCTCTATTTTCCATGTGCACTTACACATATCACATATATATACACATATGCATGTCTTATATGTATGTATATCCATATATATATGGATAAATATGTACATATATAGATATCTTTACATATATATATGTACACATCTCTTAATATTCAATACCACGTAGTTGATCTATAATTAACATGGATGACTATGGTTCTTGGTGGTTCTTAGGCACATGGGTCAAAGTGATCAGGCTTTGATTTTTCAATAATGTTATATTGATTAAGAAATAATAATATTAATAAAACATTTTTAATAATATTAATAATTATTATAATACAAAACAGTAAAAGATCCAGTAAGATCATGGAACAGAGCCTAGAAAAAGTCTTTCACCTCGGATAGCATTATAATCACTTAGTCTTACTTTTTTCTCTAGCAATAATGCTAGCAATTGTATGACTTACTTCTACCATTTAAGGTTATTAATAGTGTTTGTGTAAAATTAAAATAAAGGTTCATTCCAAATCCAATATATATTCCACAGTATTGTGCTTAATGGAAATTTTGCTATTGACTTCACTAAACATTTTCACAAGCCTCATTAAACACAATAGGTAACACTGTAGTAGTTAATAACATTGCTTTAATTTAGTAAAATTGAGCAACTGCTCTTTGTTAAGTGTGAATAGTTGCTTTGTAGAGAACATAAACTGAGGCAAAGAAATAATAATAATAATGTAAAGGATTATTAAAAAAAAAAAAAAAAAAAAAAAAAAAAAAAAAAAA
>CM021765.1:158370882-158452185 GCA_011076525.1 Nettapus auritus
TTTCTTTCTTTCTTTCTTTCTTTCTTTCTTTCTTTCTTTCTTTCTTTCTTTCTTTCTTTCTTTCTTTCTTTTTCTTTCTCTTTCTCTCTCTCTCTTTCTCTCTCTTTCTCTCTCTTTATCTCTTTCTTCTTTTTTATTTTTTATTTTTATTTCTTTAAAACCTGTGATGGTGATTGAGCACTGGAGTAAATTGTGCAGAGGGTTTGTGGAGTGTTCAGTCTTCTTCCTTGGTCTTCTTCAAAAGTCATCTGGATTTAGTCCTTGGCAACCTGGACTAGGTATCCTTGCTTGAGCTAGGGAGTGAGGTGTCGGTGAGGGGGTAGGAGGAGAGGTGTTGGACCAGCTGAAATCCAGAAGTGCCTTTGAACATCAACCAACCTGTGGTTCTGGGATGCTGTTACTCTGTAGGACCCTCCCTAGGTCCAGACTGCTATGGCTTCTCCAGCTACTGAAACAAGGATACCCACTGACTCCAGTACATGACAACACAGGATATAGGGTACCTTCACCCTTGGTCTGACTCCAGTGACTGACACGATATTTCACTTGCATATACACAGGTCTCACCAGTAGCTGATTTAGTCCTTGCAACACATATACACAAGATAAAAAGTGAGGATACACAGAACAATTGAGAAGGATTTAATAATAATATATAAGATAGGACAAACTGCAGTGATCAGGCACAAGGCTCAGTCAGACAAGCATGCTGGCTGTCTCTGTTTTATACATGACAAGCCCCTGTTCTTCTTACCCACCTCTTTGCTCCTGCTCCCTCTTCTCCATGTGTATCTCCTTGTGGGTTTGTATAGTCCTATCGATTCTGGCACCCCTCTCTGTCCTGTCTGGAATTGCCCCAGGTTCACAGTCTTACCACTTGCTAAGTCCAGATTGATCTTAATGGAAATGGTGTCTGTAGTTTCTTTAGTTTAGTTTCTTTAGCTTATAAATTGGTATGACTGTGAGACTATAATTGTTTCTATGCTTCTTGTGTGAAGTCTGTGTTTCTTTATATTTTGCTTCTGGTCATGTCATCACCTGCCCCATCCCTCCCCCCCTTCCACCTTCCCTTGATTTCCCAATTTACAAGTTTCTCCCATTAGATAACCTTGTTAGAATAAACATTCTCACGCTCTCACTTGCCTTCATCAATTAATGTAATTGATCAGCTTCCCATCACTGACTCCCTTATTTTTTTCAGTTAGGTCTCTGTCTCTTTATGTTCTGTTTTATGGATTGTTCCTTCTTCTACTACTTTTTATTATTATTATTATTATTATTGTTGTTGTTGTTGTTGTTGTTTTTAATTGTAAAAGGTCCTCGACCAGATACCCTGAAAGAAGCAGACATTGCCTTTCCACATGCCCTCACATATTTTTTAAGAAAGTTTATTCATGTCAGAAAAGAGAAATAATTGCAGTAAGACAATACATAAAATCAGCTAAGAACATAGGGTAATATTTGGTCTCACAGGGTTTTTGTAGTTACTAAAAGATAAAATATCAGTCAAAGACACATATGTGTATTAAGGGAATAGGAAGATCCCTTTATAATAACACTATGATGAAACAAACTTTTATTTTCTAGGGAAATATCTGTGTCTTTATTTATCACACTGGTGGGAAATTTTATACAGAGTTACCTGGTAATGTGTCCTCTGATTCCATTAACTCCTCAAATAAGGTGTTTGAAAATTATTAACTGAAAAATTTATAAAGTTAAATTTTCATTCAGAAAAAGGTGTTGGAAGAAAGTAAAAGTAGTTTTAAATTTAACTACTTACTGAGACTGAGAGCAAAAGGCTGATCTTAATGCGAATTACGTGCACAAGCTGGTAAAAATTTAATATCAACTTAATTCTGTTATTACAAAGCAAATAAAATTTCACCTAGCTAAAGCACAGCAAAATTATTACACCATGATGAAAAGACTTGGCAGAGGTTAATTAAAACTATAATGAGTCTGGACTTTCCAGAGTATTATCACTTAGAATTAATATTTTCTATCTCAAAATTATGCTTGCCAGCCACCACAACAGGGTTTAAAACCAAGTTTTCCACTGAATCAGTAAGCCAAAATAGGGATTTTTCTACAAAGCTTTTTTTATCAGTAATACAGCTTGAGCTGGGTGCCTCCTAGGAGGGACCCCAGTTCTCTGATAGCCTTCTGGTTTATAATCCTTACTCCTCCACATCTCCTTTGCATGCTATCTACATTGTCCAACCATATTTCTATGCCCGGGGCTTTACCCTCTCTTAATTGGTCTTTTTCTGTCTCCTGGAAATTCCTCTTATATATGACCTCTCTTTTCCTCTTATCTCAAGATTAGGAAATTTTGTAGTTAAAGTCTTGTTCCTACTCTTGTATTCTAGTTTCAGCTGGTTCTGGGTTACAGTTTCTCTGCTTAAAAAAAACAAAGGGTTAATAGTACATTCCCACAGCCTAAGGTTCCACCAACTTTAGCTAATAGTACTAAGCTGCTACATGCTTATTTTTCTACAGTAGCTGAAAGACTCCTCTACCTTTCCTCTCTCAAACTATCTGGAAAGCACCATCATCTCATAACAAGCATGCAGACAAATGTATTACCGTAAAGGAGACACAGAAGAATTGAAGTAACATGATTTGGGAACTATTTTTCCTAATCTGAAGCACATTTTAAGTAGCTTTCAAAACTGCATGTAGAATAACATCCTACATATGTGCCACAGGCACTTTGGATCTTATGCTGTTAAAAGGTGGCCAGTCATGGACACAAATTCTGTTTATGGATTTTGAGTAAATATTTATTAGAATGAAATTATTTGTGCTTCACACCCTTCTCTTGTTTTTCATTTATACATAAGATGACATCCATATATCTAATCAATGCTGGATATTTTGTCAGAAACAAAACTGAGTTGAAAAACAAGTCGACAATAATCATCTTGTTTGTTTTACACAACCATTATAATTACTCATAAGTTGACACTGAAAGTATACATTGCTGTTTTTTTCTGGTCTGAAATTGTGTTTTTATTTCTGTAAAAGTTAACAGCTTCATTATGAATGCATAATTACTGAAGTGATCAAATATTTATTGCTTTTTCCTCATGATAGCCTAAACTCCTAGTTTTTCCTTGTTTCTTTATGATTTTTTTTGGTTTTGTAAATATACCAGTATCAACATACTAGTAAAGGCTGATAAGAGTCTATGGTTTATAGGTCTTTTTAGTGGGAGAAGAAATGAATGTATCTATTCAACTTTATTTTAGATATGAATTTATGTGATGAAATCAGTGATTTA
This sequence comes from Nettapus auritus, assembly GCA_011076525.1. Taxonomy (NCBI): domain Eukaryota; kingdom Metazoa; phylum Chordata; class Aves; order Anseriformes; family Anatidae; genus Nettapus; species Nettapus auritus. The sequence goes on from CM021765.1 coordinate 158,374,169, forward strand.
AGTTAAAAATACATTATTCAGAGAGTAGAATATGGTTGAGTCCATATTATGCCAAATCAAAAGACTATGTTTAAATATACAAAGGAATTAAATTTGGGGATGATACATGAATTTACCTCATGTTATCACTACCATCTGGTACCTTAGATTTAAGAGGTACAGAATTTTGAGAGCCATTTATGATCTGCAGCTACTTTGCTACATTACCAAATAGAAAATGCTTCTAAAACATTTTTTTTTTTTTTTTCAGGCTAAGAATTTTTTGAATATTAAATAGAAAACCTAAATGTTTAGTTATGTTTCTATATTTGAATTTATATTTTGTTATACTATTATATAAAAATGTTAGCTGTAAAGTATTCAAAGAACACTTAAAATTGTTTCACTTCTACTTATATTGTTCATCTGGACTCAAGAGAATTACATTTTGTCTCGACTGAAGTAAATAAGAATTTACATGTATCTGTAGTAAAAGTAAGATGTCATTCTGAAAACCTAACTTACATTTTGAACACATACCTAAAGTTTGCTAAATGTCTTCATATAGGCCTCGTGAGTGAGATCCCAATATGCCTAACATCAGTGCAAATGTGTGAGAGGCACTTTTCTGAGAAGACAAGGAATATTAAGGACAAAGTTCTGTTGCCTTTTGCCAGTTAACATCCTTCACCTTAGCTGAATAGGATAGCTATGTGAGGTTGGAAGATATAATAAAGGTACTAGAGGAGACTTTACCTTTCTGGAGCAGCAGCTGGAGTTCAAGAGGGTTATACTAGGACATCTTAACAAGATGTGACACTGGATTCCTGTCTATGTTCAACTTAAGAAAAATTACTTATCCTTCTGAAAATCAGTCACATGCTTCCGGAAATATTGAGGCTATACTAACAAGTAATAAATTAATAATTTTAATAAATTGATAATTAAATAATCCATTTTTATCTGAAGAAAAAAGTTTTTATATTTCTGTTACTTAATATTTCCAGAATTCTGGAAAAATATTATTCTGAAAAAAAAAAAAAATAATAATACAAAAGCAGTTTAAAGTAGCTATTTCAGCTACCAAATGTGTTAAGAAAGCTTACTTTTAATCAGCCTTTGTTACAAAAACTGATGGATCATTTAAAATCACTTTTGAAGGAAACAAACAGGATATGAAGTTTTGCAGCTTCAATTAAATTATAAATTTTCTCATCTTCTGAATATGGAATATATTACAGTACAGCAGAAAAATATAAGACAATTTGAGAGACTGTTTTTTTATATCTAATGGAAATTAAGGAAATCTGACCTTTATTTTATTATTATTATTTTTAATACTAATTAGATTTGAAATAAACCAAATTTTTCCAAGTATCTCAAATGTGTTCTTCATAAAACTCACTGTCATGATCCTGTTTTAATGATTCTACATGTATATGTTTTTATTTTAAAATTTATGATGTGATAAGAACAGAATTGGACTCTGACTAATTAAAAAAAAAAAAAAAAAAAAAAAAAAAAAAAAAGAGGGAGAGACTAAAAATACCGTAGTCTTTTCAAGAAGCATTAAAGTAAAAAACAAAACAAAACTAAACAAACAAACAAACAAAAACAGCCTGATATAAATGACAACTGTATCAATAAACAAATTGGTTTTGAATATGAATATATTTCAAGGTTTGCTGTGAACAGAGCTGAATAGTTGCATTCTATAATTTCAAATGAAGACATGCTGGGAGAAAGCCTGAAATATTCAGTCTGCAACCTTATTGTACCATGTCATTATTAAAGACAAAACTGAAGTCAGTGTGGTCCCATCAATGCTAGCTGGAGAGATGTTGTGTAAGAATCAGTCAGGTCATATACCTCCTAAGCAGAAATTTGGTGTTTTCCATTGAAGTGGGCTGAATAGCCAAGGAGTCTTAGAATTCATACAACTTTTTCATATGTGATTATGAGATATACAATACTCAAGTGTTGCAGTCAACACTAAGAGAAAATTAAAACAAAGAAATAAAAGCTGATGAATCTTCACAGAGACAAGGATGAAAACAAGATCAATAGAAATTAATTCCATGACAAGTACAAATTTAATAATAAAGAGGTATATAAGAAATAGTATATATATGGAAAGCTTAGCCTGACTCAGAAATTGCAGAGCACTGAAACTCTTAAGTGTTTGTTTGTTCTGTAAACAATACAATTGACAGTCTTTTTAGAGTAAGCAAATAACCAAAAACAGCTGTTTTCTTGAAATTCACTTCAAGCCTAGAGGGATAAAATGTTAAAACATACCTCCCTTTCTTTTTAGCTTTGACTTATATTCCACAGAGATTTTTTATGTCATGACTAGAAAATAAAATGTGAAGAGATCCTAACTTCTTCTCTACAGTTTCTATTTATTATTAGCAAATGGAGATATCAATTTTTAATGAAGAACATGTCGTCTAAGATCAGTGTTGTCCTCAGAGTGAAAGGATTATGCAACAGTTCATCTTGAATACGATCACCACAGCCTATGTGGGACAACTGGGGGCTCTCACGGGAAGGCAAGTAATGCCTGACCAACCTCATCTCCTTCTATGACAAGGTAACCCACCTGGTGGATGAGGGAAAGGCTGTTGATGTAGTCTACCTAGACCTCAGCAAAGGCTTTGACACGGTCTCCCACAGTATTCTTTTGGAGAAGCTGGCAGCCCATGGCTTGGACAGGTACACTCTTTGGTGGGTTGAAAACTGGTTGGATGGCCAGGCCCAGAGAGTGGTGGTGAATGGAGTGAAATCCAGATGGCAACCCACATCGAATGGTGTTCCCCAGGGATCAGTGTATGAGCACATCCTCTTTAATATCTTTATTGATGAATTGGATGAGGGAATTCAGTGCACCCTCAGTAACTTTGCAGACAACACCAAGTTAGGGGGAAGTGTCTATCTGCTGGAGGGTAGGAAGGCCCTGCAGAGGGATCTGCTTTGGTTGGACTGATGGGCAGAGGCCAATGGGATGAGTTTCAGCGTGGCTAATTGCCAGGTCTTCCACTTTGGTCACAACAACCGCATGTAATTCTACAGGCTTAGGGCAGAGAGGCTCAAAAGCTGTGCAGAGGAAAAGGATCTGGGGGTGTCAGTCAACACTCGCTTGAAAATGAACCAGCAGTGTGCCCAGGTGGCCCAGAAGGCCAATGGCATCCTGGCTTCTATTAGGAATAGTGTAGCCAGCAGGAACAGGGAGGTGACTGTCCCCTTGTATTCTGCTCTCATGAGGCCGCACCTTGAGTACTGTGTTCAGTTTTAGGCCCCTCACTACAAGAAACACATCAAGGACCTGGAGTGTGTCCAGAGAAGGGCTATGAAGCTGGTGAAGGACCTGGAGCATAATTTTTATGAGGCGCGTCTGAGAGAACTGTGGTTGTTCAGTCTGGAGAAGAGGAGCCTCAGGGGAGACCTTCTTGCTCTCTCCAACTGACTGATAGGAATTTGTGGGGAAGTGGGTGTTGGTCTCACAGATATCTACTGATAAGACGAGAAAGAACGGCCACAAATTGCACCAGGTGAGCTTCAGGTTGTAAATCAGCATAAATCAGGAGAAAATTCTTCTCAGAAAGAGTAGTCAGACATTGGAACAGGTTCTCCAGGGAGGTGATGGAGTCACTGACCCTGGGGGTGTTTAAGGAAGGGTTGGATGTGGTGCTTAGGAATATGGTTTAGTGGGTGATATCGGTGGTAGAGGTATGGTTGGACTAGATGATCTTGGAGGTCTTAATCATCAACGTTAATGATTCCATGATTCTGTGATTTCAAAAAATGTTACATATGTATACATACAAATAGGTGCACACATATATATAATTATATGTACATATATATTTGATACTCTTAATTACACCATTAGCTTTTTATTTAAAGAAACATCCAAGCTTGCCAGGCCCTTTTAGCAAAGGCATTTAGTAGTTTTGTTTCTAGTGGAGATAATTTTGATATTTATGTTATCTTTGTAGTAACGTTGTAGAAAATTATTGTTTGGATAATACTAGAAATGAGCTTAGGTCAGAAAGAGCATTTATTTCTCTACATTACAGATGCATAAAACAGTCAAAATATGCACTGTTGTTAGTTAATAATAAACATAAAGCAATGCTTCTAAGGAGTCATCATGAAAAATGCATAAGAATGTTTAGTTATGTTTATAATAGTAGAATAGGACACCCCTGAAAAAATTTAAACCTATCTTGATTGCTACGGTTTCTTTCATTTTGCCAAAATAATTAGCATAGAAACATAATGTATTAACATGTGAAAGGCCCGATGTTTCATGAGGTAAAGTGGGCTGGAAGTGGTAATGAATGCATTTTGTTCAATAGTTATCTCCATCTGCCTTTGCTAATCCACAACATGTTTCAGCTAATTATTTTGAATTACTGGAAGTATGGGAAAGCTCTTACAAGATTAAATTGCTCTCATTCATAAAAACAAATTTGAAGAATACAGGGAGCTGAGGAAGAAAACTATCCTTAGAAATCTCATGGCTATGAAGCATAACTTCAATCAATTTAGCCTGTGAGCTACATCTTCATAAATTCAGGATTTAAGAAAATAAATAAATAAATAAATAAGAATCCAAGCTACTTAAGTTAGAAATATCAAAAATGACATCTAGAACTTGTGAAATTTGTTGTCATATTTAAAATAAAAATAAACAAAACAGTAAGAATATAATGCCTGTTTACGATGTCAGATGTTTAGCAGACATATGGACTGCAAATAAACTGTATTTGCAGTACCATTTTGCTTTACTGAGAGTAATTCCAACAGTTTCTTCAAACATTGGAATATAATCCTATGCATTCTTTTTTTTTTTTTTTTTTTTTTTTTTCATTTTGTGGTACTAAATAGACTGCTTATTTTTTACCACACCTGTCTCCTCATCAGAAAAATAAATTAGATGGTATTCATATTGTTGGAGAAAAAGTCCAGCCCTTAGGTTTTCAGAGTCCTGCATCTTTTTCTTCTCTTTTACATGAGAGCCATTTCAACAGGTGAATTTAGATGCCTCATACTTCCCCTTTTCCTATTCATTCTTACTGATAGCTTATTGATTATTCACCTGAGAAATGGAAATTGCAACTTTGATTCCCATTGAACCCCACCCTATGCGTTATATACATTAAATTCACTGTTCAAAAAGATTGTTCATTGTTCAAAAATAATGACACAATCATTATAATTTGTTGCAGCTGTATTTAACTTGGTATCTCTAGAAAATGTGTTTCTGTTCCATGTAGTGTTAACAATTCTAGGAGTACGTTTGTTGAACCGTATATTTTTATGACTTGATACTTTGTCCTTGAACTCCAATTATCACAGAATCACAGAATCACAGAATTTCTAGGTTGGAAGAGACCTCAAGGTCATCGAGTCCAACCTCTGACCTAACACTAACAGTCCCCACTAAACCATATCCCTAAGCTCTACATCTAAACGTCTTTTAAAGACCTCCAGGGATGGGGACTCCACCACTTCCCTGGGCAGCCCGTTCCAATGTCTAACAACCCTTTCTGTAAAGAAGTTCTTCCTAAGATCCAACCTAAACCTCCCCTGGGGCAACTTAAGCCCATTCCCCCTCGTCCTGTCACCAGGCACGTGGGAGAACAGACCAACCCCCACCTCGCTACAGCCTCCTTTGAGGTACCTGTAGAGAGCGATAAGGTCACCCCTGAGCCTCCTTTTCTCCAGGCTGAAAAAAATTGCAATTTTATTGCAATTTAACTCTTAGATACTTGAAATAAACATTAGGGTGCTCAGACTGAATATCTAAGTTAAAATGACAAGAAAACTTTTAGACTAACAAGAAAAGGATTTATTAATTGCAGGTTTCCACAACTGGATGACACTGGCCTGCTGTTTTTGCTGTATTAAGCACAATTGTTTAATCTGTGCACAGGCTTAGATAGGATATAAGGAACAAACATTTTATAGTGAGGGTTGTGAGACACTTCAATAGGTTGCCCAGAGAAGTTGTGGGTGGCCATCACTGAAATTCAGGTCAGACAGGGCTTCGAGAATCTTGAACTAGAGAAAGGTGTTCCTGCCCATGTCAGAGGAGTTGATCTAGATGATCTTTAAGTCTGTAAAGATCTTTAAACACAAAACATATGTAAGTTCTGCCTTGACTCCATTTTGCCTCTATTCATATGTAAGAAATTTCTGGTAGCCTAAATCTTCTCTCAGTGTATATCTGTATGGGTAGATCAAGAGTTTCTAATCTTAAAGGATGCAGTTAAGCACAAATGCCAGTAACAGTAACAACAACAACAAAATAGCAACAGCAATCTAATATCGTAATAGTTATTATTTTGTTTTTTGCTATTGTTGTTATTAATAAATAAAAATATCCATAAGAGGTTTAAGCTGCTGTGTAACAATGAATATTTTTTTACTTTTTATATTTATACATAGAAATATATATTAATTAAGAGATTACTTGCTATTTTCAAAGAGAAAAAGATACTTATGAAACAGTGAGTTTATTCTTGAAGAATGGAACTGCCTGTAAGGGTAGTAATTGGAAATCCTAATATGCCGGTTGAGCTGTTTTAGCAACTAGAACACATTTATATTAAACATGAATCACTCAGCGTTCTGGGAGAATGGATATTTCATTTATGTGAATACACTATATATGTAAATATCTAGTTCCATAAATCTGCAAATTAGATATGACACTTAAAATGATATTTTCAAATCAATTGTGAATATAAAAAATATAATTTTGATTTTTACCTTAAAGTTTTTTTGTTGTTGTTGTTGTTGATTTTTTTTTTTTTAAATGAGATGCTTTTTGTTTTATTCCATTGTTATTACTTTTCCAGAGTTCTGCTTTCTAAAATTATTTTGAGATGCAGGGAACAGATTAAAATATATTCTGATGTCTCTTGCTTTGGAAACTATACAGAATAAAGGGAACAGTGTCTACTGTTTGTCCAATTTTTAATGACAATATCAGGATATAGAAATTTAATTGCACATATGAAAATGATGTGTTTTTTTGTTTGTTTGTTTCGTTTTTTAATAAGTGATTGATTATACATGAGAAGGTGAGATGGAAGATCTGTTTTGTTAGAAAAAAAAAAAAAAAAAAAAAAATCTGACTAGGTGGGAGTTTGTGTGTGAACAATAATGAGAAGGCAGCCTTCTTTCTTTCTTAGACCATTATCTATTGAGAAAAATAAACCAGAACAAAACAAAACACAAAAAGTCATATTTTTGTTGTCAGCCTTCAAGCACGAGAAATTTTATAGCTTAAAGAATACCAGCAGCTTAATGAAAAGATGTCTTCCTTGAACTAGTTGTTACTTTTTTTTTTTTTTTTTTTCCCAGTGACTTCTACAAGTATGTTTATATACAGAAGTTATTTCAAATTCTGAAAGAATGATGGAAGCTAAAAAGGAAAATGTGCTCAGATTTTTTTATTATTATTATTTTTTTTTATTTTTTATTTTTTTTCTCAGAGGTATGACCTCTGGCAAGTAGCTAGACTGGTGCTTGACTGGTGCTGCAAAAACTGTGAGTGAGTAGCTGGAGTAAGCCAGGAACTGAATTGTTCAGTATCAGAGTCAGATATCTGGTTTGACTGTCAATAGCAGTGTCTGTATGTAAGTGATGTGATTTGGCTTAGGTTTTAGTCAATGGAGATTTAGCCAAAACAATCAATTGTGTTTAGCATGTGATTTACTAGATTGAAGGTATAGAATTAGTCCATTCAGCTACACATAGATGTCTAGAGATATTCAAAATGCTCTTCAGTATTCTGCTGGTCATCCAGCTCCCTGTCCAAATTGGCACGGGGTTCCAGTACCTGAGATATCTGTATTCAAATGACTGAATGGAGACATAATCTACATCAGTCTCAGTAGAATTGAAGATACTGTCTGTGTTCATTATGACTATAATGGAAGCTCAGTCAATTAATTCATTAGTAGTAAACTTGAGCATCTGAATTAAATCTGGATCACACTCTACACACTTGAAGTAGCTAACTGCAACAAAGTGAGGAAAATGTGTATACAATCTTCACTGATTCCAGTGGGAGTATTTCTGTGCAATACCCACTCTACACCCTACACCGCAGGAAAAAAAAAAAAAAAAAAAAAAAAAAGGAGGTGGAACTGCCTGACAACACCATGTTCCAAGCACTGGTTGGCTGTAGTTAGAACTGAACCCTAATGAGTTGCTAGTCATAATGCTGGTTAAGAGAGAAGATGTAGTGTGTTCTTCCTTTCCCTGATTACATTGTTGAAGATCAGGAAAGCTCTGTAAAAATGAGGAACAACCAGAAGGGTGGTGAAAATGCCATTCAAAAAAATGTAAAATAATTCGATTATATCTCTAGAAACATTCAATTTTACTATGCTTTATCAAAGAATTCTGGATTTCATTCCAAGTACTCAAACATGCAGCATGCAGATCTGAACTATAATATTGCTGAAGCTACTCACTTCCAATCCACTTTAAGCTTTACTTGTCTTACCTTCTGTCTCTCTTTTTTAGAGAAGTTATTGTCTGAAGCTTCTCTTTTTATTCTACAGCATAACATTTCTCCATTTCTGTATATTTTATAACCTGTCTTCATCTTTACTTATTTTCTTCATTTTTCTTTCAATTACAGGATCTTGCAAAGCTCTTTTACAACTGAGTTTTGTTGTTGTTGTTGTTGTTGTTGGTTTTTTTTTTTTTAATATATAATTTTATCCATTATGTATTTTTCTTATACTTTTTGCTTTTAGCATTAGAGTAGCTTCTGTGCAAGTTTTATTTTGATGACTGAAAAAAAAAAATTATTCTTAATTTTCTTGCATTTCCTTTTTTTTTTTTTTTTTTCCCATTTAGCATTTTATCATTACTAATTTTGAGTTACAGTATAAAAATAAATAGGTGGAATGGTAGTTGAATGCCACAATGCAAATAATCCAATGATGTAAGAAAATCTCTATTATATGTTAGAAAGTACAAGTCTGCAACAAAAGGTTTTTTTTGTTTCTTTGTTTTGTATGTTTTTAGTGGTAGAATCATATCCATTTGATGGGGAAAGCATTTGTAGCTTCCTTGTTTTTTTCAAGGCTTTTGGATTTTGTGTTTAAAAGGTTTTGTGTCTCAAGAAGATTGTTTTCCCTGAAGTCAGTTTAACTGAAAATAAATAAATCTTAGCTTGTTTAGAAAATTTATGAGAAATGATCCAATAGGGAAACCTCACTTATACTTATGAAGTTGTATGAATTAATTCATACAAACAAATTAAAATTACTTGCAATTCTGGTATGTATGTTACCCTTTCTTGCTCATGATACTAAATAACAATAAATGTCTCTTCTAGTTTCTACTGAAGATGATGCAGATGATGCAATAACACTTTCATGACAATCTGTTCAAAAAAACACTTTTCTGAAAGTATTTAAGAAATACAAATGTTAACTAACTAAATAATTTAACTAACTAACCCTTTACATAAAGTGCAATATTTTCCAAATAATTTCATAAAATTTAATGTATATCAGGTTATGTCAGCATACTTGTGTCTTACTAATTGCCAATTTTCAAAATACTCTCAGGAGGGTATGTTACATGTTGTCATTCACCTATCCTTTTGTGGAACATACAGCATAAGAATTTCCAAGTCACTGCCATGGAAACCAATGCTTTACCTTTGTCAGAATGTAAAATGGATTGAGTGTTCTTTCATAAAAAAATGGTTGGTTTGTTTGTTTGTTTTTTTGACAGAAAAATGATTTCTCCTCCTCCATATTTGTGATGGATTGAGCCCTTTAATGGAGATATGTCATAATACACAACCTAAAAAAAAAAGGGTTTTGAATTACCATGAAGTCGAAAAATTGATATAGAGAAGTCCAAGAGTCCAAGTCCACTCTTTTTTTTTTTTTTTTTTTTTTTTTTTTCCCCCTTAAACATAGGAAAAAAAATATATATATATATATATATATTATTTACAGGGGGTGAGAAAAAATAGTTACAATGAAACAAGTTTCTATATGTTTGCCTTTCTTTTCTAGATAGACACTTACATAGAAAATGCACATTTGACTACTTTGTGGCTTTATCTAATGTTTTAATAGAAAGTGACATATATGAACAACAAGCTAAACAAGCTGCTTATCAAAGAAATACAGCATTACAGTAGGGAAAAAAAAAAAAAAGTAAAACAAAAGAAAATTGACCAGTTTTAAGAATAATAATAATAATAATAATAATAATAATAATAATAATAAAGCAAACAAACAAAAGAAAAAGAAACCCAAACTAATTTTTACCTGAAAGATTTTCTCTTCCACTGTCGTTCAGGTTGTAGCAAAGTCTGAGGTCCTGCTTCAATAAGACACTGATGATTTGACTGTTAACTGAGAATCTAATGACATTGATTTGTTATTCTATATTATATATATATCCTATATATATATAATATCTATATTCTATATTATCTTGTTATTATATATAAGACAAAATTTCCATTTCTAAATTAAGCTAAAATACACTTACTCTTTCTGAAACTGTAAATAAGCAAGAATTTTATATATTTCACATTTTAAAGGTTAAAACCTCCCCTCCTCTCCCTTCCCCTCCCTTCTCTTCCCCTCCCCTCCTCTCCTGGGAGGGAGTGGGGGAACAAAATGAGTACTGCAAGATGTTGCCTAGAGAGCTATGACAGAGTCTCCATCTCACTCAGTGTTTTAATTTGGAGCTGTTCAAAACATGACTGGATGTGGATCAAGGCAAATTGTTCTAGATGACCCTGCTTTCTGCAGAGACATTAAATGAGCCAATTTCTATACTTCCCTGATGACTTCAACATTTATTTATTCTGTGAAAACCTTCTGTACTAAAGATTAAAATAATAAATTGCAGAGCAGAGAATCTGTATTAATCTGGTAATTTATTCATGTAACTCTAATGCAAATTTGGGAATATATACATGAGAACAGGTCTAAAAGTCAGATTTTTAATAAGATTTTAGAGCAAGCTAAAATAAGTAGCTTACTTTTGCTCTTTCATATCATTTTCCATTCTTGTTATTGTTCTTTTTTGTTTGTTTGTTTGTTTGTTTAACATGTCATTGGTTTGATTAATCTCCTTTAGCCTTAGTTGCCTAAACCTTTATTTGTAAACTTGCTTCTGAATCTATTGTTCATTTGTCATGAATGAAGAGTTTGGGGAATAATCTCAGAGTAATTTATTCAGTCTGAGTAAACACAAATTAATCAAGAGGCACTTACCTTTCTTTTTTTTCTATCAATAAAGGAACTCTAAAACCAAGATAGAACATTAATTAGAGACCTGTAACTTTTATGTGGATAATATCGAGTGAGGTGAACACTGAAGATCAAGTTTATTTGGTAAGTATGCAGATGTGGATGTACTGTCAAAGACAGTGAAAGTTAACAAAATCCTAACATACTTTCAGTGGAAGCACAGATACTCTGGGATCAATTTGATTATGCATACCTAGGTATCCACTATTATTTATCTATACTGTAGGGCATCTAAGATATCTTCAAGGAGTTGGTAGCTATGACATTGTACATACAGAGTTAGGTAACCCAGATCATTCTGGCATCTCACATAAACACCCTATGGTAGGTCAGAATGCATTAGATGCCTCTGTATAACTGAGTCTCTCAAAAGAAATAGTATTGCATTAACAGTATTTCTGAAGATGGGTCATAGCATTCTTTATTTTATTCCCCTCTAAGCAATCTTGTTATTTATGAAGTTTAAGGAATAATGCTTGAATTTGCCTCTACTTACACCAGTCTAAGAAGGCCTGTTAGAAAATAATTACACAAAACTTAAAAATGTATGTTTACATTTTTAAAATGAAGCATTATAATATTAAAGGGAAAAAAATAAAAACAACATTTTGATAATGGAAAGGTCCTATAAATGGACCACCAGCCAAACTCCTTCTCTAGACAATCAAATTTTTTATAGAGGTTGATAGGGATTACTTCACTCTTTAATGGTCTGTGGTTGTTTTACCCAGCTAGGCAGCTGAACTCCACCACAACTGTTCTCTCACTTCCCCTTCTCAAAGGGAAAGGGAGAGAAAATACAATTAAAAGGGCTCAAGGGCTGAGATAAGGACAGGGAGGTCACTCAACAATTATTGCGACAGGCAAAACAGACTCAGCGTAGGGAGATTAGAGAATTTTGTTATTACTAACAAGCTAAAGAAGTGAGAAACAGAGAAAACAACCTAAAAACACCTTCCCCCCATCCACCCTCTTCTACCTTCTTCCCCTGAGTGGTACATGGTACGGGGGAACAGGGGAAAGGGGACTGCAGCCAGTTGGTAACACTTCATTTCCGCCACTCCTTCGTGGTCACTCTTCCCCTGCTTCAGTGTGGGGTCCCTCCCACAGATGCAGTTGCAGTGCAGATGAAACTGCAGATGAAGTTCTTTCCAAAATGATCCTGCGTGGGTTTCCCACAGGCAGCAGCTCTTCAAGAACTGCTCCAAATATGGGTCCCTATCACAGGGTCCATCCATCAGGATCAAAGTGTTCCAACATCAGTAGGGTGGCAATTCCTGCCAGATGACCTCCTTCTGTGTGGGCTCCTTTCCACAGGCTGCAGCTCCAGCCAACAGTTTTCTCCTGCAGGGGCTCTCCATGGGCTGCAACCTCATTCTGCCCAGATCCACCTTCTCCACCATGGCCTCCTCCCCACCTCACCCCCCCCTTCTTCATTGACTTTAGTGTCTGCAAGGCTGTTTCTTACTCCTCACTCTCCTAGCTGCTGTTCTGCAGCATTTGTTTGTTTGCTTTTTTGTTTGTTTGTTTCTCTTTCTTAAATCTGCTCTCACAAGAGGTGCAAATAACCTTGATAATTAGCTCAGCTCTGGGCAGCAGAAGGTCCCTTTTGAACCAGATGAAACTGGCCCTTACCTAACATGGAGCAGCCAATGGATTCTTCTCACAGAAGCCACCCCTGCAGCCCCCTGCTACCAAAACCTTGCCACATAAACCCAATACATGATCTAAAACAATTTTTAATTGTCATTTCACAGATGAGAACTAGATTTGATCAAATTAGCAATTAGTAACAAGCCAGTCTTATTAGTTTAATTTTTGATGATTTTTAAAATTTTTCAGTTGTCATTAAGCTTTGTCTCAGTTATAGATTTCAGAGAGAAATATGTTTTATATCACTTGATCTTTTGTTTATTTCTAGTTTTATTATGATGCTCTTTTGTATTTAACAAATAATGATATGAACTGTCCAAGCCTATAGGTTTGAAGCACATAAAATGTTATTGAAATAGTTAAGAATGTCTATGTGAAATATAGGGTATCATGTCCACAATCTCTTTTTAAGTACTGACACATTATTTATGAGTTTGAGGAAAGAGTAGTAGTTAGCTTCCATGTTAAATACACAGGTCAAAGGCAGATTAAGATTTAAGGTTTCGATAGAATTTAAGACATTATTTTTTTTCTTCCTCTCTTTTTTTTTTTTTTTTTTTTCTCTTTTTCTTTGTAATGGTTGAATTTTCAAGAGAGAAAACCACTCTTTTATGCTATGATTTGATCCTAACCTTTATCTCCTTCCTTGTCTTGCTATCATTCTTTATTTACAAAGTGGCTTTGTCAGCCCAAGGGTCCAGCCTCTAAACTTTGTGAAAAAATAAATGTGTGGGAGAGAGAAATAAAAGCAGAGGTATCAGTTCCACATCACAGAATCTTCTGTTTATTTATTTTTTAAATGATATATAATCTAATGCTGAACACTATTTAGTGATTATCCTACAGTATTATCACAAATAAGTCTGCAGTACTGCCACACACATAAACTATGGGAAAGGTCTTATGGTAGAGTAAATCAACATATTTTTTAAATGAACTAAGTCTTTCTTATATTTATAATATTTTCAAGAGTTTTCCAAATAAAAAAAACAAAACTGTGTCAGACTGGGTAAATTAATTGGGTAAATTAAGCCCTCCATTTTGTAGTCAAAACACTGGTCTGTGTCACCCATAGATCAAAGTAAAGTTATCAGGAAATAATTATTAATAGTTTACCTTCAACCCAAGTAAAAGTATAATAAATTTCTGTAAGCAACAATGGTATATAAGCACAGTGTAAAAATGTGATGTTCTAAGCAAAGTACAATATATAAGAACGTCACCCAAATGTCTGAGCAATGTGACAACTAAAGGGGCAAAGTCTTGTAGCTGAACATAACAGAGATCTAAGCAACAAAAAAATTGTGGGAAAAAAAAAAAAAAAAAAAAAAAAAAAAAAAAAAAGGAGTCATAGAATAGCTTGGGTTGAAATGAGTGTTAAAGATTGTCTAGTCCCAACCCCTGTGCAATACATTCTGCTGGATCCAGTTGCTCAAAGCCCCATCCAACTTGGCCTTGAACACTTCCAGATATGGAGCATCTATAACTTCTCTGGACAGTCTGTTCCAGTGTCTCACCACCCTCAGAGTAAAGAGTTTCTTCTTTATATCTAATCTAATTTTACCTTCTTTTAGTTTAAACCCATTATGCTTTGTACTGTCACTACACTGAAGAGCCCCGCTCCACATTTCTTGCAGTTTCCTTTTACCGTAAGGCCATTCTAAAATTTCCCCTTCTCTTCTGTTCTCTAGACTGAACAACCCCAAATTTCTCATCCTTTCCTCATATTTACATGTATTTTATAATAATAAAAAAAATGTATATAATGCATTTTCTTTCCTTTGTGACAGTGGTGTTCTGGTTTCAGCTAGGATAGACTTAGTTTTCCTTCTAGTAGCAGGTAGGGTGCTATGTTTGGGATTTGGGATAAGAGTGTTGATAACACACTGATATTTTAACTGCTGCAGAGCAGTGCTTACACCAAGCCAAGGACTTTTCAGCTCCTTGCTCTGTCCTGCAAGCAGGTAGGCTAGGGGTGCAGCAGGAACTGGGAGGGGACAGATCCAAGACAGATGACCCAGACTGGCCAAAGGCTATTCCACACCATCTGACTTCATGCTGAATAATGAAAATGGGGGGGGGAGGGAGGGGCTGGCTAGGGTAGGGGGGCCGGCTGCTCATGCTCAGGGATAAGCTGGGCATCGGTCAGTGGGTGGTGAGAAACTGCAATGAGCATCACTTGTTTCATACACATTGTTATTAGTAGTACTATTATTATTATTATTATTTTCCTGCCTTAATAAACTGTCTATCTCAACTCACAGGCTTCACTTTCCTGTTTCTCTCCCTCATCCCAGAGAGGGAGGGGGAAGAGTGAGAGAACAGCTGTGTGGTGCTCAGCTGACAGCTGGGTTAAGCCACTACAGGCAGATACAGAGAAAGTATAGAAACTGAATGGCTTCTTTGTTTCAGTCTTCACTGCTAAGGCTAGCCCCTATGCACTACCAAGCCCAGAAACAAGAGAGAAAACCTAGAGAGAGGAAGACTTTCCTCTGGTTGAAGAAGATTGGGTTAGGCATTATTTATGCAAGCTAGACACCCACGAATCTACAGGCCCCAATGGGATGCACCCAAGGGTTCTGAGGGAGTTGATGGATGTTGGTTGGACCAGATGATTATGGAGGTCTTTTCCAACCTTAATGATTCTTTGATTGATTTTATGTTATTGCTGGACCACTTTCCATCATCTATCAGTGGTCATGATCATCTGGAGAGGTCCCAAATAACTGGAGACTTGCTAATGAGATGTCCATCTGTAAGAAGGGTTGTAAGCTGGCAGCCCATAGCTTGGACAGGTACACTCTTTGGTGGGTTGAAAACTGGTTGGATGGCCAGGCCCAGAGAGTGGTGATAAATTAAGTGAAATTGAACTGGCAACCCAGAACAAATGGTGTTCCCCAGGGGTCATTGTATGAGAACATCCTCTTTAATATCTTTATTGATGAATTGGATGAGGGAATTCAGTGCACCCTCAGTAACTATGCAGACAACACCAAGTTAGGGGGAAGAGTCTATCTGCTGGAGGGTAGGAAGGCCCTGCAGAGGGGCCTGCTTTGGTTGGATCAATATTGGTGGTAGGGGGATGGCTGAACCAGATGATCTTGGAGGGCTTTTCCAACCTTAATGATTCTATGAGCCATGGCTTTTCAAGAATAACAGAGGGCTTCTCATGAAGATAAGAGAATACAGTATTCCAGATTATTTGAAAAAGAAGATGGGCCTCTTTATACTTCGGGTGGAAAAGAGACTAGAGGTTAGGGCTGAGGCTGAAGCCATAATTACAAACCTTAGGGGAGCTTGTGATAGGGGAAAAGAACTCCAAATGCACTAGCCTGCTGGTAAGAAGAAAACATGAACACAATTTAAAATTCTTCTGTCCTACTGTGGTGATTTGTTATTTACTTGTAATGAATGTGTTAAATCACACTGCCTTAGTCCAGAAATTTTTCAGCCCCTGTTACTGACTAGAAATTATTTTTAGCCATAAGTAGTCAAAGCAAAGGTCTGCAGACCAGGTCCAAGGACCAAGGACTGCCCACTGGATTTTGGGGCAGCAAGTTTCTCAGAGAACCCCTTTTTGCCCCATTTTCCCCCATTTCCCCCATTTGTTTTTCCTTGCAACTCACATATCTGTGCCTGTGTTGAGGTAGATTTTTCCATCCCATTTTCCTTTGTCCTCTCCATGGTCACATAGGTAAAACCACAGGGCGGCACAGGGTGTGTACCTACTCTATCATTTTCCTTGCACAGAAAGACACTTATCCCTGATAGCTGAGACAGTGGTTTGTACAGATGGGAAGAAAGAAATTCTCTTTATGTTGGTGGACCTCTTCAGAAAGCTTCTCCACAGCCAAGATGCAGGCCTGTAGAGAAGAGGAGAGACTGTCTTTATACTGCCAGAGTTATTTAACCAGTTCATCCCCCTGTGGGTTCCTCATAGACTTTCCAGGTCATTACTGCCAATCAGCTGGCACGTGATGATAGTGCACTCCATACAAACTTTCACCACATGGGTTTTTACACTGGACTTCCTCTGATCTGTGGATGTTAACACATTAATAATGTTTTACCTTAGACAAAACCTGAAGTGCATTCAGGTGCATGCAGAGCAGTGATTACAGAGCTTCTCTCTCTGTCCTGGCTAGGGGTGCAGCAGGAGCTGGGAAGGGACAGACAGCTGACCCAAAATAGCCAAAGGGTTATTCTATACCATCTGATGTCATGCTAAAAAATATATAAGGGTGGCTAGCTGGGATGGGGGGGGGGGGCGCGCGTCTGCTCCAGGATAGGTTGGGCATCAGTCTGTGGATGGTGAGCAATTGCATTGTGCATCACTTGTTTCATACACATTATTAGTAGTAGTACTATTATGAATAGTACTAGTTATTATTATTATTATTTTCTGCCTTAATAAACTGTCTCTATCTCAACCCATAGGCTTCATTTTCCTGTTTCTCTCCCTCATCACAGAGAGAGAGGGAGCAGAGTGAGTGAACAGCTGTGTGGTGCTTAGCTGCTGGCCGGGTTAAACCACAACAGCGGATAACAATGAATATTGCTTGATTTTGATTTTAGTAAGGTTTTTGACACTGTCTCCCATCACATCCTCATTGGTAAATTTATCTAATAATAGACTAGGTAAGTGGACTATAAAATAGATTGAAAATTGGCTGAGCTGCCAGACTCAGAGGATTGTGATCAGCATCATGAGGTCTGTCTGGATGCAAATCATTATAACTATGCCCCAGGAGTCAATAGTTGGTCCAGTACTGTTTAACATCTTCATTAATGACCTAGATGATAGAACAGAGTGCACCCTCAGCAAGTTTGCAGATAATGCAAAACTGAAAGCTGTGGTTGATAGTCCAGATGGGTGAGTTGCCATTGGGAAACAAACAGGTTGGCGAGATGGGACAGCAAGAATCTCATAAAGTTTAACAAATGGAAATTACAAGTCCTGCAACCTGGGGAGGAACAAGCTTAGTACTGGCTGTGAGACAACCAAATGGAAAGGCTGACAGGAAAGGACCTGTGATCCTGTTCATAATGATTTGAATGTGACTCAGCAGTGCACCATTATGACAAAGAAGACCAGCAGTACCCTGACCTGCACTAGGAAAAGCATTGCTGGCAGGCTGACTGAGGTTGGATCCCTTCTGACTTGGGATATTTGATGATTCTGTGTGATTCTTCCCCTCTGCACAGCACTGCCCATGTCTAGAGTTCTGTTTACAGGTTTGGGCTTCCCAGTACAACGGAGACATGAATATACAGGCATGAATCCAGCAAAGTGGATGAAGATGAGGTTTTCTTGGAGGTTTTATCGTACATGGAGGATTTGAGAGAGCTGGGACTGTTAGACCTGAAGAAGGGAAGTTTCAGGGCATGTTGTAGGGGAGGAGATGTATACACATCATTCAGATGTAGACACCTGGGTAAGGGGAATAAAGAAGACAGAGACAGATCAGTGTTATCTTTTGCCAGGACAAAATAAAATGGCAAACATTGATTTAGGAAATTCACCTGGAAAAAATATATAGAGATATTACTGTGAGGATGGTCAAGGACCGTGCCCACAGAGTTTGTGGTGGAGTCCCAAAAACCAGATCCTTGGTGGTAATCAAAAGTCAACTGAATACAACCCTCAGTAACCCTATGTAGCTGACCCTACTCTAAGCAAAGGTGTTGAGCAAGACAAGCTCCAGAAGTCCTTTCCAACCTCAACTATCATGTAATTTTGTTTTCTGAATTAGAAGCTTGGAATATGTTTGCTTTTGAAAATATATCATTACAGGTATAGTCTAAAAAAATATATCCTGAATATATTGAGATCCTTGTATAAGAATGTAAGATTTCTTATTTATTTTAAACATTTCTGCAGGTAAGAAATCAAATCTGTCCTACACATAAAAATAGAAATTAGAAACAAACTGGTGGTATTAACAAAACCCGTAGTTCATTTATTTATTTATTTATTTATTTATTCTGCAAATACTCTCATTAGCTTTAATGCTGTTAGCAATGAGATCCTTATAAATACATTTAATCTGTATAAATGTAATTATCTCTTGTACAAGCTTTTACGTAAACAGATGTTCATATAATAAATATCAGTCATCAGTTTTGATGCAACACATTCCTTTCAAACTTGGTTTTCACCTAGTTTTTTTGTTTGTTTGTTTCTTTGTTTTTATGACTCTGTGGAGGAAAATTAATATTTCATATTTTTGTTGTGTGGTCCAGCTAGTGATGAGTATTATTCAGCTCATCCTAAAGTAAACATCTTCAAGACACTGAGTTAATCTTGCAGAATATCATAGAATCATAGAATCACAGAATCAAAGAATGGCTTGTGTGGAAGGGATTCATAGAACTCATCTAGTTCCACCCCCCTGCCATGGCCAGGGACACCTTCCACTACATCCGGTTGCTCAAAGCCCCATCCAACTTGGCCTTGAACACTTCCAGGGATGGGGCATCCACAGCTTCTCTGGGCTACATTTTCCACTGCCTCACCACCTTCAGAGTAAATAATTTCTTCCTTATACCTAATTTAATATATCCTCTTTTAGTTTAGAGTCATCACCCTCTGATCTCTCCAGTTTTCTTGAAGGCTCCCTTCAGGTACTGGAAGGCCACTATAAGGTCTTCCAAGGGCCTTCTCTTCTCTAGGTAAAACAACCCCAACTCATTTAGCTTCTCTTCATAGGAGAGGTGTTCTAACCCTCTGATCATCTTCATGGCCCTCCTTAGGTCTTACTCTAATACGTTCAGGTACTTCTTATTCTGGGAACCCCAGAGATGAACACAATGATCCAGGTGGGGTCTCATGAGAGCAGAGTGGAGGGAGAGAATCACCTCCCTTGACTCATGCTTCTTTTGATGCATCCCAGATTACTCTTATCTTGCTGGACTGTATTGCCAGCTCCTATTGAGCTTCTCATCAACTAACACACCCAAGACCTCCTCAGAGCTATTCTCAATCTATTCTCTACCCAGTTTATGTGTGTGCTCAGGATTGCCCTGACCTAGCTGCAGGACCTTGCAGTTTGCCTTGTTGAACTTCATGAGGTTCACAGAGGCCCTCCCCTCAAGCCTATCCAAGTCCCTCTGGATGGCTTTCCTTCCCTCCAGTATGTTGACTGCACCACATGGCTTGGTGTCAACTTGCTGACGGTGCACTCAATCCCACTGTCCATGTCACCAACAAAGATGTTAAATAGTTTACACTGTAAAAAAAGTAAAAAAGTCTACTCTAGATCTGTACTTACATAAGAAAACAGAAAAAAAAAAAAAAAAAAAATGTTCATACCTTTTTAAACAGCTTATCTTCAAACAGAATCCCCAGTGGGAAGCCTTCTTGGAAGCGCTTATCCCAGTTCTACACCTGACCATGTCTGGAGAATATATTATTGTAAGTCCAGGTTAAAAACAAGTCAGGAATATTACTATAATCAGATTTTATTTATATAGATATAACCTCACTATGGTGTTATAAAGTCATATTTAAAAACATACATTTAAATAATAAACTTTTAGCAAATATTTTTGAATCACAAATTAACACTCTAAACTTCTGTAAAGTAAATAGAAAATGCTGTATTTCTTACAGTGAGATTCTTTCTAGCTAGACTATTGACCAAGGAAAACTGAGTTGACCAGCTGAGTTGAAAACAACTGTTAAGAAGAGTATATATGAAATTATCAGTTCCCAGTTTATTCTAGATTGAAAGAAGGGCTTTAGTAACAGCTCTTACTGAGAAAATTGTTTTTGCTTTGAATTCAGTGCTTAATGCCTCCATTTGGGTTTAAATGCAAAATCATCTCCTTTTTACATGAGCTACATCCTTTTCTCTTTTGGAGCAGATCTGAATGCAGAAACTTCTATTTTGTGGTCTTCCAGAATATTATAACATTCAGCAGCTCTAGTATGACTTAATAGTTAACACCCGTTCTTTTACACAAAATAACTCTTCCCTTTCTCACTTCCTTTTCCTTCCTCTCCTTCCTTCTCCTCTGATATATTATCAGCAAAACACACTTCTAAAAGGCAGAACATAAATTTCAATTCATTTGGCAGGAGGAGAGGTGTGGATAAGATTTAACATTGATATTAAGTTATGAAACCTTTTATTATTTTTTTTTTTTATTTTTTTATTTTTGTAAGTGAGGAGAATATCTGACAAGACAATTTCCTGAGAAATATAGCAAACATTTAGGATAGTTCTGAAGAGTCTGGTTATATTTTGACTCAACAAACAAACAAAATTATCAGTGCCAAATACTTTAAAATATGTAATAAATATAAATTTCAAACTTATAAAAGCTGTTTGGAATACATGGGTATCCTTGATCAAAATAAATAAATAACTAAAAATCAGGGCTGGCCTTTTAAAGTTTAAACTCAATTAAAATAAATGGGAAGGCTATTAATATCCTGATATTTTCATTTCCTGTTCTAATTAAATTGATCATACAAAATCATTTAAATCTTTATTATGCTAGGTCAAATGCTACCTGTTGCTCTAATAACTGCGTACCACTCTAAGTCACAAAATGTATTAAGAGAATCTAATGGACCATTTACTACCTCTATTCACATGAAAAGAAAAAAAAATAAATAAATAATGTAAGGACATGCATTTTCAAAATCTCCAATTGGTGGTAGAAAATAGGAGTCCATAACTTTTTTAAAAAAAAAAACTTTTTTTTTTTTCCTACCACCTCAGAAAACAGCATAAAATACCAGGAAGGAAAGCGGAACACAGCAGCCCTTCACAAAATGCGTCACCTAATGCCATCCATTTCCAAATGAAATCAACAATTTTAGCCTGTACATGCTATACTCTGTCTACTCTCCATTGCAATGACTAGATTCAGAAATATCTGGAGTTATATCAGGAATAATAAATATATATATATATATATAAAATTTTCTTCTTTTCTTTTTGGTAGTGAATCATGCACTTGTGGTGGTTTTACCGTGCTATGCAGCTGAACACCACAACCGCTCTCTCACTCCCCCTCCTCAGATGAGGAGGGGAAGAAGTCAAGGAAAGAACAACTCACGGGTTGAGATAAGGATAATTTAATTAAAGGGAAAAAAATGTATATTAAGGAAATATTATTAATTAACAATTCAACTAAAGGGAAAAAGGAAAAAATGGAAAGGGGAAAGGAAAGGGGAAGGGGAACAGCAAAAACAAAACAAGTAAAGGCTATATGGAAGTGCAGAGGAAATAAATTATTCTCTACTTCCTGCAAATGAGTGATGCCTGACCACATCCTTGAAGCAGGGCCTCAACGCATGTAGCCGGTGTTCACAAGGAGGACAGACGTTAAAAAAATATGGAACGCTTCATGAATTTGTGTGTCATCCTCGCGCAGGGGCCATGCTAATCTTCTCTGTATCGTTCCAATTTTAGTATATGTGCTGCCGAAGCGAGTACAGCCGACCGAGTACAGCACTTCAGTTTTCATATCACCCATTGGAATGTTTTCCTGGATTACTACTACTAATAAATAAATAAATAGGAAATATATAAAGCCATAATTTTGATACAGAAAATGACATTTCCCTTCTTCAAATTCTAAAATTCCTCACGTGGCTAAGAGATCTAAGTGGAAGCCACTTGTAGATTTGGCTGCAGCCTCATTTGAACAAGTTGTGACAATTCTTCACTGCAATTTGTGATCCCCCTCCACCACCCCCATTTCCAAGAACCAGATCCAGAAAAAAAAATGCACTCCAGTAAACTATATGCATATATCTATAGATTTAGATAGATAAATCTATAGATTTTATAAATCTATAGATAGATTTGTACAGTTATGCATTCTTATATGTCTATGTTTATAGTTACATATGTATATAAACATACTCTGTGTATATGAAGTGTGATTTGCAGACACCTAATGGATAACAGTAGGGTAACAAAAATATTGCATAAAAAAATATACATAAATAGTAACACTGATAAACAACAGAATGAAGAAAATGTTAACTCTAAAATCATACATTTTAAGGGTGCTGTAAAACACAGCCATTAAATTGCATAGGGTAAATTTTGCCAAAGCTACAGATGTTAGATTACAAGAGAGGGTCATAATGTATTTGCAAAACTACATTGGAAAATCATGCAGGTATCTTAACATGAATAAAAATTCAATGCTAGAGATATACTGTTTTAAGAGGTAACTTATTTTTTATCTAATCTTTCTTTACGACAAATATAATAGATTGATGTACTTAGTTTACCGTCTATTTCCTATGCAGACATAGTTTGTAAAAACACATCTAAAAATGTAGGAATATTTTACTGTAGTTTTATATTTTTGGTTGTTTCTTCTTTCTAGCAGTGCATATTATATTTTTTTCTACCATCTAGTGTGTATACTCATTTTTTTCTATTTGTCTTTTTTTATTCTGTTCCATTTATTTATTTATTTATTTATTTATCCTGTGTGTGTGAACAGAGGATAAAACATTAATTTGCACACATTCCTTTGAAAATCTCAAAATATCCGCTCATCCACAGAAGTCTATTAGTACTTTCTAGGATTTCTTTGTACACCTTTTCACTTGGACGTTAAGATAGTGACAGTTCTTCACCACCAATACCACCTGGTATGGATTCAGTGCATTTCTCATGGGAATGTGTTATAATTCAGAAGGTTACTCAAGGACAGAGAACAGCAAGAGCAGGGCTGTTTCCTGGGAGCTAGTAATAGGATCAGTCAACTGTCACTGGCAAACAGAGAGGTCAGGTACAGAGTCCATCCAGGGTTTCCAGTCAGAAGCAAAAGGAGAAAGAGCTGAAGACATGGAAAGGAAAGAAACCAAAAACACCTTCCGCACATCCACTCTCTTCCATCTCCTCCTCCCAAGCAGTGCAGGGGAATGGGGGAATGGGGACTGCAGTCAGTCTAAAGCTCTTTGTCTCTGCCGCTCCTTCTCAGTTACTCTCTTCTCCTGCTTCAGAGTGATATCCCATGGGATGCACTGATCCTGCGTGGGCTTCCCACAGGCAGCAGCTCTTCAAGAACTGCTCCATATATGGGACTGTACCACGGGGTCCATCCATCAAGAGTAAACTGTTCCAAGCTGGGTCCCCCATGGGCAGCTAGTTGTTCCTGCCAGGTCACCTGCTCCTGCGTGGTCTCCGCTCCACGGGCTGCAGATCTGGCCCAGAATTTGCTCTGTCAAGGGGGTTCTCTACAGGCTGTAGCCTCCTTCAGGGCAGATGCACCGTGGTTCACCAGGGACTGCAGGGGGACAACCTGCTTCACCATGGTCTTCTCGACAGACCACAGGGGACCTTCCTGTGTTTGAGTTTGTACCCACTGGCTCTTCATCCAGTTGCTGAGTACCACCAATAGGTGTCTGGCCCAAAGCTGCAGCTAAGTAGAAAATAAAACAAGAGCCCTTGTGATTTCAGTGGAAGCCTCCATTTAACTTGGGGCTCTGTACCTATAAATTTAAGTTTTCATGGACCTTCTTCTCTCATTATCCCAATAGATCATGCCAAATTACTTAGTCCAAATACATGTATTTAGATTTTTTTTTTTTTTGTAATTTTTTTTTGTGCAGATGGCTAAAGTTGTAAATCTTTTTACAGAGAAGTAGCGATTGTCAACAGATTTTGTGGACTACCTTAATCATAACAAGGTAAATTTTGTTGTGTCAAATGTATCAAACGTAATTTGCCATAACAACTTATATAGCAATTTAATATATATAGGATGATTAATATAATCTATATGACCTTGTTGGAAATTTAGTTTTATATTAATATGAAAGTCAGGGTGAACAAGGCTGATACTGATTTGTTGAATTCTTCTTGATATACCTCCAAATTCTGTCACACTACAACAAATGTTCTATCATTTCTTTCTTTTTTCATCCTGATTTTATCTGAATAAATTTTCTCAAGCATCCTTCAGTTTTAAGTTTTACTATTATGTCAAAAGACTTACAACACGTTTACTTATTTATTTATTTGTTCTAGTAAATTACTTTAATAACAAAAAGATGTTGCAGATATGGTAAACATAAGTCCCATCTGGAATTTGTAAGCAATAAACAATCTATGTAACATGATATATAATAAACTGTTTTCTTCTGAGCATGATATATATTCAGGATGTGTTTTCAGCATGTTTTTAGTATTACAAACTTAGAAGTGATCTCAAAAACGCAAGACTGTGAAAAGATTGACAGGTAATAACACAATCATAGTAAACTATGACTGTTTGGTCTGCCACAAATGCTAACATAGATTTTGACACTGGCATTGACAACTCCTGTATATTGACAGCTAAAGATGAAAGACTGAAACACAGACACAAGAAATTCTCTAGACATGAGTCCCTTGGCAACAGAGTATTTGACAGCCCCAATTATCTTGACTGGAAGATGAATGTCTAAGAGCTTATATGTGTCTGGATTTTGTACTACAGTTTGTCAAAACTGTTATGTCTTGTTAAAGGAGTACATGAATTTTTTTTCTCAGGGTAAAGATTGCCACTGCCATGATACCATGACTTGAATAATGTTAAAAATATCCTACTTTGAATGAATGAACCTTGCATTTTTTTCCAAGGTAAATTTAAATTGAAGTTTTACTGCTGCTTATTTTTGCATTACCACTGGAACTACTTACAATGAGGATTGTGTTCTAATGCAGAGAATATAAATGTAGTGTCACAAATCCTGTAGTTTTTATCAACTTCTCCAGGAACTCATTCTCTAACATTAAAGAAGTATTCATGCATGGATAGTTATATTTATTTCCTCACAAGGGTTCTCTGAAATTTAATGGGTTGTCATGCTTTTGTAAACTTAATTTAAGTATCTACCACACAACAGTTGAGTTGAATACTACTATTGTAACTCAAATAAGAATATATATATAAAACACTTTTCAATATGGTCTTCCAAGTTGTCTTTCAAGGTACCCTTTATTTAGAGACCAGATGGGCATTTTTTTGCTTGTGGAAGGCGGTGAATGGTTACTTTGGCATCACTAATTTTTAATCTCCCCCTTTCACTAATTAAATTGTCTGTATTGGCAAATGAGTTTTCTCACTTGTTTCCTTCAATTTTCTTCCATTCTTCTGGAGGAAGATGGAGGGTTAGTGGATGCGTGGGAGCTTAGTTGCTGGCCAGGGTCAACCCAACACACCCTCCCAGTTTATGTGGGTTATACCTTCTTTAAATACTTACTGTTTATAAAGCCATTTAAAACTCCTATAGAAATATTTGAATCTCAGAATAGATCCTTGGATGCACTGGGTATTGATATGGTGGGTACATGGAGCAGATCATCCTGAGTACTGTCATGCAGCAACTGATGATCAAAGTCATCCTGGGTTTATGAAAGGCAGGTCCTGCCTGCGTAACTTGATCTCCTGCTATGATATGACAACCCTCTCAGTGGACAAGGGAGAGGCTGTAGGTGTTGTTTACTTGGACTTTAAGAAGGCATTTTATACTGTTTCCCCCAGCTTTCTCCTGAAGAAACTGGATGCTCATGGCTTGGACAGATGTACTATTTGTTGGGTAAAAAACTACTTTGTAACAACTAATTGTTGTATACCACTTACTTACCTGTTTTAGCCTAATGCTCCTTTGCCTCTTTGAGCCAGTAAGCTATTGAAATTTACAAATTTTAAAAAAGAATTTGCTATTTCTGACATTAAACATCACTATAAAAAAAGGACAGATCAATATTTCAAGTTTGTGGAGGTCCCTATTCTTGTTTCCTTATATAGTCAGTGGACAGAGATAAGCTAATTAGTACTGGAGAACGATTATCTATGAAAGTCTTCAGCAATTCCTACATTTATTTTCCAGGTGGAGAACAGTGACAAGTGGTGTTCCTTGGGGTTCAGTATTGACACTGGTATTATTTAACATCTTTGTCAGCAGCATGGACAGTGAGATTGAGTGCACCCTCAGCAAGTTTGTGAATGACACCAAGCTGAGTTGTATGGCTGAACATGCTGGAACAAAGAGATGCCATCCAGAAGGACCGAGACAGGCTTGAGAAGTAGGCCTGTGTGAACCTCATGAAGTTCAATGAGGCCAAGTGCAAGGTCCTGCATCTGAGTCAGGACAATACCAAACATCAGGTACAGGCTGGGTGATGAATTAATTGAGAGCAAGCCTGAGGAGAAGAACTTGGAGGTGTGTGTTGACAAGAAGCTCGGCAGAAGCTGACAAGGTGCATATGCAGCCTAGAAAGCCAACTGCATTTTGATGAGCTGTATCAAAAGAAGAGTGAACAAGTCGAGGGAGGTGACTCTACACTGCTCTCATGAGGCTCCTACCTGGAGTTCTGTGTTCAGCTCAGGGACCCCCCAGTATAAGAAGGACATGGACCTGTTGGAGCACATCCAGAAGAGGACCACAAGGATCATCAGAGGGGAGGAACACCTTTCCTATGAAGACAGACTGAATGAGTTAGGATTCTTTAGCCTAGAGAGCAGAAGGCTCCGGGGAGGTCTTAGTGGCCATAAAGGAGGCATACAAGAAAGCAGGAGAGGAACTCTGAGTTTTTTTGATAGGACAAGGGGTAAGAGTTTTAAATTAAAAGATAGATATAGATTAGATATAAGGAAGATTATTTTTTCTCACAGGGTAGTGATGCAGTGGAATGGGTAGCCCAGAAAAGCTGTGGATTCCCCATCATTGAATGTGTTGAAGGCCGGGTTGGATGGGCCTTTGAGCAACCTGGTCTAGTGGAATGTGTCCCTGCCCATGGCAGGTGAGGTTGGAATCAGATAATCTTTATGGTCCCTTCCACACAAACCATTCTATGATTCTATAATTGTATATACAGAGAATTCTTGAGCTTTTTCAAAGAGCTTGTCAAGCCTCATCCACACCTATATATGGGCAACTTCAACACAGAATAATTTAGTTGCCTTTCTGGTGATACTATGCTGATTGTTGTTCTATTGCAAATAATTAACACTAATTTACTTCGTAAAAAGTTCAAATATTGACTTTTCTTATTGCAGTTTAATTTTAATATCAATATATGTGTTAATATTATCTAAAATTGCATTGTGTTTTATTACATTTTGTTATATTGGTCAAAAGTTTACCTTATTTAATGGAGAAAAATGTTTGGCTTTGGCATGTATACTAAAGTTAGAAACTGAGCTTCTATTATCCTTTCAGCTATATGTGTGCAAATCCTGTAAAATAGACGAAAGTAGTACACATGAATCTAATAAACAGTCAAAGAAAAATGTATACTTAGACATACATTCTTTCAAGCAATTCTAGGATCATTAGTTCAATTTTGTAAGATTGTCAACAGTTTCCATCTGTCAAAGATGCTCTAAGTCTTGTCACATCTATAACTTTTTCATGAATTAAAGTTTATTGCACTCTCTGTTTCAGGAGGTAATAAACTTGAGGCTGAGTTTCCAGAAATTAACCCTTATGCAGAATGATCACCAGTCTTTTGTTACTTTACCATTAGTTTTCATTTAAACAAACAACAACCATAATAATAATAATAATAATAATAATAATAATAATAATAATAATAATAATAGTAATCCATGCTGCATTAAAGAACAGTTAATTTACTGACAGCTAATTTAATTTTGTGAATTACCTGCTGAAAACAAAATATCTTTTAACATAAAACAAACAAAGCAAGCAAACAAACAAACAAACAAAAAAGGAAACAAACAAACAAACAAACAAACAAACAAAAACATAAAATACTCTCCTACAGTGGTGGATTGACCTTGGCCAGTTGCCAGATGCTCACCCAGCTATTCTCTCACTCTACCTCTTCAACAGGTCAGGGAGATAAAATTGATGAAAAATCTTGTATGTCAAGGTAAAAGCAGTAATTGGGAGATATAGTAGGCAAAATTTGGAATGGGAATTTCCAAGGTGTGGTATCCTTTTGGAGAATCTTTTGTTCTTGTAATGTGGTAGAATCAAAGTGTGATTTTATCATGTGTGCATATTGTCCACCTTTGTTAGTGTCATGATGATATTACTTTGACTATTGTGGGGCATTTTTTTTGGTTGATTTTTCAATTGAAGTTGTGATGAATGTATATTTCAACTACTGTTCTCAAATATGAGTTTCACAGAGCTGAGGAGTTGTATATACTGACTTTACATGACAAGGTATTGGCAACTGTGTGGGCTGCAGGGGTGGTCTCTGTAAGAGGCCAGGACTGCTCATTGTCAGACATACCTGCTTATAGCTGAATCCAATGGCCCCACTGAGTGTCAAAGCAGCCAAAATGGTGGCACCTCTGTGAAAACAAATTTAAGAAAGTGTAAAATATGCTGCACAGCAGTGAGGAGTGAAAAAAAAAAAAAAAAAAAAAAAAAAAAAGAGAGAGAAAAAAATCCATAGACAACAAAGTCAGAGAATAAAGGAGGAGGAGGATCTGGTGTGTGGGCCAGAGCAGAGATTCTCCTGTAGAACATGAAGGACTTGATACTGGAGCAGATGGATATTCACTGAAGGAACTGCAGTCCATGGGAGGTCCATGCTGATGCAGTCTTATCCTGAAGTGTTATGATCATACCATAAACCTCTGTTCTCCACCCTGCCTGCACTGCTCCAGGTATGCAGGCAGAGTAGTCAGGAATAAAGAAGTGAAGTAGAGGGAAGGTATTTATTTTTTGTTTTTATCTTTGTTTATCATGATCCAACTCTATTTTAATTATTGGCAATAAATTAAATAATATTCCCTAAGTCAAGTCTGTTTCACCTGTGATGTAAGTAAACGACACATGAGCTTTTTCATCTTATTTTCTCCCCTGTGTCCTTCTGAGGAGGAGAGCAAGAGAGCAACTTTGTGGGAGTTTGGTAGCCAGCCAAGATCAAACCACTGGCTGGGAATATACTTTCCCTTTGGGTTTTGTGGTAATTCTGCGGTCTTTGATGGACTAAAAATATACATACAAAGCACAAGTGAAAACACTTAGTAAGAGTCATTTCAACCTGAAAATTATCAGTCTGTACTTGATGGCAATTAGAAGATTTAAAGAGTTTACTAGCAACACATTTCTGTATATCCAGAAATTGAAAGAACACCTTACTTAATGAATGTTTAGACTCAATGTTTATACGTTTTTTGATTACTGTCTGTTCCTCAGTCTCACTAATCTCTGTGACATTTTCTTCCCCTAAAAACTGTGGCTTATGTATTTGTAGCAAAAGGAGCTGACTACTATAATTATGGACATAAAAGGGAGTCTCTTGATAACAGAAAAAAGGCAGTCTGATACGTATGTCTGTTGGTGTGCATTTATTTCTGTTGGGACAAATATATTTCTTCTGAACTTTTGTTTTAGTGCTTTTTCTTAAAGAAAAGAATAATTAAGTGAAACGTGAACTCAGGTGAAATACAACAAGTCTAATAAATATTTACAGAACTGTTTAAAAGTGGAAGGAAATGAAAAAACAAAATAGGAAACCATATATATATACACATATATTAACAGATCAATTTGGGCAAATTTTCAAACCTAGGTAGTTGCAAGAAGAGCACAGGTTTTGGTAAGGTTTGAAAACCTTTTAAACTCTATTTTTGTCAACTCTAGCAATATTTCTAGCAGTGTTTAATGTCAAGTTGATGTTAAAAGTCTTCAAAAATATTTCACATAACAGATGTATTTAAACACTCTTGTACAAAATGTAATGAATTTGTCGGTCCTTGCTAGCTTAAAATTATATCATATTCCATATTTGAACACACCTCAAAAAGATACACTAATAATCTTATTTTTATTGGAAAGTAAGCTGTCAGATAGAGGTGTATAAATTTTACAGTATGTGAGAACTACTAAAGTAGAGCTAATCAATTAAAATACACAGTACAAAGTAAAAGATCAGTTCAAATACCTTAGATTCTTAAATGAATATTTTTTTAAATTGAACAAATTATACAGTTTTTAATCTTGCTGTTCAATTAAGAGAAATGAAATTTCTGACACTGATTATGATTAAATGGAATTATTTCACAAAAGACTGATATGTAGACATTGACTGATGTGCTAAGTAAAAGAAGCACTGCTGTGAGTACTACTCTAGATACTTCTGTTTTGACTCACTTCTGATTACCTTTTGACCCTTCAAAAAGAAATAAAGAATGTCTATTTTCAATTTATTGTCTGTCTGGAAAAATAACATTATTATTTAGTTGTTCTTTTATTAGGAAGAAATCTTTAAATGGTAGTCATGACACAATTTGAGTAACATCACTCAGTTCAGTTGGACTCTTTGCCATCTTATGTTTTCTCAACTTGAGTTAAGGTACTGGAATGTGTGTTGATTACTGTGTTACTTCCAGGATTATATGAACTCTTTATTTACAAATGCAGAAAATTAATAGAATGAAGTTTCAGTTTTATCGTTTAGAGTAAATGATCACAAGAAACTGTACTGTATTTGTCTGGGACAAAGAATTTTCTTCATAGCAGCTGATATGGTGCTATGTTTTGGATTTGTGATTAAAAAAAAAAAAAATGTTTTTAACACACTGATGTTTTACTTGTTGCGCAGTCCTTGTAGAGTGTCAAAGTCTTTTCTATTTCTTGCACTGTCCCACCAGCAAGTAGGTTGGAAGTGCACATAAACTTATAAGTCCACAGCCAAGACAACTGACCCAAATTTACCAAAGTAATATTGTCTTAGAATCATAGAATCATTAAGGTTGGAAAAGACCTCCAAGATCATCTGGTCCAACCATCACCCTACCACCAATATTACCCACTAAACCATGTCCCTAACCACCACATCCAATCTTTCCTTAAACACTCCCAGGGACGGTGACTCCACAACCTCCCTGGGCAACCTGTTCCAATACCTGACTACTCTTCTGAGAAGACATCTCTCCTAATTTCCCACCTAAAACTCCCCTAGTGGGGATGGTTTCCATTCCATATAACATTTTTCTCAGTAATAAAATCTGGGGGAAAGAAAGAAAAACAGGTAACATTTGGAGTCATGGTGTTTGTCTTCCCAATAAGTTGTTATACGTGATAAGCCCCAGTTTCCTGGAAACAGCTAAACGGCTGCCTGCCAATGGGAAATCTTGAATAAATTATTTATGTTGTGTTGCTTGAATGTACAGCTTTTGCTTTACCTTTCTGTCTTTACTTCAACCCTCACATTTTCTCACTTTAAAATTTCTGATTCTTTCCCCTATCCCACTCTGGGGATGTGAGCAAATGCTTGAGTGGTTCTTGTCTACCAGGGTTAATCCACAGCAGAGACAAATATTGGAAAACGGCAGTTTTTTGTTTGTTTGTTTTTCTTGTTTGTTTCTTTGTTTTCCTTAAATGTTTGTTAGGTGATAATCAATCATTGCCCTCATTAAGTATTTCAATAAATAATGGATCTTGTTGTTAAAATTACACTGTCCTTACCTTTATAATCTCATGAAATAAAGGGTGCTAAGATCTAATGAAATGTAAAGTACAGTAACAATATAATTAGAAAAAGCTGGCAAGCTTTTGGGCTCAGTCTCTTTTTATCATATTTTACACTGTAAATATCTACATCTTTCACTGCTGCTTTTGTCAACAGATTGAAGAGCTTTCTGTCATGGAACAGAATAAATATATATGCAGATTATGATCAAGTCACTCTTCATATTTCTGGTTAAATAAATGTTTGATTTCCTTGAGTATTATATATAAATCATATTTCACAGTCCTCTGACTGTGGCTCTGAAGCTCTCCAGTTACTCAGCACATCTTAATTATTGACAGACTAACATTGAATAGAGTGGCATATATCTACACTGCCTTTCAAGGACAACCCCAATGCCATCTAGGGCAGTGTTTGGTCTGAAATTGGGATTCATGTTTCTACACATAGGCAAATGTAAATCGTATGTTTAAACACCTGTGTCAATCTATATAAATACAGCCTTACAAGACTGAGAAGAAGCTAGTAACGAGAACAGAAATATGTTTAAATTGTTTGAGACATCATAACAGATAGATCATATTGTGCTCCTTTGCTGCCTTTCATACATTTTTCTGACCATTAAGTCTTAATTCTTACTGCTGTGAACTCTTCTTCCTAGTTGCTATATGGTATTTATATTTTTATTATTTCTGAAATTATTAATTTGTGGAGACAGTAAAGTTCTGTGAGTCAAGTTGAGAGAAACAAAGCAAAAAATTGTTTGCTTGTTTTGGTAAATGTTTAAGGATGGAAACAAAATCTCATTAATTAAAAGTACATTTCAGTACTTTACATGGAATTTAATTTGTAATATGTTACTATTTTACATTATATAAAAATATTATTGTTAAGGCCAGTATTAATCTCATGCCTAGCTGTGTGTAGAATAAGGACTTTATATTTGATAAGCAACTGAAGAAAAATGTAGGTGACCTTAAAAAAAAAAAAAAAAAAAAAAAAAAAAAAAAAAAAAAAAACCTTACTCTTCTTTAAAATAGTTATTTAAGAATCTCCAGGGAAAAGACATAGATGAAAGATGAAATTAGTCATCCCACTTAAATGTCAAATATTATAAGAAATGGTCTAATTTTTACTTCCTTATTTGTGCCGTGTCTCATGTCCTTAGATATAAAATGAGGCCAGATTTTTATTATCACAGGAACAAGATAAGTTTATTTCTTTATAAATTTAGCACTCAGTGTTGTGATATCCTGAAGGACATTTATGTCTGAAGTAAAAAAAAGGGCATCAGACTGATATTGTTCTCTTTTCCCATTTAACCTAAGGACCCATAAGGAGATCATTAAATAAATGTATTTTTTCAGGTCATACACAGAGACAAGGATATTTACATTGGTCTTAAGTTTCAAAATCAAAATATGATATTTGGCCATAGGGAGCAAACCTGTTCTCTATTGTGTAGAAATTTTATTATTATTTTTTCCCAAATCATGTATAATAATCATTACTCCTAGGGTTTAATTGTTTTACTTGTACAGTCAAAGGTTTTTGCTTGTTTGTTTGTTTTTCCCAAAGCAACTGCTTTCTATCCCTTCCATTATAACAAATTTTCAGTACCTTTTCCTAATGACATCTAAATATTGATGTCAGTTCATGCTACATTTTAAGTAGAGAGCATGATGTTAGCAATGAATTTTCCACAAAAGGAGTTCTGCATGTCAGCTACTGCCTGTAGTACTTGTGAATATGATATGTAGACACATTTATGTATATTAGTGGAAAGATTATTTAAGAGAACATTTTTGAGTGGTAGATGTAAATGACTGATAGGTATGGGAGTTCAAGCAGATACACTACAGTCATTCTGGAATTTGATATTTTTTGCCTTTACATTTGTAACTGTCTAATATTATATTAAAAAAGGAAAAGCTGTCTTCCTCTTTTTAAGACTATAGGACTCCATATGAAATTTCAGTTAACTTTTCCATTTTGTTTAGCTGTACTTTTAAAAATAATAAATTATAATAATTATAATAAATATAATAATAAAATAATAAATTATAATAATTATAATAAATATAATAATAATAACACATTATTCTTTCAGTTTAGCAAGAATTTGCTAGTACTGAAAATTGCCTGTTACATGAGTGTGAAGTTTAGTTCTAAGTATTTTTTAAGTTTTATATAATTTCAATTTTGAATTTGCTTATCCATGTGAAAAGATTAGGAGGAGGAAAGAATAAGATAATGTGAGCCTTTAATGCGTGTTGTTGAAAGCGGTATGGGAGGGAAATCTGTCACTGGGCATAAAACTATGTGAAAAAGTTTGAAGTTAGATTCAACAACTATTCTTGTTAATTTTATATACAGTAAATTTCTTGTGAGAGTGGTATGGAAAATGACGTACAAATCACTTCAAAAGTTCAGAAAAAATAGTAGCTTTAAACTGGAAAAAATATATGTGACGTGAATAATTTCAATGTGAATAATGATTTTTTTCATTATTTTCACAAAATGAAATTTTCAAAAGATGTTTTCAAAAAATGTACTGTTTTTGCTTTGAAATTGTAAAATGTTCTTGGCATTTTCAGAATTAAATATTTCAGTTGTTAAAAATATTTTTATTAAATTCTTACATTGACTTAATGAAAAATGATTAAATAATACCAAATCAGAAATAAAGTTACATGTAAATTGATATATATAATTTGATATGTATATCATATATATATATGATATGCATGCATTTCAGTTTGTACTGAAATCTGAATGGTAAAATTGTTGTAATATGCACTTTTAGTACCACAGAAGCTTTCATCTCTTATTGTATATATATATGGCATATATATATATACGCATATATATATATATAAAGACTTGTCTTCTTAATATGGATGTTTAAAATGAAATGCGTTTCATATTTACTAAACAATTTTGTTCATATCAATGTGATATAAAAGTATGCATTAAATTATGGACAGGCATTAAGGATGGAAGGTCACTGTTTTCTTTTGACTTTAAGGTTTAATTAGATTTTTATTTGATGTGTTTTTAGCCACTGGAGGATAAACATTTTCTGTTACAGAATTTCAATGGCATTTTGGGGGGTATTTGTTATTGTTTGTTGTTTTTTGTTGTTTGCTTATTTATTTATTTATTTTGACTGACATAAGCCATTAGTGTTTCTATCATTAATAATTTTAAAATTGTAAGTGTCTCTATTGTAAAGGAACTGAATATCACAGGTTTTAGTCTGTCTTGCTTTTCACATCATACCCATAATAAAAGAGGATATGTCAGTTTCCTTCAAGAGTTCACCTCTTATTTTCCAAATTCTGTTTATCTGCTCTGCACATCAGTCAAGTCTTACAGCCAGCTAATACTTCTGATTCCCCAGTTCCCTTACTGCAGGCAGCCTGCAGTACTGGTTAGTCAAGAGACAGCATTTTACAGAAGAGTAAACATAAAAGAAAAAAAAAAAAATGCAATACATCAACTTTAAATAAAATTAATTTAATTTAGTTTTTTTTGCTTCAGAAGTATTGCACAATCTGAATCATAGTTCTTACATTTGCAAAGCTTATGGCATTCTACATATTCTCAATGCAAAGTTCAATACAAATATATTATCCTTGTTGTCAGGTTTTGCAATTTAATGCCACAATTTCAAAACACATAAATCAAATGTACTGTGCACTATGTATAACTATAAAATAACATTATTTAATTTAATTTAATTTAATTTAATTTAATTTAATTTTTACTTTATTTTATTTTATTTTTAATAAGTGCAGGAACATAATGCTGTAACAGAGCATTACTACTTACATTTTGGTAATATTTCTATGAATAGAAGAAAGCCTGCTCTTATTGTAATTATGGTCTAATAATAATAAGCATGTTATAATATCCAATTTATTTCATATTTCTATGTCTTTTCCAAGAAAATATACATGGATGAGAGGGATTAGTTCCATTGTTTGAATAATTAAAGTCAATAGATACCAAAATATCCCAACTAAAGTGATCTTGATATATTTCATGCCTGTAAAGACCTTTCTTTTAGACCTAATAGCAAACATTTTATTAAATATATTTATTTTCTTTAATTTTTGATAAAGGCTAAAGGTTACACTGAAATACATCCTAAATGTGTAATAATTGAATTGTGAAGAGATAGCAAGCCTTTTAATAGAAATATATATATATATATATACACATATAAATAGAATGCTACTCTGTAGAGTAAGGAATGTAGTAAGCTAGACCTGTAAGAGTCTAAAATGCCTAATAAAATGTAGTGTGGACTGCAACATGTAAGAATCAATGGCAGGAAAATGAAAAAGTACTGAGACAGTGGTACTATAGTATATACTTGCTAGAAGCAGAAGAGTCTTCAGCTTGTAGTGCATATCTGCAGCATTTCTTGAATGCCATGCTAAAGCATGATGCATTAACCTCTAGACAAGGTTAATAAAATCAGTCTGAAAATATGGACAGTCATGAATTTATGGATCACTCTTTAAAATATAGTGTCCTAAATATTCAAAAGTTTAGCATGGTATTGGATGGTTAACTAGACATAACCATGCAAGCTGTTTATAAACTGTTTTTGAGGCAAGTGTGAATGATGAATGGAGAGGACACTACGTTGCTATGTGTTCTGTTAACAAATTTTGAAAAGTAGCCATAACTACTTTCTTACCACTGAAGCACTTAGTTAAAGTGAACACAAAAATCCATAGAGTATGTTGTAAAGTATATAGATATATTCACCGGTTAGGGAATTGGAGTTTGTTGTGAGAACAGTATTGAAATAATTGAAAAATCAAAATCTTTCACACTTGAAAACAATCTTTTACTGGACTGAAAATCATTAACAATATGTATCGCCATTTGCTACTCCTTAATCACTATCAAGCATTAACAAGCATGATCAACACATGCTTAAACAATTACTGCTTAACAAGCTTGTCCTCAAGTAGCTATAAGTATACAATGCCATGGAACCCATGACTTCATTTAGCAGTGGAGCCAATGGTCTTTGATCTTACTTAGTTATCGAGATCAAGGTGATCAAGCTTTTTAACTAGGGAGCTGAAGGTGAAGTGGGTTTCCTTCTTTACTCTTCACTTTTCCTTTCTCATTAGGGATGCTTTATACTATTCTTTTCCCAGCCCTGAAAGAGAGAATTATCTCATTTGGCCTTGTGTAGTGGTTTTACTTGGGTGCACCACAGGTGCTCTCACACTCCCCCTCCTCTGCTGCCAATCCTTCTCCGTCACTCTCGTCCCCTGTGCTGTGGGGTCCCTCCCATGGGATGCAGTTCTTGCTGAACTGATCCGGCATTGGCTTCCCACAGGCAGCAGCTCTGCAAGAACTGCTCCAGATACGGGTCCGTACCACGGGGTCCATCCCTTTGGAGCAAACTGCTCCAACCTGGGTCCCCCATGGGCAGCAGCTCCTGCCAGGTCACCTGCTCCTGCATGGTCTCCTCTCCACGGCCTACAGGTCCGGCCCAGAATCTGCTCCGGCAGGGATCTTCCACAGGCCGCAGCCTCCGTCCATGCAGGTCCACCTGCTCCACGGTGATCTCCTCCATGGGCTGCAGCATGGAACCCTGCTCCACCGTGGTACTCCATGGGCTGCAGGGGGACAGCCAGCTTCACCATGGTCCTCACCACAGGCCGCAGGGGACATCTGTTCCAGTGCCTGGAGCACCTCTCCCCCTCCTTCACTGACCTTGGCACCTGCAAGGCTGTTTCTCTCTCCTCTCACTCTCCCAGCTGCTGTATGGTGCAGAGTTTTTTTCCCTGTCTTAAATATGCTCTCAGAGGTGCAAAATATCACCACTTATTGGCTCAGCTCTGGTCAGCAGTGGGGCCCTTACCAAACACATGGGGCAGCTTCTAGATCCTTGTCACAGAAGCCACCCCTATGGCCCCCTGCTACCAAAACCTTGCCATGTAAACCCACTACACCTTGGTATTCTAGCTTCGGGATCCAAGCTTGTTGTGGATTCAGTCGTTTTGCAAGATAATTCCGGTTTTATCAGTCACTCTGTCAGCACCAGTTCTACAAGATCGCTTTGTTTTTACCAGACTTCCTCACTGTTTGTTTTTTCTTGCATATTTTACCTTTGGCATATGCTTTTCTGATCCCCTTTTTACCAGTTGTCACTTTGATCTTGTGGTGCTATGTTACAAAACACTCATACACTGTTACCACCTATGACATTGTTGTGTGATTGTGTATGGGTTCAAGGCACTCAAATATGGAGCTTCATATTACTCATGTAGACAGCTCATCAGTTAAAAGACAATGCTTGAAATCAATTTAAGTTCTGAGATTTTCAAAAGTCTACATCCCTTAAATATTTATTATTTCACATTTTAGACAAAAACATAATTGCTACATTTGTTCTACTGCACTACTGAATACAAGAGACCAAATGTAATCAACACCTGTTTCGCAAATCAAGTGACATTTTATTTGCTTGTCTCACATCCATAGTACTTGAGACTAGACTCAGTCCTATTAGGCTTGCCATGGAAACAGATACTCGAATCTGTTCAAAATAGAACTAGGGTTTAATCTGTTACCTGAGCACTGCGGATGAGCAGAAATATTTGAGCTCAGTCCTTGGTCTTGTTTATTTAGCAATATAGACACACACAGTGGTTCCTAGGCTGAACTTTATGAACAGTTTTCAGAAGCCCAACATTTATACATGAAAGGGAAAGAAGCCAATGGCATGTCAGGAATTTAGGTAGCTATTGTTCCACATTTGTAGAGTAAATTTAATGAAGCCTTAGGCCAAAGCATGAGCTTTGCATCACCTGAACCTGATATGTAGTGGTGATAGAGCAACAGTGAAAGACATTGTGTGGGGTTCTGTGTGGTACTGATGGGGAAGGGAGGATGTTCTGTCCAAGAACAGCACCAGATGAGAGCCTGTTGCAGGAGGCAACAGAAGCCATATTGTGCCATGACAAAGAACCACCGATCTGAAAGAACATTACATATATGTGTTGAAAACCGAATAAACTATATTGAACAGAACAAAAGTTGTATGGGCATAAGAACCAAGGGAAAGTTTTGAGCAGGGTCTGTCCCTGGGGACAGACAGCTCAAACAGATATATGGAAATGATTAAATTATTGCTGCATTAAATAAGAATCGACTCTTCAAGTAAATTCCGGATGCCTGAGGAGACCCATTCTGCTAAAGGAAACAGGATCCCTTAACATAATGCAAGCATAATTACTTATACAGTGCTTATACAATTCAACTTTTACATTTACAACAAGTTTCCAGGGCCAGTATCAGGTAATTTTACATCATACTAGGTAAACTTTTTCCTTTGTTATTTGATTTGTAACACTTGTAGCAATAACCATTCTCAGTTACTGCAACAAACACAGTAACCACAAGATCTACATCCCTCCTCCCCCCCTTGTTCTTCTCCAAGTTTTGCTACATATGGGTTGGTTTCCTTTATAGTAATGCTTCCTTGTAAATACAGATTCTGTTATTACTCAGTATTTTCTAAGACCGTTGTCTTAGCAGCTTTGACTGTCTCAGCTAGATGCGAAAGACTCCATTGAAGCTTCTCTATGCTTTTATCCTGGAACTTTTTTTTTTTTTTTTTTTTTTTTTTTTTTCCACCTCCTCTTTCTATGTCTACAATAGACTTGAATTTATTGTGAAGTGACTGCTAGTCTTAAAATGTCCCTTTGAAGCTGGACTGCTGTAGTGTGATTTGAATGCAGAAGAGGTAAATTGAATGAGAATAAAAATGAAATAAGACAAGGACCTAATTTCTTGATAACTGATAAAACGGTTACTAATTGTCCATTGTTTAGTGCATGGAAAAGGAACAGTACCTCTGAAATTCTCAGCTTTCTTTCTCTTTTAGTCAGGTATGATACGTACTTTTGTGAGGGTCCTGGGTCAACAGAAAATCAAGAAAAATACTTTTTCTCTGCTTAGCATGATTATCACAGCTATATTCTTTTACTTAAGTAAGCTGAAATCATATAGTAAAAACAACAGGTATAGATAGAGCCATATTAACTGAAAAAATCATTGCTTTATCAGTTTGACTTCCTAAGGCAAATTGTCAGATTAAAGAATACTACACTATGTAAATTTTAGTATGATTTACAGGGTTTGTATTATAATTTACTGGTTCCACATTTTTAAATGGAGACTTAAATCTAAAAGCAACTTTGTTGTTGTTGTTGTTCATAGTTCCTCTCTTCCACTTTTTACTGTGTTGATTCCAAAACATAGGTTTTCATCAACATTTTTAAACACATAACAGGAATCACAGATATTTTCTAGAAATTTATTTCTGGATCTAACTTTCAGACTTGAGAATGTTTCGTAACAGCACTTGAAATTAACAGGTAATGGGAACTGACACCCAACTCCCACTCAGCTCCAATTTCCATGTCATGGACATGGAAGATTGTAGAAGAAGTGATGGACTCTGGAACCATGTTTGTTATGTTAGACCTGGAAATATTCCTTAGTCCCTGGCGCTGTTACTGTTGCCAGGCTGCATCTTGGCCAATCCAAATATTAAGCAATATGTGGTAAGCTCCAAATTTGCCCTCTGATAGATTCTGTTTTCCATAAGGGAAGTTGAGGTACATTGAGAAATGCAAGCAGGATGCTTTGACTTACTTCTACTTCTTCTACTTCTGAGCAAACTGTTATAGAGTGTGACAACATGACATCTCTCCACCCCTACCCTGGCCCCACTGGCTCCAGGGAATCTGTGGATGTTCCCAGGCGCCCCCATACCCCACGTCACAAATGGCACACCACCACTCTAGGTCTATCAGGCCTTATCTGGTTACACACTTTATCATTTTTATATGTATTTTGAATATTGTCTTTGGTTTTCCTTGCTTTGAAATCATGAAGAATCTGAAATTTGAAATCTGAGAATGAACTTTCTTCTCTGCAGTAGCTGTGAACTCTCATTTCATTCAACTGTAATCCAGTCATTTTATTTCTTTTTGCAGGGAAAATTTAATAGAAGAAAGCTGCAGTGAGAGCTCTTAATACTTTGATGTTTTGTTTTACTCAGACACACTTCCCTGATTTATTAGTACAATTTACAATTACATCATAAGTAATTAAAATAAAAATTCACTTGTCAAAATAAATGAGTGCAGTATATTTTGTGAGGAGGCAGCCTTGATGGTTAATTGCATTTGCATCCTTAGTCATTTGAAAAAAAAAAAAAAAAAAAAAAAAAAAATTTTTATAAAAAAAAAAAATTATAGGTCGTCCTAAAAAACAAAAACAAAAAAAAAAAAAAAAAAAAAAAATCTTCTTCTGGACTATTTTGCTGGGGGTAATGAGAGTTGCTATTTCTTCATTTTATTACACCTTAATTCAGGAAGCAGTTAGAAAGATCCAATTCCACACATTTTCAAATGAAACATTATGAAAAAAAAAAAAAAAATGAAATTAATTTTGAAAATATAGTTTGATTACTTTGCTCTGTATTTACATAGCATCATTTTGAAAGGAAATATGAGAATCCAGCTCGATTTTTTCAGGAACAAAAATAGTGTGTAGACAAAGGGGGAGAAAATAATGTAATTCAACCTTGATTTTAGCAAGCCTTTTGACATGGTTTCTTATATTTAAGTTAGTACAGTACAGTCTGTACTAACTGGATGGGAGGGCAAATAAGCTGGTATAAACTGTATAGCTAAGCCCAGAGGGTTTCAGTTCATGGGTGACACTGCCTGGAAACTGGTAACAAGAGGAGTATTACAGGGGCTGTCTGTACTGGGGCTTGTCCTGTTTAATATCTTCACCAGTGATCTACAGGAGGTGACACTGTGCATGTTTAGCAA
Organism: Nettapus auritus; assembly: GCA_011076525.1. Taxonomy (NCBI): domain Eukaryota; kingdom Metazoa; phylum Chordata; class Aves; order Anseriformes; family Anatidae; genus Nettapus; species Nettapus auritus. Next base: position 158,416,430 of record CM021765.1, read on the forward strand.
GTTCTCAAAGACACCAATCTGGGAGGGGGGAGGGGGGGGTGGGGGAGGTAGTTTTCATGTAGATTGATACACCACAGCACATGGTAGTGACCCAGAAAGGCTAGAGGAACGGGCTAGCTGGAGCATTATACATTATGAAATCCAACAAGTACAAATGTGAAGTTCTGTCCCTGGCAAGGGAGGACCCCTGGAAACAGTAAAGACTGGAGAATGACAGGCTGGTGAACAGTTCTGCAGAGAAGGCCCCAGCAGGACCCTGGGGCAGTAAGCACAGCAAGAAGCAGAAATTCACTGTGGCAGCAGAGAGGGCTGAAAGCATCTGGGGCTGTATTAACTGGAGCACTTGCAGCAGGTACAGACAAGTGATTATGCCACCCGTCTTTTACTCAGTTCTTGTTAGACAACACAATAGTACTGTGTCTAGATTTGCATCTCCTTATTACAGGAAAGATATCAGTAAACCGGAATAAGTACACAAGAATACCACCAGGATAGTTGGGGCTAAAGCACTTGTCCTGTGCAAAGAGGCTGAGAGATTTGTTCAGCCTGGAGAACAGGTGGCTGTGGAGTCCTAACAATCAACCTCCTATGCCTGTGGAGAGGTCAGAGAGGAGATGTAGTCGGGCTTTTCACAACAGTGTGTGGCAGAAGAAAGAGAGGTAACGATCAGAAGTTGAAATAAGGATGTTCCTCTGATAGAATCATAGAATGGCTCAGGTTGGAAGGGACCTTAAAGATTACCTAGTTCCAACCACCCCTGCCCTGGGCAGGGATACCACCCAATAGATCAGATTGCCCTGGGCCTTGTCCAACCAGGTTTTGAACATCTACAGGGATGGGGCATCCACAATTTCTCTGGGCAACTTCTTCTAATGTCTCATCACACTTACAGTAAAGAATTTCTTCCTAGCATCTAGTCCAAATCTCCCCTCTTTTAGTTTGAAACCATTCTCCCTTGTCCTGTCATTATGTGACTGAGGAGTTATTCTCCATCTTTTTATCAGCCCTCTTTAAGTACTGAAAAGCTGCAATAAGGCCACCCCAGAGCCTTCTCTTCTCCAGGCTGAACATCCCCAGCTCTCTCAGCCTTAATTTATAGGAGAGGTGTTCCAGCTCTCTGATCAATTTTGTGGCCCTCCTCTGGACCCATTCTAACAGATAAACATCCTTCTTCTGCTGGGGCACCAAATGTAGATGCAGTAGTCCAAGTGGGGACTACTAGTAGTCCAAGTGTGAGAGGGAGATAGACTGGTGGAGCAACTCCCTGCAAGGCCTGAAGGAGAGGCACCGGGATGAGACTCCCCATATGGGGGTGGACACCCTGCCCGGTTGCTGTCGGGCAGAGGGAGGGGACCTAGGAGTTGAGGAGGAATGGAGACAGGTCCCTGCTCGACGACGCAGGAACACCCCCCCCCCCACACACACACACACGCCCCACCTTCCCAGGTGCCCTTATGCAACAGGTTTGAGGCCCTGGAGCTTGAGAGGGTGGTGGATGAGGATGTGGAAGGAAGTTTAACCAGGAAGCCTAGGCAAGGAATTCTGCTCCACGCCTCAAGACTGCTTCCACCAGAAAGGAAAGAAGGGTGATCGTTGTGGACAACTCCATTCTCAGGGGAACGGAGGGCCCTATCTGTCGGCCTGACCCTACCCGTAGGGAGGTCTGCTGCCTCCCTGGGGCCAGGGTCAGGGATGTTGCCAGAAAGATTCCCAGCCTGGTTCACCCCTCCGATTACTACCCACTACTGACAGTCCAGGCTGGCAGTGATAACATTGATGAGAGAAGCCTGAAGGCTACCAAACGGGACTTCAGGGGCCTGGGACGGTTAGTGGACGGAGCGGGAGTACAGGTGGTGTTTTCGTCCATTCCTACAGTGGCAGGGAGGGGTTCAGAGAGGACACGGAAAGCCCACATGATAAACACATGGCTTAGGGGCTGGTGCCAACACAAAAGTTTTGGGTTCTTCGACCACAGGGCGCTATACTCGGCACCCGACCTGATGGCTGCAGACGGGTCCCAGCTGTCCCCTAGGGGAAAATGGATCCTGGCCCAGGAGCTGGCAGGGCTCATTGAGAGGGCTTTAAACTAGGTAAGAAGGGAGACGGGGATGAAACAAAGCTTATTGGAGGTGTGCCAGGGGGAACAGTGGCTAGGCTGGGGAGAAGGCAAAGGCTCAGCTGAAGTGCATCTACACTAATGCACGCAGCATGGGCAACAAGCAGGAGGAGCTGGAAGCCATTGTGCAGCACGCAGGCTATGACTTGGTTGCCATCACGGAAACGTGGTGGGACCACTCTCATGACTGGAGTGCTGCCATGTCTGGCTATAGGCTCTTCAGAAGGGACAGGCAGCATGGAAGGGGTGGTGGAGTGGATTAGGTTCAGCACAAAAGGCCAACAAGGCAAGCATCCTGATGGTGGTCTGTTATAGACCGCTGAACCAGGATGAGGGGGTGGACGAAGGGTTCTACAGACAGCTGGCAGAGGTTGCAAAATCATCAGTGCTTGTTCTTGTGGGCGACTTTAGCTTCCCAGACATATCCTGGAAGTACAACACAGCCCAGAGAAAGCAGTCCAGGAGGTTTCTGGAGAGCGTGGAAGATAACTTCCTGACCCAGCTGGTTGGCGAGCCTACCAGGGGAGGTGCCCCGCTAGACCTTCTGTTCACTAACAGAGAAGGACTGGTGGGAGATGTGGTGGTCGCGTGCTGTCTTGGGCAGAGTGACCACAAAATGGTAGAGTTCTCGATACTTGGCGGAGTCAGGAAGGGGACCAGTAAGACCTCTGTCTTGGACTTCCGGAGGGCTAACTTTGAGCTGTTCAGAACACTGGTTGGCGGAGTCCCTTGAGAGGTGGTTCTGAAGGACAGAGGAGCCCAGGAAGGCTGGGCGCTCTTCAAGAAAGAAATCCTAATGGCTCAGGAGCGGTCTGCCCCCATGTGCCCCAAGACGAGCCAGCGCAGAAGAAGACCGGTCTGGCTGAATGAGAGTTGTGGCTCGAGCTTAGGAGAAAAAAGAGGGTTTATAATCTTTGGAAAAGAGGGCGGGCCACTCAAGGGGACTGCAAGGATGTTGCTAGGCGGTGCAGGGACAAAATTAGAAAGGCCAAAGCTCATCTGGAGCTCAGTCTGGCTACTGCTGTTAAAGACAAGAAAAAATGTTTTTATAAATACATCAATACCAAAAGGAGGACTAAGGAGAATCTCCACCCTTTACTGGATGGGGGGGGAAACTTAGTTACCAGAGCTGGGGAAAAAGCCTAGGTGCTTAATGCCTTCTTTGCCTCAGTCTTTAGCAGCAAAACCAGTTGCTCTCTGGACGCCCAGGACCCTGATCTGGTGGAAGGGGATGGGGAGCAGAATGTGGTCCCCACAATCCACGAGGAAATGGTTGGCGACCTGCTACAGCATTTGGACGTACGCAAGTTGATGGGATCCACCCGAGGGTACTGGGAGAACTGGCGGAAGAGCTGGCCAAGCCGCTTTCCATCATTTATCGGCAGTCCTGGCTATCGGGGGAGGTCCCACTTGACTGGCGGATAGCAAACGTGATGCTCATCTACAAGAAGGGCTGGAGGGTAGACCCGGGGAACTACAGGCCTGTAGGAAGGATCTGCAGGAGGATCAAGATAGGCTGGACCAATGGGCCAAGGCCAACGGTATGAAGTTCAACAAGGCCAAGTGTCGGGTTCTGCACCTGGGGCACAATAACCCCAAACAGAGCTACAGGCTGGGAGATGTGGGGATAGAAAGCTGCCTGTCAGAGAAGGACCTGGGAGTCTTGGTTGATAGTCGGCTGAATATGAGCCAGCAGTGTGCTCAGATGGCCAAGAAGGCCAACAGCATCCTGGCTTGCATAAGAAACAGTGTGGCCAGCAGGTCCAGGGAAGTGATTGCCCCCCTGTACTCGGCTCTGGTGAGGCCGCACCTTGAGTACTGTGTTCACTTCTGGGCCCCTCACTACCAGAAGGACATGGAGGTGCTTGAGAGAGTCCAGAGAAGGGCTACGAAGCTGGTGACGGGTCTGGAGAACAAGTCTTATGAGGAGCGGCTGAGGGAGCTGGGACTATTTAGCCTGGAGAAGAGGAGGCTCAGGGGCGACCTTATCACATTCTACAGGTACCCGAAAGGAGGCTGTAGCGAGGTGGCGGTTGGTCTGTTCTCCCACGTGCCTGGTGACAGGACAAGGGGGAATGGGCTAAAGTTGCGCCAGGGGAGGTTTAGGTTGGATCTTAGGAAGAACTTCTTTACTGAATGGGTTGTTAGTCACTGGAATAGGCTGCCCAGGGAAGTGGTTGAGTCACCATCCCTGGAGGTCTTTAAAAGACGTTTAGATGTAGAGCTTAGGGATATGGTTTAGGGGATGATTTGTTAGTGTTAGGTCAGAGGTTGGACTAGGTGATCTTGTAGGTCTCTTCCAACCTAGACTATTCTGTTATTCTGTGATTCTGTGAATATACTTTTTCCTTCTTCTGCATGACTTGGATACATGCTGCCTAGTACTGACCAGTCTCTGGCAATTGTTAACATTGATTAAAAAATTGCCTCAGGGAGTGCTACTTAGCATGGGACAAAACATACACAGAAATGTTCTAAAACTTAAAGAGCAAGAAAGCTTAAGTAATACACAGTCCCATGACCTAGTTTTGGCCATAGACTTCATTCACTCCCAGTTTCTATTTTGGGTTGCTCCAACTATGTATTTTCAAGAAAATCAGCCTGTAGACAGAACTAAACCTTAACAATATGAATGAGAATTGTTACCATTTGATACCAGGGCTGAGGTAAGACCTTGTTCTTTCTTTGCTCATCTTATCTGCTGAAAGACCCTAACCAAAAACAGAAGTAGTCACTTGTTTCATGAGGTTACTTGTGTTTATAGTATTTGGATACCCAAAATAGCATTTTCTTGAATAGCTTCCAGGTGGGACTGTACTCTTACTATAACTATATTTGCTGAAGTTAATCTAGTATTAGAAGTCTTTCCGAACAAATCCTACATTTGCATGGTATGCTTGTAGAGTAACACAAAATTTACACCTATAGATTATGCATCAATTTTACAAGTTGCTATTTATTATGGAAAACTTAATCCTTATAAATTTAGGATGTACTAATATGCATATGGGCTATGTTGCTTGTAAAGTAATTTATTAATAAAGCATATTTACATCTAAAGAAAATAACAAAAGAACAGGAACAAAGCAAATGAGAATGACAAGAAAAAAATGAAAGAAAAATGTTAAAAACATATTTTTGCTTATTTGCAATAACTGTCCTACGTCATTTGAAGTCAAGAAGCAAAACTGTGAAAGAGTTTACATAGTTGTATACAGAAACTAACAAATGTACAGAAACAGGATAAAAATATATTTGAGATATTTTATAGTGGAATAAGATATATGATACAGAAAAAGATTCTGGTAACACTATATAAATATTCACAGGTTTTAAAAATATTAATAATAATATAAAACAGTAAAGATCAGTAAGTTTAGGTCTTAGTAGATATAAATAATTAGATTTCCTTTCATCTTGGTAGAGTTCCAGGTTGAACTACTGTCTACAGAAGAAACAAAATTCATTATCTTTTGTCAAATACCAGCTGCTTAAGCTCAGGTTTCATAACTGAGATTTTAGTTCCAAATGAAACATGAATTACAAAAAAAAAAAAAAAAAAAAAAAGTAGCTACATGTTACAGGTTTCTTATGCACAATGAAGTAAAAGGTGACTGTATTAGGATTTTTCATAGTAATAAATAAATAAATAAACATATAAATTAGAAAAACCTACTTTCTGAGTAAATTTAAAATATGAAATATTTTGATAAAAGTGGTTAATTCTCTGCACATCTTTTAAAATATATAAAACTGTTGAAAAGATTACTTGCCATAATTGATTAAATCAAATGTGGATGCCAAAAGTTCACAACAGTTCTTTAGTAATAATAATAATAATACTAATAATAGTAGTATTAATAAATGTTACAACCTTATTTTTCACTCAAAATGCATACAAATTATTTCGAAAGCAAAAGATCAGCATAACTGAATATAACACTGAAAAATTAAAAGTAAAGTTTTGTAAGATAAAACATTGTCTAAACAATGTATATATGCAGTGCTAAAAATATTAGCACTTACAGGTCAGCAGAGCTTAGAGCCATTGTTGTGAGTCCTCTGAAATCATCGACTCACAAAAAAAAAAAAAAAAAAAAAAAGAGAATACGTTAGAGTTATCATTTTGGTGTTGCATAAAACCTTGTTGTGCTCACATCTTAAGGACTATACAATTCTGGCCTTTGCATCTTAGGGAGGATACAGTGGTATCAGAAAAGGTATGGAGAAAAACAGCTAAAATGATGTAGGAGATGGAACTGCTGCCTTTGGAAAGAAACATTAAAAACAAATAACAAAACAAAACAACAACAAAAAAAAGTCATGAATGTGGTAAATTGGTTGGCAACTGGTTTAGTATAGATGAAAGAAAATGCTTCTGAAGAATAGTTGAAAAGAACTTCTGTTATCCTTCTGTCATGGGAGTTAATGGAGGGAGACAATACCAGAAGCTTCCTTATAGGATTAGACATTCAGTAACAGTAGGGTCATCAGCAGATAGATACCAGAAGGAATGGCTATGTACTTTCTAAGAACCCCAGTACAACCACTTAGGATCTGGGGAGTCTGCAGAAAACAGCCAAGCTTACCTGACTCGTCTTCATGGCCTCTCCCATAATTTGCTGTAGACAAAATACTGGTGTAGCTGAACAACTGTTCCAATCTAGGGGGCATATTCTTTATTCTGATCAAGGATAATATGTAGCCAACAAAAATGTTTTGCCTTACAAATTTTGAGGAACGTAATCATTGATTATTAAAGTTCTCTTACATCTAATGGAAAAAAAATGAAACTGCAAAGGTAAATTGTGGAGACACTGTATAAGTGCACAACACTGTGCAAAACTATAGAAACAATGTCTATAAAATGTCTTATAATTATTTTTAAGCATTAAGTGAAATATAAGACATTTATTTATTATATCTAAAGAAACACTAGTCTTCTGGTAAGTATCTGATTCTCTTATGATAATTTACCTGAATTAGTCCTTATGTTTTTATCTCACATAATCTTAGTCTTGCCATCAGGAACTGCAGAGGTAATTAAAATGGAATTAAAGAAATTAGTAACAACATAGATTAGTTTCTGATGTTTGCTGGAGTTATTTGGATGTGTCATCAAAAGTCTGCATAAAGAAGAAACATGATAAAGTTCACCTGACTGTTCAAAAACACGTTAATGGTTCCTTGTAGGATTTTATTATTATTATTATTTTTTTTTTTAAGAAACAATAAAACTACATACATACATACAAAAAAAAAAAAAAAAAAAAAAAAAATTATAAATATTGCCATGTGTGAGAAAATCTGGAAAACAAACATAAAAAATACTTAGGAAACAAACACAAAACAAGATCACAAAAGTATAGCAGTTAGACATAATGCTGTTAAGTTGTTATCCTTTAGATATTATATTATTGATTCCAAAAGAGAGAATAATGATTTTGCAAATTTCAACATTGCAAATAATTTGTTTTATTTAAATCTAGAAGCAAATTAAAAATAAATAAATCGGTAATTCTAGCTGTACAACATTAATAGCAGAAAGACTGATAGAGAAATTCTTCACTTACTGAAGAATACATAATTCAGTAAAATTAATAGTTGCCTACTAAAATTAAAATTAAAAGATGGTCTACTGGATTAATTAATCCAGCCACCCTATTTTCCTGAAATACTTAGGAATTGAGCAGTAAGTTTAATATCTAAACATCACACCCCTTGAATATATGCACAACAAAATGGATGGGACTGATCCTGCTTCTATAGCTATAGTAATAATAGATGATATATGAAATGAAAGAGAGAAGAATGGTGGAGCAACCTGTCTGAAATAATTTGTCCTTTCTACTTCTAACATTTTTAGAGAAACAAACTTCTCCCCAGATAAACATGTATATTGTTTCTTATAGGCCTAATCATCTATGCAATGAGTTCAGTAAAAATAATGAGCAAACAGGAAAAAAAAAAAGAAAAAAAGAAAAAAAGAAAGGAAAAGTGCAAAGTCTATGATCATATAGACTAAATCCTCTTCTACCAGCAAATGTGCTTAAAAGTGTGAAAATCAAAGTTGTGTTTTTGCAGTGGAAAATTCCACTAAACTTGCATATTCAAAGGTGATTGTGCAGGCATGACAGTGGCATAAAAGTGGAGAGTGTGTTAAACAGGTAAGGGGAAGATTCCTCTGCCCCAAAATAAGAAGGATAGCTAAGAAAAACAGGACGAGCAGTGTGAAATCAGTAAAACCAAAAATCATAGGCCCTCTAGTCATGAGAGAAGGAAAAAAATGAAAAGGAGAATTAATGGTTGGTCAAATAAAATTGTACATATATGTCATAGTAATAAATATTGATTTGTTTGTGAACCTGTAGTACTCGGCCAATGAGGAAACAGGAGGAATCAAGTGTCAGGTAATAGAGAATATAGGATTATGATATACATTTACTGGGTGTATATCATATGCTATGATATACATTTGCTTTCAGGATGCCTGCTATTGCAATCGTGAATAAAATAGCTTCACAGAAGACCCTGTCTGAGAAAATTCTTGAGGTATTTCTCACAAAAGAACATGGTGGAAATAAATAAAATAAATAAAAAAAAATAATAAAAAGTACAACTATAAAACACTGAATATGAAAGAAGCATACCTACAGTCATGACATTATGATACAAATGTAATAAATATATGCTGAGTAAAATAATTAATTTTGTATTTCAAATAATTCTGTTTGAGTTACTTGCTAACGTTTTCAATGTATTTTGATTTTCTTTCTTCTCTTTGAAAATAAGACATGGAAATTAATAAAAACTGAGATGCTAATAATGTTTCTCCAAATAGATCAAGGATCATGGACCAATTAGAACAAATTATATCTATGTAATTAAAAAAGTTTTAGAAGAAATTCAAATAAAGATGACTTTTTAAAAATATCTCAGTACTCAGTGTAATGAGATGTGACAGTCACAACATATTAGAGACTTTATGAAGAGTGCATAAAGAATTTACAGATTAAATAGCTCCTAAACTTTCTGATTCCATCTTTTCTTGCCCAAATAAAATTAGGACCAGAGGGTAATTCATGTGTTAAGGAACCTTATTCGATCTCTAATCCAAACTCCTGCTTAAGCAGGAGAATCTCTGTGGTCAGGGGAGGTTGTTTAGGGCCTTGTTTGGACAGCTTTAAAAACCTCTGTACTCACATGCAAAAAGTGTGGCCTTGGAATAGGACAGAGATGCTGTTTGAATGTGGAGGGATGGGACTGTAGTGGGTTCACATGGCAAGGTTTTGGTAGTGGGGGGCTGCACGGGTGGGCTCTGTGAGAAAAATACAGAAGCTGCCCATGTTAGTTAAGGGCCAGTTTCAACCAGCTCCAAAAGGACCCAATGCTGGTCAGAGCTGAGATAAAAAGCAAATTTGTTTGTACTTCTGTGAGAGCATACTTAAGAAATGGAAATAAATAAACAAACAAATAAATAAATAAATATGCTGCATAATAGCAGCTGGGAGAGAAAGGAGCGAGAAACAGCCTTGCAGACACCAAGATCAGTGAAGAAGGAGGGGGAGGAGGTACTACAGGTTCCAGAGAAGTTTCCCTGCAGCCTGTGGAGAGGACCACGGTGGAGCAGGCTGTCCCCCTGCAGCCCATGGTGTACCATGGTGGAGAAGATTTCCATGCTGCAGCCCATGGTGGAGCCCACAGTGGAACAGGTGGATAGGAACTGAAGGAGGCTGTAGTCAGTGCAGAACCCCTGCTAGAGCAGATTCTGGGCTGGACCTGTTTGTAGCCCACGAAGAGGAGCCTATGCAGGAGCAGGTGACCTGGCAGGGGCTGCTGCCTGTGGAGGACCCAAGTTGGAGCATTTTACTCCTGATGGATGGACCCTGTGTTACGGACCCATATTTGGAGCAGTTGCTGGAGAGCTGCTGCTTGTGGGAAGCCCATGCAGGATCAGTTTGTGAAGAACTGCATCCCATGGGAGGGACCCCATACTGGAGCAGGGGAAGAGAGTGACTTTGAAACAACAGCAGAGACAAAATGCCCACAACCCCCATTTCCCTGTTCCTGTGTGCCTCTTGGGGGGAGAAGGTGGAAGAGGGTGTATGGAGGGGAAGGTGTTTTATTTTTTATTTTTCTTTGTTTCTCACTTCTCTAGCTTGTTAGCAATAATCAATAAATTTATCTAATCTCCCTACACTCTTTTTTTCATGTGAGGATAATATTTGCATGATCTCCCTGTCCTTATCTCAACCCTTGGGCCCTTTGCGTCATATTTTCTTCCCCTTTCCATTTTAGGAGGGGGAGTGAGACAGTGGTTGTGGTGAATCTCAGCTTTCCAGCAGGGTAAAACCACCACAAGGATCAGGATCAGTTCCAATGATGGAACTGAGATTGGCAAGGGATGTAACAAAAAGGAATTCTATATTGCTCAGAAGAGAAAGGCCAAGGGGAGTGTACCCCCTCTGAAGGATGACAAGGGTGAACTGGTAACAACGGACATGGAGAAGGCTGAGGTACTCAACAACTTATTTGTCTCAGTCTTCACAGCTAGTCAGACTTCCTGTCTTCCATTTCCCTGAAACCATAGACGAGGGCTAGGGGTGCAAAGTCTTTCCCACTGTAAACAAAGAGCAGGTTCAAGACCACCTGATGAAACTGAACACGTACAAATCTATGGGGTTTGATAACATGCATCCCAGGGTTCTGAGGAACTTGGTTGATGGAGTTGCCAAGCCTCTCTCCATCGTATTTGAAAAATCCTGGTAATCAAGTGAAGACCCTGGTGATTGGAAAAAGGGGAAACATCACTCCCCTTTTTAAAAAAGGTAGAAAGAGGGGGCCCAGGGAACTACAAACTGGTGATCCTCATATGTGTGCCTGAGAAGATCATGGAAAAGATCATGCTGGAAGCAATGTCAAAGCACTTGTAAGACAAAAAAGTTGATCCAGGACAGCCAACAAGGCTTCAGTAAGGGCCATGCCTGACCAATCTGGTGGCCTTCTATGATGGAGTGATTGCTTCAGCTGACAAGGGAAGACTGACATATGTCATCTACCTGGACTTCTATAAGGTCTTTGACATGGTCCCACATGACATCCTGATCTCCAAAATTGAGAGATATGGATTTGATGGGTGGACCATTCTGTAGATAAGGAATGTGATTAAGGATGATAAAGAGAGTGATGGTAAATGGCTCTCTGTCCGGATGGAGGTTGGTATCTAGTAGTGTCCCTAAGGATTCTGTCCTGGGACAGGAACTGTTTAATGTCTTTATCAATGACATAAACAGTGGGATCTAGTGAACACTCAGTAAATTTGCAGATGACGCTAAGCTTAGTGGAGGAGTTGATACAAAAGAATGAAGGGATGCCATTCAAAGGGACCTGGACAAAGTTGAGATTTGGGCTCATGTGGACCTCCTGAGGCTCTACAAGTCTAAGCGCAAGGTGCTGCACTCAGGGCAGTCCCAGAGAGGAGTACAAATTGGATGAAAAACTAGTTGAAAGCAGCCCTGCAGAAAGAAACTTGGGGGTTCTGGTGGGCAAAAAGCTCAACATGAGCCAGCAGTGTGTGCTGGTAGCTCAGAAGGCCAACTGTGTCCTGGGCTGCATCAAAAGTGGAGTGGCCAGCAGGTCCCCCTCTGTCCTTGTTAGTCACAGAATCACAAAATCACAGAAAGTCTAGGTTGGAAGAGACCTACAAGATCACCAAGTCCAACCTCTGACCTAACACTAACAAATCATCCCCTAAACCATATCCCTAAGCTCTACATCTAAACGTCTTTTAAAGACCTCCACAAAAACTCTACCATTTTGTGGTCACTCTGCCCAAGACAGCACGCGACCACCACATCTCCCACCAGTCCTTCTTTGTTAGTGAACAGAAGGTCTAGCGGGGCACCTCCCCTGGTAGGCTCGCCAACAGTCTGTGTCAGGAAGTTATCTTCCACGCTCTCCAGAAACCTCCTGGACTGCTTTCTCTGGGCTGTGTTGTACTTCCAGGATATGTCTGGGAAGCTAAAGTCGCCCACAAGAACAAGCACTGATGATTTTGCAACCTCTGCCAGCTGTCTGTAGAACCCCTCGTCCACCCCCTCATCCTGGTTCAGCGGTCTATAACAGACCACCATCAGGATGCTTGCCTTGTTGGCCTCTCCACTGATCCTAACCCATAACGACTCCACCTTGTCATTGCCAGCCTCAAGTTCAACGACATCAAAACATTCTCTCATATAGAGAGCCACTCCACCACCCGTTCCATGCTGCCTGTCCCTTCTGAAGAGGGACTATTCAAGTAGAAGGGAGATCTATCATGTTACATCTTCAGGCTAAAGACTAGAACGTGAAGTATTTTTATTTACTGGTGCCCTGATGACTTCAAGTTAACAGGCATTTATATTTCTGACAGAAAAAAAGTAAATAAAATAAAATTAACATGTCCACAAAATCATCATATTCTGAAATTTGATGATTTACAAAAAAAAAAAAAAAAAAAAAAAAAAAAAAAAAAAAATTTGCAAACTTAACTTGGAGTAGAGCTACTTTTTCCTAGCTTAGTTATCTTATAGTAATGTGATTACAGGAAAGTGAAAATAATCAGTTAGCAAAGATACATAACAGTCACTATACAGGTTTTTTTATCTATTTGACTTGAAGTAGAATTACAGTATTTTTCTTCACCTTTGATTTGGCATGTGCAAACACTTTCTTAATATTTTTATACATTGAGGTGAACTTAAAAAATTTATGTTCATGTATTTAAGACAATTCTAAATTAATTATTTTTGAGGTCTTTTAAATCTATTATTATATTCAACCTTAAGAAAACAGCAACTGCATAATACAATTGTATAATATTTATACAAGTCTTTGATTAGAAATAAATCTGCTATAAAAAGTTCTTATTCTAGTAACAGCTGGGAGTATTTCATGTAAATTATTCTTTGCAAGTAGTTTCAATCATTTTCATCTAGATCTCTCCATCAGCTGGGATTTAAAACTTAAAAAAAAAAAAAAAAAAAAAAAAAAAAAAAAACTCTGAAATTACATTAATATATATAAAATCTCATGTGAACTTTCTCACAGTTTTTTTTTTTTTTTTTTTTAATCTTTTCTTTTGGAAGACAGAATTAAGGAGAAAAAAATGATTCTTATTAGACTGCTGGATTAAAAACAAAATATATATTGTGTATATTATCCCATGTGTCTTAATCAAATCTGCAGAATATATTTTACAGCTTGTTTATTCAAACTCCAAGATAGGGCATGATTTATCCAATATTAAAATGAATAATTCTAAACTGACATGTGAACACATGAATCCAAATTTCAATTTTAGTATTTAACCTTGTGACCATATTGTGCTTCTCTTCCTTTTTCCTTGCCTCCCCTCTCATTATCTTCCCTTAATGAGGAAGCTTATTTTATCCTATTGGTTTTCTATACAAGGAGAAAGTGAATGATTTATTTCCTTCTGTCTGCTCACACTGTCATCTTTTGAATCTCTTTCCTGATCGAAGTCTTTAAAAATGATGATCCTACTTTGCTGCTCAACTCTTTAGTAAAAAAAAAGAAATTTTCCTTGTAGAATTAACTATGGGTTAAATGGACTTTTGGAGATCTATCTTTTTAAGAGATTTCTTACAGACTCAGGGACATTGACAAGTTCTTTCTGAATTATTTTTTATTCCAAGCCTCTCCAATTAGTGTATCTCTTTTTATGTATATCCAATTAGTGCACTCTGTTGATAACATGAAAGTCTTTTCAAATTTTCATGCTTAATATGATTATTTTTGTTTGTTCTTTTTTTTTTTTTTTTTTTTTTTTCCTTGTATCTTTCCTGTTTGTCACTTGGCTATGAAATTTCTTGGTATATTCACAAACAAAGATTTTCTTCATCACTATTTACCCTGAGCTTAATCCATTTAACATCTATCTATTTAGCATTTTTTCCAGTTTTTGTATATCTGTTTCTGCCACTGAAGCACTGTATTTATCCATGTACTGCTTGAAATGAGAATATTTAGTTTCTATCTTTTTATACCAATTTCTGTACTTTACAGTAAGGTCATCTTATAAGGTTTAATTACATTATTTTACTCCTTTTTTTCCACTCTATGTTTATAATAATAAATTGAAAACACAAACTGATGAATGGCATGGAACAACTGAAATCCATAGTAATCCAACCTTTTTCTCTATAAAACATGTGAGCAAATGGAAACTATTTACTGGGAATGGTGACTGGCCATGTTAATTTATGGACCATCCCCAAGAATATTTGGGGAAAATGATACTTGTCATAGGCCAAAAGCATACCTGGGGACATTTGGACATTTTAGCAACCAGCAGTAGAGTTGATTGAATTCCAGTGCCTGGGAATGTTTTCTGCCATTATGTAATGTAACAGCATGAGCATGACTACTGTACACATTGCAGTGGAGTTTTCAGAAGGGTAACTTTTTGTTTGTTTGTTTGTTTGTTTGTATTGTTTTTTAATGTCTCAAATAATTAATTTTTTAACTTGTTTTGGCCCAGCATATGTAGCTCTGAAATTTGATTGATTGGTTGGTCTATGTACTGTGAATTTTAGTTAGGCTCTGCTTATTTAATTTTCATGCTGCCGGGCCTAAATATGGACAATTGTTAGTTTCTATTATGTCCACAATTTCAATATGCAGTTCATTCTTTCATCAGATGAAGTAGTTAAATCAGTTTTATTCCGTATGTTTTCCAAAGAGCATATTCAGCTTCCATAGCTGTAAGTGTCTAAAAATATTTTAATATAATTAAGAGCCTAAAATCCCATAATATACTGTTGAGATATAACACTTTGGATGATGATTCTGTTGCAGTGCTTAACACTAAGAATTTCAGAAGATTAGGGAACAAATTCCTTTTTAAAAATTACTATTATTATTATTTTTAATAGAAATTTCAAGTAAATGTTAGGAATAAAAATACTTTTGAAATTTGCCTTATAAATCTTTTCTACCTATTGTATAAGTACATGTAAAGTAAGGGAGGAAAATAAGCTGAAATATATAAAGAACTGTCTCCATAGCAGGTCTGTGCTACCAGATCTTTTCTGCAAGAGGTACCCTGTTTCACAATGTTACCTACATTGTTTTGACTGAGCCTCAATGTGGTCCAGTGCAGCACAGCAAAACATTAAGTCCGTAAATATCCTTTTCATTTCATCAGATTGTGCTCACTGCTTTCACTTCTCTTACATCCTTGATAAAGTAAGTAAAGTATTATTTCAGTCCTGAAAAAAATAAAAAGTCTTGCTCGCCCTGCTTCATGACTCTGCAAGGAAAAGAAATTGATCTATGTGGTGGTTTTACCATGCTGGGCAGCTGAACACCACAACGGCTCTCTCACTCCCCCTCCTCAGATGAGGAGGAGAAGAAGTAAAGGAAAGAACAACTCATGGGCTGAGATAAGGATAATTTAATTAAAGGGAAAAATATATATATATTAAGGAAATATTATTAATTAACAATTCAACTAAAGGGAAAAAGGGAAAGGGGAAAGGGAGGGGGAAAGGGAACAGCAAAACAAAACAAGTAAAGGCTATCTGGAAATGCAGAGGAAAGAAATTATTCTCTACTTCCTGCAAATGAGCGATGCCTGACCATGTCCTTGAAGCAGGGCCTCAATGCACGTAGCCAGTGTTCGTGAGGAGGACAGACGTTTTCACAACGAAAGCCCACCCCTCCCCTCTTCCTCGTTTTTCCACCTTTTATTGCTGAGTGTGACATCATATGGTATGGAATATCTCTTTGGTTAGTTTAGGTGAGCTGCCCTGGTGATGTTTCTTTCTCACTTTTTTGTCCACCCCCCAGGAGGGTTAGAGAAAGTCCTGATACTGTGCCAGCACTTCTCAGCAGCAGACACAACACTAGTGTGATACCACTGCTGTTCTAGCTACAAGTGCAGAGCATGGCACTGTATGTGCTGCTGCAGGGAAAGTTAACATCCCAGACAGACCCAGTACCTCACATCTCTTCACCCACTGTAAAATAGAAAGGA
Source organism: Nettapus auritus (assembly GCA_011076525.1). Classification (NCBI taxonomy): domain Eukaryota; kingdom Metazoa; phylum Chordata; class Aves; order Anseriformes; family Anatidae; genus Nettapus; species Nettapus auritus. The sequence continues at coordinate 158,432,584 of CM021765.1, forward strand.
GGAAAGCAGTCCAGCTAGGAGAGAGCTCAGTGCAGGAGGCTCACAGTGATGTTGGGCAAACTCCCCTGTCAAGAATTTGACTGGATTCTATATGAAGCACTTGGTTATCTTAAAGGAACAGAAAAATTGTTACTGGGTGGTTGGGGTTGTTTACATCTAGTTAATATGCACATTATTTCAGAGAGTTAAGGTGTAACTAATCAAATCAAATCATCTGTTACAAATAATAACCTTGGGAATTCAGCAATCAAGACTACTTTTAAACTACAGCTGAAATTATCAGTGGCAGTAATTTCATTAAGCATATCTAATAAATGCTTCATAAATGCTTAATTGTAGAAGAATTACAATGGAACTCTTAGGTATCTGGGATTGTGTTGTAGTGGTAAGAACAAATGATGAGAAAAATAGCTTTTGTTTAATATGTGACTACTTCTGTAAAGGGCATAATGTTTGATGTTAGTCACTCAGCTGAAAACGGAGAAACAGAAAAGAAAGAGAACTGAAAAATACACACAACGATAAACTTGAAGCTTCTAGGTAGGTAAATATAAGCTGTTTTAGCTTCTGATATATGTTTTTATATGTCATATATATTATTTTTACGGCATATAAACATTTATGTAACATACTATGTGAGTAGAGGAGATGCCAAGTGTGTCCCAGTCACAGTATCTTCTGGCAAGTTGTTTAACAGACCATCTGTAGTGAAAGCACCACTTCCATCATTCCTGTGTAGGAAACATAAAATGAAGTAAAAAGAAATAATAGAGAGAACCCAGATAGCAATACTCCTCTCTCTGTTAGGTCTCATAGTTTTTGGATACACCAGACAATGTCAGAAAACAAACACTGCTGTTGAAACAGTGAAAAGGTCTGAAAAATAAATAAATAAATAAATAAATAAATAAATCTGCTCTCTTATTTCATGAAATTAAGAAAAAAATAAGGGAAAAAGGGTAAAATATGAGGTAAGGATAACTTGTCAGCTCTAATAAATGATAAGTAGTTAACAAAGGACAAATTCTCTTTTTTTTTTTTTTTTTTTTTTGCAAGATACATGAAGCTTGCTAACAACTGCATTTGCTATAATAAAGGATAGCAACAAAAAATGTCTTTGCTATGTTGTTCTCCTATTGAGTACAGAAAGTGTCAGAAAGCTTGAAAGAGCATTTAGGAAGTCTTGACAACTTAGTAAGTTTATGAAGAAAAGGCAGAAGTAAGAATAAATCTTTGTGACATGATTGCTTTGTGCTTGCTACTACAAGCAGCCTATCAAAGGGGTACAAGGGCAGTGTAAATAACATTGAGAACTCTAGCTCTCATGGCAATCCAACTACATTTTAAGTATTGTATCTGGTTTTGAAAAAGAGGAGTGTGACACATTATAAGCTGCCAGTACTCTTGTGCCAAGTGCAAGAAAAGTGGAATGAATAATAAGAAAAAAACAGCAAAAAGTGCTATTCAAATTGCTTTTCATAATCTCCAGAGCTTTTTTCAAGCATTGTATAAAAGTAAAAGTGTTTAAGTAGTTCGAAGATGAGAATTATTTCAAAGTTTATTATTATTATTATTATTAAAGACTAAATGATTTGGTTATCTGTTTAGATATCTTTGACTGAAATAAATATATATGATTTTGTGTTATTCCTTTGGGAGTCTATTTTCAACATATTGATTTTGATGATTGAATTGGTGGAGCAGTATTTTTAAAGAACGAAAATTGCACTCTTTTATCAGGAAGTTATTCTCTTTTCTGTCAAGTCAATTAGTACTCAAACTGGCTACCAAATTCTAGATCATTTTTTTACCACTATAAGTAGAAGGTCAACTCAGACTTTTGGGAAACAAACAAGAAGTCTGAACATACAGAGATTGATTTTAATACTACAGCTAAGTGGAGAATAGATTGAGAGCAACTCTGAGGAGAAGGACTTGGGGGTGTTTGTTGACAAGAAGCTCAATAGGAGCTGTCAATTTGCACTTATAGCTCAGAAAGCCAATCATATCCCAGGATGCATAAAAGGAAGCATGGCCAGCAGGTAGAGGTGATTCTCCCCCAGTATTCTGTTTTTCTGAGACTCCACCTGGAGTACTGTGTTCAGCCCTGGGACCCCTGATATAAGGACACTATTATATCAAGAACAAAGGAGGACCACAAAGGGCTGGAATGCCTTTCCTATGAAAATGGGCTGAAAGAGTTGGGGTTGTTCAGCCTGGAAAAGAGAAGGATCTGCGGAGACCTCATTGCAGCCTTCCAGTACCACAAGGGGGCCTACAAGAAATCAGGGAGGGACTTTGTAGTGATGGGACAAAGCATAAAGGCTTTAAACTAAAAGAGACAAATTAAGAATAATTCAAGTATGAAGAAGAAAGTTTTGTAATTTTGTGTAAGACTTCTTATAAAAAAATAAAAGAAAACAAAACTAAACAAGCTAAAACCAACCACCACCACCACCAACAAAGGACCTTTAAGGTTAATTTTATATTCTGGCCTGTTTCTTACCTTTTTGACAATTTCTGCACTGTATGAAGGACAGAACTGAACATTGCATTATTAAGCTATGGGATGAGGTAGTTGTTGATCAATTTCTGTTTTAACAGAAATAACTATTATAATCACAGATGGATGGACAATTCTTAGAATTTGTCAGGGGGATAGTCAGAAAATAAGCAAAGGACTTGCCTAACTCATTGGTCTGTTGTGTTCTATTGATAAGGGCAATAGAAATTACTTGATTACTCAAAGCAAGAATAAAATATAAATGAATATGATGAACCTAAATGAATATGCAACATTGTACTGCTATTCTCCTCTGGGATGAGGGGTTTTGTATAAGGAAAGGGAATTTGTTACTGCAATTTGAGTATGCTGTTATTACCAGGTGCCAAAATACCATCAGTTTATAGCTACTTATTTCTTCTCCTTTCTAATCACCAGGTCTGTCGCACAAAAACAGAGTCAGCAGTAAAGTGGGAAAAATATAGCTCTGACTTCAAAATATGTAGGGAATATTTGTAATAAAAAAAAAAAAAAAAAAAAAAAAAAAAAAAAAAAGTATGCTTGTCCTCTTGGCTGTATTTTTTAAAATAACAAGTCAATCGTGGCAGATATATAGTGCATCAGTCTATTTCTGCTAAATTCAAGGAATGAGATTTCTGTGATTTCAGGCAGAAATGGTTACTAAAATTAGTTCATACTTTCTCCCAAAATGGCTGATCTCTTAGAAGGCTCATTCTCCACCAACATCAGGATGCAGTTGGACCCATACACTTTCCTGGATAATTGGAACTAAAAGGAATCAGATGAAATCATAAAAGCAAATTTTTATAAAAATCACAATTTTCATCTTTTAATAATGTACGTTTTGAGGATTACAAATTAAATAAAGTATTTACTTTTAAAGACAGTGATGAGTTAATTTGCCTGAAATGTTAATTATCTGGAATAATGGAATTAAATTTGGCATTTTATTCTTTGTCAAAGGTACTGAATTTGGTTAAATTGTTGTCAGCAAGTATATAGTGTATAACTTTTTTGCTTGTTTGTTGTGAAGAGATTTGTTTCATATGTAGTTTATATGGGAAAGAGTTGATGGTGTATTCAAAAATATTGTGATCGATTTCACTGCCTCATTAGTAGTTATTCAATTTTCTGAGTAAATTAGAAATATTCTAAGTATTTCTTGGGAAGCTTGGTAGCAACTTAGCCTGTCAATATTCTATCAAGTTTAAAGATTCTAAACCACATTTTTCAACAGATAGAAGTTTGTGGGTTTTGTTTGTTTCCTCAATATATGTATATTATTTAATATATATAATTATTTGATATTTATAATTTTACTTATACACATTCATTTTCATATATCCTGTATGTGTCTACAGCTAGATATATTTCTACTTCATTATATGAAGCTTTTTTAGTTTTAATAAAAGTACATTCTCACTTTCAATTATATTTGAGAATTAGCAAGACTCTTTTGTCCTGGGACCATAGAGCATCTTTGAGTGGAAAATCACTTCACTAATAAAGGTGTATACAGTTTCAAAATACAGTTAAATAAGTACAGTATCAAATATTTTTTCTCATTTAAGGTGAAGTACATTTGCCATGCATCAAGGTTTGTTGTAGCACCTGTGGCACAGAGAAGTCCTTATCATTTCAAATCTTTGAGATCTAACGAAATTTATTAAATATTAGAGACTTATGAAATATGGCAGGCTTCCCAGACATAAAGGCAGTGTACATAGGGTGGCTGGACACCCTAAAATTAGAAATAAAAAATTAGGCTGTTTCCTACCATAATATTTTGCCTCTTCTGCACTTCAGTCACACTCACTATACCACACTACCATGCACAGAGGAACTCTACAAGCAAAACATACATAACTTGAAGGTACAACATGATCAATTATTTGCAGATACAAGGAATAAATATTAAATATTAATGATAGTTAGTCTTTGGCATTAATATTTGAGACATTGATATGCTCACCCTTAATAAAATACTGATTAATTTTTGCTAGCCAGGCAAGTATCTTCCAGGTTGGGAAAAGGCTGGCAAAAAGTTGACCTCTGTTGCTTCTTGGAACAGGCTGATCTGTAATTCTGCTTTGTTGCTGTTTTCTGTCTCCTCCTTGCCCTCCACAACTTTATTTTTGTTTTTATTTTTCCACTTCTTTGTTTATTGTTTTGTTTTGTTTTGTTTGTTTTTTTGGGGGGGATTTTATACCCTTTTGTATCAGTATTTTCCCTCTTGAAATTATAAGATTAATATCTCTAAATCGCTAAAGATTAATATCTCTACCATATTAACTCTCTCTGCATTTTTTTTTTTTTTTAAATCTTTGATGACTCCATCCTACAGACTTTATCAGAATTTAGCAAAATTTTCAGAGGTCTGAGCCAAAGTTAAGCAACTATCAAAATTAGCCTTGGATCAGTCAGCAAACTCCCTGGGGAGATTTCACTATTGAATGCATCTCGTAGAATTACTCAGTCAATTTCAATTAAAATTCATTCAAAAGTCCTACTTTGGGATATGCAAGATATTTTTTCTCAAAGAGTATCTCATTTATCAAACTTGATTACATTTTCGTGCTTTTCCAAACAAGAAGATCAAAGTTTTTTAAAGAGACTTTTTTTTTTTTTTTTTTTTTTTTTTTTTTTTTTCTGTGTGTACAAATCTGTATACTAAACTTGTAGACACTAGACACTAGGAACAGTTCATTTTATTGAGATAAATTTGATCTGAGAAGTTACTCAATCTGATTGGAAAAGTAGTTTCTACTAATTTGGTTCCTTTTTATAGAAGAAGAGAGAGAAATTTTGATTGTAGTAACTGAGTAAGAGAGTTTTTCTTGAAAAAAAAAAAAAAAGTTTGTAATTAGAGAGGATAATTGATGAAAGGTAGCTTTCACTCTGATGTAATTAGTTTGTTAGGACATTTCAATATTTCCAGAAGACATTGTATTCTCCATACATATAATGTACATATAATGTATTTTCAATACATTTTCCAAGCTCTTTAGTTAACCCCTAAATTGTTGATGGATAATGTAGTTTTATATGATGATTTATTTTGAAAGGATTTGGGTTTTTTGTTTGTTTTCTTGTCTTTTTTTTTTTTTTTTTTAATATTTTCTTTGAAACTACTTGTATTGAATAGGTAAGTCCTTGGGGAGGATGTTCTGAAGTGCTTAAGTGATACTATAAGCACTACAAGGGATATAAAGTGGGATATAAAAAGGGATACAATAAAAGATATTATGAGTCTGAATAAAGAAGAAAGGAAGTGTGCAGTGTAAGTTCAGTTGCCTTAATTTCAATATTGCTTGGAACAAATATAGATTTCCAAGAAAATTAGCTTTGCTATAGGAAAAGCCATGCTTCTCAAACACTGATCAATATGAGTGGAATTTTCGACAGATGTGAGTAGATGCCCCACAAATATTAAAGATAGATCTCCATCATTAACTTTATCTATGGAGGGGGATGGGGAAAGGCTTTAATTGCCTTTTTGGAAGTGAACCTCATGACTCTTTCTAGCAGCTTTCCTGGGAAAACAGATGAAACTTAAGATTGTTTACAATTAATTTTCCTTTATTTATTTATTAGTATTTGGATGCATATCTTCAAAGAGACATAGCTGAGAGCTCTCAGGAGGATTTGTTGTTGTAGTTGTTTACCTTCAGGGCAGAATCACATATTACATTTTTTTTATTTTCCCATTCACTCTTAATGGGAAGGAATAGATAGAGACATTAAAATAAGATAAGTATTACATTAAGAAGGATGAAGAATATATTCCTCTACTTGACATGTAAGTAGTAAAGTAGAAGTGTCAACATTCTACTTGAAGAATGAAGAAGTTAATTGCCTTTTTTGTTTATTTGTTTTTGTTTGTTTTTGTTTTTAGAAGTATGAATATAGATACAGGCCGAAATGAACAGTTTCATATACAACAACATCATATAGATACTAAAGGAGATACTGTATACCTCATAAGGATGGATACAACTCTTCAACTCTTAATCAATACTAACAGAAGAACAAGAATAGTTTTTCTTCCCTTTGTGATATTAATTGTATTTAACAACTTTAAATATATATATAAAAGAAAAAGATAATATAAATATTATATTATATAATAAATATAATATATATATTTATATATATATATAAAAGAAAAAGATCTTTTCTTGATCTGCAGGCAACAAGTGTCTCAGAATTTTTTGAGAATTTACACAAAGTATACAAATTATGAATATTATTTATTTCTGCACATAAAAACAGATGATTAAAAAAGTGTTTCAAAAGAAAGTGTTACAATATTGAAGCATCACAGCACAGTAATATTACTCTTTCTGACAGATTCATGGCTTCTGTTTCTTAAAGACTCACATACTATATGACATATATTTAATTTTGCTTTGGTGTTCTCAAGCAACTGCATCCATTTAAATAAATACACACACACAAAAGCACTTTCAAACTTATCCTTTCCTTTCCCAGAAATATCAGTACAGGCTGGGGGACGACCTGCTGGAGAGGAGCTCTGAGGAGAAGGACCTGGGGGTCCTGGTGGACGACAGGTTGACCATGAGCCAGCAGTGTGCCCTAGTGGCCAAGAGGGCCAATGGGATCCTGGCGTGCATAAAAAGGAGCATGGCCAGCAGCAGGCCAAGGGAAGTGATCCTCCCCCTCTACTCTGCCCTGGTCAGGCCTCACCTGGAGTACTGTGTCCAGTTCTGGGCACCCCAGTACAAAAAAGACAGGGATCTCCTGGAAAGAGTGCAGCGGAGGGCCACAACGATGATACGGGGCCTGGAGCATCTTTCCTATGAGGAAAGGCTGAGAGACCTGGGTTTGTTCAGCCTGGAGAAGAGAAGACTGAGAGGGGATCTCATCAATGTGTATAAATACCTGAGGTGTGGGAGACAGAAGGATGTAGCCAACCTCTTTTCAGTGGTTTGTGGGGATCGGACAAGGGGCAATGGCCACAAGATAGAGCACAAGAAGTTCCGCACCGACATGCGAAAGAACTTCTTCACGGTGAGGGTGACGGAGCACTGGAACAGGCTGCCTACGAGGTTGTGGAGCCTCCTTCTCTGGAGATATTCGAGGCCCGTCTGGAAGCCTACCAGGGCAACCTTCTCTGAGGAACCTACTTTGCAGGGGGGTTGGACCCAATAACCTTTTGAGGTCCCTTCCAACCCCTACAGTTCTGTGATTCTGTGATTCTATGATTCTGTGATTCTGTGATTCTTTCCTTCCTTCCTTCCTTCCTTCCTTCCTCCCTCCCTCCCTCTCTCCCTTCCTTCCTTCCTTCCTTCCTTCCTTCCTTCCTTCCTTCTCTCTCTTTCTCTCTCTCTCTCTCACACACACACACTTTCTGTTTTGGTAACTGTAACTTTGACTAAATCAGTGACAGATATGTTTACCTGTCAATACATATAGTCAATAGTCAGTAATGTTCATGGATCCATCTGCAAATTAGTCTGGTGAATGTATTGTATTCTTTGTGTCCTGTAGAAAAGAGGAAAAGATGGGCAGAACACTTGCTCTTTTGATCCCAATCATAATCACAGCTGTGACTCCAAAGTACAAGAAAGGCAAGAAGGAGGACCCAGGGAACTATAAACCTGTCAGTCTGATCATAGTACTATAGAAGGTTATTGAGCAGATCATCTTGAATGTCATCATATGAACACTCAAGTGATCACATGTAGCCAGCATGAGCTTATAAAAGGTAGGTCCTACTTAACTAATCTCATCTGGTTCTATGACAAGGTGTCCTGCTTAACAGGTAAGTGAACACTGTGGATGTTGAATATCTGGATTTTAGTAAAGCGTTTAAGATTATTTCTCACAGCATTCTTCTGGAGATACTGGCACCTCATGGCTTGGACAGGTGTACACTTTGCTGGGCTGGGATCAGAGAGTCATCACAAATGGAGTTCAGTCCAGTTGGACGCTAGTCACTTCTGGAATTCCTCCAGAGCTTAGTACTGGGACCAGTTTTGTTTAACATTTTTTTCAGTGATCTGGGTGAGGGGTGTGAGTGCGCCCTCAATAAGTTTACAAACGATACCAAATCAGGAGGGACTGTTGATCTGCTTGAGATTAGGAATGTTCTTCATAGAAATATGGATAGGCTGTATTGATGGGCCAAGTATAATTGCATGACATTTAACAATGTTAAATGACAGGTCTTTCACTTGGGTCATAACAATGCAACGGGAAGAGTGGCTGGAAAGCTGCCAGGCAGAAAAGGACCTGGGGATGCTGTCTGACAGTGGGCTGAATATGAGTTTGTCCAGGTGGACAAGAAAGATATTGAGTTGCTTGAGTGTGTGCAGAAAAGAACAATTAAGCTGGTGAAGGGACTAGAAAACAAAAGTTGGGGAAGCTGTTGTTTAGTCTGGAGAAGAGTGGAGAAACTTATTGCCATCTTCAACTACCTGAAAGGAGGTTGCTACAGGAGGGTGTTGGTCTCTTGTCAGTTGACAAGTGACAGGATGTTATGGTCTCAAACAGTAAAAGGGGAGGTTTAGATAGGACATTAGGAAGAGTTTCTTCATGGACAGTGTAGTCAAGCAGTGGAACAGGCTGCAATGGGGGCCGCAACCTGGAAGTATTCAAGATGTGTGGATATGGGACTAAGAGACATGTTTTAATGATAAGACCTTGGCTAATTGTTCTTGGCAATCTGGTAGGTCTTTTTCACCCTAGATGATTCTGTAATTCTATGACTATGACTATACGGGACCTCATCAAAGTGAGGACAGGAAACATTAAAACATGCACCAAACTCTGTTCCTGGAGCACTGATGCATGTCAATTTGCTTTCTCCTATCATAGTTTTGCAAAAAATATTTTTCCTATTGTCCTTCCCCCTGTATTTATAATCACTGCTAAAAAATGTGATGAAGTGTTTCAGGAAATTGGAAAATGCTGTGGTCTAACCCAACCAGCAGCTAAGCACCACACAGCTATTTGCTCACCCTCCCACCTCCCTCTTTGAGATCAGGGACAGAATCAGAAAAATGAAGTCTGTAGGTTGAGATAAAGACATTTTATTAGGACAGAAAAGTAAATGAAATAATTATCAATAATAATAATAATATTAACAATAATATTAATAATAATAATAATGTGTACAAAACAAGTGATGCACAGTGCAATTGCTCACCACCCACTGACTGATGTTCAGCCTATCCCTGAACAACCAGTCCCCCCACCTCAGACAGCCACCCCGTATTAATTGTTCAGCATGATGTCAGATGGTATGGAATACCCCTTTAGCCAGTTTGGGTCAGTTGTCCTGGTTCTGTCCCCTCCCAGCTCCTGCTGCACCCCCAGCCTGCCTGCTGGCAGGACAGAGTGAGAAGGTGAAAAATCCTTGGCTTAGTGTAAGCACTGCTCTGCAACAACTAAAATATCAGTGTGTTATCAACATTATTCTCATCCTAAATCCCAAGCACAGCACCCTACCAGCTAGTAGGAGGAAAATTAACTCTATTCCAGCTGAAACCAGGACAGAAATATAAGATTAACAAAAGGGATTATTCATTAGAGCAAAAACATTCTAAAATGTAGAGATGGTGGATACCTTTTCTGTTCTGTTGTTGGTACAGGCCAGCAATGTAATTGGAAAAAAGTCTGTTGACATTTAAAACATCATTCACTCCCTCTTTGGTCATCAATAGGTGTATTTATATATGTATGTATGTGTATATATATACACTTACTGAAATTGTATTTTTATATAAGCATAACTTTGTGTGATTTATATTTATGCATTTGCTAATAAAAACTCTATGAAATAGTATAAAGAACTTATAATTCTCCTCAACTGTTTCCATTAGGCAAACAGACATTACAAGTCCCTGAATCCTTTGTATAATTAAAGATATGCTCTGGGCATTAACCCCTAGCAAAATCAATTGCATTGCTTGTACAAATTCCATTGCATTTTTACTTCACAGTTTAATAAGGTAATCAATCTCTTATGGCTCAGGTATTAAATACAGTAAAATAAATAAATAAATACATACATAAATACATAAATAAAAATGTTTAAAATTATAATGCAATTATAGCTTAAACAAAATGATACTGAAAACAGTGTGTTTCTCTCTGCTATCAATAACCTTACTATCAAACAACCAATACTTGTGCTTAAGTGTAATGATTGGTGCTATTTTTTTATTTGATGTTGAAGGATTAAATTATTTTTAATCCAAATACACGTTAACCCTTCTATGTGAATTAAATAAACTGAATTAAATCATTTTATGTGAGTTAGACCTACTAAGACTTTTGCTACCAGGTTTGATCATCATTTACTTCAGAGCTTATTTACCAAGCTTCACTATTTTAAGTTCTCGTAATCATCTTCAGGTTTGAGTTCCTTCCTCACCCCCACATTATTTCATGGAAAAGCAGCTCAGATAACAGGCTTTAATTTAAATTGGGACAGATGTGGTTTATTTATCTGCTAATGGCATATAATTTGCTGACAATCAGCGAACCATACATTCAAAATGAATATCAGAAATACAGTAGATAAAATTGTATTTTATCTATCACTAAATAGATACTAATAGGTATTAATAGATACTAATAGATACTAAATAGGTACTAATAGATTTAGTACCACAGTACTAAATGCAAAATATCAATAAATACATTTCTGAACATCATTCAGTAACTAATTCCAAAATATTCTACTTTCTCCCTGCTCCACCACCGCTGCACATTCTGCGTGGGCTTTCTTACTTTCATCTCTGCAAAGAAAGTGGTTTAATAAACACAAGTGGTGGAGAGATTGCTGAAAACAGAGTTCCTGCTCATGCCTCCCATGTCCCTGAAGACTGGACTCAGCTACTTTTAATTAAGGGATTTAAAAGCTTTGTTATAGATTCAGCTTATGGTAGGAGTGAACAAAAGACACTTTTTTACCCGAAATGCAGAATATTTTCTACAAATAGTTTTGATTATCTTTGCAAGTATATACATACCAGAATTAAATAGCCAAATCAGAGAGAAGTTTAAATATATTTCAACAACTAAGAATAAGCTGTCATAATGTCATTAATGGTATCTGAGAAGTAAATTGTTCACAAGTACATGGAAATAAAGTAGATGTTGAAGAAAGAGTAAAAGCTGTCCTGGTATTAAAATGAAAAATAAAAAATGAAAATGCTCTGTACAAGTGTGTGTACATGCTTTGACCTACCTTATGCAGACAAAAAAATAAGTATATATATATAATTGTCATGAAAATTTTCTGTTTTTAAATTTATGTAAATAATTATTTACAATATGAGTCATAATGTAGGTGGTGTTCATAACAGTTTGAGAAACCTTTTGATTGAAATATTGAAAGGAACATTCAGATGCAGATGATAAATACATGGTTCTGAACCTGGTGTCACCAGCAGAATTTTCTGTTTCTTTATCATGAGATGGTTTATTCAACATAGACCTACTGGTGCCTGAGGTGATGCACCTTTTGGAGGGAAAGGATCTTTTGCATGAGATTTAACAGGGCTGACTGATAGGCCTTTAAACTAGATTTGAAGGGGAAAGGAATAAAGCCAGGCTCACCAGTGATAAGCTATGGGACAGCACACCAAAATCTAAGGGACTGCATGCTAGTGAGATTCAGTCTACTCCATGAGGTGTTGGGTACAATGAAAAACATTTGAAATGTTTCTACATCTATGCATACAGCATAAGAAACAAGTAAGAACAAATAAAGTTGATGTCATCATTAGAGCCTACTATAGGCCACAAAGCCAGGATGATGATACTGATGAATTATTATTTAATGAACTAAGAGATACCACTAGATCAGTTGCCCTTGTCCCTATGGGTGTCTTCAACTTGAAAGACATTAACTGGGAATACCACACAGCTGCTACAAACAGGTTCAGGAGATTCCTAAAACACCTTGATGATAACTTATTCATAACCACTAAGGGAGGGACTAGAGAAGGTGTTCTCCTAATTTTGTTGCTTGTAAACAGAGAATATCTTATGTGTGAAATGCCAGTTGGGGGCCTTCTTGGTCATAGTAACCTTGAAGATTTTAAAATCTTTACTAATAGGAGGAAATCTTCCAGAAAAACCTAAACCTTCGATATGGGGAGAACAGATATGAGGCTATGCAGGAAACTAGTTAGTAAGGTCCCCTGGAAAACTGCTTTTGAAGACATCTGGGTCCACAGGTCCACTTTTTAAGTACCACCTCTTATGTGCATAGGAACAGGCAATTCTAAAATGTTGGAAGTCAAGTAGGGCAGAAAGTGAGCTTGGCTGAGCAAAGTATTGTAGAGCTTAGGTGGAAAAAGAAAGTGTATGGCTACTGGAAGCAAGGTTGGTTGACATGGGAGAACTATAGAGATGTTTTTTTCACCACACAGGGAATAAAAATGTGTGGTCAAAGTTCAATGTTCAATTACAGCTGAATATGGGCAGAATTGTGGGGGCCAAAAAAAAAAAAATAATAATAATAATTAAAAAAAAAAAAAAAAAAAGATTTTATAAGATTATCAGCAAAAAGAGAATCAGAGATAACATTGGCCCATTGCTTGATGAGGCTAATCACCTCACAAATAGGGATGTAGATGAAACAGAGAGGTTTAATACCTTCTTTGTCTGATGATGAGCCCTAGGGCCCCTGGAGAACTGAGTTTGACGACTGTGACTGTGGGAAGGAAAAACTCCAGCCAACCCATATATCATGAAGGATTTGCTGCTCCAGCTGGATGCACATAAGTCTATGGGGCCTGATGGGATTCATCCTAGGGTACACAGAAAGCTGACTGATGTCACCACAAGACCTCTCTCAGTTATTTTTCAATGGTCTTGGGAATCTGGAGAGGTCCCAGATGACTGGAAGCTGTCAAACATTACAATTTTCAAGAAAGGCATGAAAGAAGACCCTGGTAATTACAGGCCTGTCAGTCTGTCCTGCAAAATTATGGAGAAGATTATTCTGATAGTTATTGAAAAACAACAGAAAGACAATGCAGTCATTGGTAGCAGTCAACACAGGCTCACAAGGGGAAAGTCCTGTTTAATGAACTTAATTTCCTTTTATGACAATGTAACCCATCTAGTTAACCATCAGAACTAAGTTGATATGACTTTTTGGGTTTCAGCTTGTGTATTCTATGGAGCGCGTTTGGCAGCAGAAATGACTGATATATAGGTTTGGAGCTAGGCAATAGGTAGGAGAATAAAGATGAAACATTTGTCTGGGGTTTAGAGCAAATTTCTGGTCATTTACAAAAGCTGTCTGAAACTGGTGATTACAGTCAGCTCCATCTTGATGGTGTCAGCATTTCCTCACTTTGCATTTCCTCACTATTAATGTGAACAACATGCACATTGCAAAAAAAATGTAGACTGGGTCAGTACTCTGCTACACAGTAAAAGTAAGTTGTGTTTTGATCAGAGCTTCTGTCTAGCTATCATTATTGTAAAAGCTGTTGGAGGTGGAGTACACAGAACCCCGCAGTCCATCCCCCAGTTAAAAGATTGGAAACAAATACCAGTATTATTTAATTTTAAATAACAACAAAAATAATCTGTTTTTCTGGCAGTCTCACAGTGCTTTAGCAGTAAGGGATCTGAGAAATGCAGAATTGTTAAGCAGAGCAAAAGAGCAATATGACAAACTGGGGTGGTCTGTGCACAAGAAGGTTATTCAGTGGCATCTCCTTGTTTAAAGGTTGATGTGTTAACATATGCTTCATTCTTCTATCTGAGAGGAAAAAAGGCTTGGGGAATTTTAAGCAGTTTTAGATATCCTAAGACGTATTTCTTCCTTTCATGTAATAAACATTATTATGGTGTTAAGGGTGTCAGGAAGGTAACTAGGGTTGGAAATTTCTCTGAGCTTTGTCATTTGTTGAATAGCCATTGCCATGGCTGTTCTTGGCTGTGTTTGTCTCAATACTATGGAGTTAATTTGGGGACAAGGATAAGGTAGCGCAGCTGCAGTCTGAGTAAGAGAAATGTTTACATGTTTAATAGCCTTGGCTATTAAAAATAAAAATAAAAATTATAGGTAGTGATTTCCTGTGAAAAGTGTAAGGACTATGTAGAAAAAATATAACAAATGTAAAATTACATCGTGGAAGGCTGGAAGTATGGAATGTCCAAACAGATCTGTAACATAAACCAGCACCAGTGTTTCCTGTCCATGATAAAAAATCCAGTAAAGAAAACCAGCTTATCATAAAATTACAGAATCATTCCTTTCTCATGCAGTGTGTTTTTGACAGATGACCAGAACTCTAAACTGTCTTAGACCATACCATCTGCTTTCATATTACTGTGTCTTTATTTAGTAGATACAGAGATATATACTACTTCTGTTTTCGGTGACTCTACTTTTTTCCTGTTCATGTCATCAGGCCTTTCCACACTTGTTTTTTGCTAGGAATATTTGCTATATCTGCTACTTTCCTATATGATTGCCTTTTGTATGCTGCTTTCATTAACATCTATTAAAGAGGATATGAGAGTAAGGTACCACTTAGAGAAATTAATAGCTTCAAAAGGTCATCATCCACTTCATACAATTTCTAAAAATGCAAAAGAGGAAGAGGAAGTAACTTGAAAGTTGTTTTCACTATCAATTTTATTTTATTTTTTAATTCTGTTTGGAACCTTATCCTATGTTTTATTTTATTTTATTTTTTCCTGTCACTTCTATCATAATGGATTTAAAAGAGTGAAGAAATGCTTACTGGAAGCTGCTGCTGCTGCTTCTTCTTCTTCTTCTTCTCCTTTTCTTTTTTTTTTTTTTTTAAAAAAAAAAAAAAAAAAAAAAAAAAGAGATATCACAGCCTCTCACAATTGTGTGAGAGTGCTGAAGTACAGTAGAAATTCTGCAGGTGCAAGGTTTTGGTAGTGGGGTGGGTGGGCTGCAGACTTGGCCCCTGTGTGAAGAGACCAGGGCCTGTCCTGCACAGCCAGTGTCAGCCAGCTCTGCAACAGACCCACTCACTGCAGGACATAGCTGAACCTATCAGTCAAGTATGGTGCTTCTTGGAAAACTTGTTTAAGAAAAGCTGCATGGGCAGAGACAATAAAGGGAAAAAAAAAAAAAAAAAAAAAAGTGAGAACCAGCCCTACATACAGACACCAAGGCCAGAGAAGTAGGGGAGTGTGGAATAATTGCTGGAGCTGATTTATTGAAATTAAAGGTTTGTCCACATCTAAAGGTATGAACCACAAGGACCATCAAGTCCAACTCCTGGATCCCCAAAGCCCAAAGGACCACCCAAAACATCAGACCATGTGTTTCAGAACTTTGTCCAAATGCTTCTCAAACTCCAGCAGGCTCAGTGCTGTGAACACTTCCCTGGGGAGCCTGTTCCAGTGCCCGATCACCCTCTGGGTAAAGAACCTTTTTGTAACACCCAGCCTGACCCTCCCCTGTCATAGCTCCATTCTCTTCGGGTCCTGTTGCTCTCACCAGAGAGCAGAGATCAATGCCTGCCCCTCCAGTCCCCTTGCAAGGAAGCTGTAGACTGCCATGAGTCCTCCCCTTCATTCTCCTCTTGTCTAGGCTAAATAATCCCAGTGACCTCTGTAGGCTGAACAATCCCAGCCAGACAACAACTATCTCCGTTTTTAAACCACAACAGTACTCACTTTACAGAAGAGTTTAGTATCTGCACTACACAGCAGTATTTTTTAAAGTTGTTTGCGGTGGATACAAACAATACATATTTGAAGAACAAACTGTATTTTATAGGTTGCCTTTTCAAATGTTTCTAATTGTTGAACACATTTCAGAGAAATGAATATCTGCTTTAATATATGTTAATATATATTAACCTATGTGCCATTTCCTTTTTTTTTTTTTTTTTTTTTTTTTCTTCTGTTATGAGGCTCAAATTTACAGGTCTGTAATTTCCTTGGTTACAAAAGAGAATTTAAGCAAGAAATTAAATGTTATAGGCAACCTAACAAGACTTGTATTTAACTTTTAAAACTGTTTTGGGGGTATATATCATCTGGCCGTGGATCTGTGATACATTATTGATTCTGAACTTCCTCCTTCTGAAATTGTCTGAAATTTCTGTCATTAAGTACTTGCCCCTTTAACAAAACGTTCCGCAAACAAACTAATTTATCTTTGTAATTGCACAAGAACAGATGAAATCTTTCATACTGATTCCAGCCCCCACCCTCCAGTCCCCTTACGTATTACATATAATATCTTTAAGGATTTTATACTTAAAGTTCCATATCTTTTGGTCAATTAACAAGGTCAATTAACAATATTACTCTTTCCCTGTAGAATCATTAGATGAGATTAAGCAAAATTCTGTAATGCATCATATTATTGGTAACTTTCTTACCTTTTTCCTGTGATTAGCTTTATATTCATTAAAAGCTTGTCCTCTCATCTTCAGTAATACTGAGAAACATCTAAACTTGTAAAAAATAACAGTTTGTTAAAGCAATACTCATTATATTTGCATCTAGATTTTGTCCTTAATTAATTTGTTAAATAATAAACAAAACTTGTGAAGAATTTTATTGCCTTCCTTGATTTATTTTTTTATGTAAATTTTCTGTCTTACAAATATATGTATTGTTGGGGGATATCTTTACAATGAACTGTTTGGAAAATGAAGCAGATGGAATTTTAATGATACTCTCAAAATTCAGAAAATTTTAATATATTATGCATGAAAATGTACACTCTGTAAGTTTATATATTTAGTAATATATACTCAAATGAGCATTTATATTAATGAAAACAGTATGATATAACATATGGTTATATATATATATAACATGATATAATATATGGTTATATAATATGAATTTAAGCTTAATGAGAAAGTTAATCATTAAAAAAAAAAAAAAAACAAAAAACAAAAAAACTTGAAAATGAGTCCTTTGTTGTAAACAGAGTGAAATTTGAAGTAAAATTCACTCTTAAGCAGACGGGGAGTATTATTCCATGGGACATTTTAAGGCCATGTACATTTTTAAGAACATCTCTATAAGATAAAAGTCCTTGATATTAATTAGACAGAAAGCTAGTGTGAAGAAGAATACTATAAAGACTTTTTGACAGGGAAACATGAAATAAATTTATGTATATCTATGCTGAGCTGATATTGCTCTTTTATCTTTCAATAGTATTCACTTAGATTAAGATACATTTTTTAAACTGTTGCCAAATATATTTAGAAATGGTTTATTAATTACCTCCTTCAAAGTTGCTGATATTCTAAAATATTTTAACACTAATTTAGATTTTCGTTTCATAGTCAGAAAGAACTTTGTAAAACCTAATATGTTGTCAGTGAAGTGTGTGATAAGATACCCATTAACTGTAATGCCTTTATACATATTTTGATATTCTGAATTATCTACCTTCGCAAATGATTGTTGATTATCTAAATAAATATATGTGAGAGGTAACAGCTGCAATTATATGTAATACACCAAAGATTCGAGGCATAGAGAAATTAATGAATGATTATGGTTTGTTAATTGTAGCATCATGGCTACAATATTGCTAAATATTTAAATATTTTCTTAAAAAAACAACAACAACAACAACAAAAACACTAAGATATTTATGATATTGTGGCCATTTTCCTTTCCTGGTTATTAGATGCATAGCTCTGGCCAAAACCAAACAAATTGAAAATGTGGTTACTTGAACTAATAACACCCTTCCCTATAAAATAAGAACTGTGACAGTAACAATTATCTATCAAAATTGCAGGGAATTTGAGAAACAGAAGCTTATACAACTGTTTGCCTCAATGAATTCTTCATAATCTTAGCCAATGTTAGCTAGAATGCAGTAAATTACTGGATGCAGTAAATTATTTTTAGTTTATAATGACTTTCATGAAGATCTATTGAAATACGCTGAAAGTGTTGTGTATAAGAAATGAAAGTAATCATATTTACAGATGGAAGGGAGGAAGACTGTGTTTTCTGCAGAACAGATAACGTTTGTCAATAAAGCCCTTGCTACAGGAATGTAATAGAGAGACTACAGCAAATATGTCTTTCCAAGATTAAATTGATACAATCTGTTATATCGTTTTGATTAAGAAGGACTTCAAAAATTTTTATGTTGACTCACATATTTTCACAAAGAAATTAAAGACTTATTTATATGAAATTGATTTTAGGGTATTATTGAAAAGGAAAATATTTTTTTCATATATAATAATAATAGTAATAATAATAATAATTTTATTGTGCCCGGAAAAAAAAAAAAAAATCAAAATTCAAATAATAAATTTTGTGACTCTCTTTTACAGGCAAAAAAATTGTGAAAAGCCTACATTTCACTTCTTACTCAGCCTCAGTGTTTATAAATTCACATTACTCTTTGGACTGTAGTGCTATGCTTTCCATGTGATTCTAAGGCCTGGTGATATTTTTCTGCTATAAAATATTCCATTTTGTGGAAAATGATCCATCAAACTAAAGCAGATTAAGATCAGCTCCCAGTAGAAAATCTTAAAAACTAGTTTGAAGACCCCTACCTTTATTTTTTTAAATCTTTTCCATTCTAGCAATTATTAAATCATTTTATACTGGGAGAGATTATTTCAACAGAAAAAAGTGAGAAGACATTTTCATGTGTTCTTCTAGGTTTATGGTAAAGGTGACAGACTCTCTTACTATGTCTCATAAATGTGTATTTGTTCATGCTCTCTTATAACCATACAAACTACACAGAATAACAACACATTAATTATTACAAAGAGAATATAACATTAATTTCATACACAGTACACAACTGAATGTTACATATTTAGTTTTTTTTTTGTTTTTTTTTTTTTTTTCAGTATTGTCTCTCTCAATTATTTTGACTTCTCCACCATACATAGTTATGACCTAGATATGAAGCTATGTATTTCATGATCTAATATTGACATTTGTGTTTACTATTTCAAAGTAGTTGTAAACCTCCCCTTCCCTTTCCCTTCCCTTCCCTTCCCTTCCCTTCCCTTCCCTTCCCTTCCCTTCCCTTCCCTTCCCTTCCCTTCCCTTCCCTTCCCTTCCCTTCCCTTCCCTTCCCTTGT
>CM021765.1:158452285-158467128 GCA_011076525.1 Nettapus auritus
TTCCCTTTCCTTCCCTTTTGCTTTTCTTTTCACCCCCATATGTAAAGGATACTGAACAAACACACTATTGTGTTGGGTCTGTTTAGGATGGAGTCACCTTTCCCTGCAGCAGCCCCCACAGTGCTGTGCTCTGCACTTGTAGTTGCTGTAACAGCACTGGTATCATTCCAGTGTTGGGTCTATTGCTGCATACTGCTGACACAGCATCAAGACTCTCTCCAAGCCCCAAGCAGCCAGCAGGCAGGGGGTGGACAATTGATAGGGAGGGGACATCACCAGGGCAGCTGACCTAAAGTGACCAAAGGAATATTCCATAACACCTGATGTCACACTTAGCAATAAAGGGGGGCTCTCATGGGAGAGGGCGGCCCTCCTGAACAACCGGTGCACATTTTGAGGCCCTGTTTCCCAGGACGTGGCTGAATATCACTCGTTGATGGGAAGTAGAGAATAACTCTTTTCCTTTCTCTCTGTGCTTCCACCTGGGCTTGTTGTTTCTTTTGTTACTTTTTCTCCCCATTCCCTGTCCCTTTAATTAAATCATTCTCATCTCAAACCTAGAGCTCTTTGTGTTGACTTTTCTCCCCTTTCCTCTTTGAGGAGGCGGGGAGTGAGAGAGCAGTTATGGTGGAGCTCGGCTGCCCATCCGAGTAAAACCACCATAACTATAGATGTGTATTTATAAATTATACACGTCTTTGTTCTACTAAAATTCCAGTGTTTTCTTCCTGCACACTAACAAATCATCTCACATACATTTTTTCACAAATTGTTTGACCTAGGAATTTTCTATGCAGTACCATATGCTTTATATGTAGAGGCGAAAAGCAGCTTTAACGGCTTTTTTTTTTTTTTTTTTCCTTTTTTATTTATTTATAAATTGAATTCATTATGAACACATGAGCATATTTTCTCCCTCAGATAATGAGATATGTTGTATTTAATTTACCAATTACATTATATTAAATATAGATAAATGTAAAAATTGACTGATAAACCACTAGTTTCGTACTCTCAGCTGCGACCTGTGTAGGTGTTGCTTGTCACCTTTCTTCAATTTGAAGTGCTACTGTAGAAACAATGCTTTATTCTGTGCTTTTCAGAACAGTATGAAAGAGATTGATTTTCTATGGTTATATTGTAATTTATGTTTACCATAAGCTGAAATAACTCCTGGCTACATCTCTGAAATTGTTTTGTGTCAACTCCATGACAATTCACACCCCAGACTAGAGTGCTCCTATCTCAGGCTTCTAGATTTGCCTTTTGTTTCAGCTCCTAGTCCTTGGGACGCCTTTAGAACAACCCATGAGGTGGGGATAACGTCTTTCACTTAGGCTTTTTCTGCAATATCCATGTGGCAGTGTGGTCATCATATCCGCAGACACCACGTTTCATCATAAATATTATTTTCACTGTGCTATGGAAACTTATAACACCTGAGGCTAAGAGCATATAAGAAAAGAAGAAGAAAACTCCAGTATTCTTTCAAAGGGAAAAGGAAAAAATCTGATACTTTTTGAGGGGCTATTGCTAATTAATCATAAACATTTGTTGATCCCAGAAGTTTTTGCTTGGTATGAAAATAAGTATTCAGAACATCTCTTTGGACTTTATTACCCCTTCCAGCCAACATTCTAAAGCTGAATTCTTGAAATTGCTAGAAATGTTGCAAAAGCATAGATGGCACCTGTTTCACTCTTCTTAAAATATATATAATGGCAATAAATTATTCATAGTGATTGCTTCACAAATTTTCTTTTTTGTTGAGGGGTGGAGGGAGAGATAGCGAGAGGGGAGGTACGGTGTTTATTATTATTATTATTATTATTATTTATTATTATTTATTATTATCATTATTATTTTATATATATTCAAAGTTTTAAGTTACAATGGGGAAAAAAAATGCAACCTAATATATATTTCCTAGTAAATGCTCTAGGATGTGCAAATAAATGTAATATATATTTTAAGGTTATTTCCTCAGAAACACACACGTAGTATATAGCATTTGGCATATATTTTTTGGTGTATTTCACATGTATTCAGTATACAAACATATACAACTCAGGTTTGCATGAGGTGATGCTGGTTTGTTATGATCCCAGTAAGAAATGCACTTAAAGTAAATAATAATAATAATAATAATAATAATAATAATAATAATAATGTAATTTATTAGAGATAACATTATAAGAAAAAAAAAAAAAATCAGGAAACATTACTTCCACTCAGAAGACACTCGGAGACCTGAATCTTGCAGCACTGTTGGGTCTTCAACCAGAGTGCAGCATGCTGTGCAGATGTCATCAATGGAAATGTTTCATACACATGTTCATATCATATCCATATTTTGAACTGTTGAGCACTTACAGAACTTACTAGAAGCAAACAATTTTACTCATTCTTATTTCAAATGAGAATTTCCTACATACATCTTTAGAGAAATATAATAGTTAATATGAGCTAATTAATGATAACAAGAATATACAGGAATATTGTAATACTTTTTGTAGCTGATGATTTTGCCTTTTTTATCATGGTCTGAACTAAAACCCAGCAATTCTTAAAGTTTATGATTTTATTACAAAAGCTTTTGATCATTCTTAGTAGGTTCATTATTGTTCATGTTACATGTACAGTGTAATATTGTGCCTCATGATTTATTCGTTAATTTAATTGCTGATCTATGTCAATTGAACTGGAGCAGCATTGAGTTATTTGTCTGTGACAAGTGTCTGGAGGATTCTTCCCCATACTGCATTGTGTTACTGACCTTTCAGACAGTTCTCATGTGCTATTCAGTCACACACCATTCAGTCAAATGCTTTCTAATTAATGAGAAGATCAGATTATAGTATAATTCCCTTTTCTTGGTACCTGTTGTGTTATTTTTGCCTTCTCTTGTTTCCAGACGCTGGTGCTAGCTTGAAACTGGAAATCTGAATAAATTGAAGTGATTTCAACTGTGCTATTAATGTTCATATGAATGCTGAGGCAGTGCTGGGAGGCCAGAAAGCCTTGTCCCATAACCCTCTGTGGGATGAGGTGTAAATCTTTTCAAATCAGACAATAATGAATTGACTTACTTCAAGTAATAATATTTTTGATTCTGCATGCTTGACTGAGAATAAAAGGTTATCTCTAAATGCAAAAATTTAACAGGAACTGTCTGAGAAGATACAAATTTTTTAGAAAATCTATGTTCAAGAAAGAAATTAGCTTATTATGTGAAGTTTAAGAAAGTATTCGTTTTCCTGACAAGGAAAATACAGATTAAAATTTATTTCATCCTTCTTTCCTCTTTAGTCTTTGATGTTCACATCTACTGGCCTATTTGCAATAAGTCTGTTTATGAACCTGTGCATACTGCCAACACTACAAATTCTTTACTTGGTATTCTCTATCTGTAAATATGGTGGTTAATTTTGGAAGCCATAGTACTGTGTGATTTGAAAATTAAATATGAAAAATATTTATCATTATTATTTTTATTATTGTTCTTCATTGATTCATTAATGGATTATAATAATCTCACAGTTAAAGGTATTTAAGTTGGCAGAGTGAACTGAATCTCGTCAGAAGATGGCTTAGAGATCCAGGAAATTAATCTAATTAAAACTTGAAAAGGAAAAATCAATCAATCAATCAATTTTGATATTATTTTTTTTATTATTATTATTTTCTGTAAGATATATGTAGATAGTACATATACATATTTGCAAGCTCAAAGCAAAAAAAAAATAAAAATGTAATGTTGCAAGAATATAATTTCTGGCAAGCAAGAGAGAACAAATGTCAAAGATAAAAAGAGAACTTAAATAGAAACAAACAAACTAATTAATTAAATAAAGGGCAAGGTAGCTTTACCAAGAATGAAAGAAGTGGAGAAGATTGAGGTGAACGAAAAAAAAAAACAAAAACAAAAAAAAAAAAAACTGTGTGTAGAAAATATGTAGATAGGAGTGTGGTGACGTATGTTGAGGGGAGATTCAGGTAAAATATAATAAGAATCAGTGTTAAGAGACACCTGCTGAAGTCTCGTCTCTTGGATAAAAATGCCAACCTGTAAAGCATGCTATAAAGCATTCTATGTAAAGCAGTCTAGGCTCACAACTTTGTATAATTCAATAAAGAATTAAGTGAAAATAGCCCATGGTGCAGAGGGAAGAAAATTGACAGGCATTTTGCATTCAGCTGTTGTGACACTGAACATTTTGTTCTGTATTAATCTCAATAAAGAATATTTAAACACAACAGATTAATGTTTTTGTGCAAATACTACTGATTTGAAACATGGATTTTAACTTATTTCACAGAATCACAGAATGTCCGAGGTTGGAAGGGGCCTCTGAAGATCATCTAGCCCAACCCCCCTGCCAAAAAGGATCACCTACAACACATTGAACAGGACTGCATCCAGGTGGGTTTTTAATACCTCCAGAGAATGAGACTCCACCAGCTCTCTGGACAACCTTGAGGTCTCTTGACAGCCATCTTGAGGGACCTCTACAGGCTGGAGAAATGGGCTGACAAATACCTCATGAACTGCAACAAAGAGAAGTGCGAAATCCTGTGCCCAGGGAAGAATGACCCCAGAAACCAGTATATGCTGGGGTCTAACCAGCTGAAAAACAACATGGCAGAAAAGAACCTGGGGATCCTGGTAGACACCAAGTTGGTCATGAGCAAATAAGGTCCCTTTTGCCATGACGAAGTCTGCCAGTATTCTTGGATGCATTAGACAAAGTATTGCCAGAAGATCTAGGGAGGTGATCCTACCCCTTTACTCAGCACTGCCAAGGCTACCCCTGGAGCATTGTGTCCAGTTATGGGCCAAGAGAGATATGGACATACTGAAGGGAGGCCACAGAGATGATTAACGGAAAGAAGCTCCTGTCTTGCAAGGAAAGGCTGAGAGAGCTGGGACTGTTAAACTTAGAAGGCTCAGGGAGGATATTATCAACGTATATAGATACCTGAGGGTGGGTACAAAGAGAATGGAGCCAAACTTGTTTCACTGGTGCCTGATGACAGGACATGAGGCAATGCACGCAAACTGAAACACAGAAAATTCCATATGAACATCAGGAAACTGAAACA
Source organism: Nettapus auritus (assembly GCA_011076525.1). Classification (NCBI taxonomy): domain Eukaryota; kingdom Metazoa; phylum Chordata; class Aves; order Anseriformes; family Anatidae; genus Nettapus; species Nettapus auritus. The sequence goes on from CM021765.1 coordinate 158,457,389, forward strand.
CGTTGCCCATAAATGTTGTCCAGTCTCTATTCTTGTACATATTCAAAAGCCAACAAGACACAATGTAGTTGTGTTATTCAGCTCAGCAGAAGAGCTCCACCACAACTGCTCTCTCACTCCCTGGATGAAACTGGCCCTTACCTAACATGGGGCAGCTTCTGTACTCTTCACATTTCTTCTCAGAATGAGTAGTCAAGCATTTGAAAGGGTTGCTCAGGGAAGTGGTGGAGTCACTGTTCTTGGGGGTGTTTAAGGAAGGTTTGAACCTAGTGCTTAGGGACATGATTTAGTGGGTGACATTGATAGTAGGGTGATCGTTGATCTGGGAGGTTTTTTACAACCTTAATGATGCTATGATTCTCACAGAAGCCACCCATGCCACCTGCTACAAAAGCCTTGCCATGTAAATCAAGTACATGTGGGTAACATGCTCTAGGTGACCTTGCATGAGCAGGGGTTTGGACCTGAAGACCGCCAGAATTCTCTTCCAATATCAAACATTCTGTGATTCTATGATTTTGTAATAACAGAATGATTGGTAACAAAAGTGATAAAAGAAAAATGTGGCACAAAGTCTATGTACAGAAACAAAGGGGAGGAAAAAACAAACAAGCAAACAAAAAAACCTGTAATTTAGAAAAGAAAAGCCACCTGTCATTATGATGAGCTACCTGGGAAGCCTTAATAGATCCTAACGTGTAGTAAGAGCAGTTAATAATGGGATCAAATTATTAAGGATAATGATGAGTTTCTCTATTTTGTACAATATGCATTGAGAACAAATGCTTGGTTGTTTTCAGAAAGGGGTAAAAAGTATTAATTTACACAAATCATGGAACTCAAAGCAGAAATTAATTCATATTATCTTATCATCTATGCTCTACAGAGTATAACATTATCTTCACATAACATCAGAGCATAAATTATTATCAGAAAATCTTCAACTGTTCTAGTCTTTGAATCTGTATCATTATTTTTCCTTCTGGCAACAGAGATTTGTTAGATACCTAGTATTTGGACACACAAACAAGATTTTACAAATAAAGTTATTAGCACTCTGAAGTAGGTAAACATCTAGATAATGTGTTGAAAGCTCATAAATACTAAAGTGTAGCTAATTGCTCAGGCAGAACATCAAGGTTTATAACAGAGAACAAATTCTCTCTCTGGATATTTTGTGATTATGGCTTTCCTAAGGATTAGACATTTAAAGGAATATTTTCAGCACACTAGATATGAATGGCTTTAAATAAATAAATAAATAGATAAAATACAGTCATGTAGTCTATTGTGCAAGTTCTATCTTCCCATATTTGTTTCCCTCTCATGTTTCTAATCTGCACCTTCCAATTATGTCCAACACTAGGCTAAGAATTCCTCAAAAGATCTTTTCTTTGAGAGGGTGGGGGTAGGATGTAAGAGCAAGGCTGAAAGCTTCATCAGTGCATGGTTTTACAAGGCATGTCACATCCCCAAGGTAAAGATCACAGCCAACTGAGAATGTGGAAAATCATGCACAACACCAAGGAATGTGAGAATATAGAAAAAAATCCCTTGATAAGTAGTTCAGGTTAGTGTCCTACATTATAGATGGCATTCATAAAGTGAAAGGAATATTTTCTAAATTATTATTCAGTAAAGGAACATGGCTGAAATGCTGAAACTTCTTATAACTTTATTTACAAGTAAGCAAAAATTTCTCTGAAACAAATAACCCCCAAACTTATATCAAACGTCCTTGAGGAATTTATTTTTTTTTTAATTACAGCTACTTGTCGGTTAAGATCATTGAATGCAAAAAATAATGCAGCGGAGTTAGCAATTAAATTGATCTAGAAAAGTGGATTCAACCTGGAGTGACATAATTTAAATTACATTTTGAGATCAATGGTATCAGTCATCTATATAATCTTTACAGCAACTGTAGTAAGTGAGATGTTAACTTCTTAGAATTTTGTAGAAATAAATTCATAAAGGATAATTTAATTACTCTTTTTAGTATTCCAGTTTTCTGACCGTCACATATAAGCAAAAACTGCAAGAGTGTTTGGAATAATCAGAAGTCCTTCAGTCTGTAATTAACTACTCATATAGCATCATCAGAAATTTTGCATTGATTACACCATCTGTTCTGTTCTAATTTCCTTTTTATCTTTACTTTTTACTTTATAGTTATATATATAAAGTAAATTGAAATATATATATATGTACTGAGTGTTCTTCTAGTCATGACTGGCCCTCACTTATTGATTGTCCATCCTCTAAGATTCCACCTTTTTTTTTTTTTTCTTTCTTTTTGTTTTTTTTTTTTCTTTCTTTTTCTTTTTTTTTTTTTTTTCTACATACTGCATATGACACTCAGTAGTGCTGGTCTGGTGCACTCATTTTTGAGAACTTGAAAGTGAGGTTTAATTTACCCATCACAAGCCTTCCAATAACCAGTAATAACCAGTACTGTAGATTCTCTCCCTCTGTAATAAGTGACACCTCTGAAGCATCATTTGCATTATGTATTTGCAAGATGGAATTAATTAATTACACTCTTGATTTATAGAGCCATAGAGTCATAGAATACCTTGCGTGAAAGGGACCTTCAAGATTATCTAGTTCCAACCCCCTTGCCATGGGTAGGAATGCCACCCACTAGATCAGGTTGCCCAGGGACCCATTTAAAAATAATTATTTGGGTAATGGATGCATCATCTTCTGGAGGTGACTATCACAACAGATTCATTATGAAGGAGATCTAGCAGCTTGACCCATAGCCTAAATTTCAGTATTTAGTATCACTTGAGATTTGCTAGTGTATCGTCATTGATATCCAGCTGTCACTCTGGAATAATGTGATTTTTTTATTTTTTTTTTTTTCCAATTTTGCATCTATTGGTCCCACGTGGATGTCTCAACTACACTGCAGCTACTCCAGTGATATTGGATGCGTCTGTTTCAGTAAGTAAGTAAAGCTCTAAACCAGTACCATAGGTTACATGTCTAGTTCTCAGACAATTAAAATTAGGTAAAATTAATTAACTCTGTACACACAATTGAGCTCCAGTGTTAACACATACATGCAGTTAACACATACATGTAGTCTTTATGCAAGTATCTACATAAAGAATAATTATCTGGAGATGTCACTGTGGTCAGTACATATATAGTCAGTACAGATACCACCTAAAAACCAGACACCTGAAATAGACACACTGGGCTTGGTTCCTTTGCCTAAAAAGGGTATTAGGTGTTAATCAGGATGCCATAGATTATAAACCCAAGCAGCCTACAGCTGATCCTGTAGAAACTAAAAACTTTCAATGGGTCCTGTCCATATCATAACCCACTCATAGACCTCTCAGATACTTTAAGGAATCACAATGGCATCTGAGGTTTCTGTGTAGGCAACTGAATATATTGTCCTGTAGATTCTCAGATGCTAGTACAAAATTCCATGTATGTATCTGATCTGGAGCTGAATCGCATACATTTTTGATGGTGTATATCTGCTATAAATGCATATATATATATATTTCTGGTTATTTAATCTGATCAATTCATAAAGTGGAATACAAATTTCTATAGTTTCACTGATACTGTCATTTCTGAAAGTCTATAAAGAAACTTCCAAATTAAGACTGTGAGCATGCTTATCTCTGACCTTTGCCTTTCTAATTACCAGTTTTCTCTGTCTGCTAAGACAGAGAGTAGAAATGTATTAGAATTAAGGATCATAACTCGCAAAAATATTGTAAAATATTGTAATAATTTTTATCAGAGTTGGAAAGTACTGTATTAAAGTTAGAGTTCTTATCAGAAGGGAAACTTGCAATTAAGTGAAAAGACAGAGAGTAGAAGACTATGGATCATAAAACCAAAATAAATTACTTAATTTATTGATAAGGTAAGGATAATCATTTTATGCTTTATTAAAATTATTCTACTAAGAACACTGCAGATATATTAAATAGTTACATCCAGAGGACATGTCCCATTTAGTCAGTGAATCCCTTTTTCCCCTTGCAGGACAAAAATGATTTGCTCATTAAAACCACAAATAAGTTGTTGTTGTTGTTGTTGTTGTTTTCATGTTTTCCATTGTCTTCAGTGATATGTATAAACTGTACAGAATATGCGAAAGATTTTGTAAGTGATATCAAAACTACAAAAGCAGATGTATGCAAAATATCTCCCCTCCCCACCCCTTACCAAGTAACCTGTTGTGACAAACAGGCTTTAGAAGAATCAGATTTTGTAATGCTTATCCAAATCTCTTGAATCTAAGGAAGAATACAAGTAATAACTTTATGCTAGACTTTTCCTGTGATTTAAAGAAAACTCTTTTGTTTTGCCTGAATAAGGGAACAGGAGACACTATAACAAACCAAAATATATATTTATATATTTTTCTGTCACTTTAAGCCAGTACAGCCAGTAATTTTAGACTGTATTGTCATAAATAATAATGGGAGATGGACATAGGAAAGAGCCTTTGAAAGATTACATTTATTTTGTTTACCTTAAAGGAATGCTAAATAAAGTCATGCTTTTTAACACAGATGCAAACTTCAGAAGCAAACCTTCAGCAATTTGAAGAAACTGATCATTAAACCAAAGATTTCAAGGACTTTAATTTGGAATGTTTAAACTAATACCAACATTTAAGTTTTCTTCAAGCTTCCTTTTTCTGAGGATGGTGTTGTGTGCTTACAGAATGAATTACATAAAAAGATTTTCAAAGCAACAACAACCCCAAACTTGGTTTCAGTAGCAAAGAGGAATATAACTGTTCTTTTTGAATGATTGGATAACTAGGTAAAGCTAAAAATAATTTTCACTAAAAAAGAATGGTAACATATATGGGTTAGGTCATATATGTTACCTGGCCAAGGATAGAAATTAAATGTCTGCATTTAGAAAAAGAATTGTTTTGAAACAACGTACAAAACACACCTGTGTTTTGAGGAAATATGTCCTTTAAAATAAATATAAATATATATAATTAGTTATTAACATAATATAATAAGTAAATATCATAAACTTTAAATAATATGATTTACTGAGATTCTAAAGGACAATGCTTATGCCCAGGAGATACTGGGCTCTGGACAAAAAGCAACATCATCATCAACAACAAATTTGTTAGATACAAAAGAAATAACCCGAGGGTAGTAGGGCAAACAGGAAAATTATTTTTGAGCAAAGCTATTTTAAAAAGTAACATTTTTATTTCAGCCTTTTAGAGACGAACCTCTCTTATTGTATTGAGACATGACCCTTACTTTATTTCTGAAATATGGATACTGATTTTTTATTTTTATTTTTATTCTGCCAGGAAAAAATGGAAATCTCCACTGTGCCTAATTAACTTTCTTTTTATGCCATTGTTGCAACTCAAAGACTAAAAAAAATGTTCTTAATTATCCATTTCAACTTCATGAAGTAACAATTCCAAACAGATCAGATAGGAATAAATTTGGTGTATAAACATTAAATATATGTAACTTTAAATATATGTAACGTCAGTGAACAGTTAGATATGATACAGGATGCGTTCTACAATTGTTTCTCTTTCTTACTTTCTCTAAACTCCTATGATTCAGATATTCTTTCCCTACCTCCTCCACCCACCCCCCATTTGCCCTATTTCATCTGTCAAGAAAATGCTGCAATATGTGGTGCCTTCACTCATGTGGGCAGCTGAGCTCCACAACAACTCTCTCACTCCCCCTTCTCAAAGGGAAAGAGGGAGAAAATATGATGCAAAGATCTCAAGGGTTGAGGTAAGGATGGGGAGATCACAAAAACACTTTCCCCACATCCACCCTCTTCCACCTCCTCCCCCCAAGAGGTGCACAGGAACAGGGGAATGGTGGTTGCGGTCAGTCTACAACACTTCATCTCTGACACTCCTTCTCAGTCACTCTCTGCCCCTGCTCCACTTGGGGTCCCTCCTATGGGATGCCGTCCTTCCCAAACTGATTCTGCGTGGGCTTCCCACAGGCAGCAGCTCTTCAAGAACTGCTCCCACATGGGTCTATAACATGGGGTCCATCCATCAGGAGCACACTGCTCCAGGCTGGGTCCCCCCCATGGGCAGCAGCTCCTGCCAGGTCACTTGCTCCTGCCTGGGCTCCTCTCCACAGTCTACAGGTCTGGCTTCGAATCTGTTCTGGCAAGAGTTCTCCATGAGCTGCAGCCTCCTTCATGCCAGATCCACCTGCTCCACCGTGGTCTCCTCCACAGGCTGCAGCATGGAAATCTGCTCCACCACGATACACCATGGGCTGCAAGTGGACAACCTGCTTCACCATGGCCCTCTCCACAGGCCACAGGGATACATCTCCAGAACCTGTAGCACCTCCTCCCCTTCCTTCCTCACTGTCTTCAGTGACCTTGGTTTCTGCAGAGCTATTCTATTCTAATAATTTGTATTTAGGATGAGAATGATGATGATAATACACCAATGAATTAGTTGTTACACAAAACTAAGTCAACAACCTTTCAAATTCTCATACTGCCCTGCCAGTGAGGAGGCTATGGGCGCACTAGAAGCTGTGAGAGGACAGAATCAAGACAGATAATCTGAACTGGCCAAAGAGATTTTCCATACTATATATCTCACTTGGACATGTTCTTATTTACCTTGTTAAGAAAACACAAATATAAAATAAAATTAAAAGTACACCATCACTCAATCACTCAAAAGGACAATTTGATAGAGTTATTGTCCTTGATAAAGGACCAAAAAAAAAAAAAAAAGACTTCACATTGCCAAGTGATTTAGATTTAAGTAAAATACAGTAACATAAAATTGCATGAGTAGTAAATTGTGAAGCAGTTTGAAAGCTGAAGACCTATAGGCTTTAAATATATGTATTAAAATTATTCAGAAACTATTGAAATAAGAAGTTATCATCACAGACGATTCAGGTATGTTCCCTAAACAGAACACTTCCAAATTAACAAAGAACTCTACTTTCAACAAATAGTTTCACCCATTTTTATTTACAAACCAGAAATAAACATGGATATATTTGAAACATTTGGAAAATGGAAACATATTTTTAATTTTTTTAGGATATACTCTCGTGCTTGTATCAAAAAGAAGATGCGTTATAAATTTGAAAGCTCATGATGCTTTTTTTTGTCTTTGTTTTAATGTTAGTAAACATTTAAATGGAGTAAAGTTACTTTAAAGTGGAAAAGTACACAAGTTGTATCAAATGATCTCTAAATATGTACTTAAGTTCTGTAGAGATCAATAAGTTAATACTTGTTTTTTTTTTTTCTTAAAATAAAAAAAAAAATGTTTTGTCACCCATTAGAGTCACATTAAGCCAAAATGTTTTTATTATTATTAAGAAACACTATCAACTTTTTCTAAATCAATAGTATTCCTAACTAAACCTGTACTTTTAATTTATTTATTTTTTATTTTTCCAAAAAATTTCTTCCAGTCATTATTTTGATTCATGTGGTGGATATCTTAAAAAAAACATTTATATTTGCTATACACTCTAAGGGGTATCACCCTGTTCCCACAACTGTGTTTAAAACTGAACAATGAATTAAATGTCCTTATATCTTTCCTAGAATATGTCTTGCAGTTAGAAACGAATAAGAGTTACAAATAAAATGCTTTCTCAGCATAATAGGACTTGAACTTAAATCCCAGTGTTACTGAATCCACAATTACAACTCAATTCATTAATGAATGAATAGGGATACAGTAGAATATGGTAGAGTAGAATACAGTAGAATAGCATAGCATAGTATAACATCAGAATAGAATACCATGGCATAACATTAGAATAGAATAGCGTAGCATAACATTAAAATAGCATAGAATTGCATAGCATTTAGAATAGAATAGCATAACATAGCATATCGTAGAATAGAATAGAATAAGAAATAAAACATATAGCAAAATGATAATCGTATTGAAAATAATATATATGTTGTATATCCATGATACCCTTTTATCCATCAGTATACAGAAGAACTAAGATTATCCCTTGCCAGTGAATCTGAATGTATCTTAGTTTTGAATCTATCAGATGGCAATACTTTTAAAAATGCCTGGAAATAAATGTTTTCATCATTACAATTTTTTACTTTTTTTTTTTTTTTTTTTTTTTTTTTTAATGATGATAGATTTTAAATTTTGATTTGAGTTACTTTTTGCTAGACATGTGATAACCTGGTTCCATTCAGCCCAATATAGCTGAGAAGACAAACTAAGAATCTGAACCAATTTCCATCCTTTCACATTTTATCACTTCAGAAGTGGACCAGGGCAGCAATGCAGCTAATCTTTATTTATGCCAGTAACTTGATCTCAGAATGTTACATTAATATAACCCATCATGTCACATGAACACAGGCATCTGCAATGAAATATTTGTGGAGTCTTTGACCAGCAACACAATATTTCCTGGATTTAAAGTTTTGTAGTCAAATATAACTTGAAATTAAAATATTTTCTATGTATTCTATTCCTATTTTTTCTCAAAAAAGTAGGTAGAGAATAATAAATATATATATATATTATGTGTGTGTGTGTGTGCACTAATTAGTTTTCATTTATCCTAGTCTGTGTACACTACAAATTTTGCAGAATATCTGATTTTAAATTAAATATGAATAAATAAAAATTTACAAAGCAATTTTAATGTCAGCCTTTACCTTTCAACAAAGCAAGATGACAGAAAAAAAATCATTTTTGACACAATGAAAAATAATTTTGCTTTCCATTTTGAGACTAGAACACACCACTATTAGACAATGTATACTACTTGAAACAGTAATTAAGGTTCTGTTATTGTCTTCTCTTCTTTTTTTTTTTTTTTTTTTTTTTTTTTTGTAGGATGTGCTCTTATGCTATAACTATTTATAGATAAGCAGTTTATTTGAAGCTGCTTAACCTGAATTGTAAAAACAGACATCTTCTCTGAGATTTTTTAAATACATACAGTGAAGAAGAAATGCATCTATATATTCATAGAATCATAGAATCATAGAAAGGCCCAGGTTGGAAGGGACCTGAAAGATCATCTAACTCCAACCCCCCGCCATGGGCAGGGACACCTCCCACCAACCAGACCAGGTTGCCCAAATTATTCTGACTAAATAACATCTGAGTTGAAAATCTATTTTTTTTTTGTTTTTCTTTTTACTCAGAAAATTAGATAATTATTTAAATAAAAGAAAAAATGAGAAATTTATTTTGAATTATTGAGTTTTATTATAATAATTAATAATAATTACTCTATTAATAATACTAATAATTACTCTACTAATAATAATTAATAGACTTTAATTGAAACTGATACATTTGTTTTATAATAATGACATTTTTATTTTCAAAAAATGGCTTTGAAAGTATAGGTGAAAAATAAAAATCTGGTTTGGTACAATTATTTTTAACTATTAATTTTGGTAAAAAGGAAAGAGAATGAGCTTAAGATATTTTAAATATCTTTTTTAGGATATTTTATTTTAGGATCTTTTTAAAATATCTATTTTAGGAAGACCAAAAAAAATAAATAAATAAATAAATACTTGCCAATAATATTTATCGCTTTGGTGTTCCTTCCTTAATGCTAGAATAAGAATAAGAAGAATAGAAAGAAGGAAGGAAAGAAAGAGGAAGGAAGGAAGAGAAAGAAAAAAGAGAAAGAAAGAAAGAAAGAAAGAAAGAAAGAAAGAAAGAAAGAAAGAAAGAAAGAAAGAAAGAAAGAAAGAAA
>CM021765.1:158467138-158483749 GCA_011076525.1 Nettapus auritus
AAAGAAAGAAAGAAAGAAAGAAAGAAAGAAAGAAAGAAAGAAAGAAAAAAAAGAAAAATATATGTTCATCTTTTGAAAATTAGTTCCATTTTTTTCACCTTTGTTAAAGGGACATTTAATTAGAAACACACAATTATCTTCATAAATTTAAAATTTATTAACAGTGAAGTCAAAAAATAAAAACTGAAGTTGCGACTGGCTGGAAATTCTTAGATAAACATACAATAATGTTTATCTAAGACATAATACATATGTAATAATATTTACATATTATGTAAAATACATTTTACATAATAAAATAAAACTAGGAAGATACAAAAATATGTACATTGAAAGTTATCTTTGGTGGGTACACTGTAATTATTTGAAACATTGCTACTGAGCATGAAATGTATCCTTAATGCCTATACATATACTAAAATATTTTTTTTCTTGTAAATACCTAATACAAAACAGAAGACTGCAGTGAAATTTAAACAGAAACATTTCAAATGGAGATTTTTTTTTAAACTGACATATTTCCAGATTACCAGCATGGGAACATAAGTATATTTTTTGTCTTATTTTCTTATTTTAGAAACAACATGAACTACTGTAACCAGTCAATAGAAGTTTCCATTAGCACCTTTAAATGTTGAATTTTTTTGTTTAAAGAAAAATATGATATATTTTGTAATCTTGAGGATTACATTGGCCGTCCATGGAAAGTTTTTTTTTAACTGGTGGGGGCTGCTGGAAGAAAACCTCAAATGGCAGGTAAAACCTGCAGTTTGATTATCCACTGACTTGCAATTTCACATTGTTTTTTGATAAAAAATATATAAGGGTTAGATTACATTATTTAAGTGATTCTCCCAAATAATATAGTGCTGCCATAATGAAATATGCTATTTTGAACATTTTGTTTTTTAATTTACGTATCCAAAACATAAGATATTTAGATAATATAGCTAGCTCACTGATATTGTAAAATTTTGCATTGGCTGAGGATAGAGGTTATGAATAGTTGTCATCACCTCCACATGTATACATATTAAGCTGTAGCAAGAAAATGAAAAACCTGTAAAATACTACCTCAGCATCATCAAACCTACCTACTGAATTGGCATGTGACTGAATAGGCTTTGCTGGGGAAGTGGGTAAAAAGAATGTTGAAATATATCTAACCTTGACATGCCACCTTTTTTTTTCCACTCTTAAAATAAATAAATAGATTTATTTCCAAAATATGTGAGAGGAAAATGTATGTAGAAACATATGTTTTCCTGTTTTTCATTTTAATGAAGACTTGAAACCTAAATAATTGTCAGCAGCAGTTCTGGAGTTGTAAATGAAACTGAACAGACTATATTAACCAGATCATCACATGTCTAGCCTTCAGCAAAGGCTTCAGTATTCTCCAAGCATATGACTAACTTCTACATGCCAGTGTCCACTCTCTCAAAAATGGTCTTGGTGTTTTTGTATGCTGTAGTTATTTTTATGTGACTGCAAATGGTCTAATTCCATACAGATCACAGAATCACAGAATGGTTGAAGTTGGAAGGGATCTCTGGAAATCATTCTCTCCCTCCTACCAAGCAGAGCACATTGTGCAGGATGGCACCCAGGCAGGTTTTGAGTATCTCCAGAGAAGGAGAATCCACAGCCTATCTGGGCAACCTTATTCCAGTGTTCTGTCACCCTTGCAGTAAAGTGTTATTTCATTCTGATGGAACTTCCTGTAAATCAGTTTGTGCCTGTTGCCTCTTATCCTGTCACTGGTCACCACTCCGTCTTCTCTTCTCCAAGCTGAACAGGCCAAGCTCTCTTATCTTCTCTTTGATGCTCCAGTCCCAGTCCACACAGATGCTGTACGTTGCCCAGCTCACTAATTTTATTTTACATATAATATATATATATATGTACTAATAGCGTGATAAGTGCAGTCAAGAATCACAAAATTTAGTGTGGAAGATAAAAAGCTGCAGGAACTGGACAGAAGCTAGGGCTTATATTGTCAGTTACATAATGGTTTTCTGTCGGTGAATTACCACATCTGTTGAAGCCCACCAAAGGTTTTTGGTGCTTTGATTTTTCTTCCCTTCTGTTGTTTCCATTCAGTATATCTCTGATAGTGAGAATATCTCTAATGTAGCTGAGGTTTTATTTGGTCTTTTTGCATATACACACTTGTATGGATATAAGGGACGTCTTGATAGAGTACTGGCATCTGCTCCTGTGTATTTACTTATTAGTCGAGTACCATAACTATTTAGATATCTGCTTTTGGGGGTTATTATAAATATTTTCTATGTTTATGATTTCAAGACAATCATGCTATTTATGCACAGAAATACAACACATTGTTTTTTGTTTGTTTGTTTGTTTTTAGATTTGAATAACTACTCAGTTGTATTTCTTTTCAAGTTTAAATCATAGAAATTGACTATATCGTAGTTGTTGAACTAGGTCTGCTGCTGATCACATTATACACATGTGGCTTTCATCTTACCCTTACAGAATGTGTTATATTTATTTTTTCTTCTCAGTCATTTCACTTTCATTCAAAGGTCTGATATACGTATTAACTTATAGTCTTTTGGGGTCTGCTTAAACCTTATCTTAAGTCAGTGGAAAGTGAAGAAAGCAAGATTCTCAGATATTACACCCTAAGAATCATTGATTCATAAAAGTTATGAAAGACCTGACCAAAATGTTGTTTACATTGCCTGTCTAGAACAAACCAACAGATATAATTAAGTGCCAATAACCCCATATTTATTCACATAGGGAATCCTAGCCAGCCTATGTGGAGAAATACATCTTGGGGCTTTCAAATATGTGGATATGAGTATGAGTGAAATTTATGTGAGAAAGTATATAAAGAGTTTTTTATCACCTCCCCTAATTTTCTAAAGCACAATGCCATGTCATCCCAAGAAGCATTCAGTTATCATTCCAATTCAGTCTAGTCACTTTCAGCAATTTGCTTTTTGCTCTTTATTGTGATAATAAACACATAATCACTGTTAAGTTTATTGTTTAAAAATATGTGAAGATCAAAACTCAGAATGAGTGGTGTTTTTGTTGTTGTTGTTTGTTTTATGTATGCTCAGAACACTGATAAAGGCAAAGGAAGTTGAACTGAACTGTCAGAAGTCCTTCAAAACCAGTTCTCTGTACTAAATTATCTGAAGGTAAAGATAGATAGAATAGTAAAAAAAAAAAAAAAAAAAAAAAAAAAAAAAAAAACTAGAGAGAACTAGAGAACTAGATCAGATCATACTTATTTCTGTACTTTTCATCAATCTTTACATGTATGAAGTATACATATTCGTATATACATATCATTGTAGTCAAGAGCCATATTTGACTGAAACATATTTAACTTAGTACGTCTTCCAAATTATAAGGTGATTTTGTACTTCAGCATCCAGAAAATCAATTTGTATATGTGAAAATGAGTTGATAGAACACTGTTTATAAGCAGCAGGAGCTATCAATGTGTCACCATTAAATATCAAAACTGTTGCCATGACTTAATTCTTCTATTGTCACGTTTTAGTTTTCATGTTTTTTGTTGTTGTTGTTGTTTGTTTGTTTGTTTGTTTTTATTATGCTTTTCTGAATAACATGTATCATCATACTGATACTTATTTTTGAAAAGGAGAAAAATCTTGCGTAATTAAAACATTAATTTGTACTACAATTTCAGAGTACGTTTTATTATCAATGTCTGTAGTATGGAGCTTTTACATCATTCATGTTATTGTAACATGAAGCCCAAGTTATTCCAGCCTTCTTCTTTGATGTTCTTTCATGCTGTTTCCTATTGACTGAGGCTACCTGCTACAACACATTCACAGGAATTCAGCAGCCATAAAAATGATTTTTTTTTTTGAAATAAATTCATCAGTTCATTGTAATGTTTAAATTCTACTCTGGACTTATCTTTACATAAAAATAATGACTGGAAAATATATTCATACATATTTTTAAAAGTATTAGGTGTTGGCACTGATTTCTCTCTCAGAAGTAAAACTTCCAAGCTCCAGCTTCAGGGGAGTTCAAATACAGTTTTGAATACTGAGATGTCATTCTTTGCAAGATCAGTAATTGACTTGCTTGTAAAACACTTCCAGTGCTGCTTCTGTTTTTTATCATCCTCTCCACCAGAAGCCTTCTATGCTCAAATTTAGGATTAGTATTTGACTTTCTTATGATGACTGCTTTATTTTTCCTCCTGCAGGGATCTTAATTATTGATAATCAATTTAGTATTCAAGCTTGTTTTTCAATTTTTTGTCTTCATGAATGATCTGGAATTTCTAATTTTCTAAGGACTGAAAAGTAATTACATCAGCCAACATTATACTTGGCGTTGTCTGATAGTAGAAACTGAAAGGTTTTCTCCCTTCTTTAATGATATTTGCACATAGTCGAGAGAAAAAAAAAAAAAAAAAAAAGTGCTCACTCTCAAATCGTTTTCACCATGAAAATAAATAAAAACGGTAGTAAATAAAGTTATGAATGACTGCAAAATGACTGCAGAGAAGAGTATATTTCCTTATACTATCAGTCTCACTTCAGAATTATGGAGAAGTTTATTCTGGTAGTTATTGAAAAACACCTGAAAGACAAGCAGTCATTCATCATAGCAAACATGGGTTAATGATGAGGAGGTCCTGCTTAATGAACTTAATTTCCCTTTATGACAAGGCCACCCATCTTGTTGACCAAGAGAAGCTAGTAGATGTAATCATTTTGGATTTCATTAAAGCTTTAGATACAGTTTCTTGTAGTATGTTTCTGGATAAAATGTCCAACATACAGCTAGATAAATGCATAATGCACTTGGATGAACAATTGGCTGGGCTGGGCACAAAAGTTAACCCTATAAATAGGGTTACATCAGGCTGGCAACGAGTCACTAGTGGGGTTCCACAGCGTTCCATTTTATGACCAGTTCTCCTCAAAGTTTTCATATATGTTTTCATAAGTTTTGTAAAGTTTTCCTAAACTTGTGTGTAGGACTTGAAAGCGTACTGAGTAAGTTTGTGGATGACAGCAAACTGGGAGAAGATTCTGACTCCATCAAGGGAAAAGAAGCCTTTCAGAGAGATCTTGTCAAATTACAGAACTGGGCAATCACCAATAATATAAAGTTCAACAAGAGCAAAAAAGGACAGGTGCTGATCTCTCTGGTGACCAGTGGTAGGGCGCAAGAGAACAGCATGAAGCTATGAGAGGGGAGGTTTGATTGTATATTAAAAATATATTCTTCACTGAGAGGGTGGTGGGTCACTGGAAGAGGCTCCCAAGGGAAGTGGTAACAGCACCAAGACTGTTGGAGTTTAAGAACCATTTGGACAATGGTCTCAGACATATGGTCAGATTTTGGGGTTGTCCTGTGTTGGAGCCAGGAGCTGGACTTGATGATCCTTGTGGGTCCCTTCTAACTCAAGATATTCTATGATTCTATTTCTATTGTACTCTCCTGAATACACTCTTTTAGCAACTACAAACAAACAAACAACAACAAAAAAGGTTTTGCACATATGACCAAGTCTTTAAATTCCATTTGAGGTTTTGGAATATATTTTTCTGGTACTTCAGTGTTTATTAGATATTGGGAGTATGATGTGTGCAAATGTGTGTGGCATAATTACCTTTCTTTCTTTCTAATTAGAGATGATCTCAAACAAAACCAAAAGAAATGAAAACAGATACATGACTTTAAAAGATGTAAAAATAATTGTAAAATTGACTCTCCTACTTGATACTTCTGTTTGTTTATTTGTTTTTAACTAACTGACTAATGAAAACATCTAGGGAGTTAAAGATGTAAGATCTAAGAACTAAATGCTATTATGTTTTTTCAGCATGATTAAATGACAGAATTTTTAAATATCATTAAACATTTTTTTGAATTATTAAACATGTTTTATGAGACAATTAATTCATCTGGACTTTTCCTTCTTTTTTTTTTTTTTTTTTCCACCACTGTCATTGTTGTCAGATAAAATAGACAACTTGAGGAAGAAAAGAGAAAAGACTTTTAAATACACAAAAAGCTCCTTCGCTTGCATATCTGCATAGAAAGAAGTCATATATTAAGAGTTGGTTCTAAGACCAGGACCTAAACCTTTAAAATTTTAGTATTTCTAGGTAATTGCATACGCTTTGAGGCATATAATGGAGCAGACAAGAAAAAGCTATAGGAACTGTTATATCTTTAATGAAAGTAACAGGTGAAAGCTCCTCCTGTTTGTCGTCTTGTAATAATACATTGTTCATTTCTACATATATAAATTTATTTATATATTTTTTTAAAAGGTGGTTTGTTGAACTGGTCTTAAACATCTCAGAACCCTAAATGTAGATTTGGTGGAGAGCCCTTGGTATGAGAATCTTCTTCATTAGTGTTCTCTGAAGGAAGAAAGCACGCCTTCAAACAGAATAAGTAAGGAATAGATAATTCATGGGACACGTGTGCCTCTAATAAGAAATAGTTACTGAGATAGCCTAAAGAAAATATTAAAAACTTTTTTTCTGAAGTCTTACTTTTGAAAAAAAAAATAAATCTATTTTCAAAGAGAGTGAAAGCCAGTGACTAAAACTAATTTGCTGAAATTTCTTCTTTGTACTGCATGCACAAAACTATTTAGTACCTCATATTTAAATCTTCTGTTTTGATTCAGGTGTTTGTTGTACATATTTTTCATTCAATTTTTAATAGGCAAAGAATCAATATACATTGATTTGACAAGCTGTTCAAGTAACTGTAAATCTTGGCAAGCATCAGATGTTAATTTCTCATTCTACAAAACCCTGGATTTCAGATTATTTTTATTTCGCTTATTGTTGTGGTTTAACCCGTCCGGCAGCTAAACACCAGACAGCCGTTCGCTCACAATCCCCCCTCCCTCTCTGGGATGGGGGAGAGAAACGGGAAAAACTGAAGCCTATAGGTTGAGATAGAGGCAGTTTATTAGGACAGAAATAATAATAATAATAAGTACAAAACAAGTGATGCACAACGCAATTGCTCACCACCGATGCCTAGCCCATCCCCAAGGAGCTGGCCTCCCCACCCCGGCTAGCCACCCCTATATATTATTTAGCATGAGGTCAGATGGTATGGAATAGCCCTTTGGCCAGCTTGGGTCAGCTGTCCTGGGTTTGTCCCCTCCCAGCTCTTGCTGCACCTCCAGCCTGCCCACTGGCAGGACAGAGCAAGAAGCTGAAAAGTCCTTGGCTTAGTGTAAGCATTGCTCTGCAACAACAACAACAAAAAAATCATCAGCGTGTTATCAACATTAGTCTCATCTTAAATCCAAAACAAAGCACCCTACCAGCTACTGGGAGGAAAATTAACTCAATCTTAGCTAAAACCAGGACACTTATGTATAAAAACTACATTGACTAGCAATACGTGTTCTCATTTTGTGTGTCATGAACATTTAAAAAGACCTTGACTGAGTCGGGGAATGCACCAAAAGGAGGAGGAAGTTGTTTCCTCTTCTGGTAAGTAACTGAACCTAGTCATTATAAGGAAGCTTGTGGAATACAAGTAATAAAAGGCAAAGGAATAAAAAGGAAAAAGAATCATGGGAAAACGCTGGAAGCCTCCATTGAGATTTTCTTATCTGCTGAGAGGAAGAGAGCCTATACCCCACCTTTTAATGGAGGATTCAGGTGGTGACCCTGAACATTTTCATCTACCTAGGGGGGACAGGTTCATTACAGAGTGCCTATAATCCTGAGACCCCTAGCTGTTAGACAACAATGATCTTGGTTAAAGATCCTTAAAAAAAGAAAAAAAGAAAAAAAAAAAAAAATGAAAAGGGTACAAATATAAATGATAAAACTTGAAGTACAAAATAAATATATTTAACAGAATAAAATGTGTTTAGTGTCTTGAAAAGATGCCTTAGAGATAGAAAAGAAGATTAAAAATCCACAATTACTCTAGTTTACATTTACATAGGAGTTTTGAATTAAATAAATAAATAAAATCATTCCTGCCTTTTTTTTTCAATTTTTTTTTTTTAATTCAGCATAAAGAAAAAAGCTTGGAAGACAGCTATCTAAGCTCTGATCAGCTTTGGTCCTGCCATTCCTCATTCTAAGAGGGTTTCAGTGGTTTCCTGGAAGACAGAGATGGTTAACAGAAATAGGTAACTGTGAACATGGAATAGGAATGTTGTCAGGCCATTTACATTAAAACATTCCCAATCAGTTCCAAATGGAGTAGA
Source organism: Nettapus auritus (assembly GCA_011076525.1). Lineage (NCBI taxonomy): Eukaryota > Metazoa > Chordata > Aves > Anseriformes > Anatidae > Nettapus > Nettapus auritus. Next base: position 158,475,378 of record CM021765.1, read on the forward strand.
TATGTGGGCCATGGTAGGTAATTGCAGCGTAACTATTGAATACTGTTTTATACTTCCTGGGTTTTGAAGCCAGTCCATTCACAATCATATTTACTTTTTGTTTGTTTGTTTCTCCATTAAGGTATTTTTGTTTCGGACAAAAGACATTTATCATATTACACTCAGATGACATTTATTGCAACCAATATGTTTAAATTTACTCTTAGAATAGTACAATAGCCATAAGTTAGACTCTGTTTACATGAGTTATTTTTTTACAGGTGTTTTTGCTCAATGGGTCAGAAAGCAATTGTTTATTATCAATCATATCTGTTGCCTTTTACCTCTAAGGTTTATGATAGATAGGGTGAAACTGCCTGAAAACAAAGAATTATTTCCTTTTTTCCCTAACTTTACGCTTGTTTCTTCTGTGGAAAATTTCTCTGACTGTAATTTACCTTCATGTTTAAATTAGATGAAATGAATTTTATTTCTAAAATCTACCTCACATGTTGAGGAAAATACACATAGTAATTTTGAATGGCAGATACAATGATTGTAAAATAAGCATAAACAAGCAACAACAAAAACCAATCACACACACACACACAAAAAAACAACAAGAAAACTTGGCACTGTCTTTTCATTTTGGTAAAGACCAAATGTTTGATGATAAATAAAGTGAATGTGTAGGCAGATATTTAAAGTTCACGTGTTTAGCAGCTGTTCTAAACTTCTTCTGTAACCTGAGAAAGGAAAAAGGAATTTTCAGAGGACAGTTTCTCCTGAAATTAGTTAGCCAAAATACATTCTGGAAACACCTGTTTTTGATTGACTATGAAAGGAACCTGGCAAACTATTTAAATTAGATAATTATATTTTAGACTGAATTGGTGCAATTAATCACTACTTATATGTCAAGACATATTCAGAGAAAGCCTGGAATAAGTGATCATAATCTAGACTTTCATGGTGATCTTGTTTTGGATAAAGAATTGGTTGTAACAGTTACTGGAAAAATTAAATTTGGTACCTGTTTGGCCTGTTTTTGTTGTGTTTAAAACTTGACAGATACTTGCAGCAATTGAGTTCACACAAGTCTTGAATTCAGTTATTTCTGCTGTATTTCAATTTTACATCAGATTATTCATATTATGGCATGTCATCCTTGTTTTCAAACAACATCAACTGAAATATATATCTATACACACACACTTTCAGCATATATAGGAGCTGCAATATGTAGTTTTAATGTTCTGTGTAAATACAGTCCTCAAAATTATATTTCTACCTTAAGAACACTGTTATGAAACAGATATCTTGAAATATATCTCTGAATATCTTTAAATATACCTTAAAATATCTTAAATCTTTTGATCTTAATGAGGTTAAGCAAGTCCAAGTGCAAGGTGTTGCAGCTGGGTCAGGAGGACAATCCTACATGCGAGTACAAACTGGGAGAAGGCCACACTGAGAATAGCCCTGCAAAGAAAGACTTGGGAGTTCTAATGGATAAAAAGCTCGACATGAGTCAGCATTGCATGCCTACCATCCAGAATAACTACTGTGCCCTGAGCTGTATCAACAGAGGCATGGCCAGCAGGTCATGAGAGGTACCTTTCTACTCTGCACTTGTGAGGCCCCACCTGGAGTACTGCATCCAGGTTTGGTGCCTCCAGCACAAGAAGAATGTGGATCTGTTATAGCAGGTCCAAAGGAGGACTGGGAAAGTTGATCAGAGGGATGGATCACGTTTACCATAGAGAGCTGGAGCTGTTAAGCCTGAAGAGAAGGCTCCAGGAAGACCTCATTGTAGCTTTTCAGTACTTAAAGGGGGCTTATGAGAAAGGTGGAGAGCAACTTTCTCCTCAGTCAGGTAATGACAGGATAAGAGGAAATGTTTTAAAATCAAATGAGTGGAGATTTAGATCAGACGTTAGGAGGAAATTCTTCAGAGGGTGGTGAGGCACTGGAATGAGCTGCCCAGAGAAGCTGTGGATGCCCCATGACTGTAAGTCTTCAAAACCAGGTTGGATGAGAACCTGAGCAACCTGATCAAGTGGGCATCCTTACCTATGGCAGGGGGGTTGGAACCCGATGATCTTTATGATCCAGTTCAACGCAAGATGTTCTAAAATTGTGTATTTTACCCTCAAAAAAAAAAAAAAAAAAAAAAAAAAAAAGCCTGTAAGCCCTATTACTAGTTGTTTTTTTGTTTGTTTTTGTTTTTAATTGAAAAACATGATATTCCTTTTTTGATACAATTATACTTTATACTTGTACGGAAGATCATAATTCATCACTTCATTCCATATAAAAAAACTTGATCATGCTTGTAACAAAACATCCATTTTTAAACCTATTGTATATCTTCTCATTTCTACCTATAGAGTGATTCTTTTTTATATGACTATCAATGATAAAATTCATTTGGTATGTTGCTTGTGAATCTAGATAAATACTGTTTGCCAGTTTGAGAACAATTTGAATTTAGGCAAAAAATCAAGGTACTTTTAACATAACAGACCATTTCGTTCAGAAAATGACTTCAAGTCTGCTTTCTATCTGTGCTGGAGCTAGAAGTGAGTATGTTCCTTTGCTGATCAAAGCAGATGAATTTCAAACTTCATCTGACTCACAGATACTTTCCATTTATCATGAGAGCTTTGTTCTAACAGTGGCTGGGAGTCTGTAATCCTACACCAAAGATATACACTATGGAACATTTAATGTTTATTAGTGGAAAACTTGAAAGAAAAACAACCAAAATAAATGTATGATCCCTGGTGTATTTTTCCTTAAGAACAGTTGGGGGGGGGGAATGTTAATTCGCATGGATTAAAATCCTTTTGCATCTTCACACTATTTTCTGATATTTGTCCTGGTGTCATATTTTTCCTGGTACCTCTAGAAGGGCAGAAATACAAAAGTTTTTATCAAGAAATGCTGTTCCAATGAAGTATAATTTCAAACAGCTATTTCAGAATTTGTTTTTTCCCTTTTTCTTTTCCTCTTAGCCCCCTTTTTCACACAAGAAAGTACAAGAAAGTTGACAGTGATCTGCACTTATCTTTGCATGTGTTGCCATGTGTAAAAGAAACATGCCCTGCAATGACATTTTAATTTGCTTCAGGTACATTAAGTGAATCTTTTAATTGTTCTCATTTTCATTACTTTAGCTTGAAACAAAATGAAGAAGCTTGTCCTTGTTTCAGTTAGGACAGAGTTAATTTTCCTCCTAGTAGCTGGTAGGGTGCTGTGTTTTGGATTAGGATGAGAAGAGTGCTGATTTAAAAAAAAAAAAAAAAAAAAAAAAAAAGAGTTTTAATTATTGCAGAGCAGTGCTTTCACCGAGCCAAGGACTTCACAGCTTCCAGCTTCTCACTCTGTCCTGCCAGAGGGCAGGCTAGGAGTACAGCAGGAGCTGGGAGGGGACAGAAATAGGACAACTGACCTGAACAGGCCAAAGGGGTATTCTATGCCATATGCTGAACAATTAATATGGGATGGCTGGCCTGGGTTTGGGGGACCAACTACTTGGGGATAGGCTGGACATTGGTCAGCAAGTGGTGAGCAATTGCACTGTGCATCACTTGTTTCATACACATTATTAGTAGTAGTACTATTATCATTATTATTGCTGTTTTCCTTTCTTTTCTGTCCTAATAAACTGTCTTTATCTCAACCCACAAGCTTCATTTTCCTGTTTCTCTCCCCAACACCAGAGAAGGACTGGGGAAGGGTGAGCGAACAGCTATGTGGTGCTTAGCTGCCAGCCAGGTTAAACCACAACAAACCAAATTTATGTGATAAATAAATCTGGAAGCTACACCACAGTGACTGACTTAAAGTGTTCTTCAGCATTCATTCCATGGAACTACATTAGAGTTAACGTGAAGCAAAACCTCAAAAATTGCTATAGTGTGCATACTGGTTTCTTTGAACTGTTTGTACTCTGTACTGTGTTTCTGCCTAATGTAAATTTAATTAATAATGATTAAAAATCAAAATTACTTGATATTGTTATAACTGAAATTGCTAAAGATTAGCTATCCCCATCAATTTGTTGCACAACTTGATTAGTTTATGAGGGCAAAAGAAGAAAATTCCACATGTACTGTCAATCTCATTGAACTCAACCATCTACTCAAAGAACCATTCTCACCACAGATTCGATTAAAATACGTTAAAGAAAAAAGAACCACCCTATTATAATAGACATAGTACAGCAAAATTCAATGTGAACATGCTTCCTATTATCTTTTTTAGGTGTCCCCAAGAAGAAGCAAAGCTGTTTTTAATGTCATCAACATCCTGAGTTCTTCACAACAGAAAGCATGATGTTGGGAACTTTTTTTTTTTTTTACTTGGAATTTACAGAACTGATAGTTTTTTTGTTTTTTTTTTTCTTCACAGTCTAGGATCTAATTAAGGTTGTTTTAAGATTTTTGTTTGTTCTTTAATTTGTTTTTTTAAATGCTCTGTACTTCTTTCTTTCTTCACTAGTTCATACTTCCATATCTCTTCCAAATTTGTTATGTATGGTGTGTTTTAACTATGTTGGATATCACTTCTTTCATTTTTGTTTTCTTTGTTATCTCTAAGAACGGTATTATTCTGGACCCAATGATAGATTATTTTGATGACAAGTTATTGATAATTGGTGAATTTTTTGTTTGTTCGTTTGCTTGTTTTTCATGGCCTATGTGTCTCTAGTATCGTCTTATGCCTGTTCTTTCAAGGTCTTTGCTATCATCTCATGACTGTACTCCTCCATTCTGCCTTTTTTCCTAGGGTCTTTGGCAATTCATTCTATGAACTATGACTAATTTTTATTACCCATGGACTACGGAAGAAAATCAACATCATAGTAACAGTGGCATTATGCTACACAACTATTCAAAGGTTAGCTAAAACTAAAACAGATTAAGTAATACTTACATGGTGGATAAGCAGTTGTTTCTGTTAAGGGAGATAAAAAGAATGAAGTCACGTCCTCCAGCTGCTCTATCCCAGCACTGCTCCTGCCCAGTTTCCAGGGCCCAGATTGGTTCCCAGGGTTTCAGGGTCTCTGCTCAGGCTAAAGGACACAGCTGCTGCTTTCCCCTTTGCAGGTTCAACCAGTAGCAAAACTGAGCCTGTACCCAAAGATAGAGGCAGGGGGCAGAAGACTTCACTCACTCTGGTAGCTCACGCCATGACTTTACTCACTCCATTTCCTGGCACCACTGGCCAGGGGCATCCACATACTCCATCTGACTCCAGTAATTGGCACCCAGTCCACTTATACCACTCAACCCAGGAACTGGCAAACTGGGCTTAAAGCCTATAAGACCATTCCAGGTCCAGGGAGCTATAGTCCCTCTGGGTACTGACACTAGGACAATCACTTACTCCAGTAGCTGGCACCACAGCACACAGGGCTCAACTCCCAGCCTGACTCCAGCAGCTGTCACCAATTCCACTCACACACACAGGCCCCACCAGTGACAGATACTAAGACTCCTGCACTTGATACTGTAACTAGCACCACAATACATGGGTGCCAGCTCCCCAGCCTGCCTCCAGGAGTTGTAACCCATCCTCACTCACACATACACTGGTCTCACCAATACCTAGTACACAGTCCTTGCAGCACACATACACATGGAAGAGAGGGTGCAAACACACAGAAAGAGTTAACAAAGAATTTGATGAGAAAATATAAGATAGGACAGACTACAGTGATCAAGAAATGGCCTTAGCCAGACAAGCATACTCACCAGCCCCATTTTACACACAACCAGCTCTTCCATACCCTCTTATGTTATAGATTGTTCAGGAGCCAATTGCATAAATTTGCAATTATAAATTTGTTAGTAAGCACAACAAGCAAAACAGCGCTGGGCGGCCGGGGAATCTGTGCTCCACTAACGGCGCGCAACCCCCTCACCCCCGTAAGAGTCCCAGTTTTATCTTCTTGCAGTTCTGAGATGACGTGTCACATTCCAGCATGTTCTGGTATCATCTGCGGCTGCGCATCCTGTTGCTAGGGGGTCTTTTTTCTTCCCTCTGGTGGTCGTGGGGAAGAAGACCGCAGTCTTCCTCTGCGTTGTGACTGATCCTCTTCCTTATTTGGTCTTTTCCCACCAGTTTATCAATCCGCTGTCTGCACAACATTCTCTCAACCGCTACCTTGGTACAGCCTGTTTTCTCAGCAGGATATCACAACATTTGTTGCTGTCTTGAGAACTTCAATGCATTAATTGTTCTCTGTATCTAACAACTGTACAGGACTGTTACAGCCTTTACAAACCTCCTTATTAATTTGTTTAGACAAAGGACAACAAACAAACATTTATTATCTATTACACCTTATGCGTATTTACTCCCTTTGTTCCCTTTGGGTTTGCACAGCTCAGCAGTCCCCTACACCCACCCAGTTCACCCCACTGCCCTAGCTTATAATCTTATCAGATGCAAAGTCCTGATTAATCTTCCTGGAAGCAGCACCTGCATCTTGTTAGTCCACTGGGAGATTTGTTTCCTGCCATTTTCTCCAGTTTTACTTTGTCAGGTGTGTGTCTCAGCATTTTACTTATTGCTTCCCTTTTTTTACTTTTTATCATCCCAACCCAGAAATCCTTAATCAGTCAATTGTGCTTGAGTCAACATTCCCACATTTGGTTTCTTTCCTTACCTACTAGTACTATTGACCAGGTTGGTATCTGATCGTTTCCTAACAAAGAAGTCCTCAGCCAGATAAGTCTGGTGGAATAAACATTCTTAGATTCTCACATGCCCTCTTTGATTAGCATGACTAACCAGACTTAGTTCCTATCGATTCCATTTCTTCTTATCTTTTGTTAAATTGGAAAAGGTTCTTGAACAGATACCCTTAAAGGAATAGATACTCTCCTTCTACATATTGTTATTTTATTTTTCAGCTAAGCAAAATAAAATAGAGCTCCAGACAAACCTTATAACAAGTACAGAAAAACAAACAAACAGAAATAATAATAATAATAATAATAATTTAAAAAAAAAAAAAAAAAAAAAAAAAAAAAAAAAAGGTTCAACAAGGTCCAGTCCTGAAGTGTGAGAGAGCTAATACAGTCTATAAAACCATTATTAGAAGTGGTTCAAGCTTATTTATGACTTTATGATCTGCCTTGTACCCAGTTGTGTTTTGTAATGTTGCTTAGCATAATCATATAAAAATAATAAGGCTATAATAACGATACCCAGCAGCTACCTATCAGACAGAATGAGATGGCTAGCACTCAGCTGTAAACACACATCTGAATAAGTTGAAACAAAGCAGATCACAGAAATCAGAGTGATTCTGTTTTAGCCTATGGAAAGGGTAACTTATTATTCAGACTAGACTGATCCTGACCCATGGATAAGTGTTTACAAATACCAGTGATGCACACTGGAGTCTGGGACACAGAAAAGATAACTCTTTTGTGTTTTGGCTTCCTTCAGCCTGGCTCCCCTGAGCCTCATTATCTCAATCTTGCAAATTATGAATTGCTCATGGTATCTTATGTCTAGTGATTTACTAGTATGTTTGCTTAATAATTGTTTATCAGTTGTTAAAGATAGATTAACAGTTAATCAAATGTAACAAATAAATGCTTATTTAACATCCTGAGGTTTGGTTGATGTCTCAGTTGCCCAGATTTTTTTCATCACAGTGGTCCCCAATTCCCTATATTGTCAATTTCAACAGCAGTAACTTTTCTTGAACAACGGGCTTACAAAAGCTTATTCCCTGCTGTGCCATTAATGAGGGAATATGTAGCAAGAAATCATAAATAGTCATCACAACAGGTAAGAATTAGAATCTAGGAAGAATTCTTCACTGGAGAAATAGTCTTCTAGGATCCTGCAGCAGAGATACAAAAATTGAATGATCACTGGATCAATAAACCCATGTCCCATTAGAGATTTCCTTGTTTGGCCTTTCTATTACAGTTTTTATGATTCTTTTTCTTCTCAGCAGAAAGCTATGATTCCCCTGACTGCTACCAGAAAACAAATATCAGCTTTTGCACTTATGGACAGACAAAAATGTTTTGAAGAGATATTTGAAAAGGAAAGTGTCTAAAATATCGTGTCATAGAAATGCTAATTAGAATCTTCTCTTATGTCTCAAGATAAGCCTTTGCCAGAATAATAATGAATATATAAGTGATATATGCAAGAATACTAGAATTTTGCAACTATCAGTTAGAGTTTATAACAGATGTAGAAAGGGAATGGTGAACTAAAAGCCCAAGTTTTTTTTTATTTTTTTTTTTTTTTTTTTTTTTTTTTCCTTTCTTCTTCAGGTAACCGGAATATTACATCATCTTTCCAATATAACATGCCTACTTAAAAAAAAAAAAAAAAAAAAAAAAAAAAAAAAA
>CM021765.1:158487868-158502979 GCA_011076525.1 Nettapus auritus
CCCCCCCCCCCCCCCCCCCCCCCCAAATGCTCCACCTGCCCAACCTGCAAAGGTGCCCTTAAACAACAGGTTTGAGGCCCTGGAGCTCGGGGGAGCGGTGGATGAGGGTGTGGAAGGAAGTTTAACCAGGAAGCCTAGGGCGAGGAAGTCTGCTCCACGCCTCAAGACTGCTTCCACCAAAAAGGAAAGAAGGGTGATCGTTGTGGGCGACTCCATTCTCAGGGGAACGGAGGGCCCTATCTGTCGGCCTGACCCTACCCGTAGGGAGGTCTGCTGCCTCCCTGGGGCCAGGGTCAGGGATGTTGCCAGAAAGATTCCCAGCCTGGTTCACCCCTCCGATTACTACCCACTACTGACAGTCCAGGCTGGCAGTGATAACATTGATGAGAGAAGCCTGAAGGCTACCAAACGGGACTTCAGGGGCCTGGGACGGTTAGTGGACGGAGCGGGAGTACAGGTGGTGTTTTCGTCCATTCCTACAGTGGCAGGGAGGGGTTCAGAGAGGACACGGAAAGCCCACATGATAAACACATGGCTTAGAGGCTGGTGCCAACACAAAAGTTTTGGGTTCTTCGACCACGGGGCGTTATACTCGGCACCCGACCTGATGGCTGCAGACGGGTCCCAGCTGTCCCCTAGGGGAAAATGGATCCTGGCCCAGGAGCTGGCAGGGCTCATTGAGAGGGCTTTAAACTAGGTAAGAAGGGAGACGGGGATGAAACAAAGCTTGTTGGAGGTGTGCCAGGGGGAACAGTGGCTAGGCTGGGGGGAAGGCACAGGCTCAGCTGAAGTGCATCTACACTAATGCAAGCAGCATGGGCAACAAGCAGGAGGAGCTGGAAGCCATTGTGCAGCACGCAGGCTATGACTTGGTTGCCATCACGGAAACGTGGTGGGACCACTCTCATGACTGGAGCGCTGCAGTGTCTGGCTATAGGCTCTTCAGAAGGGAGAGGCAGCATGGAAGGGGTGGTGGAGTGGATTAGGTTCAGCACAAAAGGCCAACAAGGCAAGCATCCTGATGGTGGTCTGTTATGGACCGCTGAACCAGGATGAGGGGGTGGACGAGGGGTTCTACAGACAGCTGGCAGAGGTTGCAAAATCGTCGGCGCTTGTTCTTGTGGGCGACTTTAACTTCCCAGACATATCCTGGAAGCACAACACAGCCCAGAGAAAGAAGTCTAGGAGGTTTCTTGACAGCGTGGAAGATAACTTCCTGACGCAGACTGTTGGCGAGCCTACCAGGGGAGGTGCCCCGCTAGACCTTCTGTTCACTAACAGAGAAGGACTGGTGGGAGATGTGGTGTCGGGGGCTGTCTTGGGCAGAGTGACCACAAAATGTTGGAGTTCTCGATACTTGGCGGAGTCAGGAAGGGGACCAGTAAGACCTCTGTCTTGGACTTCTGGAGGGCTGACTTTGAGCTGTTCAGAACACTGGTTGACGGAGTCCCTTGAGAGGTGGTTCTGAAGGACAGAGGAGCCCAGGAAGGCTGGGCGCTCTTCAAGAAAGAAATCCTAATGGCTCAGGAGCGGTCTGTCCCCACATGTGCCCCAAGATGAGCTGGCGTGGAAGAAGACCGGCCTGGCTGAACAGAGAGTTGTGGCTCGAGCTTAGGAGAAAAAAGGGGTTTATAATCTTTGGTAAAGAGGGTGGGCCAGTCAAGGGGACTACAAGGATGTTGCGAGGCGGTGCAGGGACAAAATTAGAAAGGCCAAAGCTCATCTGGAGCTCAATCTGGCTACTGCTGTTAAAGACAAGAAAAAATGTTTTTATAAATACATCAATACCAAAAGGAGGACTAAGGAGAATCTCCACCCTTTACTGGATGCGGGGGGAAACTTAGTTACCAGAGCTGAGGAAAAAGCCTAGGTGCTTAATGCCTTCTTTGCCTCAGTCTTTAGCAGCAAAACCAGTTGCTCTCTGGACGCCCAGGACCCTGAGCTGGTGGAAAGGGATGGGGAGCAGAATGTGGTCCCCACAATCCACGAGGAAATGGTTGGCAACCTGCTACAGCATTTGGACGTACGCAAGTTGATGGGATCCACCCGAGGGTACTGGGAGAACTGGCGGAAGAGCTGGCCAAGCCGCTTTCCATTATTTATCGGCAGTCCTGGTTATCGGGGGAGGTCCCACTTGACTGGTGGATAGCAAACGTGGCGCCCATCTACAAGAAGGGCCGGAGGTTAGACCCGGGGAACTACAGGCCTGTTAGTTTAACATCAGTGCCAGGGAAGCTCATGGAGCAGATTATCCTGGGCGTCATCATGTGGCACGTGCAGGGAAAGCAGGCGATCAGGCCTAGTCAGCATGGCTTTATGAAGGGTGGGTCCTGCTTGACGAACCTGATCTCCTTCTATGACAAGGTGACAGGCTTAGTGGATGAGGGAAAGGCTGTGGATGTGGTCTACCTTGACTTCAGTAAGGCATTTTATACCATTCCGCACAGCATTCTCCTCAGGAAACTGGCTGCTCATGGCTTGGACTGGCTCACGCTTCGTTGGGTTAAGAGCTGGCTGGATGGCCAGGCCCAGAGAGTCTTAGTGAATGGAGTCAAATCCAGTTGGAGGCCGGTCACTAGTGGAGTCCCCCAGGGCTTGGTACTGGGGCCAGTCCTCTTTAACATCTTCATCGATGATCTGGATGAGGGGACGACACCAAGTTAGGTGTGTTTGTCGACCTGCTCGAGGGTAGGAAGGCTCTGCAAGATGATCTGGATAGGCTGGACCAATGGGCCAAGGCCAACGGTATGAAGTTCAACAAGGCCAAGTGCCGGGTTCTGCACCTGGGGCACAACAACCCCAAACAGAGCTACAGGCTGGGAGATGTGTGGTTGGAAAGCTGCCTGTCAGAGAAGGACCTGGGAGTTTTGGTTGACAGTCGGCTGAATATGAGGCAGCAGTGTGCTCAGGCGGCCAAGAAGACCAACAGCATCCTGGCTTGCATAAGAAACAGCGTGGCCAGCAGGTCCAGGGATGTGATTGTCCCCCTGTACTCGGCTCTGGTGAGGCCACACCTCTAGTAATGTGTTCACTTCTGGGCCCCTCACTACCAGAAGGATATGGAGGTGCTTGAGCGAGTCCAGAGAAGGGCTACGAAGCTGGTGACGGGTCTGGAGAACAAGTCTTACGAGGAGCGGCTGAGGGAGCTGGGACTATTTAGCCTGGAGAAGAGGAGGCTCAGGGGTGACCTTATGGCACTTTACAGGTACCTGAAAGGAGGCTGTAGCGAGGTGGCGGTTGGTCTGTTCTCCCACGTGCATGGTGACAGGACAAGGGGGAATGGGCTAAAGTTGCGCCAGGGGAGGTTTAGGTTGGATATTAGGAAGAACTTATTTACTGAAAGGGTTGTTGGTCACTGGAATAGGCTGCCCAGGGAAGTGGTTGAGTCACAGTCCCTGGAGGTCTTTAAAAGACGTTTAGATGTAGAGCTTAGGGATATGTTTTAGGGGATGATTTGTTAGTGTTAGGTCAGAGGTTGGACTTGGTGATCTTGTAGGTCTCTTCCAACCTAGACTTTCTGTGATTCTGTGATTCTGTGGGTTCTGTTTATCCTAGAGGAGAGAAAGCTCAGGGAGGATCTTATTAATGAATATAAATACCTGCAGGGAAAGTGCAGAGAGCGGAGCCAGACTCATTTCAGTGGTGCCCAGTGACAGGAAAGGGGGAATGATCACAAACAAAAACACAGGAGATTGTGTTTGAACATCAGAAAACATTTCTTGTGTGGGTGACTAAGCACTGGAACAGGTTGCCTACAAGAGGTTGTGGAGATCTCCTCCTTGGAGATCTTCAAAAGCCATCTGCTTGAACAGGGAGTTTGGGCCAGTATTTGTGATAACATTTTTACAATATTGTATTGGGTTTATGTGGTAAGGCTTTAATATCTGGGGGCTGCAGGAGTGGCTTCTGTGACAAGAGTCAGAAGCTGTCTCATGTTAGATAAAGGCCAGTTTCAGCCAGTTTCAAAGGGCCCCATCGCTGTCCAGAGCTGAGCCAATAAGCAAAGCTGTTTGCACCTCTGTGAGAGCACATTTAAGAAAAGGAGGAAAGAAAAACAAACAAATAATAATAATAATAATAAACTGTTGCAAAATATCAGCTAGGAGAGTGGAGAGTGTCCCCTGTTCTGATTGCTTGGAGAGATGTTCATGAGTCACATGAAGAGTGAGATTACACAGTAAGATTAAGACACAAAAAAGGTCAAACATTGTCCTCCAGTCTATTACTTTTGTATAAAAATATCAAGAGAAGTGAGAGTTAAGAAAGGAGAAGTGATAGAAAAGGTACCAAAATATAAGTGAAGGTGTTTTATAGCTTGCAAGAGACAAGACACCACCATGAATTCAGCAGTGTCCCGTCGGGCCACTGTCTTCAAAGATGCAGTGGGGAGGGTTCCTCATGTCTTGAAAAGGCACTCTCATTTTATAATGTCCCCTCATCTTTTTACCTGGTTTACAAGGTAACAACAGCTCATATCTAGTACATCACTATGCATGTTCTTATTTCCAATTGGTCGAGACTGCTGCCACTGGGCAGGGAGACCCCCCAATATCACATGCCTCTCACATACCATACTATCAGCCACCAGCCAATCAAGAAAGGATGTGCTAGCTACAGGGATAGGTTGGTCTGTGTTGCTAGGCAGGAAACTCTGCAAACAAGTTTTGCGACAGAACCTAAATGCTGTCTTCCGCAGAGTGAGAAACAGCCCTGCAGACACCAAGGTCAGTTCAGAAGGAGGGCTGGAGGTGCTCCACATGCTGGAGCAGAAGTTTCCCTGTGGTCTGTGGAGAGGCCCCTGGTGGAGCAGGCTGTCCCCCTGCAGCCCATAGGTCCTACAGTGGTGCAGATCTCCACATGGCAGCTCCACATGGCAGCTCACTTCTCCATAATGGAGAAGGTGGATCTGGCCTGCAGGAGGCTGCAGCTCATGGAGAGCCCCTGCTGGAGCAGACTCTGAGCCAGATCTGTAACCCATAGAGCTATGCAGGAGCAGGTGATCTGGCAGCACCTGCCACCCGTGGGGGACCAATGTTGGAACAGTTTGCTCCTGACGGATGGACCCCATGGTATTGACGCATGTGGGAACAGTTCTTGAAGAGCTGTTACCTGTGGGAAGCCCATGCAGGATCAGTTAGGGAAGGACAGAATCCTGCTGGAGCAGGGGCAGTGAGTAACCGAGAAGGAGCAGCAGAGAGAAAGTTCTATAAACTGACCACAACCCCCATTCTTCTGTTCCCCTGTGTTACTTGGGGGGAGGAGGTGGAAGAAGGTGGATGGAGGTTTTTTTTAGTTCAAGGGGAGTTTCGTTAGTTTAGGGGAGGAGAAGGGGTGTGGGGGGTAAATTTTTGTCATTGTTTCTATCTTTACCTATTTTAATTGATTATTAAGTATAATAATTTTATCCATGCTAAGTCTGTTCTGCACATGTTGGCAATTGGTAAGCAATTTCACCATCTTTATCTTAACCTGCAAGGTTTTCCATCTTTTCTCCCTATGACCTGTTGAGGAACATGACAGAGAAGCTCTCACTGGCAGCCAACCAAGGATAATCCACTACTTACAAGAAAAAAACTTTAATTAACTGCATTATATTTCTTGTTACTCATTCCAGTGCACTCTGAGACAAATTAACAAAGTTCTAGTACAATTCCTTCTGCATATTTTGGAAAGTCTTGGAATCAAAGGGGACCATATTTAAAAATGAATTGGACTTGCATTAAATGAAGAGAGAACGTAGATCTACACTTTCCAATTTTGGAAAGGATATGCTCAGTTTTAGTGGAATCACTATGTTGCATGTATGAAATACAAGAGTAGGTACACAGCCTGAAATACTACCTAGCAATAAAGATGAATTGTCTACAGGATAAACTGAAAAATGTTATGATAACTTGGATTTTCATCAGTTTATGAGGAACTTTATTATTTCACCTATATCCCAATGAAAGTAAGTTATTTTATAACTTTGGGTGTAAATTAAATTATCAGCTAGATGCTAACTACATTTTGAATCTGATAATCATTAAACACTTGTCCATCTCTGTCACTAATTCATGATAAAGTAATTTAACTTCTTGTTCTGTATTAAAAGTGTGGTGGTTTTGCCCAGCTGAACTCCACCACAACCACTCTCTTATTCCACGTCCTCAGAGGGAAAAGGGGAGAAAATATGATGGAAAAGGGTTCAACCATTGAGATAAGAATAGGGAGATCACTCACCAATCACCACCATGGGTAAAACAGACTCAGCATAGAGAGATTAATATAATTTGTTGCTTATCACTAACAGACTAGATCAGTGAGAAACTAAAAGCAAAATAAAAACACCTTCTCTCCCTCCACCCTCTTTCACCTCCTCTCCCTGAGTGGCATAGGGGAATGGGGACTGGGGAATGGGGGGCTGTGGTCAGTCTATAGTGCTCCTCTGCCGCTCCTTCACAATTACTCTCTTCCCCTGCTCCACATGCGTTCCCTACCACGGGATGCTGTCCTTCCCAAACGGATCCTTCATGGGTGTCCCAAAGGCAGCAGCTCTTCTGGAGATGCTCCAATATGCATCTGTACCACAGGATGCATCCATCAGTAGAAAACTGCTCCAATGTGGACCCCCGTGCTTCTGCATGGCTCCTCTACACAGGCTGATGATCCAGCCCAGAGTTTGCTCCTGCATAGGTCACAGCCTCCTTCAGGACAAATCCACCTGCTCCACCATGGGCTTCTCCACAGTGTGGATATCAGTTCTGCCATGGTACCCCCATGGGCTTCAAGGGTACAAACTGCTCTGCTATGGGCCTCTCCACAGTCTGCAACGGTTCTTTATCTCCAGCACCTGGAGCACCTCCTGCCCTCCTTCTGCACTGACCTTGGTGTCTGCGGGCCTGGTTCTCACTCCTCACTCTCCCAAGTGTTGTTGTGCAGCAGTTTTGTTGTTATTGTTGTTGTTGTTCTTTGTTTGTTTTTAAATCTGTGCAAACAGAAGCACAACCAGTGTCGCTCATTGTCTTGGCTCTGGCATAAGCGGGTCACTTTGGAGCCAGTTGGAACTGGCTCTGATCTGACATACAGCAGCTTCTGGACTTCTCACAGAAGCCACCCCTGCAGCCCCCTGCTACTAAATCATTGTCATGTAAACCCAATCAAGCAAGGAATGTATTTTATACCAAATTTATTCACCACTTTTTATTTGTTGTGTTAACTACTGGGCATTTTAGAAATATATATATATGTATTTACATATATATTATTCTGCACATGGTAATTTATGCATGAGTCTTCTACAGGACCGATAAAATTACACAGATAGTGATTTAACATTCAATTTTTGTTACAGTGGCACCTTTTATAATGCCCTCTGGGAACTGTTTTGCTTTTAAAACACATATGTTGGTAAAAGATGATTCATATGACCTAGCTGTCTGAATTCTTAATGTTTCCTTATAAAACTATGTGGCACTTTCTTTCTCTTTAGATAAATCAGGCTGCTCTGCAGTTTTAATGTAAGTAAAAATTAGGAGTAACACATAACATCACACATCACATTTCAGAATAATATAGCACTTTATTATACATAATTATACATAATATACATAATTATACATATACATATATATACATATTATACATAATATACATTATAGCACTTTATTATACATAAAGTATAATCAATTCAATCTTTAATTAATTCAAAGTATTAATAATTGTTCCACAGGAAGAACAAGTAATAGCATACAAAGGATTGCTTGAACAAGAGCATTAGGGGAGTAGAATGTGACAATTGCATAAATAAAACATTTCAGTATTTTTTATATTACTTAGCATATAAAATGCACATTTAACAAACTTTCAGCAAAAATGAGTATCATTTGATACCCAACCCTCTCAGATTCCTTTCCTTCCCATCTCTTTCTTTCCTTTTCCCCTTCCCTTCCCCTCCACTTCCCACTTCCCCTTTGTTTTCCACTTCCACTTCTCTTTCCACTTCCTCTTCCCCTTCCACTTCCCCTTCATTTTCTCCTTCCCTTTCTCCTGTTTCCCCTTTCCATTCTCCCATTTCCCTTTCCTCTTCCCTTTCTCCTGTTTCCCCTTCCTTTTCTCTTGTTTCATTAATATGGAAATTACTGCTGCAGTTTTGAATCATAATTCCGTTCCTGACATTCTAGTAATTTGTATAATTGTGAAAAATTACAAACAATTTTAGTATTTCAAATCAAATGTGTTATTTTCAAGTATGTCTATTTCCCATTTTCCCATTGTCCCAAATGATACATCAATAATGTGGTATTGTCATAAATTTCATTACCAAGAATCTGTTTCCACAGAAAAATCACTGACACTTAAAAAATAAGGAAAAAATAAATGAACTTCCAGATCTAAATCTGGCAATCTGTAAAACTGCTTATTGTATTTTATAATGCATATGGATTCGTGTAGATTGCTGAACCAATATCTTAATATTAGTGGAAGCTGTAACGAGTATCCATTGTTTTCAGCTACAATAATATTCTACTGTGAGAGTTACCTAACACAACATCTGCATAGATAATTGACCATAATTAACTCTGTAACAGTATATAAATAATAATTAATTTTTTGATATGTTTTGTCACATGACTATGTTCTTCACTGAAAATCTTGACAAATACTGTAGTATGGAATGCAGCATAAAGTGATTTTATAATATTGTGTAAGAGACAGCCAAACTATTAAATTTATTATGGAATGACTTATTATTTTTTTATATCTTATATTGAATGACATATATATATAATGGAAAATATTAACTATATGGTATTCTAAATAAAACAAAACATTTCTTTTAAACAAAGTATATTCATAAAATTTCTCATTTTTCTCCATAAATGTGTCATCTGTATATGTCTATTTATCTGTCTCTGTCTCTTCTACCTGTCTTGTCTCTGTCTATCTATCCACCTACCTATCTATCTATTTCTTCTTTTTACACATATACAAATCTACCTAAGTAATTCATATAATCTGGGGTAATCTCCATGTTTATCTACTATACCGTTATTAATGTTCGTCATCTACCTTCATTAAGAGTAGAAAACTTTCTTTAAAATTCAAATTAAAATATGAGTGATACACTTTGTATTCACTTTTTCATCACACATTCAGCACATATGTGATCTGCAAGAAAATAGCTCTTCTAGTTTAGTTTTTTCATGGACAGTCTGTCACCTGAGTTAATATAAGAATACAGTAATATTTAATAGTTAAAAATGTTGCAAAGCCAACATTAAAGTACATCTCCTATCTTTACAACAGTACATTAAAAAAATGTTTCAAAGGATCTACTTCAGTCCGCATTTCATCATTGGAGCTTACTTCTGAAAGTCTTTTGAAATTCTGTGGAAATGAATTTGTAGACCAACTTGTATTAATTATTTTTAAAGAAAGCTAAATACAAGGGAAAGGCAGGATAAGTCACTATTGAGTTAGGGTACTATGCAGAATATATGCCGTTTCTAGAGTCTCTTTCATTAACTATTTTACACTGATCATTCCTGCATCTGACTTACCAGTCATCGTAATTTCTTTGACAACGAGGCATTTTTATGTATTTCCTAGTTTAGAAAGCTACTATTGCTTCATTTAAGTAAAGAAGACATCACTGAAAGAGTTTTTCTCACATATTGTTGTTAAAACTGGATATCACATGTTTAATATTAATCTTCATCAATTCATATTATGATGGAGATTGTGTTTCTAAATGTTTTATCCGAATAGGAAAACAGATATAAATTAAATATATTTTAAAAATATTTTAATTGTTGTTGAAGATTGCATAAGTTGAATAAGTGGAGATACAAGCCTGTGGAATTTTTGTTTGCTGTTTTTTTGATGTCAGTGGTTTTCTGTATGCCAGCAGAAAACATTTTCTGTTTTTTTTTTTTTTTTTTTTTTTTTTTTTTCCTTTTTAGCTGTGATTATTATTATTATATTATAATTTAGAAATGCAAAAGGACAAGTCTTAGTATCTTAATGGAAGATGGACTGAGAGGAGACTAAAAGCTCTGAGGGATAGTAGGAAAGAAAAAAACAAAACAAAACAAAACAAAACAAAAAAAACATTCAAAAGCTTCTCTCAATCTTACACTGTCATCTTAAGCCAATCTGAGTTCAGATTTCATCTATTATTGAGTAATAAGTAAATAATAGCAAGGAAAGTCTGAAACATTTGATAATATATGAAAAACAGGCTACTAGTTAAAGTAGCAGGCATAACCACAGTGGCAGGGTGCAGTCTGATGTTCTACTTAGTGTTTTTGTGGAGGTTGATTACAGAATTGCTCTATTTCTTTAACACTCAGAAAAGATCAGTGTGATAATTGAACGTGCATAATTTATCTGGGCAAGATATTTTCAAGACATGAAGTCATAGGAAATGATGAAAAAGAAATACAGAATTTAAAAGGTACTTTAAGAAACTGGTTATCTACATGTCCTTTTCAGATTTACCTAGTTTTGTTCAGAGACAAGTTTTCATGGCACTTGAACTTTTCTTTCAAAAAGAACAGAAGAAGATGTGGCATCACCTCAAAGGTAAATGTATTAAATAGAAATATCAGAGCTTTAGGCAAGAATGGTTGAGATCAATATTCCACTTTTTTTTTGCTAAGTATTATAAACCCTGCTCAACTGTATAGCTTTCACTGAGTTACTCTCAATACTTCTTGCAAATCTCACTATGTGAAATAACAAAATATTTTGTGGAACATTTGAGGATTTATCTGAGCCTGGACTTTCCTATTGAAACATTTCTCTGTATTAACCTCCAGTTATCCAGATCATAAAACTTTAAGGAACATATCACTGTTTTTCTCAGGACTTCACTACTAAGTTTTTTGTTTGCTTTTCTGTTAGTTTGTTTTTGATTTCTTTTGTTTGTTGTGTTTTGTTTTTTCCTTCTTTTCCCTGGAAACAGAATATAGTAGAGTGGCTAATGCACAGTCAGCCTTAGGGACAACTCTTATGCTGAAAATAATGGAATCCATCCCCACCAAAGATTTATAATCTTTGGTAAAAACTTCTTACTTCTAAAGTTTTGTTGTTGGTGTTGTTGTTGTAGTTGTTTTCTTTCAATAGGCATTGGACGGTGTCAAGTCCTGCATCACAGCGCACCAGATCAGAAAATGTAGAAATTTAAATATGCAACATATTCAGGGGTTTAAATATTTAAATATGCAACAGCAGGGGTTCCTTGAATAAATCAAAGTTGTTGAAATAGACATAGAACAATGAGCTGAATAAGAAAGTGATTTGTAGGAGAAAGCAAGAGATCCCAGTGTCTCAGATCCTGTAGTTTCAGTTGTGAGGTGTGGTGAGAAATTATTGTGTAAGTATACTTGCATACTTGCATGCTTGCATACATACATATGACTTCAACCTTCCTTTTCATAAAGAAATAAAAGGAAGATCTTTTTGTACTGAAAAGCAGGTTCAATATAATGACTTTTGAAAAATAAATGGTAATCAACCTTCTGTCATCGCTCTTGTCAACAACAAAAACAAATCTGAGATACTTAAAAAGCAAGCTCAGACTTCATCAGAAGTGATTCTGCTGAAAATTGTGATTGACGGCCAATGTACGTAGGGAAGAGTCTTTGTTGTCCTCCTTGTTTGCTCCTGCAAATGTGAACAGGGAGTATCCAAGAATGTCATCTGAATCTTTTAAATCAGGAACTTTAGAGGCAGTGTTTCACAAAATATCTAAGGATTCATCATTAATACATCATTATATCTTTCCTGAATTTGAGGGGACATCAAAAACTAATCAGAATGTATTATTGAACTGTATGTACACTGCCTATAAAGACTATATTAAGGGAAGGCTCCCTACAGCTTTTACTCAGGAGTAATTTTTGAACTGAGGTTGTCACACCTAATCCCTGTCTGAGCCACACTTAAGCTGAATTGCTGCTATGTCCATGCAAGCCACATACCCTTTTGAATCAGATTTTACCTTGATCAACAGTCTCTTCCCTTCCCTTCCCTTCCCTTCCCTTCCCTTCCCTTCCCTTCCCTTCCCTTCCCTTCCCTTCCCTTATCTCCCCCCCCTCCTTTTTTTTTTCTTCTTTGTCTTTGTTATTAAACTGTCCTTATCTCAGCTCATGAGTTCTTATACCTTTCAATTTTCTACCCCATCCTACTGCAGGGTGGGCAAACAGCAATGTGGTGTGGCACTACAAGTGGCACCACAAATGTTCAGTCTTTTGAATGATAGACAATTTTCTTGCCTTTTTACTTTCTTTACTCACATCATGCTAGATGTGGATATACTGTACGAATCACTAAAGATGGGAAATACAGGCATATTAAAGGTGAATAATGTAATAACAAATTTCAGAAATGTTATTATAAGTAACCTAGAGCAACCCAATAAATTGGTAGCTCTTTTCATAAACAACCTGTCATGTAATACATTTTTAAATAACTTTACTGTACCAGCAATTAATCAACACTTGCTTATTAAATTCTGTTAAAATCATACAACCTTGTTATTTACAAAATAAATCCTAGATTGCTGCTACATTAAAGTTGTGTAAAAATCTATTCCGTGATGCAACCTCACTTACACTTCAATGAAAGCAGGAGGAGTAATACAGACGGTCTTTAGCTGATTAATGAAGAATACCTGTGACACAGTAATTATCCACATGGCAAACGGAGACTGATGAAGAATTTATGTACCCTTTTACTGGATGAATCAAATACTTCAGTCAAATGTTATATTTGTAGGAAAAAATAAATTGAAGATACATGAGTATTTTATACAGGCACATAGCTCTAAAAAAGATTTAAAATCTGCATCACAGATGTTTCCTTTAAGTCAAAACAACATAATGTAAATTTTCAGTTAAATTAAAAAAAAAAAAAAATCCTTTAAATTATTATCACAACACCCATGAAAACATAGGAATAAGGAATTTTACTCTCTATACTGAAATGTGTGAAAGTGTATTTCAGAAACACAGTAGGTGCAGAACAACTCTGTGCTCTATTAGGGCTGTTGATAAACAATGAACTAGATACCTACCCTGAACTTCAGCACAAAGTCTATGTGCTTCTTGCAAGAACAGATGAACATCCCTTTTTTTATAGGAAACTGCCAGATGCTGGTAAGAAAAGCATACCTTTGTAAAGACTAATCCATTGTGAATAACTAGCCATTTACATGTATTGACTTCTTTTTCTGATTTCCAATGTACAAAAATAAATATTCCTGTTTTCTTAGCATTACTTCTGTATGAATAACCTGTACTGTTCTTGTTTTGTACGATATTTTTCTCTTAGACCTCCATGGTGTTATATGCATACACAAACACACAGAGGTCTACTACAGAATTTTTTGTAGTGCTAAAAGTGTTCTGTAGTGCTGAAAAGCATTAGACTTGCCACTGGCTGGAATATACTGCTGCAAAGGAGAAATGGAATATGCTCTGGATTTTCTAATTTAGAGTAAACATCAGCTGGCACTCTGAATCACAATAGTCAGTCACAGAGTATCACTCTTCCTGTCCTCATCCCAATTAGTATTTGATGACAAATTTCTTGATGCATGAAATACTGACCTCCAATAAAACTGAAATAAAAATTTCTATTGATTTCAATGAGGAATGGTTTTCAGCTCTGTTATAATGTTTGATCTATATGTTTCTGTCAGGTAGAGTCAGTATAGGGATTAGAAGTTATTTGAAAGTCAGAATTATCTGTAGCTTGCATAATATCTGACACTAGAAATTGTAAAATCATTGATTTTTCCAACAAACTTTTCTTAGTTAATTTTGAAGCATTATCATTACTTCTATTTTTTGCATAGAAAAAATAAATTAATTTTACATTATCCATATTTTATAGTTAATAGGAAATGAAATTACCTGTATATTTAATTTTAAAGTCTGTAATAAAATAAATTATATGTTTTAAGAACATATATAGTGGGAATATTTCTATAATTCTTAGAAAATAAATGTATACAATTTCTTCATGATACATAATTATTTTTGGAACTTCTGCCACTTAATAAATTGCATTTCATACATTTTATGGATAATCTATTCCATTTGTGCATGTTGAAGTGCACATAAAACTTCCAATTTCATCAGCAAAATTTGTTATATCTACCATTTAACAATATTTTATAAGCATGATACAAGAAATTAAAAGGTGTTGAAGAGCACTGTGATCCAATTAGACTTATACACATTGTCTGAATTATATAGATTTGAAAATAAAATAGAAATAAGCATAATTAATTCTGCGTGGTATCTTCATTTGTTTCCTGGAGTAATTATAATCTCAGTGCAGTCCAAAGCTTTTGGCTGAGGATCAGAATTTATTCAGTGTTTTGCTCCAACCATATTGTAGCAAAGTGAGGGTGCTAGATTCCTGCTCCTTAAGATCCCTCCTGAGAATTTATGTTCTGAGCAACATTACATCATGACTAAACTATCAGAAAAATGGTACATTTAAATATTCTGTACATATGCTTGAATAACTTCCAAGGTTCATAACCTTTGTCTGGAATCCAGAGCACAGAGAGTTTTATTTCTCTTGAAGGCAAATAGCTTTATATAATTCCCAGAACAGGGACTCTGCTCTCCATAACAGTGTGTTGGCTTGGATGCTCTGCCAGAAATTACATATTGGATTTGTTTCACCAACCTTTGAACATCTAGTATGTAGGCACCTGAAATAGTCACCTAGATTCTCTTTATAATCAATGAAGATAAATAGGAAATTCTATTCTTCCTTTAATCTGTTTTAGACAAATACCTCAGGAGGCAGTGAATCCTTGCCTATTAATCTTCTAAAACACATATTTGAAACTTCTGGGTTCTCATTGCTCCTCTGGGATAAATAATGCATTCTTGAGATTTATCTTAGGCATTTATAAAAAAAATATTTTTTACTGAGATTTGGGATGAGATGGCCACTTTTCCTTCTTCCCCCACTTTCTTCTTTCTCTCTTCAATACATTGGATAACAGAGGTAATTTATCACTTTTCTTTTTCTTTTTTTTCTTTTTCTTTTTCTTTTTCTTTTTCTTTTTCTTTTTCTTTTTCTTTTTCTTTTTCTTTTTCTTTT
>CM021765.1:158507929-158520908 GCA_011076525.1 Nettapus auritus
GGGGGTTATGGTCAGTCTACAGCACTTCTTCTCTGCCGCTCCTTCTTGGTCACTCTCGTCCCCTGTGCTGTGGGGTCCCACCCACGGGATGCAGTCCTTGCCAAACTGATCCAGCGTGGGCTGTCCACAGGCAGCAGCTCTTCAAGAACTGCTCCATATATGGGTCCGTACCACGGGGTCCATCCCTTTGGAGCAAACTGCTCCAACCTGGGTCCCCCACGGGCAGCAGCTCCTGCCGGGTCACCTGCTCCTGCGTGGTCTCCTCTCCACGGGCTGCAGGTCCGGCCCGGAATCTGCTCCGGCAGGGGTCTTCCACAGGCCGCAGTCTCCTTCGGGTCACAGGCTCCACCGTGGTCTCCTCCACAGGCTGCAGCATGGAACCCTGCTCCACCGTGGTACTCCATGGGCTGCAGGGGGACATCCTGCTTCACCATGGTCCTCACCACAGGCCGCAGGGGACTTCTGCTCCGGCGCCTGGAGCACCTCTCCCCCTCCTTCTTCACTGACCTTGGCGCCTGCAAGGCTGTTTCTCACTCCTCTCACCCTCCCAGCTGCTGAGTGGCGCAGCGGTTTTTTCCCTGTCTTAAATATGCTCTCACAGAGGCGCAAAACAACATCGCTTATTGGCTCAGCTCTGGTCAGCAGTGGGGCCCTTACCAAACATGGGGCAGCTTCTAGATCCTTCTCACAGAAGCCACCCCTATGGCCCCCCCTGCTACCAAAACCTTGCCATGTAAACCCACTACACTCTGGCACCAAAATGAAAGTGCCAACTTAAAATGTCAGTAGTGAACTTATTAGAAGGCTTGTAACTAAGCACTTTCCTCATTGGATTCTGCACTCCTGACATAGCAGAGAAAAGGAAGTAGATTCTAGAATACTGACCTTTCTGTTGAATAGGCCAGCTGTCTGTAGATCTGTAGATCTGTTTTTTATGACTTTTCAATGATAGTACATTGGGGAAAACAGGTCCTCAGTTCTGAGTAAAACCCCAAATAATTTATTATTGTAGAGAAAAGAGAGTATAGCAGCTTTTCATATTTTAGTTACAAATAATGTTAGTCTCTACTTTCTTTAAATTTTGTTTCATTAAACATATATTGCATATTAAACCACAATTGTAGTTTTTGCAAGTGGCAAATGTGGAATAATATCTGTTTAATATATGCAGGTGCAGCCCTACTGAAATCAGTCTTTATTCAAGGCCTGAATGTGTCCTAGTTTGAATCACAGAATCACAGAATGGGCAGGATTGGAAGGGACCTCTGAAGATCATCCAGTCCAATCCCTCTTTTGAGCAGGATCACCTAGAGCACATTGTGGAGGATGGCATCCAGGCAGGTTTTGGATAGCTCCAGAGAAGGAGACTCCACAAGCTCTCTGGGCAACCTGTTCCAGTGCTCTCTCACTGTCACAGTAAAGAAGTGCCCCCTCACATTCAGCCAGAACTTCCTCAGTTTGTGCCCATTGCCTCTCATCCTCTCGCTGGGCACAACTGAAAAGAGACCAGCTCCATCCTCTTGACAACCTCTTCTCAGATATTTATATACATTAATGGTGTCTCCCCTCAGTTTTCTCTTTTCCAGGTTAAACATACCCGGTTCTTTCTGCCCATCCTGGTACGGCAGGTGCTCCAGCCCTCTAATCATTTTAGTAGCCCTCCTCTGGACTTGTACTATGTCTCTATTGTACTATGTAGTGTACTATGTCCCTCTTGTACTGAGGAGCCCAGAACTGAAACAATACTCCCTGTGAGGCCTCATCAGGGCTGAGTAGAAGGGAAGGATCACCTCCCTTGACCTGCTGTCAACACTCTTCCAAATGCAGTCCAGGATACTCTTGGCCTTCCTGCCCAGAAGGACACATTGCTCATGGTCACCTTGCTGTCCACCGGGACTCCCAGGTTCTCCTCTGCAAAGCTGCTCACCAGCAGGTTAGCCCCCAGTCTCTATTAGTGTTTGGGGTTATTCCTCCCTAGGTGCAGGACCTTGCACTTGCCTTTCCTGAACTTTCTGAAGTTCCTTTCGGCTTAACCCTCCAGTCTGTCGAGGTTCCTCTGAATGGCAGCACAGCCCTCTGGGGTTCTCCAAACTTTGTGTCATCTGCAAACTTGCTGAGGGTGCACTGTGTTCCATCGTCCAGGTCATTGATGGGTAAATTGAACAAGACTGGACTCAGTACTGACCCCTGGAGGACACAGCTAGCTACAGGCCTCCAAGTAGATTCTGCATCACTAAGCTCAACTCTGAGCTCTGTTGTCCAGGCAACTGCCAATCTACCTCATCATCCACTTATCTAGGCCACATTTCCTAAGCTTGTCTATTAGGATGTTATGGGAGAGACATGTCAAAAGCCTTGCTGAAGTCAAGGTAGACCACATCCACCACTCTCCTCTCGTCTGTGCATCATAGAAGGGTATCAGATTGGTTAAGCATGATTTCCCCTTGGTGAATCCATGCTGACTATTCCTGATCACCTTCTTATCCTCCACATGCTTGGAGAAGACCTCCAGGATGAACTGTTCCATCACATACAGGCTGACTGGCCTGTACTTGCCAGGGTCCTCCTTCTTGCCTGCTTTGAAGACAGGAGTGATATTGGCTCTCTTCCAGTCCTTAGGCACCTGTCCTGTTCTCCATGATCTTTCAAAGATAATGGAGAGTTGTGTAGCAATAACATGAGCCAGCCCCTCTGCACCTGTGGGTACATTCCATCAGAGCCCATGAACTTATGGATGTCAAGTTTACTTATGATCTCTGATCTAATCCTTTTGGACCAAGGGAAAATCCTCCTTTCTCTGGACTTCCTCTCTTGTCTCCAGAGTGTGAGATTCCTGAGGGCTGATCTTAGAAGTAGAGATTAAAGAAAAAAAAAAAAAAAAAAAAAAAAAAAAAAAAAAAGACATTCAGCATAATTCAGAATAATTGTATGTACTAATGCATATCCATATTATCCTCAAAATAAATTTATAACTATATTATCCTCATTCCTTTTCTCCCAGGAAGGCCTAAAATACAACATTTTCTTATGTATATGAAATGCAGATTCATATTTTTCTTATATAGCCAATGTTTCAATTAAAGTTTGAAAATAGCAGTTCTGCAGAAGTAGATAATCACTTACCAGTTGAGGCATCAGTATCTTGGTAAATTTTTAAGAGAAAATGTCAGTTGAGTGTTTTGTTATTGCTTCAACTCTTGTTACAACAGCACATTTTCAAAATACATAATAGGATCACTGAATGGAATAGAAGCAAACCATAAAATTGCATAATAAAACCACAACACTAAAGCTGTGTTACTAACGTCACAAATAATACAACATTACTCTACAGATAATTCTGCAGCTATCAAATACAAGCATTCAAACAGTATTATCTGGTATTATTTTGCTTCAGGAATTACGTTATTTACTGATAAATGTATTAATAGCAAGAGTTTAGTAATAACAGGACTATACAGGAGTTGTGTTATCTTTTATTCTCGTAATATAACAAAATATAATCCCTTTATAAATCTTAATAACATTTATTGGTGTGCATACCAAACGTATTTTTATCCTGCTTTACACAGGCACAATACTTGACCATTTTCATAACAGGTATTTTAGACTTGATAATTTTGATGTGATTGGATAGGTAAGGAGAATGGGAGGACTCTTCAGAATACAAAAAGCTATATTGATGTGAAAATGCAGGGACAAAGAAAACACAGGCTAGTGATTTAAGCTATGTATATCAATTAATTTGTGATTCTTAAATGGCAAGAATAATAAAAATATTAACTTATAAATAATATTTTTATACTTCATGTAACTGTGCTGTATTGATAAGTCTCAATTCATCTGAGTCTGTTAGACAGATGCACCTTTATCAGATGTATATCAATGTGCTGGTCTCTCAAACAAAACGCATCAAATGAAAATGAATAGACTTTAATTTCTTCTGACACATAAGAAACATCTTGTGTTTCACCTTCAACAGCTTCAGAACAACTGTTTTTCTTTGACTGTGGCTTCAAAATTCAGATACACCACCATAAAATTTTCCAGGTATTTTATGATCAACTGAAGTGTTCTGATATACACATGTAGATTTCAAGAATGACTTCAAGAAACATGCAAGATTAAATAAATAAATAAATAAATAAAAAGTAGATTATCTGTAGGATTTTTGGATTTCTAATGGTTTTTCTTATCATCAGAATCATACAAAAATATGCACAGCCCCAATTCAGGGTAGACTTTAAAGTATTAAGTAGAGAAATAAAACTTTCAGACAACGTATTTAGTGAAATCAAATGTTATGTAGTGCAGGATGTGGTACAGAAGATGTGCAGATTCTGCAGAAGTCAAGAGTCAATAGTTATCCCCAAATATCACAAATGCAGAAAAATAATGTTTGCACTTTTGTTGTTGTTGTTGTTGTTTGTTTGTTTGTTTGCAATTAGTTTAACTCGTGTCCTAAGCAGTGTCTGATTTATTCAAAACGTTTTTACTCTGACCTCTTTCTACATTATGTTTTCTTGTTACTGTTTTTCATTTGAAAATAGATCAGCATGTTATGAAATGTCATTAAAGGTTCCTGCTCAGAGACATAAAATTTTAAGCTGGAGTTGAAAAGTGGGGTTATAGAATATTTCATATTTCAGAATATGAAAAAAATATTGCCAGTTGTACTTTCAGGCATATGGATTACCATTATACATGAACTTTATGTTTTTGATACAAGAATATGGTTTATCTACAGGAGAAGAAATAGATACATAAACAGTAGCTGCAGAAGGAAATGATTTCTTAGTTTAAAGTGCTAAAGAGAAATTAAAACATAAAAAATATACAAACTAAAAAAATATATATATAAAATATGGGTGTCTCTGGTTAATTTCTTAAAAAAAAAAAAAAAAAAAATGTTATTTGAAAAGCCTTGTCAGCTTAACTCTGAAATTCAGTGTTTGTCAAAACATAAGAGATAGATATTGAAGTTTGACTTTAAGATATCCCTAAAAACATTGTTATTTTACTCTGAACTGCAAATTTTAAGGTCTTAAAGCTGTGGAGTGGGTGTGATATGCTGAATTAATTGATGAATTGCTTGTTTGATTAAAGTATGATTAAACCAATTTATTTTTATTTCATATTCTATAAATGATAAATGACTCTAAAAATAGTTCTGTAATTAAGTTACACATACAGTAAATGAAGACATTAATGTTTAATTAACTAAGGTCTTAACTATAACATTTGAGGCTCTATTCATTATGGAAAATTTACAGCAGTTATGCTGGCCTAACATTTTTTTTCATGGAACATTTGTATCAAAGTTATTGTGTATGAAGAATTAGGTTAATTTCTGAATCTTGTTGTAAATTATACCTGCATCTGTACTAATGAATATTTACTTATTTCCATCACAGAAGATTCTGATGCTAAGTAGATTAGATAGTTATTGGATCAAATTAGTCTTGACCATGTCTCTACAACTACATTAGGAGCATGCTGAATTCATCTTCTATTGAGTAAAACTGAAAGAAAAAGTACATTCTGGTGAATATTTTTGAATGTGGTTCCATTGTAGTTCAGAATGACACTTAAGTATCCCTGTATTCTCTGTATTTGACTTTTAGTTGAACGTTTCATTTTGGTTTAGAGTCTTTATATTTGGACATAGAGTGTTGAAAAAATAAAAAATGAACAATTCGGTTTGGGAATTAAAAAATAATATAAAATATGAAGTCTGGAAAAGGGCATCTTGACAAAATTATTTTTAGATACACTCTGACTCTATACGTGTCATCATATCAACTACGAAAACCAACAAATAAGTGAAAGTGAATTCAGAGGGGAAAATGACAAAATTCCAGTAGAATTAACAGAAGATTTAAATATGACTTCAGATTCAGCGTTTAACAAGAAAAACAGATTTTAGAACCATAGACACATTACAAAATAAAAATAAAAATCTGAAAGCTCTTATCTGACTGAAAAATAATAGAATATAGATCTTTTTATTTCCACAGTTGCTACATGAGGTTCAGTAACACTGTAATCACATTAAAAATAGGCAAAAACATAAGCAAATAATTTTAGTTGATAATATAAATAAATAATTTAGCTTTGCTTCATGATTCACAAGTATGTGTTCACAAGTATATGTTGGTGTTCTCATGGGAATATATATTAAAAAATCCCTAGCATTTTAAAAGGGGTGGGAACATGACTACCAAAACAGGAGGGAAAAGAAAGGGGGGGGGGGAGGGGGATGTGAAATAGAAGATAAGAGATCATTTTCTAGAGTGAAGGGAGGTATGTACAGCTTGTGGAAAAACATGTATTGAAAGAAGGGAAAGAAAAAAGGGGAACGTAAGAAATAACGTAGGAGAAAAGCAAAAGAATCAACAAACAACAACAACAAACAAACAAAAAAGAAAACAAAAACCAAACCAAACAAACAAACAAACAAACAGAAGGTTAGATAAAGGTAGTTTTGGAAAAGAAGTGGCAATGTTCTCTGATACCTTGGGAAAGAGTTAGAGATGATGACCTAAGATAAATGAACACTGTAGCATTTGCAGGGTTGGTTTGGAGGTAGGCCTAGAATGGGCTGGAGAGGTGCAGTGGGAATTGTAGGTGAGAGTTTGGAGACCAGAGATCCAAATTTGAATCTTCAAGGATGCATTGTGCTATACTGAATAAATAAATAAATAAATAAATAAAATATATGGAGAGAGATCTGTATTGATAATCTGGCTCAGTTCAGAAAAAAATATTGAGCCAATTGGCCTAAAGAAAAGAGCTCAGCAGAATGAATCTTAGTGAAGTAACCATCTGCAAAGCGAAGTTGCAGTACTTGTGTAAAATATACTATATATATATATCAGTTTTACTTGCTTTTTATTACTTAATAGTCTAAGCCTATAGTTTTGTGTTTTTTTTTTTTTTTAGACTAATAAAGAGAAAAATAATATGCTACTGAAAATAGGCAGATATATCTTGAAATTAATTCCTTTAAATTAGTTCCTTTAGTAAGCCACATAAAAGTTAAACATCTGTCTCTTCAGAGCTGTTTTATTTTGTTGCTTGTAAATTTTTTTCATGTTTTCAAAATCTGTAGTATGAACTTAATACTAACTGTAAATCTTACAGTCAGGTCATTTCTTAACAATCCATTATTTCCATTCTCATTAGAAACAACATCTCAGTCACAACTGAGGAGAGTCATGTATGCTACGAGATCTCAGGGCAAATATGAAATCGTCCTTGTCAGTGGTCCATATGTGAACATCAGTGCAAGGATCTATAAAAATACTTCAACAATTGTATTTTTATACTTTCTATTTGATGTTCAATACTTATGACAATGTTAAACTATTTCATACTAATGAATCATTTCAGTTTAGAGCTCACATATTTTTGGTATTAAAACTTGGCGTATGAATTTTACTAGCCTACAGATAACATTTTTTTTCTTTCCTCACCTGAGCAGGAAAACAAAGATCTTATAATAATATTAGCAAAACAAAAATTAGTTTTGTCACAGACTTACAAATTGATATTGTAACATTTCCAAACTCAGCAAGTAAATATATAATATTAAACATTCCTCATCACATTACCATAAAATAAATTGACCACGAGCAACAACAGCATCATGAAGCTGATTACGGTAATGTATCCTTCCACTGTTTTGTGTTCAGAGTTACTTAGGAAAAAAAAAAAAAAAAAAAGTTTAGATGAAGCTGTTAACTATGCTTGTGCTGGTATTTCAGTTTCAATATTTATATTTCAAATAAATAAACCTTTTTTTTTTTTTTCAGGCTTTTTTAAAACCTTAAAATGGTTTAAAAAAAAAAAAAAAAAAAAAAAAAAAAAAGAGAGAGAAAAGATACAACTTTCTCTTTTCAAAAGGTGACAAAAGGAAGACAAGTCTTGGGATTACTGTAAATTCTAAAGTCAAAAAACCTTGGTAGCACTTATAAGATGGTTAAGAGAGGGCTTTGGTGTTGATTTGACCTGAATAAATGTTTATAGATACGTTACTTATTATATTGTGTTGTTTTTCATTGTTATTTACTTATAGACCTCTTGACTTGGAGTTTAAATCCTTCTACTTTGCAAATATTCACACACACATTAAGTTCCTATTTGAATAGTTTCATTGTATGTTTGGGGTGGTTCAGTAGGTTCAGCTGGTTCAGTAGGCAATCTGGGTAATCTCTACCATATCTCTCTGTAGCAGATATAAATGGTACCCCCTTCTCCCCACAGAACCTTTACCTCCAGCTCCCACTGAAAAGAGGACTGAAAGATTTTTCTTTGTTATTATTGGTAGTGATGGGTTTCTTTGTGTTGTGAACATTGATCAAATTACCCCAAGTAAGTACAAAGTCTACTGTGAATTCACTAGTGTCCTGAAGTGTGCCTATCACCACCACTTAAACTACCTGTAGCTTTTCTAAGGTTTTTTCTCTCTCACTTGGGATTATTGTATGCCAATCAACAACAAAGCACAGTACTCTCACAGAGCTGCTAATTCCCCTGATGTCATAACTAACTAATACTTATGGCTTACCAAAACTGTGCAGCAGTACATTAATAGTAATAATAATAATAATAATGAAAAAAAAGAACAGGGGAAACAACTTTGCTAGGGAACATGAGGGTTAGGTGGCTATGTTTCAGATCTTTTGGCATGTTTTTACACTTCTGTGGCTAGAAGCATGATGTGCATAGCTTAAGTGAATAATGGAGTTCTGACTACATCCTTGCTAATAGATGAAAACTGCCAGTAATTCACCTTTATCTTACATTGCATCTTACATCTTAGATTGGCACTAATATGATACAGAAGTAAATGATTTCAAAATACTGTGGACTGGAATAAACACAGAAAAACTCTAGATTTCTGAAAAACAAATCTACAACCAAAATGACAATTTACATTCAGAAAGAGATGTTGTTGTTTGGGTTGTTCTAATGCTGAAATTTCATCATAGACTATTTTTTTGCAATCCTGTTTATATCAAGTTCTTCCTAAAAAGAACTGTGTAAACCACTGATTGAAAAGAACACACATTAAACAGAAAACTCATTTTATCTCACAATCTAGATATATTTTACAAAAAGAATGGACAGTATATCAGAAGAAAGTGTACACTTCATGAAATTATTTTTTTTTATATGTAAAACAAACAAACAACAACAACAACAAAACCACTTATTTCAGAACTGTATTTCCTTCTGAGTACTTACTGGCTGTACTAAACATTTTCATAAGCACTTTAAGGTATTTAAGGATACCCATAGAAACAAAGAGCAATTAATTCTGATTTACAACAAATATCATATGTCTTCTAGGAAAAATTGTACCTGCCATTTTCCCGGATGGAAGTAACAGTACAATAAGTCAATAGAGAAAAGCTCAAACTGTTTCAAAAATGTTGTGAACTTTTTGATCATATTTTTCCTGGTGAATGTCATGCATTACAATTAATAATAACAACAACAATAATAATTTCTACTACTACTACTAAAAGAAAGGGGAGGGCAGTGGCTAGTTCAGTTCCCTAACAGTGGAAAATTCATTAAGCAATATATTTAAATTGACATGTCTCTACTAAAAGTGACTTACTCCTTACATTTTCATTTTCACTAAATATAATTTTCCTAACATATTTAAGAATGCCATAAATTAAACCAGGAAAATAAAAATAAAATCTAGGTATTTGCACTCAGTCATGCACAGTTCTCCACATATATTGAAGAAACTACACAGAACTATTTATCTGTATTACAAAACAAAACAAACAAACAAACAAAAGCTATTCAGTGAGGATTCATAGCTAGTACACAAATTAAATGCTATGTCTTACTCAAGTTTTGAGTAATTTTGGTTAATTTCTATACCCCTCATCCTTTAAAACAAATTAAAAAAAAAAAATCATTATATCAAGTAGCTCATGTTCAAAACATGTTTAAGAATATAGCTGAAGAATGGCCATAGAATGTCAATATTAAATATTCAGTTTCATGTGCAATGTCTGATAGAAACAATGCTGATTGAGAGTGGTAGGAACAGGACATATAAAATGATGCTTTCTTAGATGTGTACATTCTTTCAGACTGTAATGATTCGTGACTCAAGGTCATCCTGACACAGAGGTGATTTATATCTATTTAATAGATCTCAAAAGATTTTTCTTTAAAAATCTCTCCAAATCATCTTTTGAACACACATATAATTCTATCACTCAAAATGTCCTGTGACAAACAGCTCAATAGCTTAGCAATGCTTTTTGTTAAGAACTATTTGTTCTTGTTTGTTCTGAACCTGGCACCATAGGTCGTTCACTGGAAAAGAGAGTAAACAAATCTTTCCCACTCGGATAGACTAAAGGGGCCCTGCCACTGGCCAGACACAATTGGAAAGGGACAACTGGATTTACTGGACTGTGTGGATCTGATGGCCCGGCACACCAGAACTGCAGGAGTACAACGCTCTAGTGGACAGCGACACACACTGTACCCTAATGCCATCAGGCTACCAAGGGGCAGAACTCATCTGTATCCTTGGAGTGACAGGGGGATCCCAATAATTAATTGTAGTGGAGGCTGAAATGAGCCAAACAGGGAATGAGTGGAAAAAGCACCCCATTGCGACTTGCCCAGAGGCTCCATGCATTCTTTGCATAGACTACCTCAGGAGAGTTAGTCTAGGAGATAGTCTTCAGGGACCCAAAATGGTACCAGTGGGCTTTTGGCATAGCTGCCCTAGGTACAGGGAGCACCAAGTAGCTGTTGACCTTCCCTGGTCTCTCAGAAGATCCTTCTACTGTGGGATTTCTGAGGGCTGAAGAACAGCAGGTGTTAATCACTATCACAACTGCGCACTGGTGGCAATATCACACCGAGACTCCCTGACTCTCATCCATTAGTTGGTTCATTGTCTGAAAAGCTGAGGAGTGATCAGCAAGACTCACTCACCCTTTAACTGTCCCATATGGCCAGTGTGAAAGTCTAATGGAGAGTGGAGGCTAACAGTGGACTGTCTTCTGAATGAAGTCACGCCACCGAGTGCTGCAGTGCCAAAAATGCTAGAACTTCAATACAAATTATAGTCAAAGGCAGCCAAATGATATTCCACAATTGATATCACTAATACATTTTTCTCCATCCCTTTGGCAGCAGCATGCAGGCCACATTTTGCTTTCTCTTGGAGGGGCATTCAGTACACCTGGAACTGACTGCTCCAGGGGTGGAAACACAGCCCTACCATTTGACATGGACTGACCCAGCCTGCACTGGAACAGGGGGAACCTCCTGAACACCTGCAGTACATTGATGACATACTTCTGTGGGGCAACGAAGAAGAAGTTTTTGAGAAAGGGAAGAAAATAATCTGAATTCTCCTGAAAATTGGTTTTGCAATTAAACAGAGTAAGATCAAGGGACCTGCACAGGAAATCCAGTTCTTGGGGGTAAAATGTTAGGGCAGATGTCACCATATTCCAACGTATGTGATCAACAAAATAACTGCTGTGTCTCCACCAACTAGCAAAAAGGAAACACAAGCTTTTTTAGGCCTTGTGGGATCCTATATGAGTCCTATCAAGTGACTTGAAAGAGAAACTATTTTGAGTGCAGTCCCGAGCAACAACAAGCTTTTCAACAAATCAAACAAAAATAGCTCATGCAGTAGCCCATGGTTCTGTCCAGACCAGACCAGTTATGAAAAACATACTTTACACTGCATCTGAGGAGCATGGCCTCACCTGGAGCCTCTGGCAGAAAACCCCAGGAGAAACTCGAGGTCAACCTCTGGGGTTCTGGTGCCGCGGCTGTTGAGGATCAGAAGCCAGTTACACCCCAACTGAAAAGGAGATGCTAACAGCACATGAGGGCATTTGAGCTGCTTCAGAAGTTGTTGGTACAGAAGCACAACTCCTCTAGGCACCACAGCTACCTGTGTTACATTGGATTTTCAAAGGCAACATCCCTACTACACACCATGCAACTGATGATACGTTGAACAAGTCGGTAGCAGTGGGCTAAATGGGGAAACACAACTGTCTGGAAATCCTGGAAGAGATCAAGGACTGGCTGAAAGGCAGGGATTTCAGAGTATTGACCAAAGAGGTAACTTGTTCTGAAGAGGCACTAACATATAACGAGTTGCCAGAAGACAGAAAGCAGTAAGTGTTTTTTGCTGACAGATCCTGTCATGTGGTACAGAGCCATCAGAAGTGGAAAGCTGCTGTGTGTAGTCAGACATGATGAGTTGCGAAAGCCATGGAAGGGAAAGGTGGGTCAAGTTCATATGCAGAAGTGAAAGCCATCCAACTGGCCCTAAAAATTGCCTAAAGATTAAAAATGGCCAGTACTGTATCTCTACACTGACTCATGGATGGTGGCAAATGCTCTGTAGGGGTGGCTACAGCAATGGAAATCGAACAACCAGCAGCACAGATGTAAACCTATCTGGGCTGCTACACTGTGGCAAAATATTGCTGCCAGGGTAGAAAACCTGGCTGTAAAGGTACGTCATGTGGATGCTCACATACCCAAGTCATGTCACTGAAGAAGATTAGAAAATCGAAGAAGTGGACTGAGCTTCAAAAATTCAAGTGGCTCAGGTGGACCTGGACTGGGGATGTAAGGGTGAGCTGTTTGTAGCTCGATGGGCGCATAAAACATCAGGACATCTGGGGAGACTTAAACTGACCAAAGGGATATTCCATACCATATGATGGTACACTCAGCAATAAAAGGTGGGAAAGGGGAAGGAGAGGGGGGCTCTTGTTATGAAGATGTCTGTCCTCCCAAACAACCTCTATGTGTATTGAAGCCCTGCTTCCTGGGATGTGGACGAACACTGCTAATTGATGGGAAGTAGAAAGTAACTTATATTCTCTCCGTGTTTCCGCATTGCTTTTGCATTTATTTTATTTTATTTTATTTTATTTTATTTTATTTTATTTTATTT
>CM021765.1:158520918-158534049 GCA_011076525.1 Nettapus auritus
TTTATTTTATTTTATTTTATTTTATTTTATTTTATTTTATTTTATTTTGTTTTGTTTCCCTTTTACCTTTAATGAAATTATCCTTATCTCAACCCATGAGATTTTTCTTTCCAGCGTACTTTCTTTGCCCCCTCTTCTTCTAAGGAGGGGGAGTGAGAGAGCAGTTGTGGTGTTGTTCAGATGCCCAGCAAGGTAAAACCATCACACAATTCATGATTTCTCTAGGGTGTCCTACGATATATCAGGAAGTGCAAAAACATTTTCAGAGTTTGTTGGAGGGCAAAATTATAAAAATTATAGCCTGCAGATTTGCTTTTTTATATTTCCCTATTCTTAAATGTCTTTATATATGGTCACATGTATAAAGTTGATTGCCTGATTTATCTGTTTATTTATTTTTCTCTTGTTTCTTGGTAATTATTTTCAGTACTTTTAGTTAAATGCCAGTCTTCATATATAGCTTTAACCTCCATGGAAGACAGTCATAAAATTGCATATTTGTTCTTTATATTCTTGTACATTGTTAATAATAACTTAGATCAATAGGATATTTCAAAGTTACTTAAAACAAAAACAACACCATCACACATAGTAACTGGGTATCATGCTTTCTTTATTGTTTGATTCTTAATGTGCAAATGCAAAGTTCAATTCAGAAGAAAGATTCCACAGAAAATGTTAAAATATATGTTTTCCAGGGCAGGAAATAATGTGAATATATGTTTGGAAGATGCAGTTCACATAGCAATTGCAAATATATATATATGCACATATACATATAATAAATAGACTAGATTTTTGTATTACAAAAAATACTCTGAAGTCAAAATAGTTATATATCTATAACAACGTGTACTGGGTCTGGCTGGGATGTTAACTTTCCCTGCAGCAGCACATACAGTGCCATGCTCTGCACCTGTAGCTAGAACAGCAGCGTTATCACACCAGTGTTGTGTCTGCTGCTGAGAAGTGCTGGCACAGATCAGGACTTTCTCTAACCCTCCTGGGGGGTGGGCAAAAAGTGAGAAAGAAACATCACCAGGGCAGCTGACCTAAACCAACCAAAGAGATATTCCATACCATATGATGTCACACTCAGCAATAAAAGGTGGAAGAAGGAGGAAGAGAGGAGGTGTGGGCTTTCGTTGCGAAAATGTCTGTCCTCCTCGCGAACCCCGGCTACATGCATTGAGGCCCTGCTTCAAGGACATGGTCAGGCATCGCTCATTTTGTGGGAAGTAGAGAGTAATTTCTTTCCTCTGCACTTCCATATAGCCTTTACTTTTTTTTTTTTTTTTTTTGCTGTTCCCTTT
The DNA here is from genome assembly GCA_011076525.1 of Nettapus auritus. Classification (NCBI taxonomy): domain Eukaryota; kingdom Metazoa; phylum Chordata; class Aves; order Anseriformes; family Anatidae; genus Nettapus; species Nettapus auritus. The sequence goes on from CM021765.1 coordinate 158,522,232, forward strand.
CCCCCTCCCTTTCCCCTTTCCCTTTTTCCCTTTTTCCTTTTTTTCCCTTTAGTTGAATTGTTAATTAATAATATTTCCTTAATATATATATATATATTTTTTCTCTTTAATTAAATTATCCTTATCTCAACCCGTGAGTTGTTCTTTCCTTTACTTCTTCCCCTCCTCCTCTGAGGAGGGGGAGTGAGAGAGCCGTTGTGGTGTTCAGCTGCCTAGCACGGTAAAACCACCACACAACGTCAGTATCTAGTTGAATAAACTGAAGATCTGGATATCTGACATATGAAAGTGTAACTCTAATTTTTCACCTTTTCCATGAGCTATAAGTCCCATTCACAGAATCACAGAATAGTTGAGTTTGGAAGAGACCTCTGGAGGTCATTTCGTCCAACCCCCCTGCTAAGCAGAGACACACCTAAAGCACATTGAACAAAATCGCATCCAGGTGAGTTTTGAATATTTCTGGAGAAGGAGACTCCACAGCCTCTCTGGACAACCTTATTCCAGTGCTCTGTCACCCTTGTAGTAAAGAAGCAAATTTTTGTTTACTGTTATAGAATCATAGAATATCCCAAGGTGGAAGAAACCCATAAGGATCATGAAGTCCAACTCCTGGCACCCCACAGGTCTACACAAAATTTTAGACCAGGTGACTAAGTGCACAGTCCAAACACTTCTTAAACTCCAACAGGCTTGGTGCAGTGACTACTTCACTGGGGATCCTGTTCCAGTGTGTGACCACCCTCTCAGTGAAGAACCTCTTCCTGATGTCCAGCCTAAACCTCCCCTGTCTCAGCTTGACACTGTACTTGCAGGTCCTATCACTGGTGATTACAGAGAATGGGTCAGCACCAGCCTCTCCACTCCCCCTCGCGAGGAAGTAGTAGACTGTGATGAGGTCTCCCCTCAGCCAGGCTGAACAGGCCCAGTGACCTCAGCCGCTCCTCATACGTCTTCCCCTCTAGGCCCTTCTCCATATTTGTTGCCCTCCTCTGGACACTATCCAACAGTTTTATGTCCTTTTTGTACTGTGGTGCCCAGAACTGCACACACTACTTGAGGTGAGGCCACACCAGCGCAGAGTAGAGCGGGAGTAGAGTAGTGTCGTCTAATCACTTCTTCAAAGATCTTTGCAAGAGTGCAAAGTGCAAAGACTGTGCACTTAGTCACATGGTCTAAAATTTTGTGTAGACCTGTGAGGTGCCAGGAGTTGGACTTCATGATCCTTATGGGTGCCTTCCACCTTGGGATATTCTATGATTCTATGATTCTATGACACCAAATTAGGTGCATGAGTCAATCTGCTCAAGGGTAGGAATGCTCTGCAGGAGGATCAAGATAGGCTGGACCAATGGGCTGAGGGCAACTGTATGAAGCTCAACAAGGCCAAGTGCCGGGTCCTGCACCTGGGGCACAACAACCCCAAACAGAGCTACAGGCTGGGAGATGTGGGGATAGAAAGCTGCCTGTCAGAGAAGGACCTAGGAGTCTTGGTTGACAGTCAGGTGACTATGAGCCAGCAGTGTGCTCAGGCGGCCAAGAAGGCCAACAGCATCCTGGCTTGCATAAGAAACAGTGTGGCCAGCAGGTCCAGGGAAGTGATTGTCCCCTTGTACTCGGCTCTGGTGAGGCCGCACCTCGAGTACTGTGTTCAGTTTTGGGTCCCTCGCTACAGGAAGGACATCAAGGTGCTCAAGTGAGTCCAGAGAAGGGCAACGAAGCTGTTGAGGGGTCTGGAGAACAAGTCCTACGAGGAGCAGCTGAGGGAGCTGGGATTGTTCAGCCTGGAGAAGAGGGCTCAGGGGTGACCTTATTGTACTCTACAGGTACCTGAAAGGAGGCTGTAGCAAGGTGGGGATTGGTCTATTCTCCCACGTGCCCAGTGATAGGATGAGGGGGAATTGGCTAAAGTTGAGCCAGAGGAGGTTTAGGCTGGATGTTAGGAAGAATTTCTTTATTGAAAGGGTTGGCAGTCATTGGAATAGGATGCCCAGGGAAGTGGTGGAGTCACCATCCCTGGAGGTCTTTAAAAGATGTTTAGATGTAGAGCTTAGTGATATGGTTTAATGCAGGACTTGTTAGTGTTAGGTGAGAGGTTGGACTAGGTGATCTTGGGGGTCTCTTCCAACCTAGATTATTCTGTGATTCAAATCAATTACACAGAAAAGCATAAGAATATACTGTAAGCAAAGAGAAACATAAAAACTAAATATATATATATTTATATAAAATGCATAGAAGGGTGTGAGGGCAGAACACAAATAAGAATGTGTGAATTTAGAGAGAGGATTAAGAGGGACAAAACCAAGATTCAAGAATCATGAGAACAGAAACTCATACGTACATAGATGAGAGAGGAGACAGTTCATCCACATATTAGAAAGTATGGGAAACTCACTAGAAGAAAGAAAGTTGTGCTTTGCAGTACTGAGCTAGGAAGAAGCTAGGATAATAATAATAATAATAATAATAATAATAATAATAATAATAATAATACAAACATTTTGGAGGTCAAATTATCTCTCTTAAATTTATGCATTTAACTTCCTATTAGTTTCAATACAAAGTGCCTGTGAATAGAAAGAGTTAGAATACCATGTTTATGCAGTAAGGGATAATTTTAAAAGTTAAATGTAAAAACAAAAATGGTCATAAAATATAAGCTGGTTACATGTTAAGTGCACATATGCATACACAAAGGAGACAAATCATTGTATTTTTACATTTGTCTGGATGAGTTATGACAATAAGCATGCTTTCATTGTAATTTATGTCTCTGAGTCTAGTTACTTTCTTTCGTAATAAGAGTGATCTTATCTTCAGGGTCATTTATCCTCCGTGAGCTCATACTTTCAAGGTGAAAGGATTTCAGTTAAAGAGAACAAATATATTGCTTTCAGATATGTTTTATAAATGTTGTCTGGTATTTTGCCAGTGTTTTAAAAGCCAAATTATAAATAAAATGGCAAAGGTTGTTTTAACTGATGAGAACAAAATGCTTCCACTTTATTAGGCATACACAAAACATAAAGGCAACTCAGCCATTGGAGAAGCTAAAGTTCTATATCTTTATGAAATAACAGCAAAGAAAAGAGAAGAAAGAAATTTTGTGTTTGGAAGAATGCATTTCAAAGGAAAACTACACAAGTATTTACTGGGAACTATGTGATGTTATATAAATTCACTCACAGTTGTAGCATTCATATTGAAAGTGTGATGAATGAAGCTTATGACAAAAGTTAATGCTTATCACCATATAAGCAAATATTTTCCATGAGTATAATAAATTTGCTCTCTCATTTTGTCTTTTAAATAGAAATCAAATAAAACCTTTATTCTGAGTGGTAAATCATGACAAGTGATGACTTCTTGACAGCGAGAGGAAAAATTAAAATGGAGAATGAGACTGGAACAACAAAAGCAGGATATGCATTAGGAGCCTATGTCCATTTTAAACACCATTAGTTTTTCTTACCAGTGCCAGTACATTTCTTTATTCTTACATTTTGAGCCCAAATAATTAATGGCATATATTTGCAGAAATGAAGAAACTGTTAGATATATGTACACTCATATGCACAGAAACTGTACAAGGGAAAATATTAGAATAACCATGGGGTTCTTTTTTCTTGGAATACAAAACTTTTGAATCGGATATACTAATTATATGTCTGTTAGAAATCAACTTCAAGGTGGGAATGGTGCAGTTATAGACTATTTAGTCAAAATAAATAACAAAATAGAAATAAATAAGTAAAAAATCCCTCGGATAACAGCAACAGAGATCCAGAGCTCTTCCTTGCTGAAAGCCAATCACAGAATTATGTTTTCTATATATTAACAGGGTAAGTCACTTCTTTTGGTTTTGTATGTAGTTAGTGGGCTACACAAGATTTTCCAGAGGAATAAATATCTAATTTATGTTTGGTGTCTGTTTGTTGGGACAAACAGAAAAAACAAACCAACAACCCTCATCACCACTACCACCATCCAAATTAAAAACAACAACAAAAAACACCACTACCACCACCAACAACCAAAAAACCACCCAAGCAAGTTTCTTCATGTTATGTAGCTCTAGAAGTATTTATCTAATGAAGATGAGTAGAATTTAGTTCTTCTACTGAACTCTGACAAATTTAGGCAGAAGAACAAACATCCATAACTATTCAAATGAGTTCCAGTAAATGACTATTCCCAGTCTGACTGCAGGAAGTGAAATTATTTGTATACTATCAATAACATATACGATATAAACTTGTTTCCAAAATCTTAAACTTTATCTCTACTGACTGAATTAATTTGTTATGAAAAGACTATATAATATTTCTTGGAAAGAGTTTGCATATTTGCTTTCACCGTAAGCTTATAATAGCTGTATAGAAGGACTCTGAAATGTTGCGTGTTTGCATCTTTCTGGAAAATTCTATGCAGTGTTCAATGTTTGGAAAAAAATAAAAATAAAAGGAAGAAAAGATAAAAAGAATGTTGTTATCACAAGCACTGCTTTTATAATGAATATGCTGAATTATAACAAAAGAAAATGAGACTTGTTTCTCACATCATAAAATCCTCTTCTGTAATATTCACACTTTTATTATAGGATTGCTATTCTTCATTTAGTGCATGTAATTTTGTCTGTGGGGTGCTGTTTAACTTGTGATAGAATAAGAAAGTAGGCAGTACTTTGCATACAATAATTTAAGGTATTCAGTGGGAAAATGTTTCTCCTATTTTTACATTAGTAACTTTTTTTGTGTATGTTGATAACACTAGTTGGTTTTAAGGGAGAGTTAAGAAAATAAACGTTACTATCGGAGAAGTACCCGTGTCTTGTAACAAAGACCTCTACTGAAAAAAAAAAAAAAAAAAAAAAAAAAGTCCTCTCAGTGGAGAGGTCCCTGGTGGAGCAGACTCTCCCCCTGCAGGTCATGGATGCCACATGGAGCAGATGTCCACACTGCAGCCTGTGGAGGAGCCCCCGGTGGAGCAGGTGGACGTGGCCCGGAGAGCCCCATGGAGACCCCCCTGCGGCCCATGGGGAGCCCCCGCAGGAGCAGGTCCTGGGCTGAAGCTGCAGCCCGTGGAGAGGAGCCCACGCAGATGCAGCGGATCTGGGGGGAGCTGCCACCTGTGGGGGACTGTGGAGAACAAGTCTTACGAGGAGCGGCTGAGGGAGCTGGGACTATTTAGCCTGGAGAAGAGGAGGCTCAGGGGCAACCTTATCACATTCTACAGGTACCTGAAAAGAGGCTGTAGCGAGGTGGCGGTTGGTCTGTTCTCCCACGTGCCTGGTGACAGGACAAGGGGGAATGGGCTAAAGTTGCGCCAGGGGAGGTTTAGGTTGGATCTTAGGAAGAACTTCTTTACTGAATGGGTTGTTAGTCACTGGAATAGGCTGTCCAGGGAAGTGGTTGAGTCACCATCCCTGGAGGTCTTTAAAAGACGTTTAGATGTAGAGCTTAGGGATATGGTTTAGGGGATGATTTGTTAGTGTTAGGTCAGAGGTTGGACTTGGTGATCTTGTAGGTCTCTTCCAACCTAGACTTTCTGTGATTCTGTGATTCTGTGACTCATGTTGGAGCAGTTTGGTCCTGACAGATGGACCCTGTGGAACAGACCCATACTGGAGACACTCCTGAAGAGCTGCTGCATGTCGGAAGCCTATGCAGGATTAGTCTGGGAAGGGAGGGACCCCACGTGGAGCAGGGGCAGAGTGTTACCATGAAGGAGTGGCAGAGATGAAGTGTTAGGGAATGACTGCAGCCCTCCATCCCCCTGTGCTGCTTGGGGGGAGGAGGTGGAAGAGGATGAATGGTGGAAGGTGTTTTTAGTTTGCTTTTAGTTTCTCACTTCTGTAGTCTGATAGTCATAGGCAACAAATTATATTAATTTCCCTATGTAGAGTCTGTTTTACCTGTGATGGTGATTGTTGAGTGATATCCCTGCTCTTATTTCAACCCTTTAGACCTTTTCATATTTTTTTCCCCATTTCCTTTGACGAGGGGTAGTAAGAGAGTGATTGTGGTGGAGCTCACCTGTCCAGCTGGGTAAAACCACAACAACTATTTTTAAGAAAATAAAAATATAAAGGTATTAATGAAACATTTGAAAAGCCATTGAAGGAATCAGTCCTCACTCCACAATCCACCTATAGTTTTGTATATATCTGTTTACTGCAGCTAACTTCTTGCAGTCTTCTTCCTGTAAAGTCCTTCTGATCCATATGAGAAATGGAATGAAGTTTGAAGGGAGAAAGTGAAGTGATTTATATGGCCTTTACTTATTTATTTATTTTAAATGGATTTATCTCAATTTTTAGAGAGTATTAAATAACTTATGACAGATAATCCATACCTGTGGCACACTAAAGAAAGAAAAGAACATATTTACTTTTATTATTATTATTATTATTATTATTATTATTATTATTTTTGAAACATACTGTCTTGTGTCAAGTACACTCTGTTCCCAATCAATAATGTTGTATCCCTGCTCCTTCCACGTGAGACCGGCATTGTACAATTTAATTCTTCATTAAAATTAGAGATATATTAACGATATATCCATGGAAGACTGAAGATATGAGCAACATGTATTTCAAGAAATAGAGGATGTGAGTTTTGATGAGTGAATATTCTTTTAAGGCACAACTCATCCTGCCTTTTTGGGGGGATTCTTTAAAATGAGATGAACCATGCTCTAGAAATTACTATTTTTCTCAACTGTTTGTGAGTGATTTTAGGGTAGTTTAACAGAGGTACAAGACATCTATATGCATTCAGATGAGCTCTGCATTATACAACTACATTGAAAGAGTGAAAGCCACTGATACAAGTGTTCAAGGAACTGACAGTTGAAAATACCTACTTTTAAATACCAATTTGCTAGACATTCAGAAAATTGTATTTTATTGATTTGGAACCTGAATTTATTTACTGTTTCTTTTAAAATTAAGCATGAATATTTTCAGTTAATAATGTTTAACCACTTTACTTCCCCTCAAAACCCATGTTTCATGCTTTGGAAACTGGAGAATATATTATGTAATTCTTTACTGAAGTTTTGAGTTTTTATCATGAAATACTTCAGTTGGAGATAACATTTTTCTTCAATATTTTACTTCATTTTTTTTTTCTCCATAGAATTCAGGAATTCGGGATGAAATCTTAATATAAACTGGATTCATATAAGAGTTCAATAGCCCTGACTCTGTATACAAAAATAAATTATACTATAACTTTTTTTTTTCAATTTTAAAATAAATGAGTACAGTGTTTAAAAAAATAAAAATTAATAAAATATTAATAATAACAATAATAAATATTCCTAACAGAATTAAACCTTGAAAGTAATATATATATATATATATGTATATATTGTATGTATTTCTGCTTTCGAATATCAGGCCACTAACAAGAACTTAATATTCCAATAAGCTCCAGATGTCTTTGATCCTTCTATATATTCCTTATACAATCTTATCACACTTTCCCTAAGCCTTATACTTCAGTTCACTGTTTCAATTGCTCACATCTGAGCTTCTGACATTATCTCATATTTAGCACTTTTATCATCATCATCATCATCATCATCATCATCATCATATTTTATTTTATTTTTATTTGTTTCCTTCTAGCAACAATCAGCTCTTCCTTCTGTATTTTCCAAACACTGAGCAGTCTCCCAGATCTCTGATATTGTGTGGTCAGGAATTTAACCTGTGACTTATTTATCCAAGTTAGGACTTAAGTTCTAGCTTGAAAGGTAAAATTAAAGAAAACAAAAAGATGAGTAACTTTCTTCCCACCTCCATCTTGGCTCTTTAATTCATCACCTAGCACTGCTCATAAAATAAAATAGAATACATAAGGCCTTTCATCCCTAAATGCACATAAGAAAACAGCATACAAAACACATTTCTGTTCTACAAATTCCTCCTAAAAATTCACAGCTTTTGACTACATCTCCAAGGTGATCTGTACATGTATTCATTTAAGACGGAGTACAAGGCATATCAGATGAAAATTCTTTACTTTCAATATCCATTCTTTATCTGCCCTAGATACAACAATTGTATTGAAAATTGTATTTTATTGATTTGGAACCTGAATTTATTTACTGTTTCTTTTAAAATTAAGCATGAATATTTTCAGTTAATAATGTTTTACCATTTTGCTTCTTTTCAAAACCCATGTAAAGAAAGTAAATTCTAAGTAAAAAAAGTTTTCTTCATCTGGTAAAAATCCTGTATGATAATAACATTGTTTCAATAACCATAAAAATATTTCAAATAAAATACATTAGAAAAAAAAAAAAAAGTCAATTTCATGTGGCGGATTATAGAGAATAATAAATATAAATCAGAGATTGATGAGGGTAGCGCTCTGATTTATAATTTTTTTTTTCTCTAACAGCATTTTTTTCAAGAATAAAGAAATTATTTTTGTTATGAAATAGATAATGTGACACAGAGCTTCCTTTCTTATAGAGGTTAGATTCAAAGGCTAGAACACATACCGCATGGTCCATCATTGCACAGTTTTTCTGAGTCAGCTTGTAGCTTTCTCAGTAGGAATAGAATCATGCAGAATGACTAACTAAGGCAGGAAAAGAACCTCTGGAGGTCATCTCGTTCACCCTGTCTGCTCGCGAAAGGCAAAAGCCCAGTACCATGCCCAGATGACTTTTGAAGATTTTTAAGGAGGGAGATTTCTCTACACCAGTACCCTGTAGGCACCGAACACAACTAACAGCAAACTATGATTTTTAACAGCAAACTGTGATTTTTCCACTTCCTTTTATGCATTAGTATTTGTCTTTCCTTTATTTATCAATCAATTTATTTCTGTTTGCCATCATTTCCCTTTCTATGTAGCTTTGTTTTTTTTGGATTCTTAATTAGCAACAGACTCTTTTCTTAGTTGATCAAAATGTCCCCTTTTAAAACAAAAATACATTCTGAGAAGAGATGAAAAATCCCATACATTTCTGTTTTGTGCTGTTTAAAAGTAGCAGCATTCTAAGCAACATCTGTCTAATTATTGAGAATGTCTAATAAATAATAGACTAGATTATGTAGCAAATCTAAAAGTGAAATTAAAAGGTTTGTGACAATTTCCTCTTCAAGAATACCAAAAGTAAAAAAAAAAAAAAAAAAAAAAAAGTTTTTAAAGTATATGCCTGTTTACTTAATAGATTAGTAGAAAATAGTAGAAAAACCTCCAACTACATAACTCAAGTAATTGTGTTATAAGAATAATACAGTGGAGATAAAGGACAATATCTTTAGTTTGTTTAGACACAGAGACACACATACACACAAAAGCAGATGTCCTCTGTTTTTCTTTTCTCCCTGTAGTTCTAATAATAAATAAATAAGTAACAAAAAAAAAAAAAAGAGAGAGAAAAAGAAATGTATTTATTTTTGTAAGCGTGGATCCTGAGTAGCCCTTGGCAGTAGGAATATGCTATAAAGTTTCTGGTATCAAAATAAAATGTTTGTTCTTTCATTAAAAATGTCTTCTGGATCTTTTTTTTTTTTTTTTTTTTTTTTTTTTTATATATATATACTTTTAGATATAACAGAACTAATAGAATAACTATCTTGTAAGAGACAAAGGATGTCAAGTTCTGACAGGCTGAATAGAATTCAATTGACAATGCAAAATTGAACTTGAGGAGATGCCAAACAACTGCTATTTGACATTTTTATGGAAAACAAACTAGCTAACAAAGCTAGTTAACAAAGCTAGTTAACAAAGCATCTTAAGCAGATGTGTCACTAATGAAAAGCTTTAATACTGGTTTACAAATGCAGTAAACACTCAGGGTCCTCATGGAATAACTCTGGCACAGATAATAAGATTGATTGTTAATTATCTAAATAGAAAGACACAAGTGATATGTATATGGTAACAACCCAAAATTATCCAAATTATTTTTTTATCTTAGAACTTGATATGTATATTTTCTTACTAGAGTTTATATTAACTTAATGAAAAATGATTTTTTTTTTTGTGATGCTTAAAGAAGTAAAAGCTTCTCTAAAGAAAATTAAAAACAACCATTTTAAAAATAAGTTATCCTGTTCATTTTAGGCAGTTACATTGCAAAAATGTAAACTCAGATTTTCAGATTTCTCTTAATTCCATTTGGAAAAAAAATACTAAGGACAAACAGATAACTTAAGATCTCAAGGTTCTTATATTTATACTGATTTATAAGTTGCAGCCATTTGTCACTGAAGGACAGCTTTTCATGTATTTCACATTAGGGAACCATCAGAAGAGTGAGAACAGAAATAACATATAAACAGGTGTTTTGTTTGTTTTTTGTTTGTTTGTTTGTTTGTTTGTTAAACCTTCAATGCTTCTGTTTCCTTCTGACTTTTCCAATCACAAACTAGAGACATTTTTCAGCTCTTAGTTTTAGAGCCCATGTATCTGCATCATGTCCTGGCTTCAGGAAATACATCAAATGTTCTTAGAGAGTACTCTACAGCAACACATAGAGTACTTCTCCTGGCATGTTAGAAATATGAATTTAAGTGACCAAAGAAGACCCTGAATGAGGGTATATCAATCTTTCTAGACACATGCTCTGACAGTTACCACCCATCCCACTTTACTATTCAGCAATTTTACTCTGTCCTGAATATATCTAACAAATAAGACCACACAAAGTTCTTAGAACAAGTATTTTTGTTTTAAAAATGCTTTGGACAACTTGTAGCTGCCTTGAAGTCTGCTTGGCTAAAATTCTGGTTCTAGTGGTTGGGGTTGGGGAATGATTTAATGATGAAAATAAATTTTCCCATGAGCTATGGGTTTTACAACTCATTTTACTAGCAGAGTAGCTTCTAGATTGCTTACTTTTTTGTACTTTTTGATGGATTATAACTTCTTGAACCCTTTCCAAGATACATATTTGTGAGTTCAGTATTGTAAAAGATTTTTCTTTTATCTCAATAAAAATTCTGCAGTATTATAGAGCTCAATATTATACAATCAGAGGTAAGCATCATATTTTTTGTGTTCCCATCTCTAAGATTATATTTCTTTAAATATTTCCTAAATGTATTCAGGACCATTTTGTATTTTTTTTAAAAAATTTTGCCAATATTTTATTTATTTTACATGTCTCTTTGCCAGCCTTTCCTGATGTTTGTGTCACTGAGATATTTATAGAAAGCTGTCATGTCCCATTCAGACTGGCTCTGCCATACTAAACTAGATAATCTGCTGTAATGTCCTGTTGTAAAAAGGGGCTCTTCATTCCTGTTATCACTCTACAAATTGTCTATTTGTTTCACTCTGAAATCATATTTCTTGACCACAAGTATATCCAAAATTATACAAGTGATGTTCCAGATGATTCATTCATTCCATGTGTCTTTTTAGTCTTTTTAGACTGAAACATTCCTAGTTCTACTAATAAACGTCTCCAATGCATATAAGAATGGCAGTTTCCTTTTTAAGAGGTCACTTCAGCTTCTCCTTTCTCCCGTTATTTTGTCTATTTTTTTCTAGCCTTTAAGGGATAGACTCTTGCATAGACTATTACAATTGTGTTGTCATTTGCACCCTCAATTAATTCAACTTTTTCTCCATTATAGTGATTCATACTAATGATAGAAATCAATGGTGTCTGTCTAACATTTTAAATACTTAAAAATCCTCTTATGCTTTAATATATTTGGTGATTTGAGAAATTAATCATTTTCTTGGGGATGCTTATCAACACTGTCCAACAAAGGTAATGTGATGAAGAAATTAATGTTGTTGGTGTTTTTTTTTTTCTTCTTTTTTTTTTTTTT
>CM021765.1:158534149-158546591 GCA_011076525.1 Nettapus auritus
TTGGTGTTTTTTTTTTTCTTCTTTTTTTTTTTTTTTTAAAAAAAAAAAAGAAAAAAAAAGGCATAATTTTCCAATTAAATTCCAGTAGGATGACTTTTTCCTTGTAGATAGTCAAAACTATTCAGATTTCACCTCACCATATAAGTAAGGAAGTATAAAGGAAAAAAAAAAAAAAAAGGTTAAAAAAAAAAGAAAAAAAAGACTTTCATACGATAAACCTTGCTGTCATGATTTTAGCTGGGGTTAGTGCTAATTGTCATCTTAGGGGTTCACTCAATTCTGTGTTGTTTTTTTGTTTGTTTGTTTGTTTTTGAGCAAAATAGTGACAATAAAACACCAATGTTTTTAGTCGTTGCAGAGCAGTGCTTGCAAAAAAAAAAAAAGCGAAGGACATTTCTACTTTTCATGCTTCCCTTCCAGCAAACAGGCTAGGGGTGCACAAGAAGCTGGGGACAAAGCCAGGACAAGTGACCCAGACTAACCAAAGAGATATTTCATATATGATAAAATGCTCAGCAATAAAGTTGGAAGTAAAGAAGGAGGAAGAGGAGGAATATTCAGAGGAATGGTGTTTGTCATCCCAAGAAACTGTTACATGCGATGAGTCCAGCTTTACTGGATGGACCTGACATCTGCCTGATGTTGGAAAGTAGTGAATCCAAGCCTTATTTTGCTTTGCTTGCACGTGTGGCTTTTTCTTTACCTAGTAAAGTGTCTCTACCTCAATCCATGAGTTCTCACATTTTTACCTTTCCAGTTCTCTTACCCATCCCACCTAGAGAGAGTGAGCAAGCAGCTACTGTCAGGGCTAAACCTCAACACCTGTGTGAGAAAGATCCCAAAAGAATTTTAAAGTAAAAACTTCTACAGAAAAAAATAAAATAAAATAAAAAAGTACTAAATTTAAACTACTGTAAGAAAAACACTTTCAGTAGCTTTTTGTAGGTCACAGAGTACTTTGAAATGTTTTTCCAGCTTTTCTGTGCAGTGTGCTGCTGACATGGCATCAAGTCAGTTGTCTGCTTCAGAAACCTCAGCAGTTCAATTTTTTTTTCTTTGTTTTGCTGGAAGAAAGAAGACTGTGTACTGTGGCAGTAGATGGGAAGTTAGCATAATAATTTCTGAACCTTTAAACAATGAATGTGACAAATGAACTCAATGCTACATATCAACTATATGTTAGCCTTCACAGTTTGTCAAGATTTTTCTTTTTTTTTTTTTTTTTTTTTTTTATGCTACTATATTGAAACAGACCTCAGTGATGCCATACGGAAAATAAGTATTTGTATTATAACACATTGTTTTAAAGTGCTTCAAAATTAAATAGAAGAGAAAATAAGCCAAGGCAGATTATTTGGGTCAGCAGCAGCTATTTGATAATCACTATATGTAAACACTATATGTAGATTTTGACATTCTAGTCTAACTTTAAAACTTTACTAGTGTTACAGTAATAAACAATAGCAAAAATTCTATCTGATTAATTTTACATTTCTTTTTGTTGTTGTTTGTTCATTTCTTTCTAAAAGATTTTGGTCAAAACTTATAAACAATAAATGTCTTTTGGTTAACACACAATATGCAAAAAAATATTAATTTTAATAACCTAAATTTCTGGAATTTTCAGAATAGAGAGAGAAGAATTGCTATATTTTATAATATTTACCTGTGATTAGCACAGTTCCAAAAATATGTTTTTCAAGGTAGTTATCCATATAATAATAACCTTATTAATCACCTTAAAATGTATTATAGTAATATATAGGGGCAAATTAATTTATTTGTATTAAGACAATGAATGTCTTTGATCTAGAGCTTTGTAGAGATTTGTAAATCTTTTCCTGATATCAGTTTCATCTTGAAAGGAAACTATTATTTAACTTGGGAATACAGTGGAATTACCTTGAGCTTTATTAAGGTCTTTGTTAAGACCTGAAACTTCGGGATGCAAGAAAACCAGTTACATATTATTTTTCTTAAAACTACAGAAATTTCATCCTAATATTTCTTCAAGTATTATAAGGCTTGATGTTGACAGGGAAAATCATGTATCTGTGAGATCAGCTCTATTGTAAATAAATTATATGCAGGAGGCATATATTGACTCTAACCGTAATTTGGGGGAAAAAACAAAAACTAAACAAAACGAGATGTAAAAAAAATGGAAATTGGTAAGCAAGGAAGCAGTGAAAGAAATCTTTAATATGAGTGTATTCCTCTGGGGGTCCTATCTAAGGCAGCAGCAGGTGGTTGCCTCATAATACTTTCCAGATAATAATCAGGGAGTTTTTTTCCAGGAATTTGACAGAAGTTTTTGTTCCTCTCTGTGTTGTTCCCCATTATGATGCTATTAGAGCTGACTGAATGATGCTTTATTCAGGTGAATAAATTACACTCTGATTTGATGCTAAGCTTTGTGAAAGTTCATGAAAATAACAGTAAAAGAAAAAATGCATGAGACCAGCAGCAGAAAAATACTGATACAACAGCTCAGTCAAAAGGATATGCAGTTGCAAGTGAAAGACAGACTGTAGGGTTGAAAGGAAGACCTACAAGCATCCCTTTGTATTGCAAAACTTAAGGTGCTTAGGACACCGTGCAACACAAGAAATATCAAGGCAGATATGCTAATTGCAGGATTAAATCCTTTCTTGGAATCATAAGATAAAATCAGTAGAAGTATAGGAAATCGTGGTTAAATTTGGGAATCACCAATATATTCACTCAGAATTTAATTATCTGTGATTGTCGTAAAGGAGATAAAGATCATTCAGGAGCCATACTGTCTGCAGTGCAAGCTTGCCTAAATCTTAGCAATATCTTATTGGTGTAACCACAAGAATGACAAAGAAATCCACACCATGCACAACACCAATATTTAATAAATAAACTTAATAATTTCAAAGATCTATATGCAAAAGCCTGAATACAGAAAGAAAAAATCACAACATGGAAAAGATGAAACAGTTTCCTATTCAAGTAGGACTGAGAGTGGTCAAGTGTGAGAGTGTAGGCAAGGGGGTCAAGAAGACCCATGGTTGGTGATAACATTGAACTTTTAAAGATGAGGCCATCAGGAATGTAGAGTTTAGAAGGAACAAAGAAGGGTGATTCAGGAGACACTTTGCTGTCTCAGACTGCTTGTTCTCCAACCCTTAAGACATGGAAGTTGCTGGGTGTTTGCTGTTGCCGGGCAAAGTTGTTGACCAATGAATAGTTAGTGGAAAAGTACTGCTGTAGAGCAATTTAAGAAACATTTGGACTGTGCACTTAGTCACATGGTCTATAATTTTGGGTAGACCTGTGTGGTGCCAGGAGTTGGACTTGATGATCCTTATGGGTCCCTTCCAACTCGAGATATTCTATGAATCTATGAATTGTTATAATATTGGTATACTGTCCTCAATAAAGTTAGATGAGGTTATGCCCTCAGTAAAGTGGTAACAGTTACTGATCCTAAAAGAACCCTGGTGTCCATGAGGTTATTACACCACAGTCAAGGTCTTCTGTTTTGACAAAAAGTTTTCATGCAGAGCACAAGTGCAAAGACAATAAGAATCACTAAATACTACACATAAGTAAGAAAAATTCTAAGAACACTGCATGAAGATTTGAGGACCACTGTCTGCCTCTTATGTGGACATTTCATGTGCTGACTGGGACATATGGTCTTTTTGACCTCCTATGACTTGCAGCTGAGTTGAATAGCATTAATTGGACTGGTCTATATTCTCTCATGAGTTTAGATCTTTGTTTCTCTTTTAAGAAAGTGACACATGAAAATAGTGTTTTCACAAATAAAATGACTTAAAAATAATTATGTAATTACTGTGCATTTTCTCCTGGATTTAACTTTGTCATTTGTCTGCAGAATTACTGAATAAACTAACAAGAGACAGTACTGTAACTAAAAAAAATAAAAAAATAAAAAATAAATAAATAAAAATATTTCTGTTTTCACAGAAACAGTGATACTAGATACATGATAAACATGAAGAATAGCAAACAGTAAAGGACATACTTGACCAGTGCAATTTGAAAGACAGTATCAGTCACACCTCTAAATATTCATTATTCATTTCTGCAAAAAAGTATGCAAAAAATAGTCATCATTACTTTTTTAGATCTTGTGAGTCTTTGTTTGTAGTAATGTTGATTCACAGATTAATATATTTTAGTTATTGTTGCATTATTATTGTGTTACTATCAGCATTTACATCCCAGAGATAGACATATGTTTTCATTTTCAACATTTTCTCCAAGTAGAGTTATATTCGATCTATATTTCACATTTTGTTTTATTTTTCTTACACCGAAAGGTAATCAATGGTTATTTTATTCATACTTCTATAAAATATAATGAAGATATATATATATATATATTTCTGAAGAACAGAAAAATGAAAAAAAAAATATGATCGGGGATAATTTTATGAATATATCTGTATTACTTTTTTGAAGTTCATCTGTATTTATGTCAAATATAATTCACTGACTTTTTTGGAATGTGGTCCTAGACCATTTTTTTCACATATGGGCATGTGACAAAACTATAAAAAGATTGGGATGTGACAAAACATAATGTGGTTAACTTGATATGTTACTGATTTTCTGTTAAATATCAAATGGTTTTTATTTTATTTTATTTTTTTTATTTTTTTCAAAATAAACTTAGGCCCAAGTATGTTTATAAATAACCAAGAAAAATAACACAACAAAAACCTGAGTACGAATTTCAAACATATGGAAGACAGTGTGGAACTCCTTACCTGATTGTCTAGCCTACAAACTGTCAGCTCCCTTTGGTAATTTAATCTGTAGAAATAATTAAGCATTCACAAAAGGAGACTTCACTGGCTTTCCAAATTTTAAATCATATTTCTGCCTATGGACTGTGAACAGTTATTCACTTTACAGTGCAATCCTTTTGGGACATCATTTTATCATATTCTGCACGCATACAATGTACAAATCGATACACTCTTTCTAAAAATGTTTATTTCATCTGAATGAAATTAAATTACTGTGAAGGTATGTTTTTCTTGCTGTTGTTTTGCTTTTAGTAAAAGCATAGGAAGAAAAGAATAAAAACTGGTTTTAACTTCTAAAGCATCTTGCATGGACATCACTTCCAAACATAGGCTCAGAAAGCTAGTATTATCACTGTTGCTGCTACCAGACTGCTATTACCTTATTCCATCTTGGTCTACTTAGAGAAAATACCCTTTTGATGCATATTTCTTACTGTAATTAATCTTTCTTAACTTTGTAATTCTTTAAATTATAATTCTGCAAGTACTAAAATTATAGGGCAGCTGAGAACTGAAATAAAGTTCAGTAATACAAGAAAGAATGGGAGAAAAAGTGAGACTGAAAAGTGCAAGAGACTAATGTTTCCTGGAAGGGTATTCATTCCATGAACTTGTACTTAAATTTTTCCATTAAATACCTATTTTGTTTTTATTTTGCTAAACCTGTTACTGTCATTTAAGATCTATGAGAATCAGTCCCTCTTGTAAGTCTTATTAGACTAGCAATAAAAGACTTTGTAAGTCAGAAAAAATAATTTAAAAAATGGAATAAAATAAAAATAAAATAAAAATACTAGTCTGACTGATCAAGTCTGATTGATTTCAGAGCATCCAGGAGAGAACACCAACACATTTTATTTTGGAATGGAAAAAAAAAAAAAAAAAAAAAAAAAAAAAAAAAAAGTTTTTTTTTCTTTATTAGTTTTAATTTGTTTTGGAGGAGGGGAATTATGGAGGAAGATAAATTAGCTGCTGGATTTGTCACTTAGGTAATTGTTCTTTTAATTAAAACAAAAGAATCCTGAATGTAAAAGAGATGCCTCTTTCTGATTTGATTCATTAGAAATAAAAACAGTTGAAATATTCCTTACTGTTAGAAGCCACTCTGGGTTTGTATCAGCAGAATCTAGTTGTATAGCCGCAGTCTGACTACAACAATAGACTCTGTATTAGAAAGAGTGAATAATATACAATTCAGGTGTATTGTAAAAGCAGATGTTTCTAAGTGAAAAAAAAAAAAAAAAAAAAAAAAAAAAAAAAAAAAAAGTGAAGATAACAAATGACAACAAAACCAGGAATATATTAACTACCTTGTCTTAAAGAAATTTTAAATGTAGTCTACATTCAGTTACTGAGCTAAATCATGTTTTAAAAACACAGTCTGATGCAGTCAGTACATGGAAAACGTTTCATATCAAAAGCTTAATACATCAGGTTGCAAGGTTGGTTGTTGATGAATTACACCTCAAATATTTTAGTCAGCTGCTAAGATTTAAAAACAGCATTTTAATAAATTGATGTATGACCCACTCTAACCACAGCTTTCCACAGTGCATTAAAATGCTGAATAAAAATACTTTTTTTTTTTTTTTTTTTTTTTTTCCGGGGGGAGGGTGTTGGTGTTTGTTTTAAGTATACTTTATATATAATACTTTGACTGATCTATCTCAAAATTCAACAATGAAAGGTTAAAATACATTAAATTTGTCCTCACTGTACATGTTAAATTGTAGGACACATGCTATTTTCAACCAATAAAAATTTCTAGATATTATGCTGAGACTGTACATTCTTCCTTTTGCAGCTAAATAGTAAATTTTCTCTATTGCCATTGGCTGAGATTCCATGTGTCAACAAGATCAAGTTATGAAGTATCTTACAATTAAACATTGTTAAATAATTGACTAACTGAAATAATATCCTGTGCTACACCTTGCAGTTTTTCAGATCTGGTTGCAGGAAACTCTCAAATGCTGCTTTAGAGTAATTGAGATATGAACCGGAGATAGGTGGACAGAGGAAGAGAAGCACAGGAGTGAAAAGGGGAAAGGTTCAAAACATATCTGAGCAAAGAAGGGACAACATAGCTGGGGGAGATACAGGAAGGACTCTGCAGATAAGGAGAAGCCCATCTTGTATTCTGTAGGATCATGAAGTCATGGTAAAAATAATTATAGAGGATAAAAAGTCGTCCTGGTGACAGCACTTTGTGATGAGCATGACTGAAGACTTACTTCCCCATGGTAAGAGAGTAGATGAGGAAAAGGTAGGGAGAAGTCACAAGACCAGGGAGAAGTAGCAAGTCAGAGAATCTGACAAAGTAACAATGAAAAGGTGAGGATTAGAATATTTCTCTAAATCTACTCCCATGATTTTGAATAGACTTTTTGTTTTTAGCTTAGGAGAGAAGAAGAGACTCATAGGCTGTGAATCACATCTTACTGATGTTGATTCATTTACTGTACTACATTGACATTTGTTGCTATTTGCAAAACACAGGATGTTATATCCTCAGCAGACTAGTAGTGATTGTAGACGAGCTATACAGGGTTGCCTAAGAGTAAGGCACAAGTTCTTCTGAAGCTACAGAACAGGTGGTATACAAGAGGGTACCTCACAAAGGTAGGAGATGGATATGCATGCGTGGTTTAACTAGGTCCAGATGCTTACTTTGGGTCGTATGACCACGTGACACCTGAAGAATTTTCCAACATGTAACCAGACGCTTAGATACCTCAGTACATACCTACTCTGATAATCTGTTTTGTCCACTGATAATAAAGGGTTCTTAGGGTAATAGCTCAGAATTCCACATTATAGATTTCTAAAGCTAGGTGACATAAATCCTACTCCTGTACCATGCTGCAAGCAGAAGCCTTCCAATTATCAGAGCTGCCCATAAACATGGAAGGCATTAATTAATATATTACTTTCCATCCTTAGTTACAGGGGTAGTTTATCTACCCAGGGAAAACCCCAGCTTTTAAGGAAAGTTCACACTATGCTTTATCTTTAATATATTTTTATATATATTAAATATATATATTTAATTTTATTTTAAATTGAGTGGCTTTAACGTTCAAAATGTTATTTTCTTCATAAGTCTTTAAAGATGATTATTGGTCATCCTTATAAGTCAGATGGTTACACATAAAAAGCAAGCATATTTTCTTCATCTTTGCTAATTCACAAGTAATATTTTTCAGCTTTTTGTATACAAGATATTAACTCATAAGTTCCAGAAAATGCCACAGAGAATATTAGGCCAAATAGAAGAATACTACCAAAACCAAAACTCAGTGTTACATAGCAACTTTTTTTATTATTATTATTATTATTTGCATTGTTGGAACTAGCTCTTGCAAAGCAAACCAGGTGCGGTCACACCACACAGCATCATATCTTCTGACCTTTATTGGGTACCCTGGTGGCTCAAAGATATTAAAAACATATCACAGAATCACAGAATCACAGAATAGTCTAGGTTGGAAGAGACCTACAAGATCACCGAGTCCAACCTCTGACCTAACGCTAACAAGTCAACATATATAATTCTGTATGCGTGGATGAGTGAGTGAGTGAGTGAGTGAGTTTGTAGAAAAGCTTGAGGGTATACAGCACACACGCGTAAAGGAGAGCAACATTTAAAAAAAAAAAAAGGAAAAATACACAATAGTATTATCTGTACTATCCTAGTATTATCCTAACTAATTGTCTCCAGAATAAGATATCTTTAGGACTATGGGTTTGTTTGCTTGATTGTTTAACCTTGAACTTCTGATTTACTTTGGAGTGACTTCCTTGGAGTCCTGCAAAATGGAGCCAAAAAGCAAATTAACAAACAGAATAGATGACCATGGACCCCATGTTCAACTTGGCTCCATACACTTTTTTTTTTTTTTTTTTTTTTGGCACCATAAATGTGCATAAAGGAATCTGAGATGTTATCTGAACCATCTGCTTGGTTTAAATTTTTTGTCTGATGGAGACATTCTCTCCCTCAGGCTAAGCCCATACCATGCTAAACGCTTAACTGAAAGAAACCAACTGAAAAGAGTCATCCTTTTGGAGTAAATAACCTGACCTCAGCCTTAAATCACATTCTGGAAGAGCTTATCTCACTCATACACAAACAGAAGTAGGTCAAGCTTGTGATTTAGAGTCAGATCCACATTGTAAAGCATAAATTATATGTCTTTCTTTAGAATAAAAAACCCTTTATGTAAATATATGCATTAATACAGTTACATATACATATATTATATAAAATATACGTATATACTTGCACAAAGGATTTATATATATATATATAAACACAGAGGGTCTTTTAGTCTTAATGTACATATGAA
Organism: Nettapus auritus; assembly: GCA_011076525.1. NCBI lineage: Eukaryota > Metazoa > Chordata > Aves > Anseriformes > Anatidae > Nettapus > Nettapus auritus. Next base: position 158,543,310 of record CM021765.1, read on the forward strand.
CACATCTAATATATTCTTTCTTCTAGGCATCTTTTTTTCTTCATTTCGCTACATAGAGATTTACATAATCATTCTGCATTTTCCTTCCACAGAATATCAGCCACAGTGCAAGAGATACTGAATATTAAATCTCTTATCAATAACATCAAATTATGTACAAATATGTTTTCTTACCAAACCTCTCAAGTTAGAAATAATCAGTCCAGATCATGTTTGCAAAAAATTATTTGTAAGTTTGCTTGTTAATATTTTGTCCAAGCTTTCATCCTCTTATAAGGATATAACAACTAACATAACACCTCATAGCATTTTTTAAGCTGGAGAACAGCAAACAACAGGATTCAGAAAGGCTGTTCTTATTGAAAATATATTCCTCCCTACTGTAATAATGCCTATTTCACTGTTTCCCATAAGGCTGGTGGACTGAACTAAGCGGTCTTTTCACCCTTTCCTATCTCCAATCACAGAATTTGGGCTCTTTCTCTTGTTAGGAAAATGGGGTAACAATGTGATACAACATGTAATAGAAGTTTTAGGCTGACTCCACATTCTCTGCATGTCACCCAGTTTTGAGAAAGTACCCAGTGCACTTGCCCTACCGTTGTTCTGAAATGTTCACTGAAACTGCCTCAAAACTGATTATACATGATTCCTAATTTTAAGATGGAGTATCATCATTAGCATAAGAGAGTCCTATCTGTTAGCTCACCATTAAGAAGAAGATAGTTCCTTAGAAGGGATTTACAAAGATTATCAAGTCCAACTGCATGACATCTTCAGGTCTAACCAAAAGTTAAAGCATATCATTGTGGCCATTGACCACTTGTCTCTTGAACATTAACAAGGATGAGGCATCAACCACTTCACTAGGAAGCCTGTTCCAGTGTTTGACTATCTTTGCAGTAAAGAAATTTCTCATTATATCTGAGCAACCTGATCCAGTGTGTGGCATCCTTGCTTATGGCAGGAGTGTTGGAACTAGATGATTTTGAGGTCCCTTCCAACCTGAGCCACTCTATGATTCCATGATTCTATGATAATCTGAACATCCCTGGATGCAGCTTTGTGCCATTCTCACACATTCTGTCATTGATTACAAGGGAGAAGAGACCAGCACCTCCCTCTCCACTTTCCCTCTTCAGAAAGTTGTAGAGTGCAATGTGATGGCCTCTTAGCCTCCTCTTCTCCTAACTAGACAAACCAAATGTCCTCAGCCTCTCCTCATAGGACATGACTTCCAACCATTTTATCAGCTTTGTTGCCCTCCTCTTGACACTTTCAAGTATCTTAGCATCTTTTTCATATTGTGGAGACTAGAACTGCACATGGTATTCAAAGTGAGGCTACACCAATGCTAAATACAGAGGGAGAATGAGTGACTAGCTGTGTTGTGTTTAATGCATTCCCAAATGTAGTTTGCCCTCTTGGCTGCCAGGGCACCCTGCTGAGTCATGTTGAGCTTGCTATCAACCAACATCCCCAGATCCCTTTCTGCAGACTTTCTCATCTCCCAGTTTGTACCTGTGTCTAGCATTACTCTGCTCCAGGTGCAGAACCTGCCATTTATCTTTGTTGAACTTCATACCATTGATGATTGTCCAGCATTCCAGTCTGTCTAGATCCCTCTGTAATGCTTTTTGTCCCTCCGGAAAGTAAACAACATCTTCTATTTTAGTAACAACAGCAAACGTGCTAAGAATGTATTCAAATCTTGCATCCAGATCATTAATAAAAGTGTTTAACAGAACTGGCCCTAGAATTGAGTCCTGAGGAGTGCTACTAGTGACTGGCTAGTCAGCAGGATGCTCCCCAGACTCCCAAGACTTTAGGTAAATTATTGAGAGGAGTCCAGCTATAACATTTGCTAACGCCTTTAGTACTCACATGAATCCCATCCTGCCCCATGGACTTGTGAATATTCAACTGATATAATTTCTCTGTTACCATTTCTGTGGGCACAAATTGAAAGTCATTGCTCCAGCATGAGGGTGCTCATAAACAGCTTTCTTTACCTTCTTAATATTCTAATTATGTGTAATTTAAACTTGTTATTTTAACATTTAACAAGTACAGAGTAATAATAATATATATATATTTTCATATGTATATTTTCGCATGTAACAATATACATCTAATATGCTTCAATACTTTTTTTTTTTTTTTTTTTTTTTTTTTTACTAGAGACTGCATTTTGCTAGAGGCAGATTTCTAATACAAATACTACTTGGAAAAAAAAAAAAATCCATTAGTTTCAATCTTAATACACTCTTCACTATTTGGTTTAGTAATTCCCTGAGGTTTTGAAAGAAAATATACTATTATCTAATAAATTCTGGCAGCATAAGCTTTAAGAAAATCTTCATTAACATGCTTATCACAAGTATTAAATTATTTCATGGGAGATGGAACAAATCAATACACTGCTGAAACCTCCCCAGAGATGTATGGATCAGTTACCTCTATAATAAACAGCCAAGCATGTATTCCAAATTATCTAGAGTGATGATAACCTCGGTTATCACAGCTAATATCTTTACTCAAAAGGTTTGTTTTATTGTTTGTTGTTTCCTTAATTAATTTTATATATGTGAACAGTGCTTCTGAGTGCTAATGATGTGTCGTTGGTATGGTACAAAGAAAGAATTTACCTCTACTTCATCCTTTCATGCTAAGACACTGTCCATTTGCTCATCCAGATTCAGTGGTCTCTAACAGAGTAATTGGGGAATTATTTTGACTTTGCATTATAAACAGTGGAGTGAAAGAGGGTCTATGAGACTTATGACAGTATTTTTGTAGGGAATCTGAAAAAAATAAATTGAAAAATATATATATATATTAGCTTGCTATTCAATACTTACACTGGGTATTCAAAATAGGATTTTTCCATCCTGACTCTGAATATTACAATGGCTATTGAGAGTTAAGATTCTGGAGAGAGAGAAAAAATAAAAATATTAAAAAATAAATAAATAAAGTGTACTAGTAAATATGTAAAAATATATATATGTATATGGGAAAATGTGTTGGGGTATAAAGAATTAATAAATTAAGATTGAAACATGAAGCTCAATATCACTGGTATAGACCTTCACTCTGTTTCTCAGTTTCCTTTGTTATAAGTAAGGTGAAAACACACATCTACAATTTGTTTAAGTATTATTTTACACAGACAGGCTACATGATATAAGGAAAAGTATTATTTCTTTCCTTCTTTCTTTCCTTCTTTCCTTCCTTCTTTCTTTCTTTCTTTCTTTCTTTCTTTCTTTCTTTCTTTCTTTC
>CM021765.1:158548075-158612637 GCA_011076525.1 Nettapus auritus
AAACTAAAATAAAAAAAAAAAAAAAAAAAAAAAAAAAGGAAATAAAAAAAAAAAACAAAAAAAAAAAAAATTTTTCCTTTTTTCTATTTTTTAAAAAAATGCCCCCCCCCCCCAAAGGGAATTATCAGGTCTTCAGTTAATTTCTGATTAAAATGTTTTTCACTTGGGGACATATTTTCAAAAATTCAGTTATAATTTGGACATGGACAGATGTGGCTACTCTGTTCAGTCTTTTCCCTGCTGTTTACTCTTGGGTTTGTTTCAACCCTTGACATCTTATATTTGACATGTAATGTAGAATGTCACTTTTATTTTTCTTTATCATTCATCATTCCATTTGTCATTCATTTTACACAGGGTGTTTCTGGGAAGATGTGAGGTGTTTCATAAATATTTAAGCAACATTTCTATGTATTAAGCAATCTCTAAATCAAACCATCTTCTACAAACCTTAGCCTTTTCCTTCACTCTTTCAATTTCTTTATTTTTACACATATGGTGGATACTGCCTCTGTATTACTTTTTAAGCAAAATGTATTAGACAGTGCTTCAAATTTATCCCATACTTATAACAACAGAAATATTATTATAATTCTGCTACATTGGAGTATTTCTTCATTAAATGACAATGATAATATCTGAATGAGCTAAACTTTGGCAACTAAATATAAGAATTGCACACCAGTCATAGAAAACCGTTATATATAATTAAAATCTTGCAAAAACATGTAGGATATGGAAAGCATTTGTATCTCTTGCTGTTTAAAACTGAATAGTCATCTGTATAATTGCTTCTGACCTATGAAGTAGGAAGTAAAATCATTTAGCTCACTTTAGATCACCAAGGAATAAGATTTCTTAGAAAAGTAGGCAGAAAAGCAGTGAGATAGATCCCTTTGCATCTATTAATATTTTTGTTTATATACTATATTGCAATTGCACACTTAGACATGAGAAACTAGTTAAATAATAGGATCTCTTGCCATTGATTGTAACTAGAACACAATGGATGACTTTGTGTCAGGGACCAGAGTGCACCCTCCTCATCCCACCAAAGTGTTTGGCTGTTAATGCCTCAGGCGAGTATTGGTTTGGTACAGTTGTGTGAACTGAGACTGGGCTGATGGGAAGCAGCAATGTGAGAAAGGTCTGGAAGATGTGGGGCCTGACTCCATTCAAGTGCTGCTTTTAAGTTCAGGATTTTGCAATGGGTCCTGGTTGTAGTCAGACTGAAGACATGCCACGTGCCGTGTCAATACTGACCCATAGGCACAATTACACACTTGTATTTGGACTTTCCTGGTCACTGAAGATTGGGCCAGGCCATCGCATGTCTGACTACAGTCACTGTCCCTGTCCTGGCCCTGCTCTCCTGGTTGTGGGACTGCACCCGTTGGTGAGTTACTGTCGTACCCACCTCTCTCTCAACTCTTGACTTCACCACTTCTTGACACTTTCACTCATATATATATATATACACATACAAGCATATATTATTATTATCATTATTATTATTTATTTTATTTTATTTTATTATTATTTTATTTCATTTCATTTTATTTCATTTTATTTTATTTTACTTTATTTTATTTTTTAATGTGTGTTTCAAAAGTATATATCCATCAACCGTGTCAAAAAGTTGTCATCAGTGCTCTGCAGGAACATCCTGGACAGTTTGTGCCTAGCGATGTTGTCTTTCCAGAAGATGCCAGGGTGGTTGAAGTCCCCCATGCAAACCAGGGCTTGTTATTGTGAGGCTACTTCCAGCTGTCTGTTGAAGGTTTCATCTACTTCCTCTTCCTGATCAGGTGGCCTGTATCAAACACCCAAAACAGTGTCAGTCATGGAAGCCTGACCTTTAATCCTTACTGATAACCTCTCAACTTCCTCTTTATCCACCCCTAGGCAGAGCTCAACGCATCCCAGTTTTTCTCTCACATAAAGAGCAACACCACAACCTCACCTTCGTGGCTCGTCTTTCCTAAAAAACACATATGCACCCATGACAGGCATCCCACCATGTTTCTGTAACTGCAATGAGATAAAAGCCCTGCAACTGCACACAGGTCTCTAATTCTTCTTCTTTTCCCCCATGCTACACACATTGGTGTACAGGTATTACAGAGAGGTGTTCAAGTCTGCCAATATTCCAGGAGGGGTACGAGAAGATACCCCATAGCACATTAAAGATTATTTTGAGAGCAATGGATGCTGGGACATTCAAACACTGGGATACACATTCAACAAAAGCCACCTGGTCAGTCAACACTAGGGGTTCTGCCAGCTGAGCTGGTCCTGGCCAAACAAAACTGTTATGTACTGTAGAAAGAGATAAAGTTCCTGTAGTGAACATAAGAAAACGTGCTGGGGAAGACGGTCTAGGTTATTCTAGCCTTGGGGAATTGCAAGCCCACCCATGGGATGGCATTTTTTCAAGGACCTGGGTGAAGTTGGTGGGTAATGCAGAAGGATATGTAAGTCTGGACTAGATGGTGTTTGTCACTCATACATTCTGTGATTTTTATGTATTGTACTTCTATTATCCCATTCTTATCCCATTCTCATTACGTCCATACCCCTTTCTACATTTTTTATGTCTACATGTTGTAGTTTAACCCGGCCGGCAGCTAAGCACCACACTGCCGTTCACTCACTCTCCTTCCTCCCTTTCTGGGATGGGGGAGAGAAATGGGAAAATTAAGCCTGTGGGTTGAGATAAAGTCAGTTTATTAAGACAGGAAAATAATAATAATAATAATAATAATAATAATAATAATAATAATAATAATAATAATAATAATAATACATTGTATGAAAAAAGTGATGCATAATGCAATTGTTCACCACCCACTGATCGATGCCCAGACTATCCCCAAGCAGCCGGCCCCGCCCCCCCCCCCCCCCATCTAGCCACCCCTATATATTGTTTAGCATGACGCTATATGGTATGGAATACCCCTTTGGCTAGTTTGGGTCAGCTGTCTTGGGTCTGTCACCTCCCAGCTCCTGCTGCACCCCTAGACTGCCTGCTGGCAGGACAGAGAGAGAAGCTGAGAAGTCCTTGGCTTAGTGTAAGCACAGCTCTGTAACAATTAAAACATCAGCATGTTATCAGCACTCTTCTCATCCTAATCCTAAACATAGCAGCCTACCAGTTACTAGGAGGAAAATTAACTCTATCCTAGCTGAAACCAGGACAATATAATAAACTTTATTTACTATACTAAGTTTTTAGGAAAGATTGGAATGCAGGACTCTTCACACCTGTCTTCTACCAGACTTTTAAAAGAATATATATATATATATATGTATAATTTGTCTTGTTTTTCATATAAAATTTTTGTGTATACATTAATCTTTTACCCCTGTGAAACTGAGATTATAGCTCTGTGTGGAATGATATCAATATCTTTCCAACTTTTTTTCAAAACCTATATTTCAGCATTGTGGACAGTACTTTAATTTCCAGACAGTCTTTTCATCTTCACTTCTCTGGCATGCTGATTTTTATTATAATGATTGTTTTACATGTTCCTTTCTTGAAGTCTTTGTATCAGGCATTCAAAGAATGAATAAAGTACAGATGAGTTGCTTTTGAAAATTCAGCTCCCCTTAAACTAAAGGCAGAACTCACCTGCCTAAAAATAATCACCTAGACTGCTTTGATATATCCAAAAGTATGTTACTTTGCCAAAAACAGGTCTCTGTAGGTCTTCCTTGGTTTCATTAGAATAATAGTATTTGATCTTGAAATATGTTTTAAATTGGTATTTAGATGTCAAGAAACACAGAGGTGTGTTCTATGCTGATGAGGGCAGTAGATGACTTATAAGGTGTTACATGAATGGCTTGACAACTACTGTTTGAGATGGAGTTTTGATTCTTGTTTGGAAGCTTTTAACAGGACACTGTCCAACTGCTGTACTTCAAAATACATTTACACTTGAACCAATTTTAATTACAGATTATTTAATAACTATAATACACTAATTTCATTGCTACCAGTCTTCTTACACTCTTTAAATTCAATTTATTTCTACTATGTCAGTTGCAACACTATCAGTTCAACAACATAAGGATTTCATCCAAGGATTCTCAGTTAGGTACCAGATGGTGGACCAGCATGCTGAATGTGACTCTAGTGTGATAAAGTCACATTAGAGCATGCAGAAACACTTTGTGTTAAACTATCAATACCTAACTAGTCTTTATACTGTCTGGTATATTATCTGCAGTAATAGCTGGCAGTCAATTTGGTTTACAGGAAGGTCAGGTAAATTATTGGAGCAGATCATAACACTTTTAGTGATTTCATGCATACATGAATATAATAAATGAAATTGCCATGACCACAAAATACTACTAAGGAAATTTTTTCTCATAGTATTTCATTTTTGACAACTTCAGCAAAGTGCATTTTGGAGGTTGTTTGGCGATTGCAAGCTGGGACTTGGCCAGAGAGTCCTGTAAGGAGTGGCTGGAGACAAGCTACAGTGTGGGCCTAATATATACAACCAGGAGATGAGCTTCCAGCAGCTCTTGGCCCCAAGCCAGTCTGGAATGGTCACAGGCAAGACATCCCCACAGTATCTCTGGAATTGTTTTTGGATCCAATTGAGCCAAAATTGGGTACAGAGACCCTGAATAGGGAGGTCCCAGCTGAGTTCCCTCAGGGAGTTTGGCCAAATGGTGTCTTCAAGGCCCTAACATACACATCCAGTGCCTGGCTTATTGATATTTGTATGAATGTGAAAAGATGGCTTTATTGAAGTGCTTGAAACAAAATAAATGTGATGAATAGTGGCAACATGGTTACCAAAAATTTACCTGGATAACTCTTACAACATAGGTGCAGTCTCACTATTATAAAGAAGTGCTATATGGTTATGCATTCCCTTTCCAATTTTGTGACAACTATCGGGATGAGGAAATTTATAGGTATATCTAAGTCCTTGGGCACGTTTATACAGATATGGAAGGAATGAAACACATAGAAGTAAAAAATCGGAATACCTTTCAGGTAATAAAACCCCAAAGGTAATTGCTTCATGCTAATGAAATTCTGCTCTTCCCATTAACCTAAATCAAGGCTAGATTTAGACATAGCTTTCATAAATAAGATTATAAGTTTTACATACTGAAGGAGGAAACTTGTAAAATATTTTCATACAGAAAATGCCTACACCTTATTCTTAGTAGTTATAATTATTTAGAAGATTGTGATTGTGTCACTGTAATGAGAAGGATATTTCTGGTTGAATTATCAGATTCTTCTTTAATTTTTAACTGTACTATTTTCCCAATAATTTTTGTTGCAGTCTCATAACATAATTATTTGTCAGTTGCACTTATCATTAATGGTGAGGAAAATCTTTAATGATCTTATAATTTTCGTTTCATCTTTATATACGACCACATCCTGCTTTCTTTACTACCAATCTCAGTTTGCACAAAACTGTAATGCTTTATTGTAATATTTGGAACTTCTTACTAAATAACATTATGACACCCTTCCAATAATATTGGACTTAGAAAATAAAATCAGATTTAATCATGTTTCCATGTTTAAGTAGTACCTGGTCATATGTTGTTACTCTCTTGAAGCCAATGGAGAATTTTGAATTATTTATTTTTTCCAGTGGAAGTAGAATTGTGCTCCATATAGAAATACACATAAAGAAATGAAGAGAAAATATATACTTGGTGGGACAGTATTTCAGTTGATATAAATCAGTGTCATTTTATTCATTTTTTTTTTTTTGATTGATTAATAAGTAGTCAGAAGAATATATTGCAATAAATATTTCCTTTAAGTAATTTCTTGAGTAAATATGTCATAAAAGAAATTCATTTACCATCATCAATAAGATATATTTTATATGTGAATTACAGTAAACACAGATGAAAATAATCTGAATGAAATGAATGAAAATCTGAATGAAAATAATCTGAATTATTCTAATAAGTCTGATTAATGCTATAAAATAAAAACAAAACAAAACACTCTGAATCAATCGTGAAGAGAAATTTAATGTGAAAGACCTGTATTATTTTATATGTGCCAGTACAATACAGTAACAAGGTATTTTAATGAACCTCAGCTCTGCAGGTCAGCTATTCTGAACTCTTAGTTGAATATATAGTTTATGGACATTACCGTTCATGTAGTGTTCACTAGATTGTAATTTTTGTAACTGTGCAAAATTCTTAAAATTAAAAACAACTTTGAAATACAGATAAGCACTTTTAAAGTAATTGGTTGAGAAGAAAAGACAAATAACATACCGAGAGTATATTATGTAGCTAAAGAAGAAGCCAGGTACAACCCATGAAGAGAGTAGTATACACACAGTTTTGAAAATTTGCTAATTATGAACCCAAATGTAAGCACCCTAATAAACTCTAACCACATAAACACCTCAATACCTACTGAAGAGAGTATTGTCCCTGCTAACAACAGACCATAGGACTTGCATTAGGTGTGCCTTATGCTGACTGTGTGAGGCCCTCATCCTTGTCTACTGTTATCAACTTATTATGGGGACTAGCTGTGTGAGCTTGTTACCAGGTGTTTCTTGTCACAATATGTAATTTAAGTGAAGATAACTGCAAAAACCTTGAAAATACGGCCACAGATTGGAAACAAAGGTTACATGACTGTTAACAGCTCAGTGATTGACAGTTACTGGTCATTGTAAAAGTACAAAATGGTGACGTGGGAGAAGACTGTGTTTGCTTTAAGGAAACAAGCAATATCCAAGCAAGGAGAAAACAAAATAAAAACTAAAGCAGCAATGAAACTAGACAAGCTGCAGGATAAGGTACCTGCCCATTACTTCCATCTCATATTTTGTCTTCTCCCTTTGGAAACAAAAGACTAGGAAGTTTAAGTTTAGAAACTTAACTGTCTTGTAAAAGAATAAGACTACAAAATAAGAGTAGGAGAGAGATGACAAACCCACTTCAGTATGACTTATCCTGGCCGAAGAGCTCCCAGGTCTGATCACCTTAGACTCTTCAATAAAGACTGTCCCAGACCTTAATCATCAGTGCTAACTGGACATCACTTTGGTATGCTCACAAATAATGTAGGATATAATTACTAAGGACTGACCACTTTGAACACATAATAATAATGAACTGTAATCTGTAAGAATTAATTAGCATGAATTGTATTGTTAGTTAACGTCAGTCCAGCAAAGATTTGTTTTAAATTTTGAAACTGACCTGGTTTGTTAATCTTCTAAATGCTACAAACACAACAATCACCAATTCCTGAATTTATATATATATTATATATATGCATATATGTATACATTTATTCAGTTGCAATAGTATCTCTATTCATTTAATCTACAGCAAATTGTATGAGAAAAAATGAATGAGGTAGGATAAAGTTCTTGTTGTTTTAGGTAAAACTTTGAACACTGGCATCATAACATCCTTAGAGAAACAAGAAATTATTATTTCTGTAGCACCTGGATATGTACACTTCAAATTACTGAGATTGTGCAGGTATTGCGCAAAAGCAAAAACTTAATGAAACCTTCAAATGACAAAATTTGTTGTAGAAAAAGGAATCTTGAGTACTTCTATATAATAGAAAAACAGGGCTCATCACCCTGAGTCAGGGGAGAAGGATGAAGGTAATGTTTTACCCCATGTAGTGCATGCTCAGTATTACACAATGTGTGGCACAGACAGCACTATGCTCTCATCAGCAGCTGCAGTTGCTTGCATCTTGGATAAAATTGTTGAGAATTTTGCTCTTTGATACAGCTGGATCATAATTTCTTCCCTAAGAAACATCTTTATGTCAGATGTTCCTGAACCTGAATAACAGAAATTATTTTATAAATAATAGTAATTGTTCTTGAGAAATGTTTTAGTTCTAACTTCTCTTCAATAAAGACTGAAAAAGCAGACTCGTCTCATGTCAGTTCTCAAGTTTGTCTAAAATGATCTAGGATCCAACTTGGTCTTCTGCCTGTTTGATATCAGCATTTAAATAGAACGAGTCACTCCAGTTTTCCCAATATTGCTCTACTTATAAACAAAGTTAGGGTTGAGAAATAAATGTTTATGTATCATAATTTGATTTTGGTATTCTAATATACAGTTTCTGTCCTTTCATGCCTAGATTCATCATAGAAACTGAGAGACCCCAAAAGCTTAATGTCGAACAGGATACTGAACAGGTGGTACTAATTCCAAAGTGACTCCAACGTTGGTTATCATAAAGCTGTTGAATCTGATATAAACAGCTTTGCTGCAAAATGCATTCTGTGGACAAATTAGAATTTTGTGTCAGTGAGGGAATACTCAATAAACTGTGGAGAGATTATCTACTCAGAAGTCTGCCACTGGGTTTTCTGAAGTGGGAAAGAGAAGACCATGATTTTCTGAAATAAATGGTTCTTAAGGGGTTGATTATCTTGTTAGATTTTGATTCATTTTGTGTCCTTCCAGCCTGAAGAGATTTGAAATGTTTTCCTCTGCTTGACAAGACAACGCCATAACCACTAGACTGTCATTTACTGAAGGAATAAATTTATCTCCTACTGAATTTGCTATGTTACAATGAAAATATTTATAGGCGCAAAAATAAATAAGAAGCAGAATGATGAAATGGGACAGAAACTACTATAGAACTCTAGTACCTCTAGTACTCTTGTACCAAAATTCTGTAACCCTTCTCTCCCCACTCTATCTAGTACCAAAATGCAACCCTCTTCCTGTTCACTCAATCCTCCTAGACCAAGTCTTTCAGGTATAAATATGATAGGGAATATGGCAGGCTAACCAAGGAGGTTCTCCCAGTACTTAATTGGCTTGTCAGCTACTATTACTATATTACTGTCCCTCATTTCTTTGTTCTTTACCTGACTTCCTGACTTTATACCTTCTTTCTCTCCCCCCTACCTGTTTTTTTTGTTGTTGTTGTTGTTTGTTTGTTTGTTTGTTTTTCCCTCTCTCTATTTTTCTGCTTATCTTTTTCTGCCTCTAATTGTCTCTTCCTCACTAGTCTCATTTCTGTTATCTTTCTCATTTCACACATACCCAAATGTCATTTCCAGTAACAGGACTAATTTGGTTTTACAGGGTATTGCTGACAGTGTTGTCTAGATGCAAGCATCTCATCTGGGCTCTAAACCCCAACACTGCACAGTAACTACCCAGTTCATACATGCAACACATTCTTGCTACCTTAGACACTCTTAAAGATACCATGTTCTACTTTAACCTTGATTCCTTTACTAGGTTTTAATTAAGCACAAGTGTTTTCTTATGTACATTCTGTGTTTCTACAGTTGGCTATTGTGTTCATAAGGAATTTTTGGTCTAGAATTGTTTTCAGTATTGTCTAGGCTCCATATTGAAGCCCTAAATAGTTAAGAGTGCTCTGTTAAGACTTTTGTTCACAAATACAAAACCAGTGAAAAGTTTCCATAGAAGAAACTAGAACTCAATAATTATTGAGTTCATACAATCATATAATCAATATATATATTACTTATTTATTTATAGAGATGTACATATAATCTGAAACCTCTCTTGGGCAGACATCAAGGCAATATGTTTCTTATGTCTCATAGCTAATGGAATTCTTTCTTTTTTTTTTTTTTTCCTAGAAACTAACCTTGCAGATATTTCATATTTTGCATCCTAATGAGCTGTACACACTACACTCCCATAAGAGCTGAAATAGAGACTGCTACTGATTTAGTTCAAGTATTTTTGAAGCTAGAACTTTCACATTGCCTCTCACATACCTTATGAAATCCTGCAGCTGGACTCTCTTAGGATATTTGCAAATTTGCACAATTAAAGTCTCCTGTCTTTAAAATTTTACATTAGATTTCTTCCATAGAAAGTACTTAACACAGTGCTTCACCAATTTATAAGACAGATAAGAACAATCATAAGTGCTTGGCTACACAGTAGAAAGAATGCTATTTAGGATAATTTGGTCTCTGGTATAGGCCTTTTTCTTTAATTCATATATTTCCTCCAAATATTTGACAACTATATTGTTAACCTTTTCAATTCATACAGAGATTGTAGATCAGAATACTTACATAGGCTGTAGACCAGAATATTAAGCCTGAAAAAGAAGTAGAAGATATACTGTAGAAGATTGTTCCTATTTATGCATTCATTTATGTTTATTTGAGCATTCAGTCATAGAAATTGTCAAGGAAGTTACTTGAAATAGTTAACAGATGTGCTGCTAAAAGGGTCTATACTTATATTTATTTATAGTTAATCATATCCATATAAATCTGGGTTGTTTCTTGAGAACCACAATTTAACCAGATCAGAAGAAATGTAGCATATATTTTGGACAGGGTTGTCTTATTCTATTTATTTTATTTTTTTTTCTTCTTCTTCTTTCTAGACAAATTCACGATAAATTTTTGAAAACTGTTTGGAAGACACATTTTTTTCATACTTTTTTTTTTTTTTTAAAGCTTATTATTTTCCTGCTTCTTCTGTCCCTGTGAAATAATAAACAGAAGTTTCATCCAGATTCATTACCTTGCTCAATTATCCTTTGAAAAACATTTTCATGTAATTAACTTCTATTCAGGAAATTAGATAAGTTTGAGAGCAAAATTAAATGTGTGTGTTTCAAAAGAAGTGTGTGAAAGCAGGATGCATAGTTGTATAAATTCTGTGCATTGGAGAAACCATCCGTCTAAAAACAATAACATTTTTTTTTTCTTTATAGATCAGAATTGAGTCCACAGTTCTACAAATGGAAAAAATATTTTACATTATATTGTTTTGTAAAGGATTTATTTCAGAATAAATGAAAATAAACAGTCTAATTCCACATTTTTGGAAGAAAACTGCAAACACAGTGTTCTTAAAATATTTTGTCAGTTCCTATTTTACAAGATAGTTCTTGTAGCATTATTGATTCATTATGATCTAAAAAGAAAATCCACCCCCACTTTTCCCACTAAAAAATTCAATTTGTTATTCCATGTACCTTGAAGGTAAAAGCAAAGGATATTCACAGGAACCTTGGAGTAGTCCATATAACTATGTTATTAAGTTAAATACACAAATATTTTATTTTCATATAGATTTTCTCTCTCATAAAAACACCAGAAGATTTATGAGCAAATGTAGTTGCCATGGAAAACAAAAGGAACTCATGCTTAAGGAACTCAGCCAGGGAGTTGTTTTGGCTTGGATTTATGCTGCTAAGGTAAAAGTGACACTGAATAGCTACTCCTTCACTTGAAAATAGCTTTTTTTGAACCACAAATCTATATGAAAATCACTAATTATTACAGAGATAGTCCAAATGAAATCAGTGGAATAAATTTGTAATTGACTCTATGCAATTAACTTCTTTGCAAATTGTCCTGTTTGGTTGAATACAATGAACAATATGGTATATATGACACCCAATTTTGTGAGCTCTTTATTTGTATTTCTATGCTGTTCCTCTTACCAAATTTGCTGATACGTTACTATTCAATGACAATCTTGAGGTATGTGATAATGTGACATATATAAATATAACACTATATCATATCATACTGTATTTATTAAACATAGATGTGATTTATTGTCTAAACTACCCATAAAAGTGGAAGTGTTAATACAGGGGAAAAAATTACGCTTTCTCAGATCTGGCAAAAGAGTTAGAAAGACTTTTACTTTAAAATTTAGTTTGTTAATAGAACAAATATAGAATATTATTATACAATGGTTACACAAACTAATTAGAATCTGTGCCTGACTAATAAAAGCTGAAGAAAATTATTATTGACTACAAGTGTAAACTCTTAAAATTAGATAACCTTATACAAGCTTAGGTACAGAGACAGAAAAGAACTAAAAGGACCAATAAACTTCAAGAAAATAGAGAAAAAAGTGAGTTTTATAATGAGAATAATTAAAAACAAAACAAAACAAAAACAGTTTTTAAATTTTATTTCTGAAAAATGAGTTTCCTAGAAGCTTGTGATAAATCTCATACGTATCTGTTTTTGAGTACACATATATTCAATCAGTTAATGGATTATTATGTAAAAAAAAAAAAAAAAAAAAAAAAGTGATTTGGGCAATGAGCTCTTTGAAATTTAGCTTATTTCCACAAAAGTCTTGGTAAGATAGACATCTATGGATTTCTAATAACTCTATTCCACTAATATTCCCCTGAAGATTACTCACTGTTTCTGCAGATACGATTAAGTTTTTGACTCCAACTAAACTAATATAGACTGGCAAGGATTGGAGAAGACGAGATGTTCTGGGATGGAACTGGAGGAAGAAAATTTCCACACAGATATGGTATCCAAACTATAGTTTTAGAGAAAGATGGATAGAAATGTCTGTACATTGGAGAAGTAATTGTTCTCATGTTTTTATTGTTTTGTTTTTGTTTTTCTCGTTTGTAGCACAGTAATTTTGTAACAAGTCTAAACAGAAAGAAAGAGTCAAGGAGAGGATAGTATCACTTATGCGAACCTAAATGGCAGTATAGGATCAAAACACTCAGGAGGAAAAGTAGATGAAAAAATATTTGGAGAAAAAAATGCATTATTGATTGCAATATATATTGAATAAATAATGTATATATATATATACATAAGTCATGTCATAAGATTGGCATGATTGTATTTATACCAAAATGACCTTAAGAAATAATCTGATTGGAGTGTCACCTCAGGAAACTATTTATTTAAACCAATTACTCTATTTTCAATAGAAGGAAAAAGGGGGGAAAGTTAAAAGTCTGCTGCCATAACTGCAAGCTTTAAAACTGCTGTTTTGAAGATGTTCATTGCTTTCCTTTTTTATTATTATTTTTTTATTTTATTTTTCCGATATCATTGAGCTTTTCTTTACTCTGAATCTTCTCTTAATAAAAGAATACTGAGTCTGTGACAGGAATCAAATCATTCTGTAATAGTACAGCTCCTCATTCAAAAGAAGCAAAACTCTTGAGAAAAGTTTGCAAGTAGCGTATATTGAAGTTTTTGGTATATACCTTCTCCTCAGCTGGAACATATTCAGTGCTGTCCAGGCTCTTGATGTGAAGTGAAGTCAGGTGGGAAAATGGCAACTAAGTCCCACTGAAATACAAAAATAATATGTCCAATACAGTTTTCATTATTGTGGAACAGTTTGCTGCAACTCTGATTTATTAGGAATGCAAACTTATCTCTCAGAGTATTGAGATTTTTGTTAAGTGTGTGGCTTAGAAGACTACGATAACAGATTGTCAATTTTGTGGAAAGTAGAAGTTCAAACAGTGTCTTACAGAAAAAAGGGCTGTATAGACTGGTATCAAAATGAAGCTGACATTTTATTTGTATCTCTTCCATTACTTCTTAATGTACTTTCAAACAAACAAACAAACAAACAAAAAAAAAAAAAAAGAGAAAATTATTTACATGGGCCCAGCTCAACCCTCATTGTTAGTAATTGGTTCTTATAAATAAATTTTCTCATTTTCCTTAAAGAGCCATTTCCAAATAGGATAAATTTAACTAATGATATATGACACATAAACACTTATTTTGGAAAAAAATCAGGTGAAATAATACCGTATGCTGTTTACAGAAATCTGTATAGAATCTCACCTTCCTTTTGAGTTTTCAGTTTAATAAAAAGATTATGATCTCTTATCTCTCTCACCTGATTAGTATATAAATAATATTCTTACAATAAAAATAAATAACTGCAAGTATTTGAAATAATATTGTCACATTGTATGTAAAAGTGTATAAGAATGACTAATTTTTGACTGCTAATTCCAAAGACAAAATGCACTCTAATTTAAATATTTGTGTAATTTGAATGCCCCAATCTGCACTCTAGTTATCTGTCTGGCTGTATCCCAGAATGTACCATTACTTAACTTTGGGTTCAACATTTCTTTGGTGAGCATTTATTTATTGAATTAGACATTTGTAGTGGGTTTATGTGACAAGGTTTTGGTAGCAGGAAAAAAAAAAAAAAAAAAAAAGTGCTGAGAGGAGTGAGGAACAGCCTTGCAGGAACCAAGGTCAGTGAAGAAGGAGGGGGAGAGGTGCTCCAGACACCAGAGCAGAAGTCCCCTGCGGCCTGTGGTGAGGACCATGGTGAAGCAGGATGTCCCCCTGCAGCCTGTGGAGAAGACCGAAGTGGAGCAGGTGGACCTGCACTGACGGAGACTGCGGCCTGTGGAAGACCCCTGCCCGAGCAGATTCCAGGCCGGACCTGTAGGCCGTGGAGAGGAGACCACGCAGGAGCAGGTGATCTGGCAGGAGCTGCTGCCCGTGGGGGACCCAGGCTGGAGCAGTTTGCTCCTGAGGGATGGACCCTGTGGTATGGACCCATATGTGGAGCAGTTCTTGAAGAGCTGCTGCCTATGGGAAGCCAATGCCAGATCAGTTCAGCAAGGACTGTATCCTGTGGGAGGGACCCCACAGCACAGGGGACGAGAGTGACCGAGAAGGTGCGACGAAGAAGCGCTATAGACTGACCATAACCCCCATTCTTCTATTCCCCTGCAGTCAGGGGGAGGAGGTGGAAGAGGTTGGATGGGGGCTGAAGATGCTTTTGGTTTCTTTCCTTTGTTTCTCACTTCTCTATCTTGTGAGTAATAAGCAATTAAATCTTACTATCTCTCTATGCTGAGTCTGTTTTGCCCATCATGATAATTACTGGGTGATCTCCTCATCCTTATCTCAACCCTGGAGGCCTTTTCATCGTATTTTCTCCCCGTTTCTTTTGAGGAGGGGGAGTGAGAGAGTGGATGTGGTGGAGCTCGGCCACCCACCCGAGTAAAACCACCACAGCGTTGAAGTGGAGGTTTGTAAGTACACTAATAGTATGCTAAGGACATTATGCATAAGAAAACTAAGTTAGAAATATCAGTGGAAGATATGGTAGGAGAATGCTTTATTAAAAATGACCTTGTCTGAGAGCATTGTCAAAATGTTTCTTGAACTCCAGCAGGCTTCGTGCCATGGTCGCTTCCCTGGGAAGACAATTCCAGTGCACAAACAGTGCTACTTACTTCAATAGAAATTAAAAATATTCAGATTTAAGAAGCTAGAGAAATCATAATGTAGTGATTTTATTATAGTATTATTGATGTTACCTTGGAATAGTATACTATGTAACTTATATTCAAGAGCACTCATTAGCTTACAACATCTACCTTAGATTCAAAACTCAATTCATATCTTTGAAGGCATTTTTTGGCCTGCTATTTTCATTATTTCTGAAAAATCTGTGACAGCTTCACTATAACAAGCAACACTGCAAAGGAAGCTAGATTATTATTTTTACTATTTTTTTTTTTTTTTTTTGTGGTATAAATGGTCAAGGATCAATTATATTTTAAAATCCCATAAGCTTTAAAACACTTTTACCAGATTCCCTCCTTTTGAAATGGAAATGAATGTAAGTTTTGCTGAAGCATCCTATGTTTTGAGTTTAAATGTATCTATCTCATTTTTAATTCTAATAAATTCAAAGTGTATCAAATATAATCTAGAGAAATTAATTAAAGGATAAACTGATAGAAGATTGTTATGAACAAGGAAGCTAAAATCAGCTTATTTGTAGAAAAAAATAGGTATTAAAATCACTGACGGATATATATATATTTTTTTTTGCAAATTCATACACTGCAAATACGCTGCACATTTTCAGGGTATCTGTATCTTCTTTTAAAAAGGTCTTTATATCCAGATTAATATTTAAAAATAAACCTGGCAAAGTCAACAGATTTCTCTCTTAATTCTTAGAGGAAAAGTATGTATGCATTAGTATCATGCAGTTTTATTAGCTCTACTTTCTTGTTATGTTTCATCACTGGAAAGAAGGCTATGCCTAAATTATAGAGGTTAGTACATTTCATTTGGTATATGAAAATATATGTTCATAATTTATCATAAGTATGTTGTTGATAATTATTACCTCTCATAAGGTATAGTTGTATTATTAATATTTGTAATTGTGATGGTTCTACTCAGGTGGGCAGTCGAATTCCACCACAACTGCTCTCTCACTTCACCTCATCAAAGGGAACGGGGGAGAAAATACGATGCAAAGTGCTCAAGGGTTGAGATAAGGACAGGAAAAATGCTCAACAATTATAATGTCAGGCAAAACAGACTCAGAGTAGGGAGATAGTAAAATTTATTGCTTATGACTAACAAGATGGAGAAGTGAAAAGCAAAGGAAAGAAAAAGAAAACACCTTTCTCCCATCCACCCTCTTCCCCCTGAGCAGCACAGGGGAAAGGGGGAATGGGGGCTAAAGTTCTGTGAAGTCTATAGAACTTCGTCTCTTCCACTCCTCAATCACTCTCTTGCCTTGCTCCAATGTGGGGTCCCTTCAATGGGAATTGTGTCATTCCTTAACTGATACTGCATGGGCTTCCCACAGTCAGCAGCTCTGCAAGAACTGCTCCAGATATGGTCCATACCACAGGGTCCATCCATCAGGAGCAAACTGCTCCAACGTGGGTCACCCATGGGCAGCAGCTCCTGCCAGGTCACCTGCTCCTGCATGGTTTCCTCTCCACAGCCTACAGGTCCAGCCCAGAATCTGCTCTGGCAAGGGTTCTCCACAGGCCACAGCCTTCTTCAGGGCAGGTCCACCTGTTCCACTGTGGTCTTCTCCATGGGCTGCAGCATGGAAATCTGCTTGACTGTGGTACACTATGGGCTGCAGGGGGACAGCCTACTTCACCATGGTCCTCTCCACAGGCCACAGGATAACTTTGCACCAGTGTGGGGAGCACCTCCTCCCACTCCTTCTTCACTGACCTTAGTGTCTGCAAGGTTGTTTCTCACTGCTCTCTCTCCCAGCTGCTGTTCCCCAGCAGTCTTTTCCTTCCTTCCTTCCTTCCTTCCTTCCTTCCTTCCTTCCTTCCTTCTTCCTTCCTTCCTTCCTTCTTCCGCACAAACAACACTGCTTATTGGCTTGGCTCTGGCCAATAGTGGGCCCCTTATCTAACATGGGGCACCTTCTGAATTCTTCTTACAGAAGGCACCCCTATAGCCCTCCATTACCCAAACCTTGCCATGTAAACCCACTGTAGTAATCCATAAGTATTTCCACTGCAATAAAATTACTGATAAGTTTGTTGAACCGCTAATTATTCCAAAATCCTATCTGCTGCTGCATTATTGATATTCTTACCTCACATCACCTTTCTACTACTCCTAATTGCTATTATTATTAATTGATACTATATCCTTAATACATGTTACATGTATATACTTATTTATTCAATAGCTTATTATCCCTATAAAGTATAGATATATATGCTTTATTAATCATAGTATTTTTGTTAGTGGTGACTTGTGTTGATTTGTAATAAACATAAATCTTTAGTAAATGAAGCCTTCATGTCCTTGTGTATCACAGAATCTTACACACTGATTGTTGTGATCTCCTTATATCCATGGGCTGTATAGCTTCCCCCACACTTCTTGCACTATAACACTGCCACATGAGGCTTGTAGCATTTTCAAGGCAAATAGAAGGCTGGCAGATAAGAGCTATACCTTTTAGAAGTAATGCCTAAAGGTGGATGTGGAAACTTATATCAACTAAAACAGATCTGGACTCCCATGTTTGGAAAACTGAATCCTGTTTTGTGTATTGGCTCTCTCCACTGCCTGCATTGACTACATGTTTTACGTTAGCCAATACTTTTTGATACCAAAAATGGTTGGAATCATTCCAGGCCCAAGACTATACATAATAATTGAATGGAATCAGTGAAAGTTTTGTCTTTTGAGGAACTCCATAACTGACAGCTTTAGGAGACAAATGCAGTCCAACCTCTAATTTAGTGTAGAAAATCACACACATTTTGCATTTCAGTAAGCAAAGTGACCAGTTCTAAAGTTTTATATTGTTCATTGTTTTGCACCTAAATTACAGAAGGAAAAAAAAAAAAAAAAAAAAAAAAAAAAAAAACGGAAAGGGAAGAGAAGGGAAGGGAAGGGATTTGGAAAAAGCCCTTGGAGGTCACATAGCCAAGACTCTTCTGAAAGACAGTCCTGTCCTACAAGATGTCCATAACTCCCCAGCTTCATGCCATTTTAAAATGGCATCTATCTATTCCTTCCCAAAATCCAGGTTGCTAATGAAGATAAGGAATAGTACTGGTTTCCATAGCAATGCCCTGAGAATCACAGAATTACAGAATAGTCTAGGTTGGAAGAGACCTTCAAGATCACTGAGTCCAACCTCTGACCTAATGCTAACAAGTCCTCCACCAAACCATATCCCTAAACTCTAGATCTAAACGTCTTTTAAAGACCTCCAGGGATGGTGACTCCACCACTTCCCTGGGCAGCCTATTCCAGTGACTAACAACCCTTTCGGTAAAGAAGTTCTTCCTAATATCCAACCTAAACCTCCCCTGGAGCAACTTTATCACATTCCCCCTCGTCCTGTCACCAGGCACGTGGGAGAATAGACCAACCGCCGCCTCGCTACAGCCTCCTTTTAGGTACCTGTAGAGTGCGATAATGTCACCCCTGAGCCTCCTCTTCTCCAGGCTAAATAGTCCCAGCTCCCTCAGCTGCTCCTCATAAGACTTGTTCTCCAGACCCGTCACCAGCTTCGTAGCCCTTCCCTGGCCTCGCTCAAGCACCTCCATGTCCTTCTGGTAGTGAGGGGCCCAGAAGTGAACACAGTACTCAAGGTGCGGCCTCACCAGAGCCGAGTACAGGGGGACAATCATATCCCTGGACCTGCTGGCCACACTGTTTCTTATGCAAGCCAGGATGCTGTTGGCCTTCTTGGCTGCCTGAGCACACAGCTGGCTCATATTCAGCCGACTGTCAACCAATACTCCCGGGTCCTTCTCTGTGAGGCAGATTTCCAACCACACATCTCCCAGCCTGTAGTTCTGTTTGGGGTTGTTGTGCCCCAGGTGCAGAACCCGGCACTTGGCCTTGTTGAACTTCATACCGTTGGCCTTGGCCCATTGGTCCAGCCTATCTTGATCTTCCTGCAGATCCTTCCTACCCTCGAGCAGACCGACACATGCACCTAACTTGGTGTCGTCTGCAAACTTACTGAGGGTGCACTCGATCCCCTCATCCAGATCATCAATGAAGATGTTAAAGAGGACTGGCCCCAGTACCGAGCCCTAGGGGACTCCACTAGTGACCAACCTCCAGCTGGATGTGACTCCATTCACTAAGACTCTCTGGGCCTGGCCATCCAGCCAGTTCTTAACCCAACGAAGCGTGAGCCAGTCCAAGCCATGAGCAGCCAGTTTCCTGAGGAGAATGCTGTGGGGAATGGTGTCAAATGCCTTACTAAAGTCAAGGTAGACCACATCCACAGCCTTTCCCTCATCCACTAAGCCTGTCACCTTGTCATAGAAGGAGATCAGGTTTGTCAAGCAGGACCTACCCTTCATAATCCATGCTGACTAGGCCTGATTGCCTGCTTGCCCTGCAAGTGCCACATGATGATGCCCAGGATAATCTGCTCCAAGAGCTTCCCTGGCACTGATGTCAAACTGTAATAAATTATGAATATTTGTTCATTGTATAAAGTAAGGGAATATTGCTGAAGGGTGAAGTTTCATAATAATAAAGGTTGAGACATGCGGTTAAGCAAACAGACTGTGATATCACAGGGTTAAGTAAAATTCCTGATTTGTACAGAGACCTTGTGATCTCATGCTGAAACAAATTCACCACAGAATAATACCCGAACCTATCAGAATACCCGGAACTACGAGACTATATAACTGGGACTCTGAAACAAGCAAGTAAATAGTTAAATGTAAAATAATGCTTAGTTAATTAGACAGTAGAATGAATTGTTGTCTGCATACTGAGATTGGAATAGAATATATACTCAAGGTTATCTGTTGGCTGGGGAGGAGGTTGTCTGATTCTGAAGGATGTGCTGTTGGGGGGGGGGGCAGGAGGCGAAGGTTATGTGGAGACTGGTTGCGGGGGCTTGCCAGACCATCACGTCCCGGGCAGAAAAAAAAAAAAAAACAGATGGACAACAAGGACATAAATTAGCTCAGACCAATAAAGAAACTGCAAGCCTGCCAAATCACTACATTCCAGGCCAAAGATGAAAAATACACTGCGAGGAAGACCTATGGCCTTCCTCCCAAAGACCACTGCCCACGTCCTGAAGACCCCTGCCCACAATTCTTGGAAGAATCTGCGCAAGCGTAAAGGACTGATAAGCTAATTAGCATACGAAGCGAGAATAGGCGGTTTTAAGTAATGAATATGTATAGGCGTTAATTGAATATTCATTGTTCTGCTGTATAAACATGAAATAGTTTGTCACTTCGTGTGTGCCGTTTGCGGAGCCAAGACTCCCCGGCCGCCCAGCGCTGTTTTGCTTGCATCTGCTTACTTAATTATTCAATTAATAAAACTTTCTCACATAATTGAAAATCTTGATATAGTTTGACCCTGTGAGAAACTTGTAACAAAACTAACAGGCCTATAGTTCCCCGGGTCTACCCTCCAGCCCTTCTTGTAGATGGGCGTCACATTTGCTATCTGCCAGTCGAGCGGGACCTCCCTTGATAGCCAGGACTGCTGATAAACGATGGAAAGCGGCTTGGCCAGCTCTTCTGCCAGTTCTCGCAGTACCCTCGGGTGGAACCCATCCGGCCCCATCAACTTGCGTACATCCAAATGCTGTAGCAGGTTGCCAACCATTTCCTCGTGGATTGTGGGGGCCACATTCTGCTCCTCATCCCCTTCCACTAGATCAGGGTCCTGGGCATCCAGAGAACAACTGGTTTTGCTGCTAAAGACTGAGGCAAAGAAGGCATTAAGCACCTCAGCTTTTTCCTCATCTCTGGTAACTAAGTTTCCCCCTGCATCCAGTAAAGGGTGGAGATTCTCCTTAGTCCTCCTTTTGGTATTGATGTGTTTATAAAAACTTTTTTTGTTGTCTTTAACAGCAGTAGCCAGATTGAGCTCCAGATGAGCTTTGGCCTTTCTAATTTTGTCCCTGCATTGCCTCGCAACATCCTTGTAATCCCTCTGAATGGCCCGCCCTCTTTTCCAAAGATTCTAAACCCTCTTTTTGTTTCTGCTAAACTCAAGGAGAGAATGCCATGAGATGAACATAAAACTGTTAATCACTAGACTTTCAATTGTCCAAAGTAACTAGGAAAATAAAATTAACATTCATATTTTAAAGAAAATGTACAGCATTGAAGAGGCTTTCAGGGTGGGGTGTAGCTGCATTACCTGACCGTTCCCCAGGCTTCCAACCTTAGATGCTATTGTGCTGGGGGAACCTGGTGTGCTGGCTCTAAGGAACAGCACAGAGCATAGAGTGGAGTGGAGACAGCACAGCTAGGCTCTGTGACCAGGTGGGGACTCAATTGTTCTTGTGCACACCAAGACCGATAAGCCACACTTTTTGCTACCCTGAGCCAACAACCTGTCAAGTTTTGACAAATGCTGCACTCTAGTGTACTTTTGCTCATTATAATATCATTATAATACCAAAACACACCTCCATCCCCAAAGCTACCCGCCTCCGAGGTGCGGCCACCCCTCACTGAGCATGCGCTCTGAATTTCTCGGAGCCTATTACTTTAAACAGAGACGGGAAAACTTTTCACCAATCATAACTATGATATGCTTGACTGGAGTCACTCAAGCTCCACCTAAAAGATAGAAAATATAAACTGGCCTAAGAGGGATGGGATGTTAGGGAAGATACCATCGTTAGGGAAGACACCATCGTCAGGGGAGATACCATCCCGAGGGAATACGTCATCCCGAGGACCTCCTGATTTCTGGGATCAGTCAACGGGCTGAGCCTCTTTTCCCCCCCATTGGGACGCCTTTGGGTGAGATTCAAACACGTGTTTATACTCCTTTTAATGCATTAATTTCCAGGCTGCACACCTGTGTATTCATGCATGCTAGCTTGCTTTTGCAGACCGTCACTATCGCTGGCAATCCAAAGAACCTGTGTACCTGTTGCTGTAATAAACTGCACTTGATTGTATTGTTCCTAGCCATGATAGTTCTCATTGAATGTGACTAGAATAAGGGCGGTTATTTGTTACTGGTGAATCTGTGACCGTGGTAGTTCAGTGCTCTGAATCCAACCAGACCCATATCGGTTAATGCGGTATTGGTGAATCTGTGATTGTGATAGTTCAGTATCCTGAATCCGACCAGATCTGTGACCATGCAGTTCAGTGCTCAGTGCTCTGAATCCGACTGGACCCGTAACGGTTAATTTGCTACCCTGAACTGACCGGACCCAACCGTTCTACACCCCTTTAACGTGACACCTAATGGTCCAGTGACTTTTCAACTCAGCTAGCAGTCTTCCCTTCCAATTTTTATGTCTTCAGTTTGGTTTCAAAGATTTAATGGGAAAGCACATGGAAAACTTTGCTACAGGCTGCAAGCACATGCTACTAGCTTATGTTGAGCTTTTTGTCCAGGAAAACCCCCAGGTCCTTCTCTGCAGGGCTGCTCTGGATGAGTTCTCCACCCGGTATCTGGGTGGAGAGTTCTCCACTCATATCTGGGATTGCCCTCACCCAGGTACAGCACCTTGCACTTGGACTTCTTGAACCTCATGAGGTTCACATGGGCTTGTCCTGGTCCCTTTGGATGGCATACCTTCTTTCTGTTGTATCAACTGCACCACTCAGCTTGGTGTCATCTGCAAACTTGCTGAGGGTGTACTTGATCCCATTGTCTATATCATTGATAAGAGTCCCAATCCCAATCCCAGGACAGGCCCCTGATGGACATGTTTCATCCCTGGCCTCCACCTGGACATACAACCTTCACTCTTTGCTTGTAGCCTTCAGGCAAATCCCTTATCCACTGAATGGTCCACCTTTCAAATACATATCTCTCCAATTTGGAGATCAGGATGCCTTGTGGGACTGTTTCAAGGCCTTTCAGAAGTCCAGGTAGATGACATCAGTCAATCTTCCTTTGTCAAGTGATACAGTCAGTTACTTCATCATAGAAGGCTGCCAGATCCAGATTGGTAAGATATTATTTGCCCTTGGTGAAGCCATGCTGGTTGTCCTGGATTACCTTTTTGTCTTGCATGTGACTTAAAAATGTTTCCAGGAGGATCTGTCCCATTATCTTGTCTGGTCCAAAGGTGAGGATCACTGGTCTATAATTCCCTGGGTTTTTCTACCCTTTGTACAAATGGGAGTTATGTTTCCCTTTTTCCAGTCACCAGGGACTTCACCTGACTGCCAGGACTTTTCAAATACATTGGAGAGAAGCTTGGCAACTCCATCAGCCAGTTCTCTCAGAACACTGGGATGCATGCCAGCGGGCTCCATAGGATTGTGCCCGTTCAGTTTCATTAAGAGGTCTTTAATCTGTTCTTTATTTACAATGGCAGGGACTTTGCTCCCCCAGCCCTCATCTACAGGTTCAGGGAAATAAGAGATATGGTAAGCCTGACTGGCAGTGAAGACTGATGCAAAGAAGTTGAGTACATTCTTGATGCATTTTCTTGTGAGTTCTGAGGGTGTACTCAGTCTCACTGTCCATGTCTCCAAGAAAGACATTAAATAGTACTGGTCTCAATATTGATCGCTGAGCTATACCACTAGTCACTGGTCTCTGCCTGGATATTGAGGCATTGCCCACAGCACTTTGTATACAACCATCCAGCCAATTCCTTATCGACTGAGTGGTCCATCTGTCAGATCCATTTTTCTCAAGTTTGCAGACAAGAATATCATGCAGGATAGTGTCAAAAGCTTTGCACAAGTCCAGATAGATGGTGTCAGTTGCTCTTACCTTATCCACCAATGCTGTAGCCCCACTGTAGAAGGCTACCAATTTGTGAGGCACATTTTGCCCCTAGTGAAGCCATGTTGTCTGTCAACAATCACCTGTCTATCTATGTGTGCCTTAGAATACTTTCCAGGGTGATCTGCTCCATGATCTTGCCAGGCAGAGGTGAGACTCACTGGCCTGTATTTCCCCAGTTTTTTGTTTGTTTGTTTGTTTTTCTGTGAGTATGAATTGTTTAAACTACTTTTGGAGTCTCCATCCTTGGAGATCCTGAAAATCCATATGGATATGGTTCTGGGTGGCCTCTTTCAATTGTGCTTGTTTCAGCAAATTTTTTCTACTTCCCATGCTCTAGAAGAGTAGAAGTTTGACTAATGTAGTATAGTAGATAAGGCACATACTCCATAGTTCTGTGCATTCAAGACACTATACAACTTAATCTCTGTCAGTTTTCTTTGAAAGAAAAAAAATATTCTAGAATTAACTGATTTGTCTGGGGAATACTATTGATGGTTGAAGCCCTTTTTGTATCCATCAACCACGTAAATGAAAGCCAAATAGAAATGGAAATTAATGCTATATACAACATGTGGTAAATTAGGTAATTCTGGTTCAATGTCTGTAATACTTCTAGTTTTTAACTGATCGTGTTCTTTCTAAAATGGGCCCACGTTGGAAATAAGATTTATCAAATACTGTATAAAAGTATATAAATAAAAATCCAGAGTTTAAAAAAGAATTAGTACCCATTCCTTACACACATCTTGAATAATGCACTTAATTCTCTGAAAATGATTACGCTGAGAGTGGGAAATCTTCAAGGAAGATCTGAAAAATGCCTAAAGTCATGCCTATAAGGCTACCTTATAGAGATAAGTCTATACACTAAGGATCTTCAATTGGAAAAAAATAAAGATGTTTGCTTTTGAAAGGGAGGTATTTTAAATTTCTATAAAAAACATGAGTGTCACAAGGAGAGTAGAAAGTGATAGACAAGAATTAGGCATCAAAAAAAGAAAATATGTTCAAAATAACCAAGAATTAAATGTTTCTTCATGAAAAAGGTACCAAATATGTGGAAGGCCTGTTCAATAGATACTGATTAAAAAAAAAAAAAAAAGTTTCTGTGTCTGCCCGCATGAGGATTTTTTCCATCTTAAGGCACCTAAGCAACCATGTATAACGTTAGGTATAACATTAATCACTTGTGACTTTCCTGCCAACATGGCGCTGACGGAATGGGAATTATTGAAACAAAAATATGATAGTTCTGCCTTGACAACAGGATGATGAGGTGGCAGACTGTGAACAGTGCCAGCTGGGGTCCTGCTGGGAAAATTCTATTGAAGTCTATTGAATTAATTGTGTGGGGAAGTAGTCCCCATGGGCAACCTACCTAGCACATAACCCTGCATTCAAAGTAGATCACCAATGCACTGTAAGAGGGATGACTGACACTAGGAGAGGTCACGTCTGTGAGGTAACAGGCCCAGCAGATAATTGTTCTTGAGAGCTCTGACCTTTGTTGTCAGACTGCAGCTGTTGTCCTCCTGCAAGGAGGACCCAGAGGAAATCGTAACCCCACATGATACCTGCCAGCACTATATGCACACCTGGTCAGAGGGTGTACTGGGAGGGATCTGCAAGGGTTTGCCATTTGGTCAAAGATGTGTGAAAGTATAATTTAATCAGAGAGTCTATGTGATTCTAAGTACATGTTAGATGTATGTGATGTGTAAAGGCAATTAGGAATTATCCCCTCGCTGCAAATTCTTTCCCACATAAACAACTAAAAAAATTATATGTGAATTGTCAAGTCTCACATATTCCATTGTGCTTTGCATGGCAAAAGTTCAGGGAAGAAACAACAGAACTTAGAAAAGTAAACACAATAAAATGACTAACAGTCAAATCATACCAGGGTCAGGAAATTCACAAAGCTAAAAATTGTGGAGATTTATAATCTCAGGGGAAATAATCAATAGTCCTTCTCCTGTTATTACATTTCTATAAGCATTAGCTCGTGATCATTGAGAGATACAGGATACTGAGCTAGATGGAGTTTTGGTCCGGAGCCAAACATAGCTATTCCAATATTTCTCAAAGAGAAAAAATAAAAATAAAATTAAAAAAAAAAAAAAAAAAAAAAAGTGTTACCTGATTTTATGTAACACTGACCTCTGTGTGTGTGTCTGTGTGTGTACATGTGTATGCTCCTGAACCTGTTAAACTGTGCATAATTCCAGCATACTATATTTTTTTCTGAGGATCCTAACATCAGCAATGGTACTAGCCTGTAACCTGCTGGCTAAGACATGCTCATTGAAATATTTCTGTCTTCTTCACAGAAGCTTTACAACCTTTTCTTCAAATTGAAGCTCTAGATTGGGTCTTGAATTCTGTAGATTTAATCCACACTTCTACTGGATTTACATGAAAAGTTTTTGTAGGACAGAGACTGCAGGGATGGCCTCCGTGAGAAGAGTTAAGAAGCTGCCCATTGATAGATCAGAGCCAGTTCCAGCCAGCTCCAACAGGGACATACTGCTGGCTAAATTTGAGCCAATGACCTCAAGTTGGTTGGGCCTCTGTGAGAGCATATTTATGGAAGGAAAAATCTACTATGCAAGAGCAGCTGGGAGAGAGGAGTGAAAAAATGTGAGAGAAACAACCCTGCAGACCCCAAGGTGAGTGAAGAAGGAGAGGGAGGAGAGGCTCCAGGTGCTGGAGCAGAAATTCCCCAGTGGCCCATAGAGTGGGGAAGGTAAATATGGCCTTAAGAAGGCTGCAGCCCATGGAGAGCCCCTGCAGGAGCAGGCCCTGGGCCAGAGCTGCAGCCCATGGAGAGAAGCCCACTCAGGATAAGGTGATCTGGCAGGAGCTGCTGCCTGTTAGGGACCAATTCTGGAGCAGTTTGCTCCTGATGGATGGACTCCGTGGTACAGAAAAATATTGCAGTTCTTGAAGAGCTGCTGTCAGTGGGAAGTTTATGTAGGCCTGAATCCCATGGGAGGGATCCCATGATGGATCAGGGGAAGACAATGAAGATGAAGGAACAGAAGATGACAAAGTGTTACAGACTGTCTGCAAGACCCATTCCCCATTCACGTGCATTGCTCAGGGGTAGGAAATAGATTAGGCTGAGTGGAGGAAAGGTGTTTTATTTTGCTCTTGCTTTCTCACTGTTCTAGTCTGCTAGTGAATAGATAGTAAATTATATGTATCTCCCTATGTAGTCTGTTTTGCCCATGATAGTGACTGATGAGTGATCTCTCTGTCCTTACCTCAACCCTTGAACTCTTTTTTATCATATTTTCTCCCCCTTCTTCCTTTGAGGAAGGGGAATGAGAGGGTAGTGTGGTGGAGTTAGCTGCCCATCCATGAGAAAATATCACAGTTTACAAATTTATTCCGTCCAGGTCCTGATGTTTCAATGATGCATTTAAAAGTAGAGTAGTGACTGAGCACTTATTTCATTCCATAGATTGTAATTGTATTATACGTGGTAAATATGTCACAAATGATGTTGTTATTCAGTGTATGAGACCTCTAAAATTCCAAATGTAATATTTTCCTCTTTTAAATTTTAATCTGCTACGAATTTCTTTATGCCCTTTACTTTTTTCAATGTCCTGGTTTCAGTTAGGACAGTTTTCCTCTTAGTAGCTGGTAGAGTGCTGTGTTTTGGATTAGGATGAGAAGAATGCTGATAACATGCCGATGTTTTGGTTGTTGCAGAGCAGTGCTTGTACCAAGCCAAGGACTTTTCAGCTCCTCGCTCTGTCCTGCCAGCGGGCAGGCTGGGGGTGCAACAAGAGCTGGGAGGTGACAGACCCAGGACAGCTGACCCAAACTGGCCAAAGGAATATTCCATACCATCTGACGTCATGCTAAACAATATATAGGGGTGGCTAGCCAGGATGGGGTGGCCGGCTGCTCGGGATAGACTGGGCGTCGGTCAGCGGGTGGTGTGCAATTGCATTGTGCATCACTTGTTTCATATACACTATTATTATTATTATTATTATTATTATTATTATTATTATTGTTTTCTGTCTTAATAAACTGTCTCTATTTCAACTTTCGTTTCACTTTTCTGTTTCTCTCCCCCATCCCAGAGAGGGAGGGGGGAGGGTGAGCGAATGGCTGTGTGGTGTTTAGCTGCCAGCCAGGTTAAACCACAACAGTCAATCACAAAAATTGTTTCAAGTGTTGTAATGACATGGTGAACCTTCGTTATTTTCACTAATTCTTCACTATTTTTTATCTTTGCTTCTCATCTTCTATATTAAAACATACATTACATCTGGAACATACATAATATTTTTCTTACTTCTCATAATATTTTATTTTCACAATTATTCATTCATCTAAGTTTCATTATAAATATTTTTCATGTAGATTCTCCTTAATGAAAAAAAATCTAGAGCTGTGCTCATGTTGTCATTATTGAGTTCAATTAGGACTAATTTCACTATGCAGTCTACATTTTTTTCACATAGAATGACAGCATTGATAAGGTTGGAAGGGAACTCTTGAGGTCTTCTGGTCCAACCCCCATGCTCCTGCAGGCCTGCCTAGAACTAGTTGCCCAGGACAAAGTCCAAGTGGGTTTGGAAGATCTCTAAGGAAGGGGACTCTAAAACCTGTCTGGACAACCTTTGCAATGCTCAATAACCTTCACAGTAAAAAAATGTTTCTTGATGTGCAAATGGAACCTCTTGTATTCCAGTTTGTGCCCATTGACTCAGGTCCTGTCAATTGGGCACCACTGAAAAGAGCTTAACTGCATCCTCTTCACACCTCCCTTCACATATTTATATGCATTGATGAGATCCTCTCCCTATACCATCTCTTCTCTAGCCTAAACAGTCCAACTTTCTCAACCTTTCCTTATAGGAGAGATGCTCCAGTCCCTTAATCATTTCTTTGACCTTATTTTGGACCGTTCCTAGTATGCTTATGTCTCTCTTGCAATGGAAGCCCAGAACTGGATACAGTACTCCAAGTGTGGCCTATCCAGTGCTGAGTAGAGTGGAAGAATCACTTTTCTTGACCTAGTAACAACACTCCTTTGAATGCAGCCCAGGATACTATTAATGTTCTTTGCTGCAAGGGCCCATTACTAGCTCATGTTAAACTTAGTGATCAGCAGAGCCCCTGGATCCTTCTGTAAAGCTACTTTTCAGTCAGTCAGCCCCAGGCTCATACTGGGGTTGTAGGACTTTGTCCCTTCCCTTGTTGAAGTGCTTAGGGTTCCTGTCAGCCCATTTCTCCAGCCTGTCCATATCTTTCAATAACTGCAGCACAACCTTATAACATATAATTCACTCCAGATCTGCTCAATCATCCAGATCAATAACAAAAATATTACACAGAAATGGACCCCCTACTGGGGAGAAGTCTAAGAAAAACATTGGACTGATACTTGATGAAAATGCCCATCTAACAAGTGAGGATGAAGAAAAGGCAGTGGCATTTAATGACATTTTTCCTCAGATTTTAATATTAATAATAGTTCTTGGAGTGCCTGGTCCTCAGAGTTGGAAGTCTGTAACTGGGGGAGCAGTGACTTTCCACTTGTGGCAAAATGGTAAGAAGCTAGTTGTATCAGTTGATACAGCTGATAACAGTTTTTCAGTTGATATAACTGGCTCATAAATCCATAGGGCCTCATAGGATTCACCCCAGAGTACTGAAGGAGTTAGTGGATGACCTCACCCAACAATTTACAGGGGTCTGGTTCCTGCTGACTTGTTATACCCATCAATATCATCTTGATGTAGCTAAAGTTATACCCATCTACATAAAGGTCATGAGAGAAGACCCAGGAAACTCCAAAACTGTTAGTTTAACCTCAGTCCCTGGAAAAGTTATGTAGAAGATTACGATGGGTTCTATTGAAAGCCATGTAAAGAACAAAGATATTATCAGGCATAGTCAACATGGGTACAGGAAGGGAAAGTCCTGCCTTGGTAATTTGATTTCCCTCTGTCATAAGGTCACCCACTTGGTGGCTGAAGGGAAGGTGGCAGATTTCATCTTTCTGGATTTTAGTAAGGCCTTTGATACTCTCCCTTACAATATCCTTCTGGACAAATTGCCCAACTGTGAGATGAACAGGTTCACACTATGCTGGGTGATGAACTGGCTGCATGGGAGAACTTAAAGGATTGTAGTAAATGGGTCTACAGCTAGCTGGTGGCCCGTCACTAGCTGTGTTCCCCAGGGCCTTATTCTAGGGCCAGTTCTGTCCAGCATTTCTGTCAAAGATCTGGATGCAGGAGTTCATAGAATAATAAAAAGATTTTGGGTTGGAAGGGAACTTAAGGATCATCTAATTCCAACACTCGTGTCATGGGCAAGGAAACATTTCACTAGATCAGTTTGCTCAAAGCCCCATCCAGCCTGGCCTTGAACACATCCAGGGATAGGGCTTCCACAACTTATCTGGGCAACTTGTTACAGTGCATCATCACCCTCTGAGTAAAGAATTTCTTCTTTATATCTAATCTAAATCTACCCTCTTTTAGTTTAAATCCATTACCCCTTTGTCCTGTTCTATAATCCCCAGCTTTCTTGTAGTTATTCCTTTAGGTGCTGGAAGACTGCTATAAGGTCTCCCCAGAGCCTTCTCTTCTCCAGGCTGAACAACCCCAATTCCCTCAGCCTGTCTTCATAGGAGAGGTATTCTAGTCCTCTGACCATCCTCATGGCCCACCTCTGGACCTGCTCCAACAAGTTGCTGTTGAAACTGAATGCAAGTTTGTTGATGATACTAACTGGGAGATGATGTTGACTCTCCCAGGGGGTGAGAGGCTTCACAGAGGGATCTATATAAATTGGATCACTGGG
Organism: Nettapus auritus; assembly: GCA_011076525.1. Taxonomy (NCBI): domain Eukaryota; kingdom Metazoa; phylum Chordata; class Aves; order Anseriformes; family Anatidae; genus Nettapus; species Nettapus auritus. Next base: position 158,578,714 of record CM021765.1, read on the forward strand.
AAATCATCAATGACATTAAGTTCAACAAAGGGCAATACTGGGTTCTGGACCTAGGATGGAGTAATGCTAGATACATACAGGCTGGAAGATGAGTGGCTGGAGAGCAGCTCTGCAGAAAGCGGTCTGGGGATACTGTTCCATAGCAAGCTCAACATGAGTCAGCAGTGTGCCCTGGCAGCCAGGAGTACAAATCACATTTTGGGGTGCATTTAACACAACACAGCTAGTCAGTCATTCTCCCTCTGTATTTAGCATTGGTGTGTCCTCACCTTGAATATTTTGTGTAGTTCTGGTCTCCACAATATGAGAAAGATGTTAAGATACTCCAGAGGAGGACAACAAAGATGAAAAAATGTATGGAATGCATGTTCTATGAGGAAAGGCTGAGGACACCTGGTTTGTCTAGTTAGGAGAAAAGAAGGCTAAGAGGTCATCTCTATGGCCTCTATGATCTCATTGCTTTTTACAATTTAGGGGGGGGAATGGATACCAATCTCCTCTCTGATGGCAGATGACAGTACACATGGGAATAGCACAAAACTGCACCAGGGGAGGTTCAAACTGGACATTATGAAAAAAAATTATTTTCTGTGAAGGTGATCAAATATTGTAACAGGCTTCCTAGAGTTGAACACCCTTGTCAGTGTTCAACAGGCATTTAGATAATACCTTTAGTAATACGCTTTATCTTTTGGTTAGCCCTGAAGTGGTTAGGCAGGTGGGCTTGATTTTCTTTATAGGCCTCTTGACTATTCTATTTGATTCAATTTGATTTGATTTGGTTGTATTTGATTTGATCAAATTGACTTTATTGACTTCCGTGCTACACTGCTAATTATAGGCCTCCAATTAGACTGTTCCACTGATCACCACAACATTCTGAGCCTAGCCATACAAGTTTTCCACCTGCTTTTGTCTATGCTTTTTGATGTATTTATTACCAGATTTTTTTTTCTGAAAGGTGTCATACAGGAGAGTTACTTAGCACATTAAGGTATCTACACCTTGTGCTCCTACAATGTCAGTGATTTATATCAAATTGAGAATTCATGAAAATTAATAAATGAGTTTCAAGATGCAATCAACCTGAAATACTAAAGAGAGTAATCTTAGGGGAAAAAAAAAATAAAAATAATAAAAAAGTTACCATGATGATTTCATTTATATTCATTGTAAAAAGAAGAAGAAAAAATAATCTGAATCTGGATTAATAATGATTCTGTATGCCTTAAGTGACTTAAACTTTGTAATGCTGAGTGTTTTCCATTTACAGTTATCTAAACCTGACTTTCACTGCTTCTGTAACTGGCTACAAAAGTGTTTGTGTCAAAGTCTTTCCACAGCCTTGAACATCCAAGACTTGATACTGTTGTTATAACAGATACTCATGGGAGAATTGTGAAAATGTAAATCTTTGTGAGATTCATCTCGTCTCCCTTCCCCCACCTCCACCCTCACAACCCTCTATTTATTTTAGAGTGAGAAGGTGTTAGGTTTTCAATGCGTTGAGATGACAGTATGGCAAGGCACATTCACCTTAATAATACTGACAAAGTATATAGCCAAGTAAGTTTGTTCATTTTTGAACTTCCCTCTCTCTCCAAATAGTGGTTTATATTTCATTCACGGCTGTAGGATCCTTGTTTCATACGTATTCACATTCCAAAATTGAAAAAAGGAAATGAATTTTCTAGTAGGGTTAAATTAAGCAGGTTGTGACAATCTCTGTGCTTTATGGACATGAGCCATCAGAGTAGTTAAAGCTGTGCTTAAGTGCTTTGTTGGATCAGGGCCTAGTAACTAGTGAGGGGCTCTGGAGGTTTTTTTCTAAAATGGGTAATAGTTTTGCCTTTAGCCATCGTGACTTTATTTTTTTTTTATTTTTTATTTTTATTATTTTTTTTAATGAGCTCTATTAGTGAAGAAAAAAGCTGAGGATGCAAAATTTGCTCTTGTGATTTTGCTCTGAACATCACAAAACTCTTTCTTAGTTTTGTTTTCTTTTGTTTTCCAGTATAAAAGAAACAGAAAAATGAGGCAAAACCCATAGAATTTCCAAATGACATCTAGATAGTATCTAGAAGTATCTAGATTCCTCAAAAATATAATGAGATGGGAATTTAAAAGAACAGACTACCCTGAAGCCTTAGCATTCTATGAACAATCAAAAGAGAAGAGGATTTTTTAAATTATTATTTTTTTTTAATACAGCGTTCCTCACGTCATCTGCAGCTGGATCTCCAAGTTACTAAATCAGAAAAAATAAAATAAAATAAATAAATAAATAAATCCCTAATCAAAATTCAGCCAATATCTCTGCATATATGAGTTTCATAAATACTTTCTGTACTTAAATCAAAAAGACAAAGTGTACAAAGGGCTCTTTTTTCTTCATAAGATGCATTCCTCTGATCAATAACACTTTGGAATTGTCTTTCTCACTGTACTGATTATAACACAAACCTAAATGACCTGCCTTTATATTTTAGACAGCTGAAATGATGTGAGAGTAATATTAATCTTGCAGAAAGTAATGTAGTTTTACACTGAAAACATCATACTTTTCCTTCTTTATCCATGAAATATTAAAAATTGCTATAGCTTTATATCTAATATATTTGTAATGTGCATGGATATGTATCTTTCTATTTTCTCTTTTCATTTTCATGATGTTATGAAAGTTCAGTTATATCTTATTTGACAAAAAGTCATGAAAATTTCTGTCCAGATTCACATATAATTGAACTTACGTAGGTGAAAAAAATCATGTGTGTGCATGTGCACATATATGCACATGCATAATTGTGAAATTATAAACATTTAACTGTAATTTGCAAATACCATCACTGTTATTAGGGCAATATAATTTTGATCTAAAATTTGAAAACATTCCTTCTAAAATCTAACTGAATAGAAATATCCACTGTTTAGATACCAACAGCTTTCAGAGTAGGTGCTTATATTTACTAACAATGTCTCTGCCAATATCCTATTTTCTCATTGTCATTGGGAATTGCAGTACACAGGCTTGTAGCCAGTTTCAACTCTGTCACTTCAGTCTGTCCTACAGTCCAGATGCATACTAGCACACCTCAAAGCATATTACATAAGATTTGCATAGTCTCCTAATGGTCTTGTTCTTTGATCACAACTAACATCAGTTCCTTTTCTAAAAATAAAATTAAAATAAAATAAATTAAAATTAAATTAAATTAAATTAAAATCTGTAAAGCAATAGTAAAATATAATCACTCTACCCAGACAGAATGTAGTAGCCCTATGAGACATTATCTATACCTCAGAAGCATATTTTTTTCCATAGTAAATGCAAGAGATAGATCAGTCAGGTAAGAAAATACCACAGACATCTTGCTATATCACAAAGCCTTTGAAACCTACACGTGTTGAGTTAAATTCTTTCAAATCCATGCTATAATGGTATTTCAGCAATCATAGCAGAATAGGGGGGAGTTTCTCACACACAAAATAGCACAGAGAGAAAAGAAAAGCCAGGAAAATGAATTACAAGGAAAAAGAAAAGCAAAGAAAAAGGATAAGGGAAGAGAAGTAGTCAAAAAGGCTCCAGGGATATAAAGGATTCCAGTATATCTCCACAGCAGACATTTACATTTCCCTGAGATTTGTATATTTCCCTAGCTCAAGTGCCATGAGCACTTTTCTCAGTTGCATTCTCAATGTAACCTCTGTGCTGGAATAGATGAATACAATCCAGGGTTTACCTCTGTGTGTGTGCTTATATAAGGAGAAAAGGACATAGCAGAACAATTATATCACTGCCAGGAATAAGGTGTTTAAATAACATTTGACATCTATTTTTAGCCCATTGAACCACACTCACAGTATCAAGAAGGACAAACAATGTAGTTATAAATTTAAAATGATTATTTAATAAAAATATTTTTGATCACGTGTCATTACAGAATAAAGTTGAAGAAAATAGTTTACATTGTAAGGGGATTAATTTTCAGTCTTTATTGATTGCACCCATATAGATGTATAACCCATACAGATCTGTGGGGCAAAATGAGTAACTAAATCAGAGAAATGTGTGTGCAAAGGGGAATTTATGATGAAGGACTCTGCTAGATAAGGACAGGACATAATCTAGTTATAAGTGTTATAAACTTCTGTTCAGTAGCCTCTAAAAAAAAACATCTAAAGGTCTTATGACCATTTTTAGACAGTATTCTGAGAACATTTTACCAAAATAGCTTGAATTACTCTTTTTAATATATATATATATATTTATATGCTTGCAGTATCTCTTGTTCAAATCCTACAGATATAGGAATTGTTAATATGTAATGAATGTATATTATTATTGTCATGGCAACCTCTTCTTGCGCAGACTCAATTAACTTATGTTTTTAATATGTATTTTTTTAAAATGTACGGTAGTAAAATACATTGCCCAGGAAGAATTTTTATTTATTTTTTTTATTTATTTTATTTTTTTCCTGAATGCAGCATTCAATTACGTGGCAATTTTTTGTAGGAGGGGGGCTGAAAGGGTGGCCTCTGTGAGCAGAGCCCAGCAGCTGCCCCATCTTAGATAAGGGCTTGCTCCAGCCGGCTGCAAAAGGGGCCCACCACTGGTCAGATCTGAGCGAGTAAGAGATGCTAGTTGGGCTTTTGGGAGAACAGATTTAAGAAAGGGAAAAACAAAAAACAAAAACAAAATCAAAACAAAAACAAAATAAAAACAAAAACAAACAAAGAAACCCTTCTGTATAACTGCAGCTGGGAGAGAGGAGAGATAAACAGCCCTGCAGACACCAAGGTCAGCGAAGATGGAGTGGGAGGAGGTGCTCCAGGTGACAAAGCTGAAGTTGTGGAGAGGACCCTGGTGCTGCAGGCTGTCCCCTTGCATCAGATGGTTACCACGGCGGAGCAGATCTTCACGCTGCAGCCCGTGGAAGAGTCCCTGGTGGACCAAGTGGATGTGGACTGAGGGAGGCTGCAGTACATGGAGACCCCCCACCAGAGAAGACTCTGGGACAGATCTGCAGCCCATGGAGAGGAGCCCACGCAGGAGCAGGGGATCTGGTGGGATCTGCCACCCATGAGGGATCCATGCTGGAGCAGTTTGCTCCTGACAGATTGACCCTGTGGTAAGGACCGATATGGGAGCAGTTCTTGAAGAGCTGCTGCCTGTGGGAAGTCTATGCATCTTCGGTTCAGGAAGGACAGCATACCATGGGAGGGACCCCACATGGATCAGTGGCAGAGAGCTACCGTGAAGGAGAGGCAGAGACAAAGCATCAGGGACTGACTGGCAGCCCTCATTCCCTCTAACTCTGTGTCGCTTGGGGAGAAGGACGTACAAGAGTTTGGGAAGGCTGGGGGGAAGGTTTTTAGTTTGTTTTTAGTTTGTCACCGTTCTAGTCTGCTAGTGATAGGCAATAAATTATATCAATCATCCTATGCTGTGTCTGTTTTGCTCATGACAGTAATTGCAGAGTGATCTCCTTGTCCTTATCTCAACTCTTTCCATTGTATTTTCTCCCTCTTTTCCTTTGAGGAGGTGAAGTGAGATTGAGTTGAGGTGGAGTTCAGCTTCCCAGCAGGCTAAAACCACCACAAATACAAGAGTAGTATTTCTGGTATATTAATATTACGGAGAAAAATAGGCAAACACTTCTTTTTTTTTTTTTTTTTTTTTTTTTTTTTCCATCTCTTTTACACACATTATTTATTTCAGTGTAATGAAAAGGAATAGTAATATAATGTAAGTAGACAAAAACAGTATCTGGCAAAAGTTTTCTTTCCAAAATGACAAAGATAACTGAATTATTAAACTGCTTTTCCTCCTATAAACAAAACAACAATGACAACAACAACAAAGTGAAGTTATGTAAATATGGCACATCATTTGCCTGTCACTTTGAATTTCAATAAAGTGCTTTGAATAACAATACACTGCTGGACTACAACAAAGACCAGAAATTTCCTTAGGTCTGGATAATATACTGTAAATTTAGAAAAGAGACAGACTTTGTTCCTAAATTGGATCTTCTCTGGATTGTACTTTGCTTGTAAAAATGTCAGCTATTACCCCACTCTTTCTGAGAGTAGAGTCAAACTCTGCAAACAGTACTGTTTGTTTCCTCATTATCTTCTCCTCTGTAAACCTGGTCTAGCATAAACAGTCAGGTAAGGTACTTGAAAATTGCACAATATCAGTCTTTTTTTTTTTTTTTTCAACTACATTTCACAAAATCACAGAATCACAATGGAGGTTGGAAGGGACCTCTGGAGGCCATATGGTCCAAATCCCTTGCTCAAGCAGGGCCAGCTAGAGCTGGCTGCCCACAATCATTTCCAGACAACTTTTGAACATTCCCAATGAGGGACTTTCCTCTCACAGTAAAAAAATATTTCTTGACATTCAGAGGAAACCTCCTGTAGTTTATGCCCATTGCCTTTGTCCTGTCACTGGTCACCACTGGAAAAAGCATGGCTCAGTCTTCTTTTCACCCTCCCTTCTGGTTGTTATAGACATTGATGAGATCCCCCTGTGCCTTCTTTTCTGTAGGTTAAACATTCCCAATTCTCTCAGCCTTTCCTCATAGGACAGATGCTCTGATCCATTAGAATTCAGGTACTTCAAGAGTACTGGAAACTCTTGTGTTTCTTTGCATAACTGTGATCTCCTGTAGGAGAGAAAAGACCTCAGGTGTTATCAGCAGAATCTGATCTACCATTGGTATTGACTAGTCTCAGTCTCAGTCTCATTTATTTCAAAACACTTCCTAAAAAATACAAATACATTCTGTTTCTGTTGTCTGCAATAAACATAATTTGACTTATGTTATCTCTGTTGTGATATGCGAAAGGGGAGTCTTTCACACTTTTCTGTTTCAGAGTCTTACAAAGTTCAAAAAAGTATTACAAGGTAAGAGTACAGTTCAGTTTTTAATATTTAGTACTGACCTCAGTCTTTTGTTTCCCTTGCAGAAAGATAGCATCAAGTAATAAATCAAACTATAAAGAACAAATATTGTGTTCATAGTGAAATTTACTGCATTCAAAATAATTTTAGCAGAAAAAAATATATATTTATATAGTTTGATTTATTGCTTTTTGGTTAAACAATAATTCCTGGAGCAAAGCAGCATAGCACTATTAGAAGATAGTGCTCTGTTTTGAAAGACTGGAATTGGCAATTTAAAATCTAAATATATATATATATATATATATTTTTTAAAGGAAGAAAAAGGAGGTATACAGTTTTTATCTTTCTTTATGATTCAATATAGACCATACAATAGTATTTACAGACCACCTTTTATTTATTCTGTATTCTATATTGATCTATATTCTATATTACTGATTTTATATTCTATACTGATTCTATATTACTAGAATATTGTACATCAAAAGAAATTATATAAAAAAATATTGCTATTTTTTACAGTTTGGCACTTTGTAAGTACAAGTATCTAATGTCAAATGATACATGTCAAACATGTCATTAATACTGTCAGAATCAAAGTATCTAAATGTAGATAATTTTAATTAAAAAGCAAATCAATAGTGATGTTAAAAATGTTTAAAGTATTGCATTAATGCCTTCTCTCTCTTTTCCTGTAGAGTCTGTCACAGTGTTAAAAACAGAGTAAAGGCAAAGAAGTTTAATTTTGCTGTGAGACATCTTCACTACATTTGTTTGTAGACTCCTTCCTGGACCAATCAAGCTTCCTTCACAGTAAAGTTTCTTATAGGGCAGAATGTACCCACTTTTGGTTTGGTCTTGCCTATTACTTCTGTAATATACCAGCAATGATAACCAAAGTAGTGATTATTATGATGGAGAGAATGTTACCCTACAATGCATTTGCCATTAAGAACTTTATACATGCACTTCATCTTTGCTTTTGATTGTTCTATGTTTTAAGGGACTGTTTTCCAGAATTGTTTATAACACACACAGACACACACATAAAAAGACTGGCAAATTAGTATACAAATAACAAATTCTGATTATTATTTTATATATATATACATTGCGATGTTTCTTGGCTTATAAGAAAAAATTATGAAAGACCAGGTGGTAGAGTGAAGAAAGCAGTGGGAGAGATTAATTTTACTCTAGTACTATAGAATCCTTTCTATATGTCATCACTGGAAAATCTAATCTTGGAACAGACACTGACCTCCCAGTGGAACTTCTAGAAACATTATATATCATAAATCAACAACTGTATGATTAATTACTTTGGGCTTGACAGGCCAAAGTAGATGGAAATCTTAGGCTTCGAAGCCCAAGGATAGATGGAAAGTGACATATTATAATTGAAATATCTGTGACTGATCATCTTAATCCCAATGTGTATGTGTTAGTAAAAAAAAAAAACAAATGTCATACTACAAGCAATTCTTACATTAAACAATGTAATTTTAACTCACTTTAATTCAATTATTTACTTGAAGTTTTGACACTTGTAACTTTCTTTAGATATGGTTTTACTTTCAATCACTACCATATGGCTTACGAGCCAGGTGCTAGCAATTAGTCACTCATCACAACTGTCATGCAAAAATACAAAAGAAAATTAACACTAGCAATTGAAACAAAGGCAAAATCACTATATTATCAGTAATCAGGTAACATCTTTCTATGGTTTGCATAATCAAAAATAGATGTATAATTCATTAAGGAAATTAAAAATCCATTTAAAGTGTTTTAAAATCTCCCAGTTATGTCAGAGTCATAGGCAATATTCATAATATGTGAACAAGAAAGGATATAGATTGCTTATCATTAAAGGAATGGTAGCAGATAAAAGGCAAAGCGATTATCATAAATAAAAATAAAATATTAAGAATTTCACAGTACACTATGGTGCCATCAGTCATTCCATATCATTCCAGATCAACAGTGGCAGTTCTAGTCGCAGTGGATTGTGTAGAATGGTGCTATATAACAGTTTATTTTAGAAAGTACTGGAAACATAGGAAACTTATTTCAAGCAATGCAAAATTTAAAATGTGATCCAGAAAGATTTATAAATCTCTGATAAAATTTGAAGTTGTTTTATAAAATAATCTATTAATCTATATTCATCCTAAACATGAGAAAACAGAAGATATAGATATCAAAATTAGTAGCATAGTAAGAAACAATAAAATCATAGTAAGAATCTTTATGATTTTTTAGTATGAACATTAAAGTTAACAGTACTGATTAAAATACGTGAATATTTATTTTCACTCACTAGGAAACACTGAAGATCTGTCAGTGTCATATAATTTTTAGTCCGTAAGTACTGAGTAAGAAGCTTTGCATTCTACAGGCAATAGTGATGAGTAGTAACATTCACAGGCCACAATTCCTTTTTGTGTCATGGTGGATTAGTTAGGAGTTATTGTCTTAGGTATTTACGAAAGCATTGTAACAGTCAGTCAAGGTAGATGACAGAAGAAAATGATCCATACTTTAACTCCTGTTTTGATTTTTTTTTTTTCTTGTGCCTTTCTATTTCCAGCTCATGAAATAATTGTTTGTACCTACATTGCAGTCTTAATCAGTCCTCATGTTGTTGCTTCTCTCTTACTAATTCTGTATATTATTCGTACTATTTACTTATGATCTAGAATGCATTTTAGTGTTACGCAGGCTCCTTAAATAAATGAAATTAAAATACTTTAAAAACACTCTGGAGCAAAAGAATCAGGTCTTTCAAGACATATTTAATGTTTTTAACATCTTTTGCAAGAAAATCATCTAATAAGATATCTCAATAAATCAATGCATCAGACAATAAATGAATGACTAACAGATTTTATGTGAGAGGAAAAAAAAAATCTGATTAAAATATAAAACATTTAAACTCAAAAAAAGACATATTTCACACAATCATAAAGTAGAATGACCAATAAGATCTCAGTCAAAAAAAAAAAAAAAAAAAAAAAAAAAAATCTGACAAAAGTCAAAATTACACACTTTTTTATTCCATCTTCAAATCCTAATCTCAAAGCAAAATTACTTTGATATTTTGGGGTCAGTGGGTTTTCAAAGGTAATTCAGTAGACCTTCCAGGCTCTGCCACTAGAGCACAGAGTGATTGCAGCAGAATTATACTTCACTCTCTTTGTCTTTATTGTGGGTGAGCACATTGTAAACCTTTAGGTAATCTACTGCTGGAAGCACTATTACTTAAATCATTCAGCCACTGGATATCTATTCCTGAGTAACACTTAATATTTTTTACAATATAACAGCACTATTACTTAAATCATTCAGCCACTGGATATCTATTCCTGAGTAACACTTAATATTTTTTACAATATAACAATCAATTAACCAAACAAATAAAGAAAAAAAATATGTAGAATTTCCTTCTGTTTGATTTTTTTTCCTGTGTGTACAGGTTTGCAACATTGTAGATGATGATGACCACAGAGCTTAAAGTTCCAATTTCAAACCTATAATTTTTGCACATTTGATTTGTTGTCCATAGTTACTAAGAGATTCACATATACTTTTTAAGATTAAATAATACATAATTTTAATAAAGTATCAGAGAGTTTCATTTCCTGTAAATAATGTTATAGTAATTATGGCTACTTTTCATAGATTTGATTGGAAATGCAATTAATTTTATTTACCCCAAATCATTGTCTTTGTTGTTGCTTTCATTATTGAGGGTTTGTTCATTTAACACAGATGTGAGCCATCACAAAACAATATATTATGACTTCATAGTCATTTTATTGCTTATTTCCACATCTTAATTGTAAATATTGAGTTACTTGTCTGTTTGTTGTTATACCAGTGAGAACACTGGGATTTTTAATGATGTGAAACATTTATTGAAGTAATAAAATATGAGCTTCTATGAAACAGCATAATAACAATTTTACAAGATTAAAAAAAAAAAATAAATAAACATAATCATGTTTAATTTTTTTTAATAGAATGATAATTTTAATTATAAATTGCAATTACTTGAATACTCTCGAACTCATACATCCCTATGGAAGCTTGTACCTCAAAAAAATGCATCTCTATATTATATCCTTTCTATAATTTAAAGAAAATACATCGATAAATAACGTCTTGGAGGAATTAAAAGAAAAATAATACAGGAAATTTCTCTGCACAGTTCATTTTAGACTATATTATTTATTATCTTTGTTATATATATATACAACTACCTACCTAGGTAGACAAATAAAAGCCACTAATATAGTTATTTGTTAACAAATTCTTCACTGACAGTACCTGATTTATTGGTTGTGTCAGTATCCAATATCTGGTTATTAATATGTTGAAATTTGTAATATATATACTGATAAATAGATAGATAGATAGATAGATAGATAGATAAAGTCTGCAGCTGGTAATGTAATGTAGAAAAATGAGTATGCAAAAATAACCTAACATTAACATATTTTTTGGAAAATAATAATAATAATAATAATAAAAGAGGATGTGCAAAGCCATTAAAAATCAACATGTAGCCATTACTTTAATTGACAGAATTTGTGTTGTTCAGAGGAAAAATAAGGAATATTATCTGCAGAACAAGAAGTCAAGCAATATGTCATTTAAAAAGTTGAAATATTTGTGCAACTAGATAAATAGAATGGTATACTTAGCAGCAATATTAAAAATTCCAATTACCTGGACACTGCATTTTCCTACTCTATTGTCCTAGAAAGTAGAAGCTATGCTTTGCTATAAATTGAATTAACTTGTCTGAAATCCTCCACTCAGTCCAAAAATTAAAACTCCAATACAAATTTCCATCTAATTTTGAAATGATTAGGCCATCTGATTACAAATTGTGTTGGCTTCATATCTTCATTTTCTTACTCCACCTTTAGAAGTTAATATTTGCTATTACAAGAATGTTTTGAGAAAGGCTCCATGTTATTATTTTTTTTACAGATGTGTTACAGAAGTGTTAGCCCATGCTTTATTTAAATGTTGAATTATATTTCATTTTCCATGTCATAAAAGTATAGATTTATATTAATTTAATTTCTTAATATTTTCCATCTGTTTTCATATTATCCCTCTAAAATCTTTCCATTTTATCCATTTTGAATCAGTGTTTTGGAAGTATATCTGCATTCTCCTCTGAGGAAACATTAATTTTAAATATGTAAGCATTCTTTTTCCACAGAGTTTTTATTTTATTTATTTATTTATTTATTTATTTATTAGTGTTATTGCCATAATATTTATCTAGCCAATTACAAACAGAAACTGGAGATAATATTTTTTATCTCAGTTTATATTTTCAGAGCTCACGTAGTTTATTAATGTATGCAGTGGAAGAAATAACAAGCATTATATGAAAGCATAATTTCAAAATAACAATTTCACTATGACATTAAATACATTGTACTAATCTTCATTTGTGTAGCTTTGTTTTAAGTAAATTGCACAAAATAGGAAAACAGCAAAACTTTGTAGCATATTATTCGGCAATCTAGATTAATTAATTAATTTATTTATTTAAGGTATGTCTGAATCAGTTTTTTGTTTTGGTTTGGTTTGGTTTTGATTTTTTTGTTTGTTTGTTTTGTTTTGTTTTGTTTACATTACAGTATGCTGGAAGACAAGCAAGAAAATTTTCCTCCTGAAGAACTGAATTTTAATCAAAGTATCATAAGGTTTAGTTGACCTATAAAATGACCCCAAAAGATAAAACTTAAGGCAAGATTTTGTTTTCATTTACTGTAACATAATTCAATGGTACCCTATTTATGAAACTGCAAGAACTATATGTGAAATGAATGTAGGTAGAATGAGATTAGTATCTATGAATATTATTTAATTGTCATGCATGTATAGACAGACAAACAGCAAAGTAGCAAAAGTAGGAAGTATTTAAATGATTCCTGCCTTGAAATTTCCAGAATTTCTCACCTTTTTTTTTTTTACCTTTGCTGTTTTCTTCTTTATGGCTTTTTTTGGTTTTGTCTTGTGTCTCATATTCTCCTGTACAGTACATATTGCACTCACCACAGTGAAATGCTTATAATGAAACTTAACCCAGGTAAAGAAAGACTGCACAGTCTTTAAAGTAATCAAGGCCCTTAGTCTCTCTTTAAGTTTTGTTAGATTCAGGCACTTCTAGATCATAATTCATGTTGTTCTATCAGACGTTTCAGAGAGACGGTTCAAATCTCCCTTTGGTGTGGTCTGTCTCTCTTCATTAGCTATATCTTAGGGTAGATATGGAACTAATAAGGGCCAAAACTAGAATGAATTTCATGCTGTTCACAATCCTTTCTTATACAGTAACCAACGATAATAACTAACTAACAAACTAAATAAATAAAGAAGAAGGTATTTATCTTCTTTTAAAGAAAGAGAAAAATTATGTGAATACACAAGATGCATGAAAGTGTAATCCATATTTGAAAGGTTGGTAAGTAAAACTGAGTAAGGCAAATGGAAAATAGGAAAAGAGTGCTATGTACAACTAAGTAACTTGAAGCACTTTCACACACTGAATTCGAGGTCAGTGATTTATTTATTTTAATCTTAATTTCTCCTGAGTTTTCGTTTATGAAATAGTATTATGATATTCATTTATGAAATTATCCTTATCTCAAACCGTGAGTTGTTCTTTCCTTTACTTCTTCCCCTCCTCACCTGAGGAGGGGGAGTGAGAGAGCGGTTGTGGTGTTCAGCTGCCTAGCACGGTAAAACGACCACATAAGGATCATTTAATTAAAGGGAAATATATATATATATATTAAGGAAATATCAATTAATCAACAATTCAACTAAAGGGAAAAAGGGAAAGGGGAAAAAGGGAGGGGGAAAGGGAACAGCAAAACAAAACAAGTAAAGGCTATGTGGAAGTGCAGAGAAAATAAATTACTCTCTACTTCCCACAAATGAGCGATGCTTGACCACATCCTTGAAGCAGGGCCTCAACACATGTAGCCAGTGTTCACGTGGAGGACAGACGTTTTCGCAACGAAAGCCCACCCCTCCCCTCTTCTTCCTTTTTCCACCTTTTATTGCTGAGTGTGACATCATATGATATGGAATATCTCTTTGGTTGGTTTGGTAGCTCTTTGGTTGGTTTAGGTCAGCTGCCCTGGTGATGTTTCTTTCTCACTTTTTTGCCCACCCCCCAGGAGGGTTAGAGAAAGTCCTGATACTGTGCCAGCACTTCTCAGCAGCAGACACAACACTAGTGTGATACCACTGCTGTTCTAGCTACAAGTGCAGAGCGTGGCACTGTATGGGCTGCTGCAGGGAAAGTTAATATCCCAGCCAGACCCAGTACAGCTTTCTCCCTAGATTCTTGTCCTATTTAGCAGTGAGTGTATATTTTCCTTGGCTTTCATTTCACTACTGATGCATTTGTAAAATTGTTATTGTTCGCATCTCTTACTATTTCCAACTGACACTGAAATTCAGCTTTCCTAGCCTTACCGTTGCAATCTCAGGAAGTTTTTTGGTATTGCTCTGGGTAGCAGATTCCTATGTCCACCTTCTGTATTTTGCATTCACCTTCTTTTGCATTCAAGAGAAACTCCGTACAGGAAAATAAATAAATAAATAAATAAATAAAATCTCACCCTATCTGTGGCAACAAAGAGCTTTTGAATATTCTAGGAGATGAAAGAGAATGCATTGACTTGTTCTGTATATGCTAGGTCCAATTTCTAGATTCTATTATGTAAAAGGTACTAAACAGTGATCTATAAAGTAACATATGACTTAGCTGACTGTTGTGAGTAAGATTCCTACTTAAGTGACACTTAAGGTAACAGCCTAACACTGAAAGCTTTGCCATTTGTCACGTTAAAGGGGTTAAAGGGGTGTAGCCAATTAATCGTTATGGGTCCGGTCGGATTCAGAGCACCGAGCACTGAACTGTCACGGTCACAGATTCACCAATAACATATAACCACCCTTAGCACTAGTCACCAATTAACCGTTGTGGGTCCGGTCGGATTCAGGATACTGAACTTTCACAGTCACAGATTCACCAATACTGCATTAACCGATATGGGTCTGGTTGGATTCAGAGCACTGAACTACCACGGTCACAGATTCACCAATAACGAATAACCGCCCTTATTCTCGTCGCGTTCAATGAGAACTATCACGGCTAGGAACAATGCAATCAAGTGCAATTTATTACAGCAACAGGTGCACAGGTTCTTTGGATTGCCAGTGATAGTGACTATCTGCAAAAGCAAGCTAGAATGCATGAATACACAGGTGTGCAGCCTGGAAATTAATGTGTTAAAAGGCACAAAGACTCTATAGAGATTTCTAAATTTCCGTGGAGACACACAGTATAATCAAATGTTCAAATCTCACCCAAAGGCGTCCCAATGGGGGGGAAGAGAGGCTCAGCCCATCAACTGATCCCAGGAGTCAGGAGGTCCTCAGTATGATGTGTTCCCTCGGGATGGTATCTCCCCTGACGATGGTGTCTTCCCTAACATCCCCTCTCCCTTAAGCCAATTTATATTATTTTCTATCTTTTAGGTGGAGCTTGAGTGACTCCAGTCAAGCATATCATAGTTATGATTGGTGAAAAGTTTTCCCGTCTCTGTTTAAAGTAATAGGCTCTGAGAAATTCAAAGCGCATGATCAGTGAGGGGTGGCCGCACCTCGGAGGCGGGTAGCTTTGGGGATGGAGGTGTGTTTTGGTATTATAATGGTATTATAATGAGCAAAATACAGTAGAGTGCAGCATTTGTCAAAACCTGACAGGTTGTTGGCTCAGGGTAGCAAAAAGTGTGGCTTATCAGTCTTGGTGTGCACAAGAACAATTGAGTCCCCACCTGGTCACAGAGCCTAGCTGTGGTGTCTCCACTCCGCTCCATGCTCTGTGCTGTTCCTTAGGGCCAGCACACCAGGTTCCCCCAGCGCCTGGGGAACGGTCAGGTAATGCAGCTACGCCCTACCCTGAAAGCCTCTTCAATGCGTTACATTTTCTTTAAAATGTGAATGTTAATTTTATTTTCCTAGTTACTTTAGGCAATTGCACCACACCATTCCATGACATTTATTAACAGAGTGACAATGAAATGAAATCTGAAATCTGACAATGGCCTAACCTAAGGTTTCAAGAACTGATAACTATTTTTGACTCCATGAGCAAACTCCTGTGATTTTACAATGAAGTTAGAAGCCTAATTTTGTTTTGCTTTGGGGACTGTTCTCCTGAAGAAGGTTAACAGCTTCCTGACCTGTGCTAGACAGAGCCTCTCCAGCAGGTTGAGGGAGTTGATCCTTCCCCTCTACTGTGCACTGGTGAGACCACATGTAGAATATGGTATCTAGCCAAGGGTTTCACAGTGCAGAAGTATTGTTGACATACAGGATAACTTCAGTAAAGGTCCACAGTGAAGATCAAGGGTCACATGCCTCTCATATAAGGAGATTTTGAGAGAGCTGGGACCATTCTGCCTAAAGAAATCTCTTGGGTAATCTCATCAAAGTTTATAAACATCTGATGGGAGGGTGTAGAGAAGACAGAGACTATTTTCAGGTGTGTCCTGTGACAGAAACTAGGCAACAAGCAAAAAGACAAACACAGAAAATTGTCTGATTATATATATATGTATATATAAGATTATTTTATTTATTATTTATTATTTATTATTTAAATATATTTTATTATTTTTTATTTTTTCTTATTTATTTTACTGTGAGGGTGATCATACGCTTGAATAAATTGCCCAGAGTCTTCATATTTGGAGATATTCAAAACCAGACTAGACACAGTACCACAGCGTGGCACTGTATGGGCTGCTGCATGGAAAGTTAACATCCCAGCCAGACCCACTACACCCATAAAACCAGTGTGATGTGGGACTTCCCCCTTCCATTTCTAGTTCCTTACTTTCACAGTGTTTAATCTCAACAATTAATGTTAAATTAAATATTATATTATAAATTAATTAATTATTAAGATTTAATTATACATTAAATATTATAAATATAATAATATAAAATTAAACAAATCATCACCTGGAAAGGGGAGGAGTACTCTCTTTGCTTGATTTTAGGAGTATCTTAGATGAATAATTTTATGTGAGGGTCTAGATTACATCATATGAACTGTAGGCATCATGTACCAGTCTATCCAAGACAACCACATAGTCATGACACTACAATCTGGTGGAATAGTTCAGGACATCTCAAATAAAAATAGATAATCATTTTTAGGGAATTTAGTACCTACCCAAATGTCTAGGTTTTTGATAGTTTACATCAGGTAAAATTATTCTACACTATGAAAACAAATTGAAAATCTACCTAGTACAGTGGTCCATTAATAGAACATGCAATTGAAATTAATAAAATATGAATCAAGCTATCTGTTTAATTGTGAAATATTTTTAAATAGACAATTTTTAATGAACTTAGAAGTTTTTTGTTGTTCTTCTTCTTCTTTATTTATTTATTTATTTATTTTTCTGAAACCATCCATATCATGTATTGCTACATTTTAGAAAAGAAAAACATATTTAAACATAATTTTATGGGGTGAAAAAGGAAACAGGCTTAATTAAGCCCTAAAAACTGTGGTATCAGTGCAGTATTACACTCTTTTGAGATGTTAGGTTATTCAACAACTGGAAAAACAAACAAACAAACAAAGAAACAAACAAAAACACTCAGATTTGACCTCTTTCTTCATCAGCATATATGTAGATTAAGAATTGTTGAAGAGCCAAAGCCAACCAACCAAAAAAAAAAAAAAAAAAAAAAAGACAAACAAAAACCAAACCAACCAAAACAACCCAACCAAACAAACAACCAACCAAACAAACAAACAAAAAAAACCTCTAGCAAGTTCTTAATATTCTGTACAATTTAATTTTAAAGTTACCACATTACTCTAAGGTATAACCGTAAGTCAACCTGAAGGAAAACTTATAGTTGTGTAGGTGATAGAACAAAACCATAATGCACGAGCGATTTCACTGTTGCAAAAGTAATCAGCTTCTCAAGTCATCTATGAAAAAACATTGCATTGTAAGGACATACATTAATAAGCTCAGTTTTTTTTGTTGTTGTTGTTGTTGTTGTTTTTCTATGTGTATTAAAGAGTGTGCAGTGAATTTAAATGAGCATATTGAAATATATTTCACAGTCATCAATACTCATACTTTTAGGGTCTAACAAACTTTAATGGTTCTTGAAAATAGCAGATTAAAGAAAAGATTAAATTTTCTTAATCAAAGAACATATTAACCAACTCTCACTCTCAGATTTCTTGTTCAAACAAACAATAAATCTAGAATACTTGAAGAACTGAAGTGCAGAGTGATATTTCATAACACATAACTTGCAAGAAAGGATAATATGTATCAAGTATGTTATTAAAGGAGTAATTATTTTAGATCTTGTTGAACAGCTTTAACATTCTAATAGTTAGCCTCAGTATTCACAAGTGTTCATAGTGGAGAATAAGAAGGAAATGCCACTAAATAGTTATAACTTTTGAAACAGCCTTTAATGCATAGATGGTTTCTAAGCATTAGCTTGCTTACTGCTGTATATGATGTATCACTATAAAATCAGAATATCTTCTACTGTATTGCAGCTTGATCTTCCTATTAACATGAGTACAGTGTTGCAGAAGACATTTACATTTCTGTGTGGTTTTCACAGGAGGTCATCTTGTAGGTAAGGAATAAATAGGTCATCTCTAGAACAAGCCAACTAACTTTCACTCAGATTTTGTGACTTAAGACAACAACCCCTCTTCAAATATAGAAAGTGCTATACTCTGAGTAAATTTATTGGTTGTCTTAAAAGTTACTGAAGCTATAGCACATTTTGTATTTGAAGAAAAATAGATTTGGAATTTCCAATGGGTCTATGTATTAACAGTATAGTAAGGTATATTAGTCTTCTATAATTGTAACTAAGAAGACACTTCTCATTCATAGAAACCCCAAGAAGAACCCAAGTCCTTATTAGGGATTAATTTCCTTTAGAAGATCTGAATAAAATGCAAAGCTTTATTGCAGATAATGCTTTATTACCACTGACCATGTTTAATTTGATCATGCCTTAGAGCATACTAACAATGCAAACATTCTTTTGCCTAAAACTTTTTAAACAAACATTAAGAGAAAGCCATTTGCACCAAATTTGGTATGAATCCCTAACTGGAGAAGACAAAACAGTCAAGGGATCAATGTAGTAAGGAACAAAAAAGAAAATATGAAATGTTACAGAAGAAAAATGAGATTAGTAGTATTTGAGAGAATTTTTGTTCATGTTGCAATATCCATATTCCATTCACTTTTTGACTTTTTACAGTAATTGATGAAACAATTGTCATAGTCAGTGCAGTGAATGAAGTCTAGACAGTGATTTAGGTTACCCTAAAACTGACCCATTAAAGCAGGGTGAAATTGACTAAACATATGTTATTGTTTAACCCAGCTAACAACTAAGCACCACACAGCCATTTGCTCACTTCCCCCACCCTGAGTGGGATGGGGAAGAGAATTTCTCTTGAGAAAAATAGAGTTTAATAGGATAGAAAAATAAGGGAAAATGATAATAATTATAATTATTAATTATAATAATATTTATTATGGTCATATATTACATATATGCACACACAAGTGAGTCACAATGCAATTACTCACCAACAGTTGACTGTCACCCAGCAGTGGTCCCCCTCCCCAGCCAATCTTCCCAGTTTTTATTGCCCTACATGACATTGTATGAAATATCCCTTTGGCCAGTCTGGGTCAGCTGTCCTGGCTCTGTCCTCTCCCAGCTTCTTGTGCACCTCCAGCCTCCTCACTGGCAGTATGAGAAACTGAAAAGTCCTTGACTTAGTGTAATCACTGTCTGCAACAATTAAAAAATCAGTGTGTTGTCAACATTTTTTTTTTCTCCTAAATACAAAACATAGCACATACCAGCCACTACAAAGAAAAATAACTCTATCCCAGACAAAATAAGGGATAAGACGGATAAGCCTATCACCTCATTTTAAAGACTCTGAAATAGCTGTGATTCCTGCATATGAGTAGCAACTGTAGCCTGTACTTATTGAAGTTCTGTGCTTTCATGGAGGTTGCTGCAACTGAGGCACAAAAATTCAAAGCCTGTGTTTTGGTCTGCTTCATTTTTCCACTTCATTGGTGATTCTATTGACTATCATGGGAGTTCTGACACCTCCTACTTATGTAGAAATCTATACATAAATAGATGTTCATAAACTTAGGTGCCTTAATCTGAAACTAAACCGTATGTAAGAGATTTGATCTGACTGTTTGAAGGTAAACCTTCAGAGTCATTTGAGACACCATAGAATAGACCACCTAGTTCCAGCTGAAACTTCAGAAAGAAAAGTTTCTCATCCATCCTCTGTTGCATTTGCTAGATCCTGATACCTTGGCTATATTCTAAGGTAATTCAGATGACAGTGGAAGTCTACCTTATAGGCAATTGGTTAGATGTTCTAGACTTCTGCCACTGAATTAGTAATCCTAGGTTTCCTTCAATGTCATTTGCAAGTACCAGAGGGAGAGGAAACTGCTGAGAACTTGATTAATCTGTTAGAAGAAGGTTAGGGTGACATTAATTGTTCAGATATAATAGTTCACTACAAGAAGCACATCAAGGCCCTGGAGCATGTCCAAAGAAGGGCAACAAAACTGGTGAGGGATCCAGAGAAGAAGTCTTCTGAGGAGTGGCTGAGGGAGCTGAGGTTGTTTAGCCTGGAGAAAAGGAGGTCCAGGGGAGACCTTGTCACCCCCTACAATTACCTTAAAGGAGGCTATAGTGATGTAGGGATCATGCGCTTCTCCCAAGCACTAAGTGATGAGAGAAAATTGACTTAAAGTTGCACCAAGAGAGGTTGGATATTAGTAAAAATATAAAAATAAAAAATTATTCTCTGAATGGGTTGTAAAGTAGAAAGTATATAACTGAAATGATTCTATGATTCTGTAAATGATATGGTGGACGGATAGGTATTTAATGCTTTACCTTTATGTCAATATTCTCAGCTAAAACCACTGCAAAGTTCTGAATATATCCTGGCATATGTTTTTCAGTCAGGAGTACCTAATACGTAAAGGGATAGCCAGGCATTTGCTTGATACAGGTATAACAAAGATGTTTATGCCCACAACTACTTTGTCATAAACTAGTTTGTTGACAGAAATATCAGTAAAGATTCATAATTCTAGTACTTTTAGAACCTTATAATTTAAGACTACATAATAGAAATCCCAGAAAAATATATATATATATAAAATAAAATAAAAAGCTTCTATTAGAAGCCACACTGTTCATTTTCTCAGTCTAGTGATTCTGCTCAGTGACCCATATATAAAGATTATTTCTACTAACTAAGCCTTTAATTAACATTGATAGTTTTAAGTAAATATATATGGTATCAGACTACAAATACTGATTTTTAATAACTTCATTAATATCTAATTTACTTGCTCTAATTATCTTGCTAAACACCAGTAAAATACTTCAGTATCATTTGCATTAGTCTATTAATAGCAGTTCAATTACTTTCGTATTGCTTCTGTGATTTAAAATAATTAATAGCAGCAACATTTATATTTTAGTTTTTTACAGACTATAAATGATCTAATAATTAATATTTAATTGCAAAAATACCAGTGCGCTTCTTAATTTGTGATGTGATCTGTTGGTGAAATATCTATTAACATGAACTAAACATGCAAATGGGAATCTTCCTTAAAATAAATAAATAAATAAAGCATAAATTCAGTTATGATCTGTCTGCTGTTCAGGAAGATGTTTTGTTTTGTTTTGTTTAATCTCTATCAAAATCTTTGTAATCAAAAAGCAAATTATGAAATGTGCAATATATATTCAAAGAATGCATTGCACAAGAACCTTCATGAATACATTCAAAAACATTTCTCTTTTAAGAAAGGTTAAATCTCTGGGCCAAGAGATCTTGAGGTAAAAGGTTTTACTTGTTGTATTCATTAAAAATAGAAAGCACTGCAACAGAAATCTTGATTGGCACATGTCCATGTAAATACTTTTTCTCTAGTGACTCAAAGTTGAATGAGGTCCACAGTAATCTGAGACCAATTATAGCTGAACCACTAAAAAGTTGTCATTATTCACCTCTCCCGACCTGCTGGTCAAGATTCTTTTCATGCAGCCCAGGATATGATTGGCTTTCCGGTTGCAAATGCACATTGAAAGTTCATATTGAGCTCATCAACCAACAGACTCAAGTCCTTCTCCTCAGGGCTGCTCTCAATCCAAACTCCACCAACCTGTATTTGTGCTTGGAATTGCCCCAGCCCAGGTGCAGGACCTTGCACTTGGCCTTCATGAGGTTCATGCAGGCTCTTGAGCCTGTCCAGGTCCCTTTGGATGACATCCTTATTCTCCAGCATGTCGACCACACCATACAGCTTGGTGTCATGTGCAAACTTGCTGAGGGTGCATTCAATCCCACTGTCCATGTCACTGCCAAAATTTGAAACAATGCTGGTCCCAGTACTGACCCCTGAGGAACACCACTCATCATTGGTCTCCACCTGGACATTTAGCCACTGACTGCAACTCTTTAAATGTGAACATCCAGTCAATTCCTTACCCACCGAGTGGTCCATCCATCAAATCCATGTCTCTCTGAATTAGAGACAAGGATATCGTTGCAGACATTGTCAAATGCTTTACACAGGTCCAAGTAGCTGATGTCAGTTACTGTTTCCCTATCAACCAGTGCTGTATCACCATCATAGAAAGCCACCAGATTTGTCAGTCATGACCTGCACTTAATGAATCCATGTCATCTGTCATCACTTATTTTCCACATGCCTTAGCACAGATTTCAGGAGGATCTGCTCTATGACCTTGTTGGGCACAAAGGTGAGACTGACTGCCCTGTAGTTCCCCAGGTCTTTCTTGTTTCCTTTTTTTTTTTTTTTTTTTTTAAATAGGGGCTGTTTTCCCTCTTCCAGTCAGTGGGAACTTCATGAGACTGCCAGTTTCTCAAATATGATGAGTAGTGTATTAGCAACTTAATATACCTGTTCCCTCAGGACCCACAGATTTTTAATTTTAAGGTATTTGATTCTGTCATTTCTGGATTTAATTTCTTTGTCTTATTTGTGTTCAGTGACAGTTTGTTCTCTATTTATCCTCACATTTAATCTCTGTTCCAGGAAAAACAAACAAACAAACAAACAAACAAACAAACAAAAACAGTATGAGCTCTATTAGCTGAGCTGGTGATATTCTGATTAAAGAATTTAAATTAATTATCCTGGACAAAATAATATGCATATATAAATATACACACTATGCACACGTGTACATTAATAATATACTTCCACATACTTCCATACCATAGATTCTACACTGTATGCAAGTTCAGAGTTCTGTTTATTTCTTATAACCATCCCATATAAATTAAACACAAGAATAGAATACCAAATAAGTCTATATCGATTATATATATGGCAATCTATTTTTCAAACATGTTTGATCAGTCTAATTAAGGATTGTGGAGTTTCTGTCAGGCATAAACTAGAGACTGACCTTCATGTCTGTGCACATACTAATTTATAGGGAGGGAGGGATCAAAGTTGTATGTATGGAATACTTCACATGGAGTGCTTCACGTATGCAGGTTTTTTAAGCAAGCTGTTTATGTGAGAAAATTGGTGAGCTATTGTTTCACTCTTCATCTAGGTGCTAAACAATGTGGTTTGTAGTTTATACAAAAATGACAGGCATAAAAAGTACAAGAATATAGGGTGGGTAGCCACCAGGAATTAGAAGGAAAGATTACTAACATCAGATGGTTTGGATAAGGCCAAAAGATGACAAAAAGGCTAAAGGTTTGAAAAGGGGTAGGGCAAACATCAGAGGGGTTAGAGCCACAGAATGATCATGACATCCAGGATCTTCTGAGATGCAATTCCACCGTCCACATTGGCGACTGTTTCCAGCTTTGAGTCTAGCTGAGAGCCTGGGATAAAACACCTCTAGTGTGAAATCTCACCTAAAACTTGTCCCAAAGGATATGTTCAGTCCCTAGCTAGAGAATGGAACTATAAATTAATGTTAACTGTTTTCTGAGAATGAACAAGAAGCTTCACTGAAATGCTTTTTTTTTTTTTATTTTTTTTTTTTTCTGTGTATTTTTTTTTCAGAAAGTGGAAATAAAATGGGCATTTAAAGAATATTTTGGTAACGACAATTAGGCAAAAATAATTACTAATTGCACTTCCTTTTTTAATTTCCTTTTTAGTAGTCTTTCTGAGTGAAATTGAAGCCACCAAAAATTCTCCGAAAAGATGCTCCAAAATGAATATAGCCAAATATTTTCCTAACATCCAATTTTCATCTATTTTAACTTTAAACTGTTATTATTTAATATGCCTAATTTCTTGTTTCTTTAAGATTTTTCAAAATGAAGTTGCAGTAATTACAAAGATAAGTGAAGTTTAAACAGTTGTCTTAAAATCCCATTTCCCTTTTCTCTGTACATAATACATTTATACTCAATAATATTTTCTAGAGAAAAGAAATTTAAGATTAAGTGAATATCTTACACATAGTTGAGCATTCTGAACAGGGTTCAATTTCTTGTTATGCTGATTTGTACCATAATTTAACAAACTGTCCTGGTTTCAGTTAGGACAGTTTCCTCCTAGTAGCTGGTGGAATGCTGTGTTTTGGATTAGGATGGGAAGAATGCTGATAACATGCCGATGTTTTGGTTGTTGCAGAGCAGTGCTTGTACCAAGCCAAGGACTTTTCAGCTCCTCGCTCTGTCCTGCCAGCAGAGGGCACTAAACAGCTGTCCACCTTGCCTGGTCTCTCAGAGGATCCTTCTGTGGTGGGGTTGCTGAGGGTCGAAGAGCAGCAAGTGCCAATTGCTACCACAACTGTGCACTGGCGACAATATCACAGAATCACAGAATTTCTAGGTTGGAAGAGACCTCAAGATCATCGAGTCCAATCTCTGACCTAACACTAACAGTCCCCACTAAACCATATCCCTAAGCTCTACATCTAAACGAATTTTAAAGACCTCCAGGGATGGTGACTCCACCACTTCCCTGGGCAGCCCGTTCCAATGTCTAACAACCCTTTCTGTAAAGAAGTTCTTCCTAAGATCCAACCTAAAACTCCCCTGGCGCAACTTAAGCCCATTCCCCCTCGTCCTGTCACCAGGCACATGGGAGAACAGACCAACCCCCACCTCACTATAACCTCCTTTCAGGTACCTGTAGAGAGCGATAAGGTCACCCCTGAGCCTCCTTTTCTCCAGGCTGAACAATCCCAGCTCCCTCAGCCGCTCCTCATAGGACTTGTTCTCCAGGCCCCTCACCAGCTTCGTCGCCCTTCTCTGGACTCGCTCAAGCACCTCCATGTCCTTCTTGTAGCGAGGGGCCCAAAACTGAACACAGTACTTGAGGTGCGGCCTCACCAGAGCCGAGTACAGGGGGACAATCACCTCCCTAGCCCTGCTGGTCACACTGTTTCTTATACAGGCCAGGATGCTGTTGGCCTTCTTGGCCACCTGAGCACACTGCTGGCTCATATTCAGCCGACTATCAACCTTCACTCCCAGGTCCTTCTCTGACAGGCAGCTCTCCAACCACACATCTCCCAGCCTGTAGCTCTGTTTGGGGTTATTGTGCCCCAGGTGGAGGACCCGGCACTTGGCCTTGTTGAACTTCATCCAGTTGACCTCAGCCCATCAGTGCAGCCTATCCAGATCCTCCTGCAGAGCCTTCCTACCCTCGAGCAGGTCGACACACGCACCTAACTTGGTGTCATCTGCAAACTTACTGAGGGTGCACTCAATGCCCTCGTCCAGATCATCGATGAAGATATTAAAGAGGACCGGCCCCAGCACCGAGCCCTGGGGAACGCCACCAGTGACCGGCCTCCAACTGGATTTGACTCCATTTACCACGACTCTTTGGGCCCGGCCATCCAGCCAGTTTCTAACCCAACAAAGCGTGCGCCAGTCCAAGCCAAGAGAAGCCAGTTTCCTGAGGAGAATGCTGTGGGAAACAGTGTCAAAAGCCTTGCTGAAGTCAAGGTAGACCACATCCACAGCCTTTCCCTCATCCACCCAGCGCCAATCGAGACTCCCTGATTCCCATCCATAAGTTAATTCGTCAGCTGGAGAGCCAAGGAGTGATCAGCAAGACTCATTCACCTTTTAATAGTCCCATATGGCCAGTGCGAAAGTCTAATGGTGAGTGGAGACTAACAGTGGACTATCGTGGCCTGAACGAAGTGACGCCACCACTGAGCGCTGCAGTGCCGGACATGCTAGAACTCCAGTATGAACTGGAATCAAAGGCAGCCAAGTGGTACGCCACAATCGATATCGCTAATGCATTCTTCTCCATCCCTCTAGCAGCAGAGTGCAGGCCACAGTTTGCTTTCACTTGGAGGGGTGTCCAGTACACCTGGAATCGACTGCCCCAGGGGTGGAAACACAGCCCTACCATTTGCCATGGACTGATCCAGTCTGCGCTGGAGCAGGGGGAAGCTCCTGAACATCTGCAGTACATCGATGACATCATTGTGTGGGGTGATACAGCAGAGGAAGTTTTTGAGAAAGGGAAGAAAATAGTCCACATCCTTCTGAAGGCCGGTTTTGCCATAAAACAAAACAAAGTTAAAGGACCTGCAGGAGAGATCCAGTTTTTAGGAATAAAATGGCAGGATGGACGTCATCAAATCCCAATGGATGTGATCAACAAAATAACAGCTATGTCTCCACCAACTAGCAAAAAAGAAACACAAACTTTCCTAGGTGTCGTGGGGTTTTGGAGAATGCACATTCCAAATTACAGTCTGATTGTAAACCCGCTCTACCAAGTAATCCGTAAGAAGAACGATTTTGAATGGGGCCCTGAGCAACGACAAGCCTTTGAACAAATTAAGCAGGAAATAGTTCATGCAGTAGTCCTTGGGCCAGTCCAAACAGGACCAGATGTAATGAACGTGCTCTACACTGCAGCCGGGGAGAATGGCCCCACCTGGAGCCTCTGGCAGAAGGAAGCTGGGGAAACTCGAGGTCGACCCCTAGGGTTTTGGAGTCGGGGATACAGAGGATCTGAGGCCCGCTACACTCC
Source organism: Nettapus auritus (assembly GCA_011076525.1). Lineage (NCBI taxonomy): Eukaryota > Metazoa > Chordata > Aves > Anseriformes > Anatidae > Nettapus > Nettapus auritus. The sequence goes on from CM021765.1 coordinate 158,605,828, forward strand.
AACCGAAAAGGAAATATTGGCAGCATATGAAGGAGTTTGATCTGCTTCAGAAGTGATCGGTACTGAAGCACAGCTCCTCCTGGCACCCCGACTGCCAGTCCTGGGCTGGATGTTCAAAGGAAGGGTCCCCTCGACACATCATGCAACTGATGCTACATGGAGCAAGTGGGTTGCACTGATTACTCAGCGGGCTCGAATAGGAAACCCCAGTCGCCCAGGAATCTTGGAAGTTATTATGGACTGGCCAGAAGGCAAATACTTTGGGACATCACCAGAGGAGGAAGTGGTCCGTGCTGAAGAAGCCCCACTGTACAACAAGTTACCAGAAAATGAGAAGAGATATGCTTTGTTCACTGATGGGTCCTGTCGTATTGTGGGAAAACATCGGAGGTGGAAGGCTGCTGTATGGAGTCCTACACGACAAGTTGCTGAAGCTACTGAGGGAGAAGGTGAATCGAGTCAGTTTGCAGAAGTGAAAGCCATCCAACTGGCTTTAGATATTGCTGAACGAGAAAAATGGCCAGTTCTCTACCTTTATACTGATTCATGGATGGTAGCAAATGCCCTGTGGGGGTGGTTACAACAATGGAAGCAGAACAACTGGCAGCGCAGAGGTAAACCCATCTGGGCTGCAGCGTTGTGGCAAGATATTGCTGCCCGGGTAGAGAACCTAGTTGTAAAGGTACGCCATGTAGATGCTCATGTGCCCAAGAATCGGGCTACTGAAGAACATCAAAACAACCAGCAGGTGGATCAGGCTGCTAAGATCGAAGTGGCTCAGGTGGACCTGGACTGGCAACATAAAGGTGAATTATTTATAGCCCGATGGGCCCATGACACCTCAGGCCATCAAGGCAGAGATGCAACATACAAATGGGCTCGTGATCGAGGGGTGGACCTGACCATGGACGATATAGCACAGGTTATTCATGACTGTGAAACATGTGCCGCAATCAAGCAAGCCAAACGGTCAAAGCCTCTCTGGTACGGAGGACGATGGCTGAAATATAAATATGGAGAGGCCTGGCAGATTGATTACATCACACTCCCTCAAACCCGCAATGGCAAGCGCCACGTACTTACAATGGTGGAAGCAACCACCGGATGGCTGGAAACATATCCTGTGCCCCATGCCACCGCCCGGAACACTATCCTGGGCCTTGAAAAACAAGTCCTATGGCGACATGGCACCCCAGAAAGAATTGAGTCAGACAATGGGACTCATTTCCGAAACAACCTTATAGACACTTGGGCCAAAGAACATGGTATTGAATGGGTATATCACATTCCTTATCATGCACCAGCCTCTGGGAAAGTTGAGCGATATAATGGACTGTTAAAGACTACACTGAAAGCAATGGGTGCTGGGACATTTAAAAACTGGGACACACATTTGGCAAAGGCCACCTGGTTAGTCAATACTAGGGGATCTGCTAACCGAGCTGGACCTGCCCAATCAAACCTGTTACGTACTGTAGAAGGGGATAAAGTTCCTGTAGTGCAATGCTGATAACATGCCGATGTTTTGGTTGTTGCAGAGCAGTGCTTTTACCAAGCCAAGGACTTTTCAGCTCCTCGCTCTGTCCTGCCAGCAGGCAGGCTTGGGGTACAGCAAGAGCTGGGAGGGGACAGACCCAGGACAGCTGACCCAAACTGGCCAAAGGAGTATTCCATACCATCTGACGTCATGCTAAACAATATATAGGGGTAGCTAGCCGGGGTGGGGGGGCCGGCTGCTCGGGATAGACTGGGCATCGGTCAGCAGGTGGTGAGCAATTGCATTGTGTATCACTTGTTTCATATACACTATTATTATTATTATTACTGTTATTATTATTATTATTATTATTGTTTCCTATCTTAATAAACTGTCTCTATCTCAACTCTCGTTTCACTTTTCCGTTTCTCTCCCCCATCCCAGAGAGGGAGGGGGGAGGGTGAGCGAACGGCTGTGTGGTGTTTAGCTGCCGGCTGGGTTAAACCACAACACAAACATTCAGAAAGCAGTAGGCATTATTTATAGAAGGGAAAAAAAAAAAAAAAAAAAAAAAAAGCTGTTAAGAAGAGAGGTTTCAGAACAACAGATTTCATTTAAGTAGATTGTGAGGACAGTAAAAACAATAAAAATAAATACTAATTTGAAATACATATATCTTTTCTGAAAAACAATCTAATCAGATTAAAGAAATATTATCATTTTTATTCTCCACTTTTTGTTATAATACCTAATATAAAGAAAATAAGCTGTTATTCTTCCTTGGGAAATTACAGTCATTAGTACAGATAAAAAATAAAATAATAAAAAAGGATAATAGGGGAATTAATGGCTTTGATATATCATTAGAATTAGATTAGATTAGATTCAACATAAAAATAAAATTTTGCAGTACTATGAAGTTAAAAAAAGGCAAATAAATCCAAAGAAAAACTAAAATGCAACTGCTGATTTTGAGCTTTAATTTTTACATGATAATATATATATATATAAGCAATTTAAGATGAGGGTGGGGAGATGTTATTCAGGTGCAACCACTGAGCACTGTTTTTTTTTCCTGTGATTTATTTATTTTTTCTCTCTACAAGAAGTAATAAAGTACATAAAGTGCATAAAGTACACACTGTCTTCTGTGCATTAACTCTACTTAGGATTTAAAATATAATAATTGCTTTATGTTAATGAATTATTTTCTTGTAATTTCCAAAACATATTTTAAAGGTTGCATTGACTGAGAAAGCAAGCACATCTGAGGTGACTCTTCCAGTTTTAAAAGTTGTATATTTTTAACATGTAAGAAATAACATTTTGACAGTTAGTGTAGAGAAAATAATGCTCAGGATAGGATGTAGAAAACAAAAGTATACATAGGAATCTAAAAAATGAAAGGGTTGTTCTGTCATTTTCCAAATACTTTAATACCAGAGTTCTAGATATTCCAATGATACGCACATCCTTTCCTGAAAAACCTGGAACACCTGAGACTGGGGATCTCAAAGAGTAAAAGCTTTGACAATGTTATATTTAAATTCTAAAATGTATATTTTCAAGCCATTTAGGCTAAAAATATTTAATATATATATATATTTAAATCTACTAAAAATCCTTTTATTGGAAAAATGTAAGAAAAAATAAAATCAGAATTTGCAATTCTTTGCATTACATAGAAGTAGGTTCTTCTATGTGTCTTCTGGAGTTATTTTTGATATTAATAGGTACATGATGAAAAACAGAAAATGGACATGATGAGGAGGAAACTCATTTTCCAAAAATGATTTTTCAGCACATCACAAAGAACAAATAAACCTTATTCAATCAATGGGAGATACTGTTACGCAGATGGTATGGTAGGTCATAAAGGCAAGAAGTACAGCTAAGTTGGCAAGCAAGGAACTGAGAAAAAGCTGACTGTAAAATAAAATACAACTGCTGAGTTTAAGCTTTAACTTCTAAATAATTTATAAAATGCAATTTAAGAGATGGGTGGAAGAGGGATGAACAATATTCAGGTGCAGCCATTGAGCACTGAGAATATGTTATTTTCATGTAAACCAAATTTGTGAAAAATAAATGAGATTGAGGATGTTGGAACACCACTGTGAATTGGTGTCAACAAGCTGCATCAGAAAAAATACATTTCCAAACTGCATTGGGCATAAATAGCAACTTTTTTTTTTTTTTTTTTTTTTTTTTTTTTTTTTTTTTTTTTTGGTGGAGTGTGAGGTAGAGGGTGTAGTGATGGTCCCTATGAGAAGAGACCAGGGGCTGGTCTATTCTAGACACAGATGATTCCACCTGGCTCACTAAGGGACCCACTGCTGGACAAAGCCAAGCCAGTGAAAAATGGTGGTGGTGTCTCTGTGAAAAAATACCCAAGAAAGGCTAAAAACATTGAGGATAAATATGTGAGAGAGGAGTGAGTGAAAAACAAACAAACAGAACTGTGAGAAACAGCCCTGCATGCGCCAAGGCCAGAGAATAAGATGGGGAGGAGGTGTTCCACGTACAGGAGCAGAAATTCCCCTGTAGCTCATGGAAAACACCATGGTGAATTAGTTTGTCCACCTGCAGTCCATTGCATTGGGTCTATGTGGCAAGAATTTGGTAGTGGTGAGGAGCTGCAGGGGTGGCCTCTGTGAGAAGAATCCCATGTCAGAGACAGAGTAAGTTCCAGACAGCTCTTCTGCTGGACAAAGATGTGCTGATAAGTGACTCTGTTTGCACCTCTGTGAGAACACTTTTAAGAAAGAGAACAATTCTGTGAAACAGCATCTGGAAGAGAGGAGTAAGAAAATGTGACAGAAACAACCCTGCAGACACCAAGGTCAGTGAAGAAGGAGAGCGAAGAGGTGCTCCAGACAGTGGAAAGGGGAGGACCATGGTGGAGCAGGCTGTCCCTCTGCAGACCATGATGGAGCAGATATCCACACTGTAGTCCACAGAGGAACTCTTGGTGGAGAAAGTGTATCTTTCTACTCCAGTACGGAGGACGCTCACAGAGATGTATGACTGTCAGTAATTACAATCTTTTGGTCCACTCAGGACCCTGAATGCTTATGAGTTATAATTAGAAAACTGCAATCTAGAAGCCTTTAAAAAGTCTAATTAGACTTCAGCTGGACTTTCACCTTTTATTATTATTATCTTTTTATTTACACCTTTTCCATTTCATTTTTCTGCTTGTAACCCACTAAGATCCTTTTTCTTTAGGGTACTACATCTAGAGCACTGAGTTACTGAGTTCAGCTCTGGGACCCCCAGCAATAAGGACATGGACCTGTTGAAGCAAGTCCAGAGGAGGGCCATGAGGATGATAAGAGGCCTGGAACACCTCTGCTATGAAGACAGGCTTAAAGAGCTGTGTCTGTTCAGCCTAGAGACAAGAAGGCTACAGGGAGGCCTTATTACACCTTTTTTTTTTTCTTTTTTCTTTTTTTTCCTTTTTTTTTTTTTTTTCAGTACCTAAAGAGGTCTACAAAAAGCAGGAGAGGGATTCCTTGTAAGGGAGTGTAGTAAGAGGACACGAGTAAGGGCTGGGGCACCTCTTCTACAAAGATAGGCTGAGGAATTTGGGGTTGTTCAGCCTGTAGAAGGGAAGATCTCTCCTCTGGGGAGACCTTATAGCAGCCTTCCAATATGTAAAGGGGGCCTACAGGAAATAGGAGAGGGACTCTTGTCAGGGAGTGTAGTGATAAGACACAGAGTAATGGCTTTAAACTAAGAGGTTAGATTTAGATTAGATATCAGGAGGAAATTGTTTACTTTGAGGTTGGTGTAGCACTGGAACAGACCTATATCTGCTACATTAACTCTTTAAGAATACTAATATTTCCCATTATATAGCTCATGGTTGTTAAAATTTTTCATCCCCTGTTCAGGCCATGTAGTCTGATATTGACTAATTAACTTTCTTTAAAGCAATGAATTGTCTGATTTAAAGAGATGTCTCTTCCGTTATCATTAGATATTAATTTTTGTAAACACCTACATAAATTGGACCGTTCTCAGAACTTTTTGGTGGTGGTGGTGGTTGAACGCTTGGAGAGTTTAAGCGCGCATTATATTTCTGTTCTTATTCTGAGAGTCAGAAATTCTATGAAAGCATTAGGATTGGTACATCTTGGTAGATCCTTGATGTGGCGGTGACCTCTTCATTACAAGTCATTTCCTAAAATAATAACAAAAAATATTTTAGATGAATTTTCACAGAAGCTGATTAGATCAACCTTTATAATTTCACTTTTCATTTCTATGCTACCTGTTTCCTTGAGCTGCTAAATAATTTTATAATTTCAGCAATATATGGTTAATGCCTTGTTTGCCATAAGATTACCACAAGATAATTGTGTAGAACAAAAAAAAAAAGTCTAAAATGATTCATTTTGCCCAGAGATTTTTAACAGCTGTACACAATACTAAAGATTCTTTATTTTGTATACGTATACTGCAACAGTATTTGAAAGATGGTTTGCTTCTAACAGCTATGCTTCAAGACATTTTTTTAATCTACTGAAGTACTCTAACAAGTACTATAGCTACCTTTTACTAAAATTCATGTAATGCCTGCTGTGTAAATTCCTTTGCTCCCCATCACTGTCTTCAAAATCGCTTGATCAACATTTTTTCCCAGCACCGAATGGCATTTTTCAGCATCAAGAGTATAAAGACAGGTGTCTCTACTACCTAAAAGACAGTTAATAGTTGACATTTATGGGATATATAATAAATTGTTCCATAGGCCTTCCAAAATATATTACTGTATTGGTTTCTGCTTTCTGAGAAAACAAAAAAAAAAAAAATACCAAATCTATTAATTCTTTTCACAGTTAGATGTAGAACTTTGTTGATAAATTCTGTCACCAGGCTAACAGATTTTATTCCCCTGATGCATTTTCTTTTCCTTGTTTGTTTGTTTGTTGTTTTCTGGCACAGAACACATTTTGAATTCTTTTAATATATTTAATATTTATATATTCAAAATTTGAGCTTAGTAATATCTTTTTTTTTTTTTTTTCAGTTGTGTAACAGAAGTTTACAATGGTTTACTTTTATCTCACATTTACATATGCTATAAAAATACTTTAAAACAGATATAAATTTAGAAAAGTAGAAAAATAAATGCAAAGTAAAACTGTTACAAAAGGTATTTTCAGGTGTGATTATGAGTGATTTTTGCATGGGAGTATACAAAATACAATGTGATTCTAAACTGCAACAATAATTGCTATGGCATGCTCATACATATGCACAAAATTCATTTTAAATCATGAAAGGAAAGGAAAGGAAAGGAAAGGAAAGGAAAGGAAAGGAAAGGA
>CM021765.1:158612647-158630431 GCA_011076525.1 Nettapus auritus
AAGGAAAGGAAAGGAAAGGAAAGGAAAGGAAAGGAAAGGAAAGGAAAAAATCATTTGAAAGAGACCTAGAAAAATCATCAAGTCCATCAGTGCCTGACCACTTGAGGGCTAATCAAAAGTTAAAGCATATTATTAATGCTATTATACAAATGCCTCTTGAACAGCTGTGAACTGACAGCTGGGGAGCATTCACAACCTCTCTGGGAATCCTGATCCAGTGTTTGACAACCTTCAGAAAAAAAAATAATAATAATAATAAATTTTTCTTTATATCTACGATCTTCTCCTGAACCTCTGAAAACTGTGGTTTGCCCCTTGGCTACCAGTGCATACTGCTGACTCTTTTTGAGCCTGCTGTCAATGAGCAGCTGTCAACCCCCACATTCCTTTCTGCAGATCTACTCTCTAGACGCTTGTCTCCCATTAGGTGCCTGTGTCTGGCATTACTCCATCCCAAGTACAGAACCCTACATTTTCGTTTGTGGAATTTCATGCCAATGATGATTGGCATTGTGCTCCAATCTGTCTAGATACCTCCTAACTGTATCAAAAACAAGCAAGTCCTCCCATCCCTCCAGAGAGTAAACAGCATCTCCCAGTTTACTATCATCAGCAAACTTGGCATAGTTAACTGATGAGAGTTTCAAAAGAGTGTTTCATTCTCTTAAAAGGTGTCGGTGCACATTTGACATAATTTCTAATATGCTCTTGGCCATGTGTGAAGATTAATAGGCTTTTCTTTGCAGAAATTTTACATGGATACTGTTAGAGAAAGCAAAGAAAAGAGCAAAAGAGCACACTTTCACATACCTACTGGTCCAAACAGCTTAATATTCTCTCTCCTTTTCTTCTTGTCCTTCATCATTAATATCTGCTGTTATTCTCATTTTGTTTTTATCAGTTGTTTCATTTTGCTAGGGAACTTTGAGCAAACTAGTCATTCCATAAAGTTTATTCTTCTTATTAAAGAAATATATATGTTTTTAATTAATAATATTTTGCAGCTTTAGCAATAAAATAATATGACACTATCTGCCTCTTTCATAACTTAACTAGCCCATCTCAACAGAAGTCTGAAGTGCGGTCAGCTAAAAATGCTTGGCTGCCCACATCTATACTGTTTTTGTAGGAAACTTGAAGTGGAGCTATTTGCAACTTTCAGCTGCTTGAGAAGCAGGTGACATCAGTGACACTGTAGAAAAGACAGTGGAAATATCTTGTCTGTCCATATTCACTTCATGATGTCTCACAAAACTAAGTGATTCTAACAGACATGACTAGGTCAGGCACAGAATGCTGAAGCATGTCTGCACTTTAAAATAGAGATGGAAGTTCATCTGAATATTATCTGTTCAGCCTTGCACTTGTCTAAAGCAATCACTAGCAGATTTGACCTTGAAGGAGATATTAAATGATAATGAAAGGCCAGTCAATGTAAAGGCAAAAGTATATCTAAGTGGACTTCAATTTCTGTTGCTGTTGCATGCACCTATAAATTTATAGTCTATATTTTTGTTCTGCTTTGCTTTGGTTTATTGTATCAGAAAAATATTGGGCTAATTTTCTGGCACTGGATTGCGTAAGAAAGAAAGGACATTATATCACCATGGGACATTTAGAGAGTTAAGCTCATGTGTCAAGCACTTCTCCCTTGTTTAGAAATGGCTGATTTAGCTATAACTTTAAAACTTGCATTTAAACAACCAAAGGTAGGCAAAACTGATATGTGTGTGTGTGTGTGTTTTGCTAAATGAGCTTTTAAAAAAACAGCTGCACTTTTTAGATGTTTCAGACATCTAAGTTTTCACCTGGCCATGAGTCTCACTATGGCAACACATCTGAGCATCATCTCATTCTACATGCCTATACCGAGAGCTTTTAAAGAGAGTGATAGTCTTATTGCTGTAAGGCAGACTTTTAAAATGCTTCAGATGAATTTCACTCTAGATGTACCTACTTCTTCTCTCCCTTGTGCATAAAGGGAGTTTATGATAACTATTTCAAACGTAGATATTCGTTAAAGTGAGAAAAATTACAGATCTCTGATTTTTAAGTCTATTTAAGTCTGGTCAGAATTTAAAGTCTATTTAAGTATAGTTTTGCACATATGTACAAATACCTAAATAACCCTTCTTCCACTTCTAATCAAAACTATTAAATGGGAAGACACTGCATTGTATTTAATGATGTACTTGCTTTTGTGCTGTAATCAACTTTACATATATATATTTATGTTATGTGTTATTCCAAAATTAAAACATATTCAAGCAAAATTGAACTATGAAACAAGAACCTCTTAAAGAATATGATGTGATATATGTAAAATATTTCTGACATTAATTTTACATAGTAACAACTTTCAAGTTCAAGCATATATTTATATTCACAGAGAACATTCACTGCAGTCACAGTGGCTTCACAGAAGCTCATTGAGTAAGAAAAAAAGAAATGGATAACTATGATCTCCCTGAATTAACAAGACAAAATATATATGGAACATCTTTCTTTCATATATCAGCATACTGACACATCTTTAAATATAATCATCCATCTGACTCTAAAATGACTTCCCAGTGGTAGAAAAATTATAGAAATAATTACAGTTTTTCCTCTTTGGAGGAGTTCATATGCCAGGACAATAATGTTCCCTGTATTATTATATTTGATTTTTTTAAAAAAATATTATTATTATTATTTTTTGCCATCTTTCAGAATTGAAATGTGCTTGATATTTTGGTTCTCTTGAATATCTGAAAATGGCTGAAACTTCCTGGGAGTAATGTATTTTTAAACTGTAAGTCCATCCAGTAGAAAATGTATATATTGCTAATATATTATTTAAATTCTTTCTTATATAAATAATGAGCCTTGACAACATTTTAAGTTTTTGAAGGCAAGACACAACAGAAGTCTCCAGACATTTTCTTGCTTGTCTTCATCAGTGTTTTGAAACTGAGCAGAAAGAGATCATGTTTATTTGGAACAAAATGTGCATTAGATGTTAGAAAATTTCAGTCCAGTAACTAGGTAAAAAAAGAAAAAAAAAATAAAAATGACTGTAGTTAAAAAAAGAAAAATTAATAGCATGATATACTGATTTTTGTTCCTGTTATATTCTATTGATCAAATTTATACTTAAGTAACTTTAATGTTAAAAAAATTACTAAATACACACTTTATCTTTTGATCTCAAGATAAATAGTTCAAGTCATTATTTCTCAAGGAAAAAAAAATGATAAAACCAAAATCTACTCTTCTAAATTAAAAGGAAATTAATGGCTTTTTAAATGAAAGCTATTTGATATGGTTGAAGCTACATTTTCAGGAATTTATATTTTACTTTTATTTATTAGTTTTTTATATACTCCTACTAAATATTAATCTTGAGAGTTAAGATCTCAAAGGCTTAGAGGGAATAAAATCTATTTTTTTTTTCATATTACATTGAGGTGATATAAAATATTCTTATATGGTATTTATAAATTTAGTATTTCCTAATGCTAAAAGTCATCAAGGAGACAGAGATAGGCTCTTCACATTGGTGCATGGTGGGAAGATGAGAGGTAGCAGGCATAAATAGAAATAAAAGCAATTTTAATAGACCTGCTTTACTTTGAATGCAGTCAGATGGTAAAAGAGGTTACAAAGAGCAGTTGCAAAAAGCCCTGCTTTATGTAGGAGTTTGGACTAGAGACCTCCTGAAGTATCTTCCCAGATGAATAGTTCTCTGAATTTAAAATATTAAGGAAAAATGGTTTGACTAACTTTCGAACACAAAGTTTGTTAGGGAAAGATATATTAACGAGGAATTTTTGGCTTCCTTTTCCTGTGTAATCACAACCAACATGTCTGTACACCCAAACAACATATGTGAAATTAATACATTTTCAATGATTTTGTTTTATAAAAACTCTTAAATTCTGTTTTAAATACTTGATGGGATAATGTTGTTCATGAACTTTCTTAGTTATCTCTTATATATTCATACTGAATATCAATCAGTGCATCTGTAAGATTTCCAGCAAAGCATGCATATACAGGAATGACAGCTTTTTTTTTTTTTTTTTTTTTTTTTTTTTAAACAATATTGTCCAAAGAAATAGCTTACCTCTTCAAAAACTTATTTCAGCTGTATTTTATTTTATTTTTATTTTATTTTTTTTTATTTTTATTTTATTTTAACCTGTCTTCTTTTTTATTTTATTTTAGAGTTTGCTACTATTACACATGAACTAGTGGATGGAGATCAGAACTCCAGAGAAGGTAGATCTGTTAAAACAATAAGAAGGTGATTTTGTTGTTGTTGTTTTTTGTTTGTGATTGTTTTTGTTTGGGGTGGTTTTTTTGTTTTTGTTTTTGTTTTGTTTTGTTTTGTTTGCTTGTTTTCTTTTGTTTTGTTTTCAAAAAACAGCCTTTTCCTATACAGAACCATCACATTCTCAGTCTTTTTTCCAGCTTCATAAAAATTCTTACAAGAAAGTTCTTAAAAGTTTTAAATAGTCTTTATTTTCAGAAGCCAAAATACAATAGGACATTATTTTTAATTGTTACATTACCATGTAAATTTTTTAACAGAATCTTGATCTTCTCAAAAGTACAATATTTATGTAATAACAAAGGATATCTATATTTCCCTCCTTACTTTTCCCAATAAATATAACATTAATTACATTGAAGCAAAGGTGTGCGTGTGTGTGTTTGGGGGGGGGGGGTGTTTTCACAAGTGCTAGTGCTTGCCTACTTTTGGACAAGGTTGTGGGAAAAAAAAAGACAAAGAAACTTTCACAGTTTTTATCTGCACCAGAAGTTCTTTCATTACATTTTGTCTTCCTCCTAAAAGAAGGATACATTCATAAGATCAGTCTGAAGCATTTAGATAGAAGTGGGAATACATCTGAGCTGGAGATAAATAATTGATATTGGAGATTATCCAGACACCTGAGTGTCTGTTTAGGTGAAAATTACGTAAGTACTAAATAGCTATATAGTAAGTAATATATAAGACTTGGAAAGGCTTTGGACTTTCATTCACAAGGAAGTACAACAGATTGTGACTCAACAACGGTTGATTTATTTCTCCTGATTCATTTTTCTAGATCTTAGATAAAACTATAATGTGATTAAGAGTTCAAGTATAGATTTTGAAGACTGTCTTTTACATGGGTGGATAGACAAGAAGGAAAACTTTTAAACTACAGGAGAGTGGATTTAGATTAGATGTTAGGAGGAAATTTGTCACTCTGTGGGTGGTGAAGCACTGGAATGTGTTGCCCAGAGAAGTTGTGGATGCCCAGTCCCTGGAGGTGTTCAGCGCCAGATTGGGTAAGGTGGACCCTGGGCAAAGTGATCTGGTGGGGCAGGTAGGATGGAACTACATGATCTTTGAGATTCTTATCAAACCAAGCCATTTTATGATTGTGTGGTTTTAAAAAGCATCAAATGGATTGATGTGTGGTTTCACACTGATGGCTAGTTAAAAACTACCACACCTGCTCTCTCGTTTCCCTTCCTCAAAGGAAGAGGGGGAGAAAATACAATGAAAAAGGGCTCAAGGGCTGAGATAAGGTCAGGGAGATCATTCCTCAATCACTGTCATGGGCAAAACAGACTTAAAGTGAGGGAGATTAATATAATTTGTTGTCTACTGATAACAGACCAGAGCTGTGAGAAAAGAAAAGCAAAATAAAAACATCTCCCCTCCCTCCTTCCATACACCTTATTCTACCTCCTCCCCCTCAATGGCGCAGGGGAATGGAGAATGGGAAATGGAGAATCTGTCCTTCATGAGCGGACTGCTCCAGAATGGTTTGCTGCGAGGAACAGCTCACGACAGATCACCTGCTCCTGCATAATGTATTAACTTACCTCAATATCTTGACATTTTTATGAAATATGAAATTTTATAGTAAGTTACTGAAGAAGGAGTGAAAATTTTAACAGAGTAAATGTTACAGAGCAGAATATGTATGTAAGAATAAAAAAGAATATGACAATCTTAAAGCCAAATGTAAAACAAACAACAAGAAACAGTTGTGTAACTATCATTAAACTAAAAATGGTGTGATGTAAAACAGATTACCACAGATAGATGAGAGCTATCTCCTAATATCTCTCTATTCTTAATAATATGAGTAATTAAGCACTAGATAAGCAACATAAACCACATAATCAAAATAAAGAAATCAACATTATTCCCCCCATCCTCCCCTTCCTTCACAAAATCCTATGTAGCCTTGTTAATGTCATTAAAAACCAGACTGCAAGAAGTACACACACTTTAAAGAGTAACACCAATGACATATTAAGTTTCTTAACTATCACATGTAACTATTAGATACTGTATGTATATGCATTTGTTTGAGCAATTAAGTATGTATTAACATACTTCATTGTATTAACATACTGGACAGAAAACACATTTGCCATAGGTCTTGTTATATTGTACTTCAACTTGTTAAGAATTTTCCAATCTATTTCAAAATGATACAGAGAAAAAAAAAAATAGAAAAGAAAAATCTACCATTTTTTTTTGTTGTTGTTGTTACTGAGGTGTCAGCTTGTTTGAATGAATCCAGTTCAATTTCATGTAAACTATTACAGCCTTCTCCTATTTTATTTTGCCTCTTCCTTTATCTGATGTTGTAGCTCACAAGAAGTCTATTGTGTTATCACAGTCTCAGGTGAACATGGCTGGCTGTTGTTTTGATAACATATTGATTTCTAAATTTAGCTACTCGCTTTTGACTGTTTGAAGTCATACAATAGCACTGAACAACCAGATCCTTCCCTCTGGTCTTCTTTCTAAAACCAATTAACTGCTGTTAAAACTAAGTTATCTACTTCTGATGGCAGATTTTGAATTTTGAATTTTGAATTTTGAACTTTGTCTGTGTTGCTACATCAGGGGAAAGTTGTTTCCTAGATCCTGAAAACAACATGCCTTGCTCATGACTTTTGTCTTTTCAAAGACTATTAAAAAATACCCCTGAAATGTGCTATCATATGTGTGTTTATGCCTATGGTACACACTTATAAATACATAGAACATTCTTAAATCTGTTGGTGAAATATGTTGAAATGAAAATGTTATTTTAATTTACTGTATCCATCGTGCTTATCATATAGTCTGTATTATTATTTGGACACATTTCTTTATTCTTTCAATCTCTTCAGAAAGAATCTTGCACAATATCTACCCGATTACTGAGTTGCGGGAGCTTATACTCTAACCTCAACCCAACAAAGCACAATAGACCATGCCTACTCTTAATCCTGAGATTATTTTGACATTGAGATAATTCAATGTGCTGCTACTACTGCTTATATTCCTGGACTCAATCCATCCTCCTCAACACGACAGAACTCCTACAATTTTTTCTTCCTAAGAAGCTAGCACTTTTCTCTCCATATCCACAACAAAACTGAATTAGCTGTCATGGCACAGTCTCAAAGAGCTAAAAATATAAATATGAATTCTGAATATGAATTGCTGAAGGAGATTTAGAATAACAAAAATCTAAAATATGTTCTGCAAAGGGAAGTCCAGAGTCAAGAAACAGAATTGTAACTGCAATGAGGTTATAATCTATAACAATATAATATAAAAATTGTTGTTGGAAAATTAATCCAAAGAAGTAAAATATTATTAAAAGGCATAAGTATGAAAAATTTAAATATATAGGAAATTAAAACAGCAAACTGAGGAATAAAACCTTCCATATTCAGTCTTGCGTGTATTTATCCATTCCAACATACAAATAACTTTAGTGACTAGCACCCCCAAGTCTTTCTCAGCTGGATAAATTTCCAGCCACTCTTCCTCAAGCCTGTAGTGCTGCCTAGGGTTGTTATGACCCCAGCACTTGCCCATGTTGAATGTCATGTGGCTGGACTCAGCCCATTGATCCAGTCTGACCAGATCCCTCTGCAAAACCTTCCTAACCCTCAAGTAGATGGGCAGTTTCACCTAACTTGGTATCATCTTCAGACTTACTGAGGGTGCAGCCAAACTCCTCATCCAGACCACTGATAAAAAATGTTAGACAAAACTGGACCTAGTACTAAGCCCTTGGGAACACTAGTGGTTGCTGGCTGCCAACCGGATTGGACTCCATTCATTACGGCTTTGAGCCTGGCCATCCATCCAGTTCTTTACCCAGAGAACTGTACACTTGTCCAAGTCATTAGCAGCCAGTTTATCTAGGATAATACTGTGGAGAATGGAGTCAAATGGTGCAGCACAAAGAAATGCCAGATACTCCATCCAGTAAGTCCCCAGGAGCCAGTATGGGTCATCTGCTTTAATATCTTTATTGATTATTTGGATGAGGGAATCAAGTACACCCTCAGTAAGTTTGCAGATGACACCAAGCTGGGGGGAAATGTTGATCTGCTGGAGGGTAGGAAGGCCCTGCAGAGGCACCTGGACCGGTTGGATTGAGAAGCAGAGGCCAATGGGATGAGGTTCAACATGGCTAAGTTCCAGGTCCTGCACTTTGGCCACAACAACCCTATGCAACGCTACAGGCCTGGGGCAGAGTGGATAAAAAGCTGTGTAGAGAAAAAGGATTTGGGGGTGTTAGTTAATGCTTGCCTATACATGAACTGGCAGTGTGCCAAGGTAACCATGAAGGCCAACAGCTTCTTGGCTTGTTTCAGGAATAGCGTAACCAGCAGGACCCGGGAGATGATTGTCCCCCTGTACTCAGCTCTAGTGAGGTCGCACCTCGAGTATTCTGTTCAGTTTTGGGCACCTCACTACAAGGACATCAAGGCCCAGGAATGTGTCCTGAGAAGGGCTACAAAGCTGGCGAATGGTCTGGGACAAAAGTCCAATAAGCAGCAGCTCAGAAAACGGGAGTTGTTTAACCTGGAGAAGAGGAGGCTCAGGGGAGACCTTCTTGCTCTCTACAATTGCCTGAAAGGAAGTTGTGGGGAGCTGGGGGTCATCCTCTTCTCACATATAACTAGCAGTAGAACAAGAGGGAACAGCCTCAAGTGGTTAGACAGTGCAACAGGTTGCCCAGGGAGGTGGTGGAGTCACCATCCTTGAGGGTTTTTAAGGAAAGGTTGGACATGATACTTAGGGACATGGTTTAGAGGGTGGTATTTGTGGTAGGGAGATGGTTGTAGCAGATGAACTTCAAGTTCTTTTCCAACATAAATGACTATATGATTCTATGATTATATATACCACTTTCATTATGGCCCCAACTTAAACACATCTACAGTAATGCATGTGACTTGGGAAATAAGTAGGGGGGAATTAGGATTTTTACCCAGTCTTGGGGCTATGAGAGAAAGTTCCAGGACCTGAAGGTTAGCAAGGAAATGTCTACAGGACGTCATTATGGAGAAATCTCCCAAACACTTTATAGGAACAAGACGCACTGGGGTGCCCCTAGGAAGTTCCTGCATACAAATACTTGCAGCATAGGGAATATACAAGATGAGTTAGAGACAAACACACACTTACAGAATTATTATTCCCATTATGGAGATGTGCTGGAATGGCTCTTATGACTGGAGCATTGCAATGGAAGGATAAAGGCTCCTTAGGGAGGGGAGATGAGAAGGGCACTGTTGCCCTCTGTGTCAGTGAGCAGCTGAAGTTCATGGAGCTCCATCTGGGGATGGATGAGGAGCCAACTGAATTTATGAGATAGGATTAAAGGGATGACAGGTGTAGGAGACATTATAGTGGGAATCTACTACAGGTCACCTGACCTGAAAGACCAAGTTGAAGAGGCTCTCTACAGAGAGACAGGAGCAGACTCACATTCACAAGCCCTGGTCCTCATGGACCTACCCCAATATCTGTAGGAGAGACAGCACAGCAGGGCAGAGGCAATCCAGAAGTTTCTCAGTATCCATTGACGATAATTTCCTTCTCCAAGGGATAGAAAAGCCAATGAGGCAAGATGCTATGCTGGACCTTTTTTTCACCATCAAGGAAGAGCTTCTGGGAAAGGTGAAGGTCAAAGGCAGCCTTAGCTGCAGCAACCATGAGATGATTGATTTAGGATTCTGAGGGTAGGAAGTACAGCATGCAGCAAGCTCACAACCCGGTGGTTCAGGAAAGCAGTTTTTGGCCTTTTCAAGGATCCATTTGGTAGAGTACCATGGTACTAAGCCCTTGAGGGAAGAAGGGCCCAAGATCCTATTTAAGGATCACCTCCTCCAATCTCAGGAGCAATGCACCCCAACAAAGAGGAAGTCAGGTGAAAATGTCAGGTTGCATGCATAGATGAACAATTTGTTTCTGGCCAAACTCAAACACAAAAAAGGAAATCTACGGAGGGTGGAAGCAAGGACAGGTAACCTGAGAGGAATGCAAAGACAGCCATGGATCAAGTTAGGAAAACTAAGGCCCTGACAGCATCATATCAGGTCAGAGATGTCAAAGGCAATGAGAAGAGATTCTGTAAGTACATTGGTGACAAAAAGAAGACTAGGGAAATTGTGGGCCCATTGCTGAGTGAGACACATTCAGGTTTGGATATACAAGACAGAGAAAAGGATAAGGCACAGAATGCCTTCTTTTCCTCATTCTGTAATAGTAATACTTTTTGTCTTGTCCAACACCCCAGCTCAAGCAGCACATTCCATGTCTTGATAGTAAAATAAATTTAAAAATTGTTACCTACATAAAAGAATAAATAATTATTTTTATGTCATGATAAAAAATAAATCCGAAGTTGCATTTCCAGGACATTCAGAAGTAAGCAGAAAAAGTTAAATAATTGAGCAGACATATGGAGCTGTTTATTCTGATTTCATTGGGAATTTGTGGAGAACTGTCTCAAGAGGAACATCTCATCCCTGTGGAGCAATATAGCTCTCTGTTCTTCCTGTGTTATAAGAATCAATCTATATCATGATAGGTAAGAAAGATGATAGTTTCAAATTCCATTTCCTAATTAAATATCATGTTCAAATCCTCCTGGAGCTTTTAGTCTTATTGACGTTTCATCTGCCTTAGTATAACTGCCAAATACTTCACAGCAAGTTGGAATAAATCCAATAAAATATTTTACAGTTTTGGGGTGTTTTGTTTTTCTTTTCCAGTTGTTTTTTTTTTTAAAAAAAAAAAAAAAAAAAAAAAAAAAAAAAAAAAAGTATTAGAACTGTCCAACTTCTACTTCCTTCTAATTAGACCAACTTATTCCAGATCACTCTGCCAAGTACTTTTTCATACAATTTTGTAATTAATAGAAAAACTATATCGAATTAATATTTATATTCATATATATAAACTTTTTTATTGAATTTAGTTTCTGTCATAGTTCATTTATCTTTGAAATGCACAACCTGAAGCTTGCATAGACATTTTTTTTGAAAACATGTTTGTTATTTTAGACAAGCATTTACAATAAGAGGTCAGCTATATTCCCAAATTGAAATGCTTTACTCACTTTCTCAGTTTTATTTCTCACTTTATGGAGAAACTCATATCACTGACATTTTAAAATTGAGATTTAAATACTAAGTTATTTTTCAGCTTTTTATACTTTTCCTTTTTCATATTTCATTCAGGAATTCACCAACAGTACTCTTCATTTTTTCATGTACATTGTCTATTACATGCAAGCTGCATAAGAGTTTCCTTGTGATACTAGTGGGTCTTTAAAATTATACCATGACCTTAAAAATGTTAGCATTCATTGTTTAATAAACACTGATGAAAATGACAGAACATTGAGGGAAATATTCTAGAAAGACAATAATTGACAAGTCCTGAGTAGCTTCTTTGAATACTTCAATATATTCTTAAACACGTAAAATAATTGTCACACGGAGCTGCATATTACTTTATAAAAACTAACTGTAAACTGTAGATTATGTTGTTTATCATTTCCCTTTTGACTTGCCTGAGCAACCAGGTTGTATAAATAGTTACCTGTTCCAAAAGTAAATACCTTATAACAAAAAAAGTTCTTCAGACTAAACAATAATTATGTGCATGTCATAGCAGTTTCATTCTAATAATTCTTTTGTTCTCATAATAGGAGCTTCAGAATAATTTCAGAAGGAGTTTTCTTCTCCTAAGTCTCTCTATAGACTTCTATGTGTATATAAAAGCACAGGATTATTAACTAGATCACTGTTGTCATTTCCTATTTTTCTTTGTACAATTAGATAATGAAGATTGAATGAGTAGCCTGTGGTCTTGGATCTGAGTCTACTTTTTTTTTAAAAAAAAAAAAAAAAGAAAAAAAAAAAAAGCTATATGAAATCTGTGCTCCGTTTTGTCAGACGATACAATGTTGTCATTTTGCTGTCTGACACCTGGTTGGTGCTATTTTTCTAAAACAAGGTCTGATTTTACTGGGACTTGGAACTATTTTACTGGATTTTACTGGACTTGGAACTGTTTTCCAGTGTTTCAGTTGATTATCAGTTAAAATATTTTTTATTATTTATTATTTTTTCCATACATACATAATAAAACGTTTTCAATAAAAACAGCACATGATGGACTACAGGACAATTGCTGATTTATTTTCATAACTTTAAAATAAAAGAAATACACAGAAACATTTCTGAAGACCAGAAAACTACTACATGTAGTCCAGAAAAGAAACAGAATCAAGTGTTATAGAGGGTGGTTGTAGCCAATCTGATAAAAGAAAATTATTCTTTAACAGTGTGGATATTAATCACTGCATATTTTTGCCTAGAAGCAAAAGATCATTCTATGTAATAGTAAATACTAAGTACACACAATTTCAAAAAGCCCAATTCCTGTTACAAAACAAACTTCTGCCAGCTAGACATATCCATAGACATTGCCAGGTTTTTCATATAGTTAAGACAGACTGTGAAAAACACCGGGGGGGGGGGGGGGGGGGGGGGGGAGCAAAACTAAATACAAAACAAAAAAAGACTGTGTAAACTAGTCTTCCATCCAGCTAAAAGCTAAAATGTTGGATAAGCAATTAACCAAATATCACTGTAATATCAAGACAGAAATGAATAACAGGGGGGTCCGTGAATCTAAGATAGTCACAGAAAGCAAACAGAAAAATAAAAAAAATAAGCAGATGCTTGAGAACTATGTATAACACAGGCCACATTTATCACTAACAGGAGACACAACATGTTCAAGTCAGCAGATGTGATGCAGATGTCTATAGAAAAAATATAAACATCTGTATCTAAAATATGTACAGAAGACAGATGTCACACTCTGTAAGATTCTCATTCATGTGATAGCCACATATTCATGAATGGAAGCAGCCAGTGAATCAATGATAAATAATAGGTTTAGGAAATTTAAACACAGCTGGAATAAACTGGGAAGCCTGAACTAAAACAGCAGGAATAAATGAGGAATAAATGTGTATACCTGGTAACCACTGGGAAAAAAAAAAAAAAAAAAAAAAAAAAAAAAAAAAGCAAAAAAAGCAATAAGGAATAATATTTAAGTAAAAGCTATAAAAATAAAGCATCTGTAGACAGTTATTCAGAAAACCTATGAAGAATTGAAAAGGAAAATAAAAATAAAAACTAACAAACAAAACACCACCACCAACAACAAAACACCACCAACAAATGTAAACGTTAGCATATCAAAATCCCAGCCATAAGGAAAAAATAATATAAATATTTCACTTAGGAATTTCAAATAGCAATCTTACCTCATGAAGTTCAAGATTAACTGAAAACTATTTCATGAATAAAAATACTAAAAATACTATAGATTTTTATGTTTTTTTTGTTTGTTTGTTTTTGTTTGTTTGTTTGTTTGTTTGTTTTTAATCCTGCTAATAGGAAAGAATTCCTTGTTTTGCTTTGCTCATACACGCAGCTTTTGCTTTACCCAATAAACTGCCTTTAACTCAATCCATGAGTTCTTGCACTTTACTGTCCTGATTCTCTCTTCCATCCCACCTGGGAAGAGTGAGCAAGCAACTGTGTGGCACTTAGCTGCCTGTAGGGGCTAAACCACAACAAGCAGGTAACTTTCAATGTCTGTCTAAGTCTGGAGGCAGATAGATCTTAGAAGCAAAATAAACAATAAATATTTTTTAAAAAGGGAGAGAGAGATTTAATTACATAGAAGTGTTCAAATCACAGTTTTTGCTTTGTTGTTGTTGTTGTTTGTTTGTTCGTTTCTTGGTTGTATCTTTTTTGCTTGTCAATTTCTATTTTAAGAGGTATATAAGCCAGAGACAATTTGCTGAAAAAGAGAACTTCAAAACCTGTCTTGAAAAACAAAGCAGAGAATACAGCTAAGATAGGCCATCTTCCTCCTAAAACGAAGATAGTATAGCATATTTTAAGCTCGTTATTTATTCAACAACAAAAAAAAAAAAGAAAAAAATGTACAAAACGAAACAAAAATAGAACAAGAACAAACAAATAGAATAACACATCATTGCAAAAATATATTGCAATAAAGTAACATAAAATATGAAGTTCTGTGCAAAAGTCATCTTCTAACTGGACAGGTATTTTCTCCTCTTGATAAGCAACAGACTATCTGCACTACAGCAAAACGTAAATAGAACGTCCACTGACAGCAGGCTTGTAAAGAAGCTAAAATAAAAGTAAGGAGATGTGGTGGCTTTACACAGCTGGGCAGCTGAGCTCTGCCACAAACACTCTCTCACTCCCCCTCCTCAAAGGAAAGGGAGAGAAAATATAATGGAAATGGCTCAAAGGTTGAGATAAGGACACAGAGATCACTCAACAATTATTGTCACAGACGAAACAGGTTCAGCATAGGGAGATTAATAGAATTTATTGCCAATCACTAGCAGACTGGAACAGTGAAAAACTGAAAGAAAACAAAAAACACCTTCCCCTCACCCACCCTCTTCTACATCCTCCCCACGAGTGGTGCAGGGCTATGAGGAATAAGGTCTGTGGTCAATATATAACTCTTCATTTCCATTGCTTCTTCATGGTCGCTCTCTTCCCCTGCTCCAAAGTGCTTCCCAGAGGGAGCATCTTCAAGAACTGCTCCAAATATGAGTATGAGCAAACTGCTCCAACACGGGTCCCCCATGGGCAGCAGCTCCTGCTAGATCAGCTGTTGTGGACTCCTTTCCACGGGCTGCAGCTCCGGCCCAGGGCCTGCTCCTGCGGGGGCTCCCCATGGACTGCAGCCTCCTCCAGGCCACATCCACCTCCTCCATGCGCTGCAGTGTGGAAATCTGCTCCGCCGTGGTACACCATGGGCTACAGGGAGAGAGCCTACTGTGGTGATATGACCACAGGTACACCAGGGTTCTTTTAAGATCAGTAATTGCTACCTCTTTATTGATGACATATTTTCATTATATATCTGTTGCCTCCACATATTGAGGACAGGCTCCCTTCTTATACTATTCTCCCACAGCAGTACTTTACCATTCACTATTCATTGGTCAACAACTTTGCCCGGCAACCGCAAACACCCAGTAACCCCCATGACCCAACAGCTGGAGAACAAGCAACCCAAGATGGCAAAGCGTCTCCTGAATCACCCCGCTTTGTTCCCTCTACACTCTTTAAATTCCTGATGGCCTCATTGTTAAGAGTCTGATGTTATCACCAACCATGGCGCTTGTCGACCCCCATGGCCACACTCCCACAGCCTACTCCACCATGGGCCTCTCCACAGGCTGCAGGGAAATTTCAGCTCCAGCACCTGGTGCACCTTCTCTTCCTTCTTCACTGACCTTGGTGTCTTCAAGGCTGTTTCTCTATTTTTTGTTTATATGTTTAGTTGTTTGTTTTCCCTGTCCTAAGTCTGGTTTCCCAGAGGCACAACAGCCGTAGCTCATTGGCTCAGCTCTGGACAGCAGCAGATCCTTTTTCGAGCTCACTGGAGATGTCTCTTATCTTACACAGAGCAGCTTCTGGGCTCTTCTCATAGAGGCCACCCCTGCAGTCCCTTGCCACTACGCCTTTGCCACATAAACCCAATACAGGAACTGAGAGAGGTGATTATCTTTCAGAGTTTACATTCAAATAAGCCCAAAATTATTAGAGCAGAGAGGTGAAATATGGCTTCAGGAATGTCTGCTTGGTTACTGTAATAAATATTGTATAATAAGTTTGTTAATCAAACTGGCGGGGAAGCTTGTGGGGGCTGTGACAACCCTGTATAGCTGGAAAGTCTCCAGCTGCCCATCCTGATAAGAACATGTATAGTGCTTGCTCAGGAAGATCACAACCCGCAACACAGAGGAAGACTACGGCCTTCATCCTTACGATCACCAGGAGGTCCGAGACAAACCCCTAGCAACAATACACACAACCACAGGACATACCAGGATATGCCACGTACTCCCAGGACAACCAAGCCATAAAAAGGGGGACTCTGTCGGGGGTGCGGTGCGCACTGTTGGTGGAGCAGAGACTCCCCGGCCACCCAGCACTGTTTTGCCTACTTGAATGTTTGCTTAATAAATTTGGTTCTGATAAAAATTATTCTGAGAGTGGTTTTGTTCCGACCACTTATTACAGTTACTGAATCCCATCCAAGATGATTGACCAGAAATGCAACCACTTATTATGTTAAAACAACATATGATAAAATCTGTAGAGGCAATTGGAATTCAGGAGTTTAAAAAATCAAGGATTTTGTGGACTGTTATCTTCAAAAGCTGTTCTCCCAGCAAACCAGGAAACAGGGTTTGTGTTTTTTGTTGGTGTTTTGTTGTTGGCAGTGGCATTTATTTTTATTCTTTCCATTTTTTTTTCCTCTATAGACCTTCACTTGTATGTGAAGATAGCTTGATAGTTTGAAGCATTTTAGAAATGCTTTTTTTGTGTGTTTTTATGTGTCTACTATTTAATTGTTTTTGAGCTTGAATGTATCAATTTATGGAATTTACTACAAATTCAAAGATATTTCATCATGTTTTTCATAAATGTATATAAATATTTCAAGTGGAGCCCAAACTGACCTGGAATGTATTCATTGCAGAGAAGCAAAATCAAAGTCAAATTGTGTTTCATTTCTGATTTGTTGGATACATTTGGTCAGGTACAGTACCAAAATTAATTAAAACAAAAATAATTAAAACAAAAATAGCACATCATGTTTCCATCCAGTGACACAAATTTCATTTTATCTTCTTAAAGTTCTTTTATCTGAAAGTTTATTATCATCCTAATTTCTTCCATTTCTGATGGAGTCTAATTTTTAGATCAAAAGAACATAAACTGTTAAATTTTTGCATTCAACAGTAAACCAGCCCTTAAGTATATGAGTATGTGCTAGGTTAAAACTGGCCAACAGCCAGTTTGTTTACTCACTCTCCCATAGAACATGGAGAAAAAGAAGAACAGGAAATCTCATTCATTTAGATAAAGATGGTTTAATAGGTGAAACAAAAGCTGTGCAAGCAAATAAAATGAAGTAACAAATTCATTCACTACTTCTTATCAGCAGTCAGATGTCCATCCATATCCTGGAAAGCAGGGCCTCAGCATGTGTAATAGAAAAACAAATATTATTATTAATGCTGCTTCTTTTCCCTGAGCTTTTGTTGCTGAGCAGTCTGCTCATATAGTGTTGTGTGTATATATATAGATATATATATATCTATATATATCTCGTATATATATATATATATATCCTATAGACTATGGAATATACCCTGGGCCAATTTGGGCTGTCACTACTGTGTCCCCTCCCAGTTTCTGGTCTACACCCAGCTTAATCACTAATAAGGTGGAGGAACCAGACTGAGAAAAGAAAAAAAAAAAAAAAAAAAGAAAAGAAAAAAAAAAAGAAAAGAAAAAAAAAAAAAGAATACATGCAGTCTATCACAGGGAGAAAGAATT
>CM021765.1:158630531-158668450 GCA_011076525.1 Nettapus auritus
AGAGAGAGAGAGAGAGAGAGGAAAAACCTTGATGCTGTGCAAGCACTGTTCAGTAACAAGCAAAGCACTGGCATGTTATTCATACTGTTTAGTCACAAATATAAAACACAGCACCTTACAGATTTCTATGAAGAAAATTAACTCTACTCCAGCCAGACCCTGTACAGCATATTAATCATTTCTTATTTTACTTATTTTACTTAAACAGACTAAACTTCAAAAGCAGCTAATAATGAGTCAGTCATCACTACTTATTATAAAACATGAGGTTATCAAAGGTTATTCATATTGACTTGTGCAAACATAACAAACACAACAGTATGTCTATAGAATAACAGACCAATTTGTCTAACAAGATAATAAAAAGCCAGTAATTCATATTTCCAGTGTCTTTTCATCATACTATTAACTAACCATGACCACAATGATATAGTAAAGAATACCAGGTTCAAGCAACATGAGTTTTTTGTGTGCTGTTCACTGCTTGATTGTCTTCTGGATGAATAAAATGTATAACAGAATTCCTGAAACAAACAAACAAACAAAAATGAATGAACAAACAAATAGACTTGTTGAGAATGTTACATTTCCAAGGTCATATAAATATGAATTTCCAAATAACAGTTTAAAGCAAATTTCAGAATAGCAAAATTAGGGAATATTTATGTGAAGCTGAGACAAGCACTTTGGATAAACTAAAGGAACAGACAGGGTAAAAGGTTGGGAGAAGAGGCAGTGTAATAAATGTACATTTATCATAATCCATAAATAAAAGGCCTTTGGACAACACAGCCTATGGTGATGAAAATTGTCTTAATCATTTGTAACATTTAGAGATGTTGCAAGTGTCTTTTAATGCTTTGCATAGAAGTTCTTTAATAATTTGAAATCACCAGAACAAGTTCTAAGTGACCTAAATAACAAAGGGTTACTTCAGTTTAAAACAAAAATTGCAATTCAAGCCATTAAGAGAATGGGAGTTCTACTCTAAGAAAGAAACATAGGAAAGAACTCTGAGTGAGATCATGCTTATGAAGTTAGAGGTCAACATCACAGTGAGTCTAGAAACTGGTATATCTGACTTACAATTTTGGAAAATGTTGGAGTATAAGGGAGATGTTGACTTTTTAACCTTACCAAAGGAAGTGCCAGAACAGTGAAGAGAACGTAGATTACCTAATTTACAGTATTCCACAATAGTCATTAAAGTGTTTTAAGAGCATTATTTCAACTAATGGAAAACCATTAACTTTTCAGCATGTCATTTAATATTAGAAGAGCTGAACACTACAGAACTATTGAGTTCCTACAGCACATTTTTTATGGCTCTTAATTAGGGATATGTCCTCAAATAGTCATAAAACTTATGTCTCTCCTGCTTTAAGTTCCGTGGGTCACAGACTCTTAAAATGCTAACATATCTCTGCTAGTTGATATTGCCTTCTGACTCCAAGTGAGATTTTCTGTCTTTTTTTTTTTTTGTTCTGTATTAAGGGATATCATGTTACTTTACACTTTATCATTGCAAATTCATTGACCTTCGTGATGCTAAAGTTTATAGAGTTTCCAATGATTAAATATACTAGTATACAAAGTGCACTTCCAAACAAGTAACTGAATGGCAGCATATAGATTATTATTAATAATAATTAAGTACAGTACTCCTTTTTAAATGAAATAACAGCACATCTTTTCACTTTCAATAATCACTTTTTAAGTATTACCTTATGAACTGTTCAGTTGGAAATGATGGACCTTGTGGGTGCCTTCCAACTCAGGTTATTCTATGATTCCGTGATGATCTGTGAACTCAAAATTGTCAACATCCAATTCTTCGGTATCTAAAGATCTGACATTTAATATATATAATGAATATACTTATATACAACTGAGAGACCAGGATGTTCATGATTTCCTCAGACATGCTCAGCACCAGTTCTCACTAAAATAGGCCCTGAGATGTAACGTGATGTCTAGAACTGAGCTCAGAATTCTGAAATTACAACAGCATTAATGAAATAATAATAATAATAATAATAATAATAATAATAATAATAATAGTAATAATAATCTGTGTGCTTTTGATTTCTCAGTCTCTTTATCCAGACTTTAAGTGAAGAGTACACACATTCCACTCACTTCAGGTTTTTAGTGACAATAAGTCATGTTTGAAAAAGTGTAATTTAAATTTAAGAAACAAGCAAACAAAAAACCACCCTTTGAGTCAATTTCTACTTAACAAACCCATCACGGAACTCTAGGGAACAATATTTCCTTTTGTAGCAAGTTTTGACAAATTTGAAAATTCTATTTCACAGCATCACAGAATTAAGAGTTGGAAGGGAACTACTAAGTCTAACCTCCCTAACAAAGCAGGGTCAGCTACAGCAGGTTACCCAGGACTGTATCTAGTCAGATTTTGAGCATTTCCACAGATGGAGACTCCACAACCTCTGGGCAATTTCTTCCACTGTTTCATCACTCTTACAGTACTCTTACTCTTACTCAGATGGAATTTCATATTATTTAATTTGCGTCCATTTCCTCTTTTCCTGTCAGTGGATACTACTGGCTCCTTCATTTTCATTGCAGAATCACAGAATCACAGAATCACAGAAAGTCTAGGTTGGAAGAGACCTACAAGATCACCGAGTCCAACCTCTGACCTAACACTAACAAGTCGTCCCCTAAACCATATCCCTAAGCTCTCTTTTAAAGACCACCAGGGATGGTGACTCAACCACTTCCCTGGGCAGCGTATTCCAGTGCCTAACAACCCTTTCAGTAAAGAAGTTTTTCCTAATATCCAACTTAAACCTCCCCTGGCGCAACTTTAGCCCATTCAAGCTCTCTCTGTCTTCATCAGAAAGATGCTCCAATCCTTTCATCATCTTCACAGCCCTTAGATGGACTCACTCTAATAAATTCACATCTCTGTTGTAATGAGGAGCCCAGAACTCAGTGAAGCACTGCAGATGTGGCTTCAACGATGCTCATCTCTTTAACTGATGTCTTTGCCATGAGAGGCTCCTCAGTGGCTCGTGGTCAGCTTGCCCACTAAGATTCTAAGAGAGTCACAAAACGTGACCAATTAATGTTAACAAAGACAATAAACAGAGACAAGCCTGGTCAGTCATTTATTTATATAGAATTTAATTTATAAAAGAAAAATAAGAGACTTGTTTTAGCAAGTAATTTGTCAATAATTTATCCAAATTTATTGCTGAGCAAGGTATGCATTCTTTTTATTTTTGAATAACAGAGAAAATAAATAATAAATAATAAAATATGGTATGTTCCTATAAGTCCCATGGCTCTTTATTTGTCAATATTCTTATCCCAGTATTAAATATATATTAAAAATAAATAAATGCTCTTTTCATCCAGATGCTTATTTCAGTCACTGATTTGACTTTTTTTAATATACAACTTAAACAACTAAAGCTCCTGCAGTTTATATTGTCAAAGTAATATCTTATGACTAGGTTTTCAGCAATGTTTAACTGTGCAATCAGAAACAGAATACAGGAACTATTTCTTGTTAGTTTTCATTTATTTATCTATCTGTGAGAAAGTCAAACATTTCATATAAGTCTAACCACACATCTCTGGTCACATAATTCTAATGAAGGAACCACTAAGCTCATTAAGATTTTATTTATTTATTTATTTTCATTAACTTTAATTAAGATTAAAATATTTTTTTAATATAAGCATTATTTCAGGGAGTGATCATTATTGTTGAAGTTAATGTTTGATCATCAAAACTTTTATTTCATCTTATCTTATCTTTTTTTTTTTTTTTTTTTTTTTTCCTGTTTTGTACGTTCAGATTTCCACTGTTTTCATAGATACTTTTAGGACATGACTCATCTGACGTGGATAGGCATGAGATGAATCACTGAAGGGAGTCTGGGCTACCTCAAGTTTATATATCCCTGTAAACAGCTATATTTGGATAAATAAATCTCATCCATATGGCATGCTTAGTTTTGTTTCATTTTCCATTGGGACCATTTTATATTACAGTAGCTGTTTAAAGAGTTGAGAACACTGGGAAAACACTGGAAGTAGATAAATGCATTAGTATATATTTTAACGCAAGGAAGGCCTAAACTAGGGAGCAAAGTAAATGGAGAGAGGGAGAGGGGAAGGAGAAATGAATCAAGGAGAGAATGTTAGCAAGAAAATCAAAATGTTCAGCATTTTGTCTATAGTCCATTGTCACATACACTTTCTCGAGGGAGTAGCAGATATTGATTTGGGAAAAGAACGAAACACTGTCATATTTAATATTCTGTACGTTTTCAGATCTCTTGAACCGAATAATAGGGCCGGGCCTGTATAATGCTATACTGTATTTTAAAACAAATGACTTAAAATAGTGAGAAGACCTCTTCTGGGACAGGGCAACCCTAGAATCTGCATGCTGCAGAAGCAGGTAGCATAGCCCTGTGATTATTTGCTATTATTAAAAACTATTAATCTAATCATTAGAATTCAGGAGAGAAAATATGAATTTATAGAGAGAATGTGGTGACAAATATTAACTTCTCCATAGACTGAAAGTTTGAGATGAAATCACTTCAGATTTCTCTGTCTACATTTTCATGGTGCTGAGACTATTTTCAGAGAATAGCAATAATTAAGCAATCCCGAATGATATTAACTGACTTAATAATGCAATCTGCCATAGGATCTTCTCTGTAAGCATGCTGATAGCTTGCAATTCCATTTTAGATTTACTTACATTCTCTGGATCCAGATATTACTTCACTTTTTTGTCCCACTCTGCACTTTGCTTCGTATTCCATCTTGAGAGTACTGGATGTACTCAGCTTCTCAATAAGCATGTCTAATCCAATTTGCCACCTTTGTAAATTGTCTTTCTCATGAGACTTAAAGGAAAAAACAAAGGAACAAACAAACAAACAACAACAACTAAAAATACAGGGATTTATATCTGTATCTATAAAATGAACAAAATCATAAGTGGCAGAATCTATTTCTAAGCAAAGGAAATGAGAAACATTTCTTACATGCACTGGAAGAAGATTTGAACAAATGCTGGTAGAACTATGTGTTGAGGACAATTCTGTTTTCAACATGTATTTTTATTATACCTCATAGTCTTACTGGATATCTTTACTTATTTCTCTTGTTATTTGACCAATATGGAATAACACTGAGAAACAAAACAATAATAGGAAAGACAGTGAGCATTTTGTGGGACCATGTAAGGCAAATCATTTACTTCTAATATTAGTAATTTCTAATACTGGACATACAACAGTAATTCTAATCTAATTGAATCATTGTGGGCTTTCTTTATGGGAAAATGCACTTCTGGAAATTGATTCTGTTAAGAGGAGTTAAGAGTGAGACTGTCTCTTCTAGCATCCTGAGCCCAGGACTTATCCTACCTGACTGCTGGATCCCAGTGCCTGATGCTGTGAGGTCTCTGATCATGTTGAGAGATGCAGCTGCCACTTTCCCATTTGCAGGTTCAACCGGTAGTTATGCTGGGGACCTATCCCAGAGACACTCAGACACACAGGACACTGCCACAAACTGCCACAGACAGGCATCAGTCATCATGAACATCCCAGTCCCAGGCTAGCACAGACAGCAGCTCCATGGTGCATGCACACACCCTCCAGGCTCACCAGCACACACATACTTGTGGGTGAACTTAGGACTGGCACAGCCCCTCTGCCCTCCTGGCAACTTTGCCTGCAGCCTAGCCCATCTCACCCATCCCATAGGTCCCCTTCCTGCTGGCTTCTCCAGTGTGGGGTTTGCCAGCCAATGCACACACACATACACACACACACACTATGCACACCCAGTTTGGGGCAAACACAGAAGCTGCCCCCAGCAGCCATCACCAAGCACATGGGCTGTGACCTGCTACAGCTGCTGGCATGGAGCCTTCGCTCACCTCACTCAGCCCCAACCTCAAGCATCAGGTTTGGGCACACATACTTCTCCTGGGGTCTGAAGTCTGAAGACCCACACCTTCTCTAGTAGCTGACTCTGAGATCTCACTGGCTTCAGTAGATGTCACCAGGGGCACCTACACCTTTGGCCTGACTCCAG
The DNA here is from genome assembly GCA_011076525.1 of Nettapus auritus. NCBI lineage: Eukaryota > Metazoa > Chordata > Aves > Anseriformes > Anatidae > Nettapus > Nettapus auritus. Next base: position 158,636,631 of record CM021765.1, read on the forward strand.
GAACAGGTACCAATTTCCCTTCAAACATGCAGAGGTTTCTTCAGTACCTGGCACTTAGTTGCTGCAGCACACATACACTTGGGATAGAGCAAGAATATGCAGAGAGATTAATAAGAAGATATAAGAAGGTAGGACAGACTGTGGTGATCTGGTACAGGGTGTAAGAATCAAAGATAAGCAGTCTGATAAGACCTTTTTTTTTTTTTTTTTTTTTTTTTTTACATGTAACTGGCCCTCTTATACCTACTTCTGTCTATTCACACCAACATCACCTTGTTACTCTTAGCTCCCCTTTCATTGTCTCATCAGTTAGCATGGTCTCATCAGCCCCTACAACATCCTGGACCCCTGGGTTTGCATTCTTATCACTTGGAAAGTCCTGGTTTGCCTACATGTACTTGGGAGCCCCTCAATTGGTAAGACTGACAAGGTGTTTTTTTTTTTTTTTTCTCTGTTAATGTTAATTAGTCAGGTTTTATGACTCTTTATATTTGTCCCGCTCCCTTTCCATTTTCTCCCAGCTGAAAATAATAAACATTTTCACTCTGCACATATGGCACCGATTAATGCTACTAGCCAGGTTTGTTCTTATAATTTGTCAGTCACATTTGTCTTTGCATGTTCTGGTTTGTCTCCTTTGACTGGGTACCCTTAAAGAAACCAGCTCCCTCCACATACCCTTACAGATTCATTTAATTTAAGACATTTTTCATAGGATATGATAAACTGCTCACAGGGCTCTCTCACATATATCTGAGTGCTCCAAAACCAGTAATGGACATGGAATGTGCTCCAAACTATCCACAAGTTGGTAGAAGCAATTATATAAGGAATACCACTACTCTGCTACGGAACTGTCATGGTGTTAAACAAATGAGGCAGCTGAAGCACTGGAACCCTATGTCATTTTCTCACTCCCCACCTTTATTTTGAACTGTTCCAAATAGGAATCTCTAGGACAAATTTGTGTCCAAATTTCCTAAGAGGTTACCTGTAAATAGTGAGACTATATGCCAGACTTAACTTAATCTTGGAGACAGGATTTGGTTTCTGTCTCTCTGTCCTTTAGTGCCAGAGATGTAAATACTATGTCCCCTTAACTAGTGCTCTTTGTGGACTGAAACTATTTGTAGGAGGTGAAAAGTCAGGTGCAGAGAAGTGCACAGTTGCCTAGTGAAGAAGATAATCATAGAATCATTAAAAGGCTATATTTTACATTATTTATAAGTGTTAAGATGCAGGAAATAAATCAAAACTGTGGGACTTTAAATGAAATGAAGCTATGACAGGTAAGATGATTAAGTGATTTGTGGACCATTGGGTATCAATTTTATGTGAAAAACAAAATTGAGGTTTGTCTTACAGTTTTTACATGGTTAGTGTTTATGGCTATTATACTATTATAATATTATATTATTATACTATTATAATAAACTTTTTATTAAAAAAGAGTCACCTTTTGGAAATAATTAATTTGAGCTGTTTTAGAAAACCTTCAATGTAGAATAAATTTCTGCCTATAATTAAGGAATGTTTATTTTTCTTCCTTGACTATAAAGGGCCATTAAGGTGATCGGTTTAGCTGTAAAATAATTAGTATCCTGCTAGGATATTAATGTACAAAAAATAGGTATAATGAAAGTGGAAAACGAAATAAGTAAACATCTGATCAAAGAAAACACATAAGGGAGTGTTTATAGAGCTTTTATATTTTTACGAAAGCTTGTTCTTCACTTAGCTGTCTATCATCTCTGAAATATCATAAACATTTACAATATTTCTATGAGTCACAGTAGGTTTAGTGTTTTGTTATTTCATCTTCTTGATTATTTTAACAGTCTTTCCATTTTCCCTAAGTCTTTTGTTTTCTTCTGGAAATGAATGTACTGGTTTTGGCTGAGATAAAGTTAATTTTCTTCCTAATAGCTGTTATCATGCTGTGTTTTCGGTTTCGGATAAAAATAATGTTGATAATACACTGATGTATTTGTGGAGAGGAGTGTTTACGCTAAGTCAAGGACTTTTCATCTCATACTACCTTGCCAGTGAGGAGGTTGGGGGTGCACAAGAATCTAGGAGGGGACATAACCAGGACAGCTGACCCAAAAGTGACCAAAAGGATATTATGACATCATGCTGACCAATAAAACTGAGGGAGTAGGCAGGGGGAAGGGGCAGCTGCTGCTTGTCAGTGAGCAATTGCACTGTGCATAACTTGTTTTGTGAATTTTATTATTGTTATTTGTTATTTTTATTGTTATTATTTTATGTCCTATTAAACTATTCTTACCCAACACACGAGTTTTACTCTTTTTCTGATTCTCTCCCCCATCCCACTGTGTGGGGAAGGAGTGAACAAATGGCTGTTTGGGGCTTAGCTGTTTGTTGGTTTAAACCGTAACAATAAGCTCAGAAATGCGTATAACATTCAAAGTGTTGGGTGCACACCAGGCTTTATATGAGGCAAATTTACTCTGTCTTGTTCTTAATATGTGATATAAATACATATATCTAACTTAAGATCTTGTGGTTTTCAAGGATCTTAGTAAGCCGTTGAAGGGTAAGTAGCTCATCTGAATGTCAGTTCATAATAGATTAAATGAAGAGTTGAAGATAAACAATATCAATGATCCTTTATTATTTTAAAGACAAATATGAGTGGGTTATTGAAAAGTAATACAGCATACTTATCAAGGATTATCCCAGATATAAAATTATATTTAAATTAAGTGCTCAAAGACAATAAATAAATAAATAAATAAATAAATAAATAAAAGTATTTATATGTGTAGAGGGAAAGGATCCTAAAACAAACAACAGAAAAAGTAAACAAGAAAAAATCCATCAAAATCAGACTAAACCAAACCATTACCAACAACAACAAGTAGACATCTGGTACTGGTGAGGCTAAACCTGTAATACTGGGTCAATTTCTGGCAGTTTCCAGAGAGGTTGTAGAATCTCCATTCTTGGAGGTCTTCAAAAGCCATCTGGATATCGTTCTAGGCAAGCGGGTCTAGATATAGTTGCTTGAGCAAGGGTGTTGGACTAGATGACCTCCAGAGGTTACTTCTAACCTTAGTCATTTTTGATTTTTGTAAATATTGCATTAATAATTCACAAGAAATAGTGTTCCATTTTGTCTTATTGAAAAAAAAAAAATACACATTTACAAACAGTTGACTATTTGTCCTTCACAGAATATTCTTTCGTGATTATAAATGATACTTTTCAATAAAATAAAATAACCATTTCAAACCTTTTTTTTTTTTTTTTTTTTTTTTCAAAAAAAAATTTTAAAAATATTTGTTCAAATATGTATTGAAGTATTTGCTCAAATATGTATTCTCATAGTCACAGTATGCTGTACTGGGTCTAGCTGGGATGTTAACTTTCCCTGCAGCAGCCCATACAGTGCCACGCCCTGCACTTGTAGCTAGAACAGCAGTGGTATCACACTAGTGTTGTGTCTGCTGCTGAGAAGTGCTGGCACAGTATCAGGACTTTCTCTAACCCTCCTGGGGGGTGGGCAAAAAAGTGAGAAAGAAACATCACCAGGGCAGCTCACCTAAACCAACCAAAGAGATATTCCATACCATATGATGTCACACTCAGCAATAAAAGGAGGAAGAGGGGAGGGGTGGGCTTTCGTTGTGAAAACACCTGTCCTTGTGAACGCTGGCTATGTGCGTTGAGGCCCTGCTTCAAGGACGTGGTCAGGCATCTCTCTTTGTCTACTTAAGTGCAAGATAGGTCTAGGATACATAACAATAATGTATGTCAAGTGTTAGCAGAAGCAAACAAGTTTTAGTTAAAAGATTGTATTATTTGTGCTTATTTATTATTCGAGTGTACACCGTTGTAATGATTTCTCCATGCAATGGGTGGTTTACTTTAAAAAACAAGCAAACAAACCTTCTTCATTAGAGAAGAAAATGAACTGAAACTTAGAAAATGTTTTCTGTGTTTATTGCATGTAAGTTACAAATGAAACACTTTCTCATTATTTCTTGTCTACAGTAGGGTCATGAAAACACCAAAACTTTGCTTTCTGAGCAACAGAGTTCACAGCATTTAAAACTATATTTTCAGAAGTGTAGAGAAGATTAAATAAATGAACTTATTTAAAATTTCCATATGATACCATATACAATTATTAAGATAAAAGAGATTTCACATTAATATCATGTTTTCTGTGAGTGGACATTGATAGCTTTTCAGTGAAGGAACTGTGGTTCTTATTTATTCCATTGATTTTTTGACACTTAACAAGGATTGTTTAAGTTACATGAGGATTTGTCTTAAACTCTCCCTTTTGTTGAAGGTACAATAAAGAACTTTGCAAAGGGTAAATAAACTGAGTATCCCAGTAGTGCACTGGAAATGCCTGTCTTTTGTCCAGTGAATAAAGAGAGATTCTGTGATCTGGGGTCCTCTGAACAAAAATACATCAGATTTAGGGCAGATTTTTCTTAAAATTATTAGTAGATTTTTATTTATTTATTTATTTATTTACTTATTTGTTTTTAATTATTCTACCCCAAAATGGGGAGTAAGCTTACAGTCAAATTGAATGGATGGTGAGGTGTCAAATTCAATATTTTATATATGTACCCAGGAACTGCACCTATTCTAATAAATGAAACAAAATCATTCATGGCTTACTTTCTGCACTTGATGATAAATAGAATGGCATAGCTTGTGCTTATACTTCTGAATGTTCTTTTCTACTAAAATAGGATAGCTTTTTTAATACTCACTATTGCACTTTGCCAGTTCTTTCTCTGAACAGTTCTCAGGCACTGAACAATTTTGGTCTCATTTAATTTACTAATACAGAAGTAGTTACATGAAAACCTGAGTGGTACAAAGTTCCAAACAATAAATACTTAAATTTAGAGTAAGGCATCTAAGTTCCTGTTAGTGCTTTCAGTGGAGTCTGTGGGGCTGATTAGATCTGTGTGTGCTAGGGCAAGCAGAATAGCTCTCTATGCGTCAGTGGTAATATTTGTTTGGTCTCCACGGAGGAGCTGGATATCTCTCTGATATGCTGACATGTCAATATCCGTGTCTCCAAATGTTAATCTATTTTGGGAATTAAACGGGGGGGACAGTTCTAGGCCAATTGAAATGGATTGGCTTATGTCTTTCCAGTTAGACTAAATTGTTTGTAGACTGCTTGATGCGTCTGTGTTGCATTGTACTCTGTTCAAGTCTTTTGTTGTGTAATGACCTTACTATTACTACTCACTTTACGTAATCTGAGTATCTGAAATAATGTGAGGACAATGTTTCAGATTGCCAAAGAAGTGTTTTTGTAAACATATGGACAGAGAGGAGAGGAGAGGAGAGGAGAGGAGAGGAGAGGAGAGGAGAGGAGGATTTTGGAAGGCCTGCTGGGATAAACTTGGGGATATATCCTAGATAACAGAGTAGAACTTGTTCCCATGTATTTAAATACTAAAATGGGCACTGAAATAAATAACTGTTCCAATTCTCCACCTAATTCTCAGTGCTAGAAGCCAGCTGGCAAATTTCCAAAAAGTTAACTGACATTCATGAAGTGAAAATTACCAGGTATCTCAACAAATGAGAGAATGTGACAAATAGACAGCGTAAAACACACACTGATCCTCAATTAGGAGTCCAACATTATTTATGTAGGATGAATTTGGAACAAAATTTCTCAAACTAATATATATATAAAATAATATATATATTTATATATATATTTATAATACACGTGACAACGTGTATTATAAATAACAGACAAAGAATGTTATATAAGTACTTTTGTTGTTGGTTATTTGCTTGCTTTGGTTCATTGTTTTTTGTTGCTTTGGTGGTTTTGTTGTTGTTGTTGTGTTTTTTATTTTTATTATTTTTTTAATTTCTTTTTTATTTTATTTTATTTATAGGAACAGGCAAAACCAAGGCAAATGGTACACAGGTTACAATGCCATGAAGATTGCTTGTTTCTGCTTCCAAATGAATACTTTGTTAGTGGAGACTATTATCAAACAATTGTTTTACTTTTGATTTCCCTGTGTGTGAGCAGAAGGAAAACAGAATAAATGAGTAAGGAACTCTATACAGCTGCACCTTATTATTCTTTTGTGTGTGTGTGTGTGTGTTTGTGTGTGTGTCAAAATTTATTCTCAGTTGCATTTTCAAAATACTTTGAAGACCCCTTTGTACTTTTTCTTTTTAGTTATTTTATTTTTTTCCCCACAAGAAGTTCTTAGGGGATTCAGACCTTCTGCTCTCATATTTTCTAAAATTAAATTCAATTTACTCTAGTGCAGTTATGTCAAATAATTTCTACACACCATACTGAAACTATTTGGATCAAATTGTGTTTTACAACATTGGAAAAATATGATACTGTTAAGAAAAGAAGCCCTTGCTCAACTGTGTTGTAATTTAGGTTCTTTATTCTTCCATGCCTGATGATGAAAAACTTGTATTGTATTCAATAAGCCTTTAAAGAAAAGATACATTCCACTGTCAGTAAATTATAATTTCAATAATTCATATGAAGACATATGCATATTACCAGTTCCTGAACTCTAGAATATTCCCAGAAAGGTTCTCACACTATTTAGTTTTACACAATTGCAGAACATTTCCTTGTTACTAGCAATTGAGGCCTTCAGTATTGCTATTATACATAACTAACTAACTAGATAAATAAATTCCATTTGCCTCTCAAAAACAGAATAATATAGCATAATATAAACATTTGAAGAAAGGCATTACCTTCATTCAGTTTTAGACAGGCTTTCTTTCCGAGTCAAAGTATTATTTTCAATACTTAAATTGAAAATCAAATAGTGTGTAAGAAGAATTTAAAAAGTAAATGCAACTTAGGTGCTTAAATATCTTTCAAAGACCTTTGCCAGAGTGGAATATAGGTACCTGAATCTCATTCTAAAGTGCTGTCAAAGTAAGGTTGGTTTAATACCTAGGAATGAGATCTAGAAAAAGGTGTATTGTGTATAGCTATCATACTTCATTGATCAATCTGCAGAATGCATAAAAATATGTTTCATCACATGTAGATTTTGATTGTCACAGGTAGATATGGAGAAGATTTTGCAGTAATTTTCTCACTGATATATTGAAAATTTACTTCTATTTATTAATTACTTATGAATTATTGACTCTGGTCTATTTCTCCTGTGGAAATATTAAACAAAAGAAGAAGAAGACAGAACAGAAAGGACATAGGAAACAGTAAAACACTCATAACATTATAAAGCATTATAGAAACACACCAGAGGATCATTTCAGGTAAGGAAATAAAGTGGAAAGTAAATGACTACTGTAAATCCATGTGTTATTGCTGTTTACTTTTTTGGGGGACTATTATAAATCCAGAGTTACTGGGTGCAAATATATATATATATAATATTTCTTATCTTGTCTTTACATTTCTTTCACTGAAGTTTTATCTGTTGGAACTATTGCATTGCTGAAATATTACAGTCTCTGAAGTCCCCCCTTTTTTTTTAATTTTTATTTTTATTTTTTGTTCCACAGCCCTTTATGTTGCCCAGTGAATCCCCACTCTCCGTGATGTGAGGGCATTATGCATTCTGCTAAGCATTGTTCTCTCTGGAAATAAAATTGTGGAAAAACAAACAAACAAACAAACAAACAAAAAAAATCATATAACATCATGTATCACTTTGTTATGTTAGATTTAAGTGAAGTCAATGATGTTTAAAGTGGTTGTTCTTATTGATGAAGTAATGGCAGTGATACTGTATATGGTCTTTTAGTTCATATGTATCTATAGTTCTATATAATTTCCTTTCATAATGCAGGTTTCCTATTATAAATTGATTGGAAAAAGCAGGAGCAATAATCTTTGAGTTCAGATTTCTAAACATATTGACTATTTCAATTTTGATTCTGTTTTCTATCAAGACATGATTTATGAGTAGCCTGCAGTTCCCAGGCTATTTTCTATTCTATTACCTATACATCTGAGATGCTTAAGGATATTTGGGATGACAGGGCTGGCAGAAATAACCTAGAACTTCTGGAAGTTGTGCTCTATTTGAATGACAGACACAAAATAAACATTTTACTTTAAACATCATACTTATGGGCATCTCATATAATTAGTAGGTGCTTGTGCATTGAGCCTCAATTGCTCTCTGAAGGGAATACACATTGAACAATTGTCTTAAAATTCAGAATACTAAATTTAAGATTTTTAACATTGTATTTCTTATTTTTTATCACAATAATTTCATAATTTCACATGTAAGACATTAGACTAGAAATCAGAGGAACCTCAGTGAGATATGTAGGCCCTGTTCATGAAAAAGTTAGAACTTAAAGTTATAATCAGAAGTCTCTGGAAAGCAGAACAATGGTTTCTTGCAAATACTTAAAGCAGAATTTCAACAAGGTTAAAAGATGTCTTTTACTATATGGTTCTTTCTGTTGGCAACAGCAGTGTTTTAGAAGTTACAGTGAAAAGTGACCTCACCCTTTTTCAATAAATAAATAAATAAATAAAACATTTATAAGAATACTAAAAGAATAAATAAAGTTAATAATGAAACATGATTATGAAGGCTAAACGAGGGAATAGTATTACAGCTGACAACTTCTACATTAGTCCTACAACTTGACCTAAGTCCCTGCACCTAAGTCATCAAGATATATTTCAGCTGTGGGTAATAATATAAAACTGTACCTTTCTTATTTCTCATGCTTGCTTCAGAATTTATTGCATTTATTGCTTGTATTTCAAGTAGTTCATCAAAGACTTAAAATATATATATATATTTTCTTATTTCATTTCAGAACACTATATTAATTTTGCTGTGAGTTGACATTGCATATCTCTGTCAAGTGAAAAAATAAATCAAGACAAAGAAATATATAGATTTAATATTTGGAAGTGTATTTCTCTTTTCCCTATTGCGTATTGGTGCAGACTGCTTCTGCTAGCATAATTTTTTATTTTATTTTTCAAATAAAAAAAAGCTTTTACAAATAAAGCAGGAATGCTTTGGGTTTTATTTCTCTTAAATATTTAGAAAAGTGTTTGTTTGTTTTTATGTATATAAAAGCTACATCAAAGAAATGTACAGAATAGTTAAATATTAGAGATTTTTCTGTAGGTCCACAGATCAACTAAACAAATAAAATTAAATGGGAATCTCTTCAGAAATATTTCTTATACTTGTAAATTATCAATATCTTTGAATACGACTGGTATTCCTTTCCCTTATTTAGTAACATTTAATTAAATACATAAGATTTAGCTAGTTATTTAAGGATCATTTCAATTGTACACAGAAAACAGCATATCCAGGGACTTTTGTAGAGAAACAGGATATCTCAGGCTTGCAGATGAAATAATCCAATATGTAACAGAACTTATGGGAAACTTGTGTCCATCTGCAGTAAAGTTAAAGTCAAAGGTGTAGGATAACGACTCTGAAGGATTAACAGATATATTTGTATATACTTAAATATATATAAATATACTTTAATGTATACAAGTTTATGCATTAAGTACACATATTAAGTATAAATATGTAATATATATACTTATATATGTTAAATATACATAAATTTATATATATAACTAATTTGAGCTCTAAGGAAAGCTACTCATGCACTAATACTTAAGTCTTTCCTTACATTTTATGCAACTGGAAGCATCCTTTCTGAATGTAACCTGCTATTTCAGAAAGTATGAGTCTCCCGTAGATAATGTTTCAAGCATGTCCAGTTTAGATATGTTAAAAATACCCTAATATATCTTAAATAACTCTGAAGAGCTTATGTTTAGTCATGAGAGTCTCCCTAACAGATACCTCCAGAAGGTATTTTATATAAATATTTAGTATGAGCTACTCTTTTTTTTCTGAATTTTCCTGTATTCACTTAGAAAATCTACCTTGGTTGATTGGCTTAGCTTTAGACATCTATATACCACTAAAGATGTTGCATTATGTCAAAATAATGCCTTGAATTGAAAAGACAATATTGGCACTGTGACATAATAAGGAGAAATGCTAAGTAGATAAGTGGACACTAGAAGGCCTCACTGTTCCAAAATAAGGTAGAAGCTTGAGAAAAACAGGATGAGCAGTGTGAGAACAGTAAAACAAAGATTACAAGTTCTCAAAACATAAGAAAGGAGATTTTTCTCACATCATTAAAAAAAAAAAAAAGTATTTCCACTGAAGTTAAAATAATTTGATACTTTCAGAACAGGAAACCCATAGCTCAATATTCATGCATAAATAAAAATACATGGTCTTATCAAATCATTAGTCATTAATCACTAAGTCATTTTTCAGGAAATTCTCTGTCCTCTTTTAGTAATTTATAAAGTACAACATTATACTACTAAGCCTGGGCTTCAGTAGAATAATATCAGATCTTGACATTTCATTGTGAGCACTCATCAACCTTTCAACCTCTGATATTTCAGTTCTATATGCAGCCAAAGTAGGGAGATATGACAACTATTCTTCAACCAGGAAACAGTTTATATTAGCTTGATATATAACCAAATATTAAATTACTAAAGAAAATATTAAAAAAGGATAAGGAACAACAGTGCTCAATTGTTTTGTAAGTGTTGTTATTTAACCTGGCAGACCACACAGGTATTCATTCACTCATTTTTATAATATTTACATAAACAGAGTAGAATGCAAGTAGACTACTTCCATAGTTTATTTTTATAAAATTTATAACTGAGTATATGCAGGGAAGTGAAATGCACAGGGTTCAACAAGTACAAGTGCAAGGTGCTGCACCTGGGCAATCCCAGACAGGAGTACAGAGCAGGAGAAGACCTCATTGAAAGCAGCACTGCAGAGAAGAACTTGGGGGTTCTGGTGGACAAAAGGCTCAACATGAGCCAGCAGTGTGTGCTTGCAGCCCAGAAGGATAACTGCATCCTGGGCTGCATCAAAAGAGGAGTGGCCAGAAGGTCAAGGGAGGTGATTGTTCCGCCTCTACTCTGCCCTCGTGAGACCCCACTTGGAGTACTGCATCCAGGTCTGGAGCCCCCAGCACAAGAAGGATGTGGAACTGTTAAAGAGGTCCAGAGGAAGGCCACAAAGATGATGAACATCTCTCCTGTGAAGACAAGGTGTGAAAGCTGGAGATATTCAGCCTGGAGAAGAGAAGGCTCTGGGGAGACCTCATTGTGACCTTTCAATACTTAAACAGGTCTCATAAAAAAGATGGGGAAGGACTCTTTACTTGGGTAAATAATGATAGGACAAGGGGAAATGGTTTTAAAATAAAAGAGGATAGATTTAGACAAGACATTAGAAGGAAATATTTCACTGTAAGGGTTGTGAGGGACTGGAACAGGTTGCCTAGAGAAGTCGTGGACACCCTGTCCCTTGAGATGTTCAAGGCCAGGCTGGATGGGGCCTTGGCCAACTTGACCAAGTGAGTGGTATCCCTGCCCATGTCAGGGGGGTTGGAGTTAGATGATCTTCAAGGTCCCTTTGAACTCCAGCCATTCTATGATTCTATGGTAGGTATGAGAAAAGAATTTGTGTGTGTGTGTGTGTGTATGCGTGTCCTCAGACGTAGGATCTATTCACTACAGTAAAATGCCTGTTAATCTTGAATCTAAAATATTATATTTTTTTCACAAATTATTTATTTTATTTTATGAATTATTTTATGTGAAACATGGGTATGTTTTATTAATAATTATTATTTTCAGCATTTAATTAACAGTATTCTTTGCTATTTGCAAGTCTTCTCCTTCTAGTTATAAAAAGTAAGAAAAAAAAACATCTAAGGAATATTAACAAATCTACATTTAGCCTGAAAATTTATTCACAGTACAATGGATTTATGCATATGTAATTCCACTGAACTCAATAGACCCACTTAAGCAGGCAAAGAGGATATGTATACGTATATAGAGAATCATAGATTTAAGTGAGACTTCTCATATACTAAATCTCACTGCATAACATATAATGCATAACATATAACCTTATAAACTTATATCCTTAGAATTAATGAATTCATAGTCCCACATATGTATATTAACAAATCCTTTCACTGACTGCAAATATTTTAGTTTAATCCTTTACATTCTTTGATCATAATATTTACCAAATTAAATATTTCCTGTATAAAATGAGGAAAAATGCTGTATGACTAACATTATCTAACAGAAAAATAGCTCATAGGTTTCTTGTTTTATAAGTGTGATATATTATAAAATTATTATTATTTTTTATTACATACTATTATAACCAATCTTTTCCTCTAAGTAGCCTTTACCGTTACCATTACCATTACTATTACCGTTACCATTACTACTACTATTAATTAAACTTTAATCCTTTTTTGGTGACAGGAGTCCGTAATATCAATGTATGAAGGTCTCTGAAATGCACAAAATATTTTATGGCAAAATTTTCTAAAAAAAAAAGATATGCTTATCACTAACAGAATAGTATATTATTTTCTTCATTAAGATGATTGATGTGCCACATGAAATCCTTGTTAATTTTAACAGCTTGGATGACCTTTGTAAGTTAACACATTTCAGTTAGATGAATCCAGACTGAATCATTTCTGTCTCTGTATGAATTTGTCTGTTGCTTGCTAAGGTCATATATATACATATTTTTTTTCTTCTGAATTTTGGTATCTGTACAAACAACAGTTTTATTTATTTTATGTTATTTATTTTATTATTATTATTATATTTTATTTAGTTTTAATATATTTTGCTTTACTTTTTGCAGCCTTGGCTGTCAAAATCTCTGTATGTGGATGTAATTTTTTTAATGTGTTAGATTAATACAAAGTAGTTAGTTCAAACACCCCTCTGTTTTCAAATAGATTTAAGTGGCTTATTTTATGCTGCATTTTGAGTTCTAATACATTCATAAGACATTTGGACATGTGTATATATATATATGTAAATTAACAACCATTAAAAAAAAAAAAAAAGGATGTGCAGTGACTTTTTTTTTTTCCTTTCATTATATTGAACTTCACATAGTTTTAAATTTAGTGTGCTTCACAAATACCACTACTTTTCTGACTGCAAAGTCAAGCTAATTTGGACAAACAGCTGAAAGATTCATCAGAAAGTATCCCAGCCAGATATTGCGCTGAAACTAACGTTCATCCTTGTCTGAAGACAGAGATAAATCACATCAGTAAGTGAGCTTTGTGAAGCAGACATCAAAGAACCATGTGTCATCAAGACACTTTTTCAGAATACTATATTTCCATTCTGATAGTTTTGCCCATGCACAGTTTTGCCACACTAAAATGGCCTACTCAAAAGGAACTGAACCTATCTATATTTATAGAAATATAAAAACATATACATGCATAAAATAAATAAATAAATAAATAACTTGAAATCTTTATTTTGATGCACAAATTTCAGGCATGCATAATATTTCCTTCATCTGTAGAGTTTAATTTTTAATAATGGACTTATGTGAGTGACTGAATTGATATGATATTAATGAAAGAAGATGTAGTTACAGTTGGAAGATAAAAAGAAGCTATTATATTGGACCATAAATAAAAGTACAAAACAAAACCAGGAAGATGATCTAATAAAAGTTAGAGAATTGTAAGAACCTTAGAAACTAAGGAACAGATCTCATAAGCATCAGCAGACGATTTCCTAAGACTATATTCTGGGATTTTAGTACTTCAAACAATACAAATTTCCAGGACAAAACTTATTCAAACAGATTAAATATTTTGAAGAAATTACCCATTTTTCACTAACCTCACCTAACGGTTGTCTAGCGCTAGGTGGGCCGCTATGGTCCTCGCTAGGCAGCGAGCTTGCGCCAGAAAGTCTGTAGGCTCCCAGACAGACTGCCCGCTCCAAAATGCGGCAGTTCAGGTCTCTGGGTGCAGGGAGTGCCAGAGCCTGCTGCTGCCATCTGAGAGAGGCAGAGACACCGTGTGCATGAGGTGCGAGCAGGTGGATGACCTGGTCCGCCTGGTGGCAGACCTCAAGGAGGAGGTGGAGAGGTTGAGGGCCATCAGGGAGTGCGAGCGGGAGATCAACTGGTGGAGCAACTCCCTGCAAGGCCTGAAGGAGAGGCACCTGACTGAGACTCCCCACATGGGAGTGGACCCCCTGCCTGGTCGCTGTGGGGCAGGGGGAGGGGACCTAGGAGTTGAGGAGGAATGGAGACAGGTCCCTGCTCGACAATGCAGAAAACGCCTGCGGCCGCCCCCCCCCCACCTGCCCCACCTGCCCAGGTGCCCTTACGCAACAGGTTTGAGGCCCTGGAGCTCGGGGGAGCAGTGGATGAGGATGTGGAAGGAAGTTTAACCAGGAAGCCTAGGGCAAGGAAGTCTGCTCCACGCCTCAAGACTGCTTCCACCAAAAAGGAAAGAAGGGTGATCGTTGTGGGCGACTCCCTTCTCAGGGGAACGGAGGGCCCTATCTGTCGGCCTGACCCTACCCGTAGGGAGGTCTGCTGCCTCCCTGGGGCCAGGGTCAGGGATGTTGCCAGAAAGCTTCCCAGCCTGGTTCGCCCCTCCAATTACTACCCACTACTGACAGTCCAGGCTGGCAGTGATAACACTGACGAGAGAAGCCTGAAGGCTACCAAACGGGACTTCAGGGGCCTGGGACGGTTAGTGGACGGAGCGGGAGTACAGGTGGTGTTTTCGTCCATTCCTACAGTGGCAGGGAGGGGTTCAGAGAGGACACAGAAAGCCCACATGATAAACACATGGCTTAGAGGCTGGTGCCAACACAGAGGTTTTGGGTTCTTTGACCACGGGGAGCTTTACTCGGCACCCAGCCTGATGGCCGCAGATGGGTCCCAGCTGTCCCGAAGGGGAAAATGGATCCTGGCCCAGGAGCTGGCAGGGCTCATTGAGAGGGCTATAAACTAGGTAAGAAGGGAGACGGGGATGAAACAAAGCTTGTTGGAGGTGTGCCAGGGGGAACAGTGGCTAGGCTGGGGGAGAAGACAAAGGCTCAGCTGAAGTGCATCTACACTAATGCACGCAGCATGGGCAACAAGCAGGAGGAGCTGGAAGCCATTGTGCAGCACGCAGGCTATGACTTGGTTGCCATCATGGAAACGTGGTGGGACCACTCTCATGACTGGAGCGCTGCCATGTCTGGCTATAGGCTCTTCAGAAGGGACAGGCATCACGGAAGGGGTGGTGGAGTGGCTCTCTATATGAGAGAGTGTTTTGATGTCGTTGACCTTGAGGCTGGCAATGACAAGGTGGAGTCGCTATGGGTTAAGATCAGTGGAGAGGCCAACAAGGCAAGCATCCTGATGGGGGTCTGTTATAGACCGCCAAACCAGGATGAGGGGGTGGACGAAGAGTTCTACAGACAGCTGGCAGAGGTTGCGAAATCGTCAGCGCTTGTTCTTGTGGGGGACATTAACTTCCCAGACATGTCCTGGGGGCACAACACAGCTCAGAGAAAGCAGTCCAGGAGGTTTCTGGAGAGCGTGGAAGATAACTTCCTGACGCAGCTGGTTGGTGAGCCTACCAGGGGAGGTGCCCCGCTAGACCTTCTGTTCACTAACAGAGAAGGACTGGTGGGGGACGTGGTGGTCGGGGGCTGTCTTGGGCAGAGTGACCACAAAATGGTAGAATTCTCGATACTTGGCGGAGTCAGGAAGGGGACCAGTAAAACCTCTGTCTTGGACTTCCAGAGGGCTGAATTTGAGCTGTTTAGGACGCTGTTTGGCAGAGTCCCTTGGGAGGTGGTTCTGAAGGACAGAGGAGCCCAGGAAGGCTGGGCGCTCTTCAAGAAAGAAATCCTAATGGCTCAGAAGTGGTCTGTCCCCACATGCCCCAAGACGAGCCGGCGCGGAAGAAGACTGGCCTGGCTGAACAGAGAGTTGTGGCTCGAGCTTAGGAGAAAAAAGAGGGTTTATAATCTTTGGAAAAGAGGGCGGGCCACTCAAGGGGACTACAAGGATGTTGCTAGGCGGTGCAGGGACAAAATTAGAAAGGCCAAAGCTCATCTGGAGCTCAATCTGGCTACTGCTGTTAAAGACAAGAAAAAATGTTTTTATAAATACATCAATACCAAAAGGAGGACTAAGGAGAATCTCCACCCTTTACTGGATGCGGGGGGACGCTTAGTTACCAGAGATGAGGATAATGCTGAGGTGATTAATGCCTTCTTTGCCTCAGTCTTTAGCAGCAAAACCAGTTGCTCTCTGGACGCCCAATACCCTGAGCTGGTGGAAGGGGATGGGGAGCAGAATGTGGCCCCCACAATCCACGAGGAAATGGTTGGCGACCTGCTACAGCATTTGGATGTACGCAAGTCAATGGGATCCACTCGAGGGTACTGGGAGAACTGGCGGAAGAGCCGACCAAGCCGCTTTCCATCATTTATCGACAGTCCTGGCTATCGGGGGAAGTCCCACTTGACTGGCGGATTGCAAATGTTACACCCATCTACAAGAAGGGCCGGAGGGTAGACCCGGGGAACTACAGGCCTGTTAGTTTAACATCAGTGCCAGGGAAGCTCATGGAGCAGATTGTCTTGGGCGTCATCATGCGGCAGTTACAGGGCAAGCAGGCGATCAGGCCTAGTCAGCATGGCTTTATGAAGGGCAGGTCCTGCTTGACAAACCTGATCTCCTTCTATGACAAGGTGACACGCTTAGTGGATGAAGGAAAGGCTGTGGATGTGGTCTACCTTGACTTCAGTAAGGCATTTGACACCGTTCCCCACAGCATTCTCCTCAGGAAACTGGCTGCCCGTGGCTTGGACTGGCGCACGCTTCGTTGGGTTAAGAACTGGCTGGATGTCCGGGCCCAGAGAGTCTTCGTGAATGGAGTCACATCCAGCTGGAGGTTGGTCACTAGTGGAGTCCCCCAGGGTTCAGTACGGGGACCAGTCCTCTTTAACATCTTCATCGATGATCTGGATGAGGTTATCGAGTGCACCCTCACTAAGCTTGCAGACGACACCAAGTTAGGTGCGTGTGTCGGTCTGCTCGAGGGTAGGAAGGCTCTGCAAGATGATCTGGACAGGCTGGACCGATGGGCCAAGGCCAACGGTATGAAGTTCAACAAGGCCAAGTGCCGGGTCCTGCACCTGGGGCACAACAACCCCAAACAGAGTTACAGGCTGGGAGATATTTGTGGTTAGAAATATACCTGTCAGAGAAGGACCCAGGAGTATTGGTTGACAGTCAGCTGAATATGAGCCAGCAGTGTGCTCAGACAGCCAAGAAGGCCAACAGCATCCTGGCTTGCATAAGAAACAGCATGGCCAGCAGGTCCAGGGAAGTGATTGTCCCCCTGTACTTGGCTCTGGTGAGGCTGCACCTTGAGTACTGTGTTGAGTTTTGGGCCCCTCACTACCAGAAGGACATGGAGGTGCTTGAGCGAGTCCAGAGAAGGGCTACGAAGCTGGTGAAGTGTCTGGAGAACAAGTCTTACGAGGAGCGGCTGAGGGAGCCGGGACTATTTAGCCTGGAGAAGAGGAGGCTCAGGGGCAACCTTATCGCACTCTACAGGTACCTCAAAGGAGGCTGTAGCGAGGTGGCGGTTGGTCTATTCTCCCATGTGCCTGGTGACAGGACGAGGGGGAATGGGCTAAAGTTGCACCAGGGGAGGTTTAGATTGGATATTAGGAAGAACTTCTTTACAGAAAGGGTTGTTAGCCACTGGAATAGGCTGCCCAGGGAAGTGGTTGAATCACCATCCCTGGAGGTCTTTAAAAGACGTTTAGATGTAGAACTTAGGGATATGTTTTAGGGGATGATTCGTTAGTGTTAGTTCAGAGGTTGGACTCGGCGATCTTGTAGGTCTCTTCCAACCTAGACATTCTGTGATTCTGTGATTCTGTAATCAATAATTCCAATACTTCAATTTATAATTATTATTAAATTAATACTATTGCAAAATAAAATATTCCACTGCAAATGTGTAATGGCTTGAAATTAAAAATTGGTAACTTTAATTAAATAGATACTAATCAGAGAATTTTAGGTGATATGGAGGGTGCTGAGTATGCACAATATATTTTGTGGATTTACTGTGGTACATTTTTATTTAAATAATAGCAATCAATATGAAAATTGAGCATATATAACAGAATTTAAACGGAAAAATAAAAGAAAAATTATAGTACCAACGTAATATTAAAAATGCAGGCAACTACCACCATTCCAGACATTCAAATTATGTCACACTATCAGTCATCACAGTATGAAAAAAGGTATAGGTAAATGAATAAATCCAGTGACCTCTGGACTGATACCAATGAAGAAATTATATAAGAACTTTTTTTTTTTTTTTTTTTTTTTTTTGCATTTGTTTTCTTGATTAAAATTGGTATGACAAAGCATCCACACAGTAGAAAAACATGATTTGTTGTTTCTTCTGAAACAGGTGTCATCCTATTTACTGTCAACATCCTATCTACTCTGTTAACAGAGTAGGCTATCAAATGTGTAAATATAACACTGAATACTTTAGGGATACAAATGGAATTCCTGAAAGGAATTACTTGTACTAAGCTACCTTCACGAGGTCAACAATATTTTTTATTTCATGTTGGAAAGTAAAATAGTGAATTATAATTCATTATAATTCATATAGTTAGACAGAAATCCTACTGAGAGTTCTGGTTCCCTTACAAAGATTACTCTCAGACTCAAAATGAAATCCTGAACAGATGCAGCTGATCATGGCTTAGCCACATATTGTTCTGTAAGCAAAACTAGTCACTCTTTGCTGATTGTAAACATAGCCAAATGGATTGAAAAACAACAACAAAATCACAAAACACTATAACAAAATTATATGTATTGTTTTTTGCTGTTATTTTTGTTGTTTGTTTTAAATAACAAACAACAAAAAGAATGTATTTTTATACTATTGTTGATTTCATTTTATTTAAAATATTTTTAATACAATAAAATAAAAAAATTAAATGGGGTCTGTTTAACTTGGAAAACCTGTATGCTGCAATGCACTCTGGATATATGTACATTCAACAGTTCAGAAAGAAAGTTACTTCAATTGCATTACAGTTAAAATTTATTTAATTAAATGGAGAAAAATAAAAAGAACTAGTAAGGTTTAAAGATTATTATAGAACTTTGGAACTACAGTTACAGAATTATATTTTCTGAGCACAAAAATAATGTATTTTAGAAAAAAAGGTTATCTCACGTCATTTGATTTCTGGGAACCATTTTTAAAACTACAGATTTTAATTTTTAGAGTTAATTATATATATGGTTTCCTCTGTAAATTTCATATCATCATGAACAATGATAACATTATACTAGTTATCCTGACGATACCTAATGAGCCATTACAGCTGGACTACTTCCTGATTATTTCCTATTATTTGCATTTCATTTTTTATTTTTATTTTTTAAATTAATGAACACAGAACTCAATTAATACTGTTATAAGTATTTTTTTTTTCAAGTTTATAGGTACCCATATTTATGTTGAAATGACACAATATGTGTCATTGGAAATATTGGAAAATTAGTAGACATATCTACCTAAAAGCCTTCAAAAACTGAGGTCTAAAAAGATGGGAATATAAGGCATCAAGTTTAACTCCTGATCTGAGCACTTTTCAGACATTTATGTGACCATATTTTAATGTCTAAACCCAAGGTTATGGGGACTTAAATTTTAAGCAACCTTCCCTGAATTCAGCTCTGACCTACTCTGAGTTGTAACTTGGATTCCAATTCTTTTCTAATTTGAATGATTTTAGTAAAGGGATATCAAAGGCTTAATTTAGGTGCCTAAGCAAAGACATCTAAAAATGAGATATAGCATCTTCTGACTTTTGTGATTTGTCTTTATATTCTCTAGAAACAAAAATTTCAGCTTCAGTTCTACTGATTATGCTAGATATAATACTGCTTGTGAAGAGTATGCATTAAAACTATTTCCTAAGAAAAATAAAAGTATAATCTGATATGAAATATAGGTTTAAGTTCTTGTAATTATTCACAGAATATTCACATTATTCAATTATTCATGGAAATATTATCTTTGTGAACAGTTCTAGCAATTTAGTGTTGGTCTTTGTATCTTGATTTTGAGATTATACTTTGGTAATTATGTGGACATTATTAACATCTTACAACAAGTGGAAAATGTGTAATACCAGATTTGCTACTGCAGTGTATTTCTGAAAGAGGTAATATGTAGATTTTTTCTTGTGAAGAATTACTACAGAAACAATTCTACTTGTCTGAAGACACTACAAGTATCTTCAATTGAAGATACTTGAAAAAGTTAGTATTGTCAATTGTGTAAGTGACATAAAATACTAGTAGCAAAATACAGCAAACAAAAATTCTGACTAAAAAATCAAAAGTGGCAGGAGTCATTACTTAAATATTTTACTCAATCTAAGCATTGCTTACCATTCAGTGTATTTCCCTATTTTTGCTTGTTTGTTTGTTTTGCTTAAATTACAGAACAGTTGCCACTTACATGTATGATGTAATGGTGTAATTGTGAATAATACATACTGAGGATATAGTTTTGTATTACTATGATAAACTTACTACAATTGTTGGGATCATATAATATTTTCTGCAGATAAAACATATAATGAGTGTTCTAACTGAGGAATTACTTATAACATTAAAAAATACATTTTCTGAAGGCAAAGCAGCTTTGCGGATTAAATCTCTTTCATTAGTTAGATAGATGAGGCATCCCTTTTAAAGCCTGACTAGAAGCCAAAAGCGTCTACACTTCTTGCTTGTACATTGATTTTTATTTGATTTTATATTATTTTTTTGCTAGTGTCTTATAATTCATGCCAAAAGGAATATGTAATAGGTAGCACTGATCTGTTATAGCTGTTTCTTTCTTTTTTTTTTTTTTTTTTTTCTTTTTTTTTTTTTTTTTTTTTCTGAAGATGGCTGCATTAAAACTAATCACAAGTATTTTGCAAGGCAACCAGTAACTCCAAGATCTACAGGCACCACATTTCTTATGCAATTAAAAAAATCTGTTTAACATCATATTTTGAAAACTGTGGTTTTTTTTGTTGGTGGTGGCGGTTTTTTTGTTGTTGTTGTTTGTTTATTTTTCAGTTTCAATTAATTTAAGGAGTGTAAATCAAATGTCCCTTTGTAGAGTTTTAAGGATTCTGTTTCTGTAAACAAGCATTAAAAACAATGACAGTTTAAAAAAAAAGTGTTTACTGTGATCAGGACACACTTTCTCCATGGTGAATGAGACAAACGGAGGGAGTTTACAGACACAATCAGATGACATATAAGATGCACCTTTTCCACTTTTTGCTAAATTAGTGGTAATGAACAGACTACTGCTTGTAGATTATCACCTCAAAGATTCTGGTAAGAAGAACATATTCTCCAAGTGCTATAGAGCTTCGTTACTGTTTTAGAAGCAGATGGTCATCTGTCAGTCAGCTGCAGGTTACTATTTCCTTTGCCCCCTTATTTCAATTTACATCTGTTTACTCTTTTCCAACTAGATATTTTGCTGTTGATTGCAAGGCTTTGAGCCTGGTGGCCCAGTTATTTTTTACCTACCTTGTGTCTACCTATGCAAACCATTTATTTTGAATTAGGCTACGAGATATTATGACAGACCCTGCCAAAAACCTTCTTAATGTTAAAGTAAATGGTATTCACTCTTATGGCTGTAGGTTACCGGTAAAGGCTCATCACAGAAAGCCTCTAGGTCAGTTAGACACAAATTTTCTTTGCTGAATCTATTTTGGCTGCTCCCAACCATCATCTTGCCCCTCATATGCTCAGAAACAGTTTCCATGCTCAGCTTCCCAGAGACTGAATTGAGGCTGGCCACCAACCTTTAGCTCCCAATATACTCCCTGCCTTTCTTGAAGAATAGAATAACATTTTCCTTTTGTGAGGAGACCTGCCCAGGCATCATAATGTTTCAAAGGTGATCATGTCACTACAGTTATATTAGCCAGCTACATGTTGGATGGTATCTCATCCAGTTCCACAGAATATGTACAACCCAGGATCTCTTCAAAGAATTTTGGGGTACCTATACCTTCTACAGAAGACTGTAATGTCTAAGAAGTCTTAGTGGCTTCTGAATTCTCTTTCTGAATGCTTGGAAAAGGTCACTGTATTCTTCCGGGTTATCTTTCTCTTCTACCATTATCTGCATCAACCATATATTTTGTTAGAGGTTAATCTAGAACTTTCTACTGTGCCATATTGGCCTTTTGTTTGTTTGTTTGTTTGTTTGTTTGTTTTTGGGGGGGGTGTTTGTTTTTTTTCCCCTTTCAAATCAGAACATGCCATTCTTGCAATTTAAAGATCTTACTTTTGAAGATCAACCAACTCTCCTAGGTCCAGTACATTACTCCATACAGTACATTACTCCATAGCAATCTACTAACAAGATCTCTAAAGAAGATTAAATCCTTCCTAGTATCTAGGTTCTAATTCTTCTGTATTTCCTGCTTATTTTTCTCAGGATCTTAAAAATTTTGACTGCTGCAACAAAAATGATCAAATTCAACTTCCCAAACCACTTCCTTATTCATGATTTTCTATGCCCTTTATCAACTACAGACATAAGAAATGTGTTTAAAAAATCCATTTGGGCATGTTTAACATTCTAAATTCCTAACTTTAACCAATTAAACTTGTGGTTAAAAAATCATATATTTGTATCATGAAATAGCTCATATTCAAAATGTGAATGATAATACATTAACTATTTGTCTGATGTTGTGATATAACCATCTCAGTGCATTAATATTTTAGGTTTCGCAGATGAAAATACAACCAAGAATGAAAATCATGGATTCCTGTTCTAGAGTATGAAAGCAACTGTCTCCTGATGAACTGTGGTTTTCAATTCTAAGTAGACAGGAGCAGCCCAAATTGATTATGCATTTCCTGATAAGATTATCATCCAAAAAAAAAAAAAAAAAAAAAAAATCAACAACAACAAAACCCACCCACACAGTGTAATGATCAAGCAATCAGTTTGGGAAAAAATAGAAGCTCCAATTTTATTTTAAAACAAGTAAACTAAAACAGAAATGCTAATGAGGCATTTTGGAGAGTGCTTGTTCATTATGATCTTGAATAAGAAATGAAGGGCCATTCTGAGAAAATGAGGACTCCAGTGCTTCAGGTTTTTTTGCAAGTGAGATGTGCAAGTTTCCAAGATCCTTAATCAAATTGATAAATAATAATAATAATAGTAATAATAAAAGAGTTTTAAATATTTCATATAAAACTCTTATTCTCAAGCTTTCTATTATATTAAAATTCAGTCTGGTTGAAAGATGTTTCACATCTTCATGAGCCTTTGTTTTGCATTTTTGTGCTATTTGAACATATAAGTAATATATTCTTAGAATCTCCTATGCCTGAGTTAAATTCTGTCCTAGGTCCAGCTTTTCTTTCTCTGCAACTAAATTAATTTAAAATATGAGAAGTATATCAGCTGATTGCAGATTTGCTTTTTACTTCTTTAATCAGCATTATTTACAATGCAAACTGTCATCTGGCTGAAGAGATAATGATTTGACTTCATTATGCTAAACACAATGAAAATTCTTCAGCTTAAAATTGTGTTATCTGCTACAGTTATGTAGTCTTCAGCCTGCATTAACAATTTAAAAAATATATATGTAATTATCATGAATTTGATTAATAGAAAAACAAAAGTCAAGAAAATATCTAAGTGGTACTTTCCCTTTAAAAGGCATTTCTGATATTAAATATGATTATAATTACAATATACCCAACCTTAATCATCCTGACTCTGCAATATATTCACCTTAGGAAAGTAAAATATTTTTTTTCATAATGGATACAACACATCTGAGATTTGGTCCCAGTGCATATTAAAAATAAATTACATGCTGCAAATCATGAATAGAAGTTAAATACATATGTCAGTATATATATATATGTAGAATGTATATGTGTGTATATATATATATGTAATTGCACACCTCTAGAAACTTTTCAACTTATAAACTCAAACTTAACTCTTTGGGTTAACATGACAAACATACAAAGGAAAATTATTCTCCAGCTAGCCCAATGAACAAGAATTTTATATGCAGTAAGTGCAGTATGTAATCAATTTTAAGAGTTATGCAGGGAAAAGTGACTTTGTTTTAGGAAGAACAATGTTTTGTTGTAAATTTTTCTCTTGTTTCACTGCATGGTTCAGTGCAGAGGTGAGAAAGAAACTTAGCAAGGAATTCAGACATGCTGAAAAATACAGCTGGGCCTTGAATTTCTGTGCAATTATTTTGCAGAGAATAAATATTTCAGAATAACAAAATACGCACCTTGGAAATTTCAGTTTTGTTTTTAAATACAGCTATTGTATTTTTTTTTTTTTCTCTTTTGTTATTATTATTGTCTGGTTAGTTTGGTTGGTTGATTGTATTTTTAAATGTAATTTTTCATAAAAATAAATGGACTAAATTCCCAAGAAAGTGAATACTTAAAAATAGTACAGGAAACAGAAGAATTAGTTTCTAGTCTTCTGTAAGACATAAAACAGTCATCTAGTGATAAAGGACAGGACCTACTGCTCTAAAACTATTTTTCCACCAGAAATTAATACTGAAGAAAACTGGAGAAAAAATATTCAGAGGGCAACTATGAAGTAAAGAGATTGACAAATAGGAACTCTGGCCATTATACAAGGTCACATTTATTGTTTAATTCAGTCCTACAGCATGAAAAACTATGTGCACATTCAAACCTATTAGGATCTTGAGAGAGTTTTTGTCCTATTTAAATAATTAACTCACAATGCTTTTTTAAACCGTACGCTCAAAACTTTTGTTTCATTGATTGTGCTTATCTTCAAGAATTACATTTACCTTAAGCAATATGCACATGACATTGCTTTATAAAACATGAGAATAGTCAAGATGTCCATACATATAAATTA
Organism: Nettapus auritus; assembly: GCA_011076525.1. NCBI lineage: Eukaryota > Metazoa > Chordata > Aves > Anseriformes > Anatidae > Nettapus > Nettapus auritus. The sequence continues at coordinate 158,661,564 of CM021765.1, forward strand.
AAATAACCATAATAGAGCTTAGTTTTCAAGTCACAAGAATTAAAAAAACAATAGAGACCTATGTTTTAGGCACTGGGAGACTGCTATAAGGTCTCCCCACAGCCTTTTTTTCTCTAAGCAGAACGGCCCCAAATCCCTCAGCTTTTCTTCATAACAGAGGTTTTCCAGCCCCTTGATCATCCTCATCGACCTTCTTTGAACTTGCTTTAATACATCCGTGTTCTTCTTGTGCTAGGGGCCTCAGAGATGAATACAGTACTCCAGGTGGGTTCTCATAATAGCAGAGTCAAGGGGGAGAATCATCTCACTTGATCAGCAAGCCACACTTATTTTGATGCAGCCTAGGATATTGTTGGCTTTCTGAGCTGCATCTGCACATTTCTGGCTTATGTTGAGCTTCTCATCAACAAACACCCCCAAATCCTTCTCCTCAGAGCTGCTCTCAGCTGCCTGTGTTTATATATGGGATTGTCCCAAACCACATGCAAGATCTTTCACTTGCCCTTATTGAACTTCATGAAGTTGACACAGGCCCAACTCTTAAGCCTGTCAAGGCCCCTCTGGATAACATCCTTTCCCTCTAGAGTGTCAACCATATCACACATCTTGGTGTTGGCAAACTTGATGAGGGTGCTCTAAATCCCACTGTCCACACCACCAACAAAGACATTAAAGAGTGACGGTTCCAATAATGATCCTTGAGGAACACCACTTGTTGCTGATCTCCACTGGAACGTTGAGCCATTCAACACAACTCTTTACAACAATCCTGGCAATTCTGTACTCACTGAGTTTTCAGTATGTCATATCCATGTCCCTCGAATTTACAGGCAACAATATCATAGGGCACAGTGTTGAATGCTTTGCACAAGTCCAGGTAAATGATGCTAGTTTTTTTTCCTTGATCCACTGTAATCTCATCATAGAGGGCTACTGGATTTTTCAGACATGATCTGCCCTTAGTGAAGCCATGTTTTCTGTCACCAATAACCTCCTTATTTTCTGTTTGCCTTAACAGAGTTTGCAGGAGGATCTGCTCCATGATCTTGCCAGGCACAAAGGTGAGACTGACTGCCCTGTAGTTTCCTGGCTGTTCATTTCTTTCTGTGAAATCCATGTTCCTTTCTTATTTTTTATTATTATTATTATTTTTTTTTTTTTTTTTAAATGGGGCTTATGTTTTCCCTCTTCCAGTCAGTGGGAACTTCACTGGACTGCCATAACTTCTCAAATATGATGGATAGTGTCTTAGCAACTTCATCCACTAGTTCCCTCAGAAGATGCTGGTCATCTGATCAGGTCCCATGGACTTGTGCACATTCAGGTTCCTTAGCTGGCCTTGAACCTGATCTTCTCCTACAGTGGGCTGTTCTTCATTCTCCCATCCTCTGCCTTTGCCTGCTGGGGCTTGGACTATGTGACTAAAGACTTTGCCAAACAAGACTAAGGCAAAAAAAGTCACTGAGTACATCAGCCTGCTCCATTACTTGGCTAACCATGTCTCCTGTTTTCTCCTGAAGATGGCCCAAAATTTTTCTATATTTATTTTATTACTGACATGCTTATAGAAGCCTTTCTTGTTGCTCTTGACGGCCCTAGCCAAATTTAATTCTAATACGGTTTTAACTTTCCCAACCTGATCCTGTGCTGCTTGGAAATCTTCTCTGCATTCCTTTCAGGTTATCTGCCCTTTCCACCCCCTGTAGGCATCCTTTTTCTTCTTCAGTTTGGGCAGAAGCTTCTTGTTCATCCATGTAGGCCTCCTAGCATTTTTGCCTGACTTCTTCTTTGCTGGAATGCAACACTTCTGAGTTTGGATGAGGTGATCCTTGAATATTAACAATCTTTCTTTAGCTCCTCTTCCCTTTAGGGTTTTGTCCCTTGATATTCTTCCAAGCAGATCCCTGAAGACACCAAATCCTGCTTTCCTAAAATCCAGGGTAGTGAGTTTGTTCTCCCTCCTTTCTGTCTTTGGGATCCTAAACTCCACCATTTCATTATCACTGCGGCCAAGGCTGCCATTGAGCTACACATTCCCCACCAGACCCTTCTTGTTGGTGAGAATGAGGTCCAGCATAGCACCTCTCCTTTTTGGCTCCTGTGTCACTTGGAGAAGGAAGTTATCATCAGTGAACCAAGATGATCACAAAAAACCTCCTGAACTGCCTGTTCCTTGCTATGTTATCTCTCCAACAGATCTTGGGCTGGATGAAGTACCACATGAGAACCAGGGATTTTGTGTTGAGGCTGCTTCTATCTGTCTATAAAACTTTATCTACAAGGTCTTATCTACTTGGTCTTCCCGATCAGGTGGACTGTAGCAAACCCCTGTCTGTCCTTGCCTAATTAGTACATTTTTGCATTATATGTTGAATAAATACCAAATGATTTTTTTTTTGTTTGATTGTTTGTTTATTTTTATATATGTATGTATGTATCTATTTTGAAAGTAAGGAGACTTGTACTATAAGGAAACATTTTCATTGTCTGAACTCTCCTTTTTCTGAATAACAATGCCCATCTCATCTTAAATAAATTATGACCCAAACTGAAAATTTCAGTAAAGTTACTAGATTTTGAAAGGATGAAAAACATGGACTCCCACGGCTCTTGAACAGGAGGCCTTTATTGCCGTTTTTCACCGCTACATGTACTTTCCCTGTAGCCCCATGCTCTGTCCACATGCCCAAATCTGTCATACAATTGATTAGAGACCCTCAGACATGTGCCTCAAGCCAGACAGCAATTGGCCACTGCCCAAAGCTCATCTTTAACACTGCAGCCAAGTTAATTTATCTCGACCTTGCTCAAGTTTTTGTTTCTACCACTTATTTCCTCATTATCTCTAATTCAGGTATGTGAGAAAAAGCACAAAGCCACCTGTGAATTCCTTTCCCACAATATTTGAACCATGGTGCACTAGAAATAAAAACACCAAATTTTAAAATGTGAATTTCAACATTGTGTGCTAAAGTGGTTCGTATGTTTATTTAAAATATTTATACAATATTTCTATATATGAGTCATATTTTCAACTGCTAGTACTCTAAGTAGAAAAAGTGATAATTGTCTCAACCATACCCTCTTCGAATGTCAAACACTAACAAATATTCTGGCTGACTTCCTTCAAAGTGTGTATCTGATATTTGATTTATTTTTTTTTTTCCTTTACCAACTCAAGTCTAATGTCTTCTGCAAGTAGTATGGAATAACTCTGTGGAAAAACCCACTGAAGACTGCAGGTACTGTTTTATTTTGAAAATAAATAAATAAATAAATAAATAAAAATAAAAATAAACAGAACCCCCCCCCCTTTTTTTTTTAATATTTATCTATTATAAAAAAATAGTAATAAATTTAGGATAAATGTATCCTAGGGAGATAACCATTTCCCTAATATATCTGAATATATATCTCAAACTTATCAAATTAGGAAAATTGAACTGTTGGTGACAAATACAAGAATAAACTTAAAATGTCATATAGTGAAATATTAAAGTCAGCACATTTTTCTGATTAACAAAAAACAATCCATGAAATTTGTTTTGCTGAGATTCAGCGGTATTCTATATCTCTTCATAATAATATTGAAATGTGATTTGTAGTTTTCAGCTTTTACATCTATAGAAAATGGTCTCTAACAATTTCAACTTTTCAGACTTTTAGACTTTCTGTTTCCTAATCCTCACAGGTTACTTCAACCACCCTGATATCTGCTATAAAGATATCCTGGGGGGGGGGGGGGGGCATCCCCGGAATTGAGGAGGAGGGGAAGGGAAACAGTTCTCTTTAGACACTTTAGAGACAACACTGGGGACCTGGCCCTAAAACCACATTCAGTTTGGATTACTGCACTGATTTGTTTAGCTCCTAGTCAGTCTTGTTTAACTCCTTAGGAATGGCGAGACCTTGTCTTTTGTTAATGTTACAAGTCTGTGACTAAAAATCTTTTAGTGAAACAAGCCCATTCAGTTGTTGTAGTGTCAATTTGTGTTTTAAATGGTATACATCTCCTCTTGCAGGAAATTAAGTAAAAGTGGCAGGAGACCTCAGCAGACAAACAAGATCTTGACTAAACTCAGACACAAAAAGGAAGCATAAAAGATGTTGAAGGAGTTTTTGGTGATCCGGAATGAATCTAGGAATATAGAGACACAATATATCTGAACATGAAGGGACTGTGTTATAGAAGCTGATGACCAGATGGATCTGAGGGATGTGAATAATAACAAAAATTACTCTGGTGGGTACATCAATAGTAAAAAAAATGAACACCCACCCACAAAAAACAAAACAAAACAAAACAAAACAAAGAAACAAACAAACAAACAAACAAAAAACATGATGAAAGCCAAGGTAACTAGTGTCATTTTTTGTCTCAGTCTGGAAAAGTAAGATTATCTTCAGGAATGCCATATTCCTGACACCTGTGGGAAATTCTGGAAGGAGGAGGATTTCCCCATGGTAAGGGAGAAACATTAAAGAACATTTAAACAGATATGATGTAACCAAGTCAAGACTTCATAGAATGAGACCTGATGAAAGTAGTCAATACCACTGCAAGATCACTTTTAATTATTTCCAGATATATGAAGTGCCTGGTGACTGGAAAAAGGAAACATCACTCATTTTTTTTTTTAAAAAAAAAAAAAAAAAAAAAAAAGGTTACAAAGGAGGACCTGGGGAACTACAGGCTGGTGAGCCTCACCTCTATGCCTGACAACATCATGGAAAAGATACTCCTGGAAGCAATGTCAAGGCACATGCAAGACAAGGAGGTGATCTGAGACAGCCAGCATGATTTCACCAAGGGTAAATCATGCCTGACCAATTTGGTGTCCTTCTATGATGGAGTTGACAAATGAAAACCAACTGATGTCATCTACCTGGACTTCTGAAAGGCCTTTGACACCATCCCACGTGACATCCTGGTCTACAAATCAGAGTGAGATGGATTTGATTGGTGGACTATTCAGTGGATAAGAAACTGTCATGAAGGTCGCACCCAGAGTGTGTTGATCAATTACTCTGTGTCCAAACGGAGGCTGGTGACAAGTTGTGTACTGCAGAGGTCTGTCCTCAGACCAGTACTATTTAATATCTTCATCAAAAATATAGACAGTGGGATTGAGTGCACCCTCATCAAGTTTTCAGATGACACCAAGATGAGTGGTGCAGTTGATACAATAGAAGGAAGGGATGTCATCCAAAGGACCTGGGCAGACTTGAGATGTGGGCCTACATGAACCTAACAAGGTTCAACACAACTAAAAGCAGGACGCTGCACCTGGACTGGGGAAATCCTAAATGTGAGTACAGACTGGGAGAAGAACTCATTGAGAGCAGCCCTGCAGAGCAGGACGTGGGGGTTGTGATGGATGAAAAGCTCAACATGAATTGGCAATGTGAGCTTGCAGCCCAGAAGGCCAATGCATCCTGGGCTGCATCAAAAAAGGAGTGGTCAGAAGGTCAAGGGAGGTGATTTTCCCCCTCTACTCAGCCTTTGTGAGACCACATTTGGAGTACTCCGGGTTTGGAGCCCCCAGCACAAGAAGGCTGTGGAACAGTTAAAGCAGGTCCAGAGGAGGGCCACAAAGATGATGAGAGGGCTGGAGAACCTCTCCTATGAAGAAAGGCTGAGAAAACTGGCGCTGTACATCCTACAGAAGAGAAAGCTCTGGGGTGAACTCATCACAGCCTTTCAGTAGTTAAATGGGTCTTACAAAAAGGATGGAGAACTCTTTACTCGGGTAAATAATGACAGGACAAGGGGGAATGGTTTTAAAATAAAATGGGGAAATTTAGATAAGAGGTTAGAAGGAAATGTTTCACTCAGAGGGTGGTGAGGCACTGAAACACATTGCCCAGAGAGGTTGTGTATGCCCCATCCCTGTAGGTGTTCAAGACCAGGTAAGATGAGGCTCTGAGCAACTTGATCTTGTGGGTGGCATCCCTTCCTATTGCAGGAGGGGATTGGAACTAGATGATACTTGAGGTACCTTCAAACTCAGGCCATTCATTCTATGATTCTATATGACTCTATGGAAGATAAGAAGGTGACTGGGAGTGGTCAACAAGGCTTTATGAAGGACAAATCATGCTTGACCAACAACATTATATTTTAAAAGAAGATAATGTAATCATCTATTATCTTCTAGATGTCTAATTTGGTGGATGAGCTGAGTGGATGTTATTTATCTTTTATCTTAACTTTACCAAGGCTTTAAATACTGTTTCCACCAATATCCTCATTGAAAAACTGGGGAAATAGGGACTAAATCAGTGGGCAATGAGGTAGTCTGCAAACTGGTTGTATTCTAGGGATTGATACTGAGGCCAATATTACTAATATCTTTACTAATGATCTAAACAATAGGACAGAGTACTTAGGCACCAACTTAGTCAGACAACTGAGACTGTAACACTAGGGATCGATACTGAGGCCAATGCTACTTGACGTCTTTACTAATGATCTGAACGATAGGACAGAGTACCTAGACACCAACTTAGCCAGACAGCTGAGACTAGTGCCTGATACCCCACATTGGCTTGCTACTCTTCAGAGGGTCTTTGATGGTGTGGAGAATAAGATGAGAGGAATCTTATGAAGTACAGAAGGAAATGCAATGTCCTTTCCCCATGGAGTAATAAACCCATGCAATGGTATACATTAAGTGTAAATGAGATAGAAAAGAGCTTTGCAGAAAAGGACCTGTGGTTTCTTCTGGACACCGAGTTGACAGTGAGCCATCGATGTCACTTTGTGACAAAGAAGACCAGAAGAAAGGAAGGAAGGAAGGAAGGAAGGAAAGAAAAAGAAAGAAAGAGAAAGAAAGAAAGAAAGAAAGAAAGAAAGAAAGAAAGAAAGAAAGAAAGAAAGAAAGAAA
>CM021765.1:158682206-158692498 GCA_011076525.1 Nettapus auritus
TCCCCTCCTCTCCTCTCCTCTCCTCTTTCCCAAGGAATTTGAATTTTAGCAAATCTAAGACACAGCTACTCTTCTGCACTATTTAAAGAAAGAAAATAATTAGTAAAGATACTTGTGCTCTGTGTTGCATATTTATGTAATGGATACACTATTACAAAATAATTACATTTTATTCATGTATGACTGCTGTAAACTAATTAACAACATCAACAGGAAAAACACATCTTAAATATTGGTCAAACTTTCCTCAGTGATTTCAGATCTGACCAGGTATGAAGTTTCATTTATATTTCTTAGTAAATAAACATCGGAAAATTTCAAGATGTTGACATTTAAAATTCTTTTTCTTCTTCTCTCTCTCTCTTTTTTTTTTTTTTTTTTTTTTTTAAAAAAAAAAGCAAAATTTTTAGTTTTTTTAAATTAAAAATTTTTTTTTTAATTTTTACTTTTTTTTTTTTTTTTTTTTTTTTTTTCCTGAAAGCCACAATTATTGGTGGTTAGAGAGTAAAAATGTTGCTTTAAAATTTTAATTTAAGGATACATTTCTGAAACAAACTCACAGTATGGTATAAAGTAATTTGGATCAATTACAGTACAGGATTAAGAATTTTTGTTCTTGAATCGCAGAAAGGATGCTGTTGAATGTTCTGTGACTCACCATATTAAAGCAAACAATACACAGAATCGGAACAGATATTTTAGAAAGAATAAGTGATTTAAAGTTTATACACTAATAGGTGCCCTACATTAATGAGATATCTCATAGACTTTCCCTCATTTACATATTTATATCAGAATCCAAGCATTAGAATAAGAAAACTTTCCAAAAAGCTTTATTCAGACCATTTCTATTTGTTCAATATCATGAGCTACAGGGCTATATATTGGGATATTACAATTAGATGTTTAAGCTTTAAACAATTTTTTTTTTTTTTTTTTTTTTTTTTTACAGAGTACCATATCCCTACACATGTTCTGTAGGAGGAATCCAAAGTTTACACAACAGAGTGTTCCAGTGTGATTCTGCTTACTTAAAACATGATGGATCATGTGAACCTCTCTGTATCTCCTTTAAGAGCTGGGACCCACATTTGAATGTCTAAGCAGTGATGTGCTAAACCCAGACATAAAGTGTTAATTTCCTGGCATGGGGAAAAATAATTTATTAACAATTAATTAAAATAGTTTTGGATGGTGAGAAACTAAGACGAAACTAAAAGATACACTCTACACACACACATCCAACTCACTCAACTTCACCCTGTTATTCCTGACTCCTCTGTTAATCAGCTGCCAAGAGACACAGAGGTAGGTGATGGGAATCTGGGGGTTGTGGTCAGTCCACAACTGTTTCCTCTGACACTCCTTCCTTCTCACACTTTTCCCCTGTTCCAGTATGGGTCCTCTCCATGGGCTGCAGTTCTTCTAAATAAACTGCTCCAGAATGGGTTCTCCACAGGCTGCTGAATGTATATCTGTTCTTGTGTTGTCCACTCTGTGGACTACATGGGAATCTCTTTTCTGACACCTGGAGCACCTCTTTTCAGAAGTTCAAATCCTTGGTGTTTGCAGTGCTACTTCTCACATGCTTTACTTCACGCCTCAGTCCTGCACAATGGTTTAACCCTTTCTTAAATATTTTCCCAGAAGAACCACCAGGGTGGTTGCTGGACTCAGACATGCCCTACAATGGGGCTATTGAATCTGGCTGGAACAAGCTGCATCTGTCACAGGGCAGCCCCAGCCTTTCCTCACACAGGCCATCCTGCAGCCTGCAGCTGCCCACACCTTGCCATGTATGCCTAATAAACAATAAAATAGAATATTGATTGAAGTTACAAACACACACACACAAAAAAGCCAAATATTTGGCATTTAATAAATAAATTTATTATTGAATTTAAATTATTAAATTTAAATAAATCATCTATGCCATCAGAGTTAAACGATTCCTGCTGGGAAGCTAATGTAAAAAAAAAAAAAAAAAAAAAAAAAAAAAAAAACCTTGAAAAGTAATGATTCTTTAGAATTTCATAAGTTATCAACATAGTGTAAATATAAATTCCCTTTATATTTATATATGTATATATATGGGCAATCATCTGAACAACCACACAAATATATACCTAATGTACATGGAGTTCAAGTCAGCCTGACTTAGGCACTTCATATTTTCCTGGATGTCCATCCTTCTAAATAAGTTGCCTGTGTTTCATAGGATTCTAGTAAAGCACAGAAACCTTTCATAAACCTCCATAGGGAAATCTCATTTTCCTAAGTTTAGGCATTTAAAATAAATGCCTATAATTTTCTCAGGTGTGGGAGGCCAGTCTTCAAGCACAGTATTAGAAAACAAATCACACACACACACACACACAAATAGAAACTTTTCAGAGTAATCAAAACAATATTATATAGGTACTAGGAGAATTGTACAAATGTTGTGGAAATATATATATATATTTGTATATGTCAAGCAAAGTGCAAGAAAGATTGCTTAACTATTCTGTAACTCTCAAAATTTCTCTTATATTCCTGAGGGAGCTCTGTGGACAGTGAACCAACTTTAACACCTTGAATTGAACAAGAAGGAAACTTTTTTGAATACTTATCAGCTGGTAAGCAGCATATGTGGGAGCTCTCAGTTTAGTTGTCTGAACAAACTAAAGCCCATTTATTTCACTTCAGAAATAAATTCCATAACCAAAAAGAAATTGCAACATCATGTCGTGCTACGGTCTCTGAACTGTAGTAACTGTGACTGATGAGAAAACCATTTATTAAACACAACTCATGAACTACATAAAAAGAAGTTTACCTTAAACACATATGGCCTTAGTAAGAATATAGATACCTAGATTTATTTATTTCCTTAATCAAAGGGCAAAATCATCATGGGAAAAACAGACACAGCATGGGGAGATTAATACAATTTATTATCTATTACTAATAAGCTAGAGCAGTGAGAAACTAAACGCAAATTAAAAACACCTTCCCCAGATACACTTTATTCTACATCCTCCTCCTGAGCGGTGCAAGGGAATAGGGAATAAGGGCTGAAGTCAGGCCCTTATGTTTTGTTTCTGTTATCCATGAACACTGTCCATGCTCTTTCCACATTACTATAGTAGTTACAAGGCTCCTAATATGTGTCTATACATGTGTATCACATAAACTTTTAAAAATAACTTGTATTAAGTAATACAAAAGATTCTTAGTAGTACTTGTCTGTAGAGAATGAATCTAAAGAAAATGAAATAATGCCTACTTTGGTCCATTCAGTTTTAATTAAATAACTAGGAATGCAAATATAGTTGAAATGTCATTAAAACATGGGTAGATACTCAGTTGCACTCCCTTTCTTTCCCTTGACTTTCCATCAGAATCACAGTCCACTGATTCACAATTTAATGGTCTAGAGTCTCTGCATTTTAATTCACAGTTGTCAGCCTCGTCATAGCCAACTCTGGAAGCCTTAAAACTCTAATCCTCCATGACTCTTTGATTTTAATGTTTCAGTTCACAAACTAACAGTTCCTTATTTTTGCCAGCTAGTCCTTCACCAGAATTTCTGAAAAGATGACAACATGATGGTCTCACTGGTCTCTGATGGTAACTATAGTTGGGAGTATTTATCCAGAGTAGTCATACCAGAGGACTAGTCCAACAAAAAGTCCCTGAGTAGAATAACTTACTTATTTCTCTTCCCTGATTTGAAATACATTTTCAATTATTTTCTGCACATTTCCAGCAAATTTTTATGTATTTCAGATTCAGTGTTCCATGAATTATTACTTTCACTGTTCAGGCTGCACTGTGTGCCATTACTTTAGAAAAATTCTCTTCTTCCTCTCCTTTTACAAGGTGTTAAAAGTGTCAGATCTTGCTTTTTAGATTAAAAGGGTTACATGAAACAAATAAGCAACTAAACAAATGAGCCCTATACACTTCCTGCTGGACTTCAAACTGCATTCTTTGTTATTTATTTGTAAAGACTGAAATATGACATACTTTCCAAACACAAGCCTGTACATATTAACTTCTGACTAGCCTTAACTGTCATTATATAATATAGTTGTTTTGCCCTCAGTTGTTTTTGAAAACCTCCAAGGACAGAGACCATCCCAACATGCTATATGACTGTTATAAGGGAAATTCTCTTGTGAAGGTTTGCATGGAACAGTTTTAGTTTCTCGCTAAAATTCAGTGTATTGTCATCCTTAAAAAAAAAAAAAAAAAAAAAAAAAAAATTAAGCATCCTCACCCATGTCCTCACACATTTTAAAAATCACCGTTATAAACTACATAATGATTAGTTGCAGAATCAGGAGAATGCTCAAAGAATAAATATGTATACATACATCTTATTTTTGTTAAAAATAAAAAGTAAAAACAAAAATCTTGGTTTTAAGTATAAAGTATATAAATATATAAAGTATAAAAAAATCTTGAGGGCACTTTTAAAAGTGCTTATAGTTGCCTTCTTAACATACTGATACTAGCAGCCAAAGAACACTCACAAGTAATCAACTAAATGTGAAGAAGCACAGTTTGAATATTTTTAGATTTATGTATAAATTACTATCTTTATTTTCCCAAGTGTATCACTCTTCCTATTTTCATCTACTTTATTGGTTTGGGGTGTGAATATGGAATGCTTCAATTTCACAGATTTATAGTACTGATATAGTCAAGGTCCATTTTTATGGCATTTACAGGACCCAACTCAATGGAAAAAGAAAAAGGAAGGAAGGAAGGAAGGAAGGCAAAGAAAGAAAGAAAGAAAGAAAGAAAAAGAAAGAAAGAAAGATAAAAAGTATATGGAACTATCCTTATGTAGGCAACCCTGGAATAAAGGCACACATGAAATTACACAAAAATGCACTAGGATATAAATAATACAGCTGGAAGAACACAGGGAAACAGTGTTTTCAGCAGATATGTATGCATGGGAGATGAAGAGAAGGGACAAAAATGCCAGTAAAGAAACAACAGATATTAAAACAAAAGTACTGAAATCCAGAGGGAAACAAAAAATAAGGAAAATCTTTTCTTTTAAGTTTTGCTTTAACAATTGATTTGAATGTTAGTTGAGAAAGGCACATGGAGCTATGAGAACAAAAATTTCTACCTTTGTGAGACTTTTTCTAGAGTTGAACATGTTTATTTAGAAATAAACCGAATTATATTGTTGAGTTGTAACATGATTCATCTTCAACAGGTTCTTAACAACTCATACTGATCACAGACAGAATCCGTATCAATGGTATCTTTATTAATTTAACTGAGTGGGTGGTTTTACTCTGTAGGGCAGCTGAAGTCTACTACAATCACTCTCTCAGCCCCCCTCCTCAAATGAAAAGGGGGAGAAAATATGATGGAAAGGGTTCTAGGGTCCAGATATAGACAGGGAAATCACTCACCAGATACTGTCAAGGGAAAAACATACTTAGCATAGGGAGAGTAATGTAAATTATTGCCTATCACTAACAGACTAGAGAATGAAAAACTAAAAGCAAACACCATCCCCCCATCCACCTTCTTCTACCTCCTCTCCCTGTAGAGTACACGGGAACAGGGAATGGGGCAGCAGTCAGTCCCTGACGCTTCATCTCTTCTGCTCCTTCATGGTCACTTTCTGCCCCTGCTCCAGTGTGGCGTTCCTCGCACAGGATGCCCTCATTCCTGAGTTGATCCTGTGTGGGCTACCCACTGGCAACACCTCTTCAAGAACTGTTCCAATATGGGTCCACACCACGGGGTCCATCTGTTAGGAGGAAAGTGCTGCAACCTGGGTCCCCATGGGTGACAGCTCTTGACAGATCACCTGCACCTGCGTGGTCTGCAACTCTGGCGTGGGGGGTCTGCTCCTGCGGGGGCTCTCCATGGACCACAGCATCCTCCAGGCCACATCCCCCTGCTCCACCTGGGCTCTTCCACGGGCTGCAGCATGGAGAACTGCTCCGCTGCGGGACCCATGGACTACAGGGGGGCAGCCTGCTCCTCCAGGGGCCTCTCCATAGGCCACAAGGGAACTTCTGCCCTGGCACCTGGAATACCTCCTTACTCCTTCTTCACTGTCCTTGGGGTCTTCAGGGCTGTTTCTCTCTCCTCTCTCCCAGCTACTGTTGCACAGAAGTTTTGTCTCTTTCTTAAATCTACTCTCCCAGAGGCCCAATCAACATGACTTATTGGCTCAGCTCTGGCCAGTGGCAAGTCCCTTTTGGAGCCAGATGAAAGTGTCTCTGATCTGACACAGGGCAGCTTATGGGCTCTTCTCACAAAAGGTCACCCATGTAGCTCCCTGTTACCAAGCCCTTGCCATATAAACCCAATAAACTGAGGTTTTAGTTTAGACTACATTATGGATATGCAAATACTTTTACAACTGAGACTTTTTACAACTGAGACTTACAACAAGAGGAGTATAAACAGTAACTGGAATTCAAAACTTGTCCTATACTGAAAAAAAAAAGAAAAAAAAAAAAAAGAAAAAAAAAGAAGAAAAAAAAAATTATCATAGCTCAATCTGCAGAAGTCATGATAAAGCAAGGAGGAAAGAAACATGGTTTAGTAAAAGTTACAAAGAATTGTCTTCTATTCAGACTGATAAAGCATCTTCAGCTAAATTAATACATATATTAAATACAGGAGCATCCTAAGATATATCTCATGTGGCTAAACGGGGAACTTTTTTAAAAATTTCCATTCTATTTAGAGGTTTCTATTTTTATCTATTTATTGATTGATTGATTGATTGATTACAGATTGTGTTTCTGGAGAATAGTAATTGTTTTGAGGTCATTTTGTTTAGAAACCACTAAGAAAGAAAAAAAAAAAATAGTACTTCCTAAGTACTCACTAACTCAAAGGAAGAATTCATTTTCAAGGCAATTTGTATACATGTGCAATGAGGCTCAGATTGTGTGGCAATATTAGATTGTGCGGCAATCTGTGAACCAGAAGTACCAATCTGATGTGTTTTGCTTGATCAGTACAGAGACATGCAAAATACTTTGTAAGTATATGTGAAAATTTACTGTGCAATAGCATCAGAAATACCTTCAACAAGGTTTATTATGCACTTCTCAGAACTTGCCTCCTGCAAACAGCACTTTCACTTTTTTTTTTTTTTTCTTTTTGGTTACCTTGTTTGGGTGAACTACTTAGGAATCAAAACAGCATGAAGTCTACGTTTGGATGAAATTTCAAGCTTTGTATTTTGAAGTCAGGAGAGGAAAAGGTAGATTTTTTTTTTTTTTTTTTTTTTTTTTCAGTGCAATTCTGTGGGAATTACATATTTCCGTCAAGGCCTGGGAATTTTTATGTAATAGTTCAATTTTTCAATTGATATTTTAATTTTAGCTCCTCTAAAATTCATGTAGATTCTATGTCCAAACTAATTTGATTCTGAATTTAATATTGTTTCTCTCTTGTACCTGAAGAATTTGAAATAACTAAATAATTTCATTGGCTTTCAACAACTATGTCTTCTCTTAAAAATCCAAATACCTTCAGACCTCACTTTACTGAAAGACAAAAGGCTCCTACAGGCTAAGTCTACTATTAAAAATGAATAATTTGACTGTTCTGAATGGAAGATAGGACAATAAACATGAAGTGGGAGAAAAATCCAGTGAATCTTCAGTTTCAGGAACCTTTTGTGTCTCTTTTAATAAATATAATTATTTCAGTATACTGCAAAGAAAATTTGAAAGAAAAAAAAATGTATTTTCCATATTGAGTTCTTTATGAATTAAAATAAGGAGAACGAAATAGTTTTTTGTTTGTGTATTTTGTATATAAACATTAAAAAAAAAAAAAGCAAAATCTCTGCTAGAATGCAAAATCTTTGAATAATATGGAAATTAATGTTACTTTTATTAGTTTGTTAGTGTATTGAAAATTGTAACAGAGTTTAACTTCAGACTTCATTTGCATTCTTCTCTAGAGACCATAAATGCTTTTCTGGGTCTTCTGTACATATATGTATGCAAATATATGCTAATATGTCAACGCAAACACATGTTAATAGGTATATGTAAACAAAAAATCTTTTTTAAACAAATCATTGTATAAAGTTAAATGTTTTCAGCCTTGTCAATGAGATCTTGCAACACAGTCATTAACCTGGAGAAAAGGTTTCTTTCAACTGTTAGCATCCTTATAAAGGCTTCATATGCCTTAAAATTTGTATTCTTGGGAACCCTTTCAAAGAAAATTTTGGAAGGGAGGTAAATAAAGGGAGGTAAATAAAGTTTTGTCATTCTCCCCAGTACTATTACACTATTTTATTAAATATTACTTAAATGCAAGATGCACAAGCAAGTACCAGATTACAGAAATCACATTACTGAGTCAATGCCCTTGACAAATGAGTGGAACACAATAACTTTCCAGCAGGTCCAGGGAAGTGATTGTCCCCCTGTACTCGGCTCTGGTGAGGCCGCACCTCAAGTACTGTGTTCAGTTTTGGGCCCCTCACTACAAGAAGGACATGGAGGTGCTTGAGCGAGTCCAGAGAAGGGCTACGAAGCTGGTGAAGGGTCTGGAGAACAAGTCTTACGAGGAGCGGCTGAGGGAGCTGGGATTGTTCAGCCTGGAGAAGAGGGCTCAGGGGTGACCTTATTGTACTCTACAGGTACCTGAAAGGAGGCTGTAGCAAGGTGGGGGTTGGTCTATTCTCCCATGTGCCTGGTGACAGGATGAGGGGGAATGGGCTAAAGTTGTGCCAGGGGAGGTTTAGGTTGGATGTTAGGAAAAACTTCTTTACTGAACGAGTTGTTTGTCACTGGAATAGGCTGCCCAGGGAAGTGGTTGAGTCACCATCCGTGGAGCTCTTTAAAAGATGTTTAGATGTAGAGCTTAGGGATATGGTTTAGTGGAAGATTTGTTAGTGTTAGGTCAGAGGTTGGACTCGGTGATCTTGTAGGTCTCTTCCAACCTAGACTATTCTGTGATTCTGTGATTCTGTGATTAACTTTCACTGCAGCAGCCCATACAGTGCCACGCTCTGCACTTGTAGCTAGAACAGCAGTGGTATCACACTAGTGTTGTGTCTGCTGCTGAGAAGTGCTGGCACAGTATCAGGACTTTCTCTAACCCTCCTGGGGGGGGTGGGCAAAAAAGTGAGAAAGAAACATCACCAGGGCAGCTGACCTAAACCAACCAAAGAGATATTCCATACCATATGATGTCACACTCAGCAATAAAAGGTGGAAAAAAGAAGAGGGGAGGGGTGGGCTCTCGTTGCAAAAACATCTGTCCTCCTCCCGAACACTGGCTATGTGCGTCGAGGCCCTGCTTCAAGGGCGTGGTCAAGCATTGCTCATTTGTGGGAAGTAGAGAATATTATCTTTCCTCTGAACTTCCATGTAGCTTTTACTTATTTTGTTTTGTTGTTCCCTTTCCCTTTATCCCTTCAGTTGAATTTTTTAATTAATAATATTTCCTTAATATTTTTTTCCCCTTTAATGAAATTATCCTTATCTGAACCCATGAGTTGTTCTTTCCTTTACTTCTTCCCCTCCTCATCTGAGGAAGGGGGGTGAGAGAGCAGTTTTGGTGTTCACCTGCCTAGCACAGTAAAACCACCACAGTTGGTTAGAGCAGTTTCCTGGGAGATGTGAACTATGTGTTTAAATTTCCTTAAGATGTGAGGAGCAGGGGAAAGAACATTAACAATAAACTACTTTCCCTAAAGTACCATTGTTTCTCTGAACTGAACTTAGTATTGCCTCTAAGTATTGAGCATAGTTGGCAAGTATGGTGGACTGGTACTCCTATGGAATAGCCTAAAATTTAAATGCCTTATTGTCACTGAAGGCACCCAAATTGATTTCATAGAATCACGGGATCATAGAATCACAGAATCATTAAGGTTGGAAAAGACCTCCAAGATCATCTGGTACAACCATACCCCTATCATCAATATCACCCACTAGACCATGTCCCTAAGCACCAGGTACAACCTTTCCTTGAAGACCCCCAGGGATGGTGATGCCAACACTTCCCTGGGCAACCTGTTCCAATGCCTGACTACTCTTTCTGAGAATAAATGTCTCCTAATTCCCAATCTGAACCTCCCCTGGTGCAACCTGAGGCCATTCCCTCTAGTCCTATCAGTAGTTATCTGCAAGAAGAGGCTGACCCCCAGCTTGCCACAACTTCCTTTCAGGTAGTTGTAGAGAGCAAGAAGGTCTCTGCTGAGCCTCCTCTTCTCCAGACTAAAAAAACAAACAAACAAACAAACAAACAAACAAACAAAAAAAAAAAAAAAAAAAAAAGCCATT
>CM021765.1:158692598-158704597 GCA_011076525.1 Nettapus auritus
AAAAAAACCAAACAAACAAACAAAAAAAAAAAAAAAAAAAAAAAAAAAAAAGCCTCAGCTGCTTCTCATAGGACTTTTGTTCCATGCCCTTCACCAGCTTTGTAGCCCTTATCTGGACATATTCCACTGTAGTAGTTTTATGTAGCAAGGTTTTGGTAGCAGGGAGCCATAGGGGTGGCTTCTGTGAGAAGGATCTAGAAGCTGCCCCATGTTTGGTAAGGGCCCCACTGCTGACCAGAGCTGAGCTAACAGGTGATGTTGTTTTGCGCCTCTGTGAGAGCATATTTAAGACTGGGAAAAAAAAACACTGCACAACACAGCAGCTGGGAGAGTGAGAAGAGAGAGGAACAGCCTTGCAGGCGCCAAGGTCAGTGAAGAAGGAGGGGGAGAGGTGCTCCAGGCACCTGAGCAGAAGTCCCCTGTGGGCTGTGGTGAGGACCATGGTGAAGCAGGATGTCCCCCTGCAGCCCATGGAGTACCATGTTGGAGCAAGGTTCCACTCTGCAGCCCATGGGGAAGACCACGGTGGAGCAGGTGGACCTGCACGGATGGAGACTGCGGCCTGTGGAAGATCCCTGCTGGAGCAGATTCTGGGCCAGACCTGTAGGCCGTGGAGAGGAGACCACGTAGGAGGATGTGACCTGGCAGGAGCTGCTGCCCATGGGGGATCCAGGTTGGAGCAGTTTGCTCCTGAAGGGATGGACCCCATGGGATAGGCCCCCATGTGGAGCAGTTGAAGATCTGCTGCCTGTGGGAAGCCCAGCCCACACCAGATCAGTTCAGCAAGGATTGCATCCTGTGGGAGGGACCCCATAGCACAGGGGAATAGAATGACCGAGAAGGAGCGGCAGAGAAGAAGCGCCATAGACTGACCATCAGCCCTGTTCCCCCGTTCCCCTGCGTTGCTTGAGGGGAGGAGGTAGAAGAGGATGGATGATGGGGAAGGTGCTTTTGGTTTCTTTCCTTTGTTTCTCAGTTCTCTAGCTTGTTAGTAATACATAATAAATCTTACTGTCTCCCTATGCTGAATCTGTTTTGCCTGTCACGATAATTACTGCACTCTAATCTCCTCGTCCTTATCTCAACCCTTGAGCCCTTTCCATCATATTTTCTCTCCATTCCTCTTTGAGGAGGGGGAGTGAGAGAGAGGTTGTGATGGAGCTCAGCCACCCACCCATCCATGTCCTTCTTGTAGTGAGGGGTCCAAAACTAAACACCGTGCTCGAAGTGTGGCCTCACCAGAGCTGAGTACAGGGGGACAATCACCTCCCTGATCCTGCTGGTTATACCATTGCTTGTACAAGCCAGGATGCCTTTGGCGTTATAGATCTCCTGGGCACACTGCCAGCTCACGTTCAAGCAAGCACAAACCAACTCCTCCAGATCCTTTTCCTCTGTGCGGCTTTCCAGCCTCTCTCCCCCAAGCCTGTAGAACTGCATGGGGTTGTTGTGACCAAAGTGCAAGACTTAGCCATCTTGAACCTCATCCCATTGGGCTTTGCCCATTGACCCAACCTGTCAGGTGAGCCTTGACTAATACCCCCAGATCCTTTTCCTAAGGTCTTTTCTTTCATCTTGGTATGATTTCTTCAGCCAGCAATGTGGGGTTAAAATTCCAAATTTGGAAGCATCGAAGCACATCCATCACAGATTGTACAGAACATTAAATGTCTGAGACTTTTTTTTTTTTTTTAATTATATCCAATTTTTTCACACATCCTTTTTGCCTTTTCAACAACTTTTGAAAGATGCACTTAAAGCAGCTATAAAATAATAATAAAAGTCTCATTTATGCAATCCTCATTCAGACAAAATTCCAGGAAGTTTAATGCGTGTTCAGCTGAGTAAAAAAAATAAGACATAATATTTCATTATGATTTATTTTTAAATTACAGCTTTACGATGGTATTTGTATGATCCCATAGTACTTGAGTTACTACAATAACCCTTATAGGACAGGGAAATATCAAATGATAAACAAGTGAAAATGTCGTTCTATTTTCATGAGTCAATATTTTTGTCAATTTATTTCAGCTGTCCATTCTTTTATATATGTAAACATATACATATATTTAGTAAAAATGCACTTTGTTTTTTGTTTGTTCACTTTTATGTTAAATTAAGATTTTTAGCTTATAAGATAATGTAAACTATTGGATTATGGTACCAGACTTCTAATATACCTGTTTCAACTAAGTGTTTTAGGTAAGTCCATATAGTATAGTGACACAATGCATTGATATTTAATTGTCTTCTTTGGTTCACTATTTTTTATATTATTAAATAAATATAAGTGTGAAATATTTAGAATATGAAATTTTTATTCCTTTTATATTTTCATTTCTAATGTAGCTAATGGATTTATCAATTTCTCAGATGCTTTTTTTCACTTCTACTAAAAATTATTTCAGATTAATATCTCTGGATACTTGAAGGATTTATACCATGTCTGCAAACACATGAACTAAATAGACTTTGGTTTGGTTTCAATATGCAAATTACAGTTACTGTTTTTTGTTTTGTTCAAGTTGTTTCAAAACCATATGTATTTCATCTTACAGCACTAAATATGCTTAAAAGAAGGTAATATGCTTTAAAATAATGTTGATTGTGTCTGCCAACCTTATTTATACTAATTATTTACAATTAAAACAAACAAACATTCTAATGACAAAGCAGCAAAGATATTTGTGGAATAAAAAACTACTTAATGCATATGAAAATGTCACAGTCTGGCTCTAAGTAGACCTATGTTTATAAGAATTGTTTTGACAGTGTTGTTATGAAAATCAATGTATTTTAACATTGAAAGCACACAAAAAAAAAGATGATAGGAACAGTTCTTTTCACCCTGTAGCAAATATCATTATGCAAATATATACAACTATGTTAATTGCCACAGACTTATTTCATTGTCATTGAAGATGAAGGGGCAGTTGTAGAAAGACAGCTATTTTAGGATTTGTTAATTCTGTTCCTAGGCATGCCTGTTCCTCTTCATAAACAATAAGAACAATTTAGATATCTAGCTCAGATAAGGTTGACTGTAAAATAACATTTTTAGGTAAGAGGAATTTTACAAATTGCAACTGTATTTAAGCAGTTTGTATTTAAACAGGTAAATTGTTAATGCAGAGGGGAAAAAGTAGGAAGGAAGGAAGGAAGGAAGGAAGGAAGGAAGGAAGAAAGAAAGAAAGAAAGAAAGAAAGAAAGAAAGAAAGAAAGAAAGAAAGAAAGAAAGAAAGAAAGAAAGAAGAAAGAAAGAAAAAAAAGAAAGAAAGAAAAAGAAAGTTTCTAATAATTGCTTGACAAACCCCATTAATGATTATAAGGAAACTGATATTTGCCAGTGCCAGCTAATGTCCTTAACTCACTATGACTGCTAGCTGTGTTGTAAAGATCTGTGGTTTCTCTACTAACAGTCAGGTTTGTGATTAAAGGAGGTCAAATGGAGAGAAAACTACTATAAAAGTTCTGTGCAACTTTACTAGCAGACAGTTATGTTCTGACACTTTATTTTATCTATTTATTTTTTTATTTGACATTTTTATAATGCTGCGTTTAGTTCCCTGAAAAGAACCACAACATATTTTTAGCATTTAAAGACTATAAAATAATACAGTGAGAACAGTCTATCACTGGATCAACCTGTCCAGGGACATAGCAGAATCCCCACCACTAGTTTTCAAGATGTGATTTGACAGGATGCAAGATAAATCTCATCTAGGCTCCCTTTTCCCATGAAATGTTAGATCTAAAGATCTTTCAAGGTCCCTTCCAACCTGAGACGCTCTTAATTCTACAATTCTATGATTCTATTCATTGTAGTTCTTCAGTAGACATTGAAGAATTGGGAAGGTATCTGATGAGCACAAATAGAGCCAAGAGCTGTGTATTGTCCAATGGTAAATGATTACAGTAGCAAAACTGAGTACAACACTGGTAGATTTTCATGCCCCCCCCCCCCCCAAAAAAAAAAAAAAGATCTTCAGAATATATGATTCTTGGGCTACTTCACTGTAATTATATGAAAAGCCAAAAAAAAAAAAAAAAAAAAAAAAAAAGGTCAGTAGATCCAGAGTTCAAATATCTGACCAATTTAGTTTGATTTTATACTTAAATGCTAGGCTCTGACCCCCTATCATACATAACAACAACAATTAATATTTTATGACCATGGGAAGGAGTTTTACATGATCAATATAGTGATAGTTGATGCACTTCTTCCCAGTTATCTGCCAGAAATACATACATTTCTTTGTGATGGGTTTTATTAGGTCTGCCTGGAACTGAGTTAACTTACTTCACAGAAGCCTGCATGGTGCTGTGCTTTACATTTGTAGCTAAAACAGTGTTTGTAACAGTTTTGGCTCTTCTTGAGCAGTGCTTGTACAGTGCCAAAGCTTTTTCTGCAAACCCCACCTGTCCAAAAGACTGTAGGCTGGAGGTGGCAAGAGGTTAGGAGGTGACATAGCTGGGGCAGCTCATCCCAAGTGACCAAAGAGATATTCTGTAGAATATGGTGTTCATGTTCAGGAATAAAACTGTATGTAAAGGAAGAGAAAGGTGTGGAGGTTTTTTTAGGGTTATGGTGTTTATCTTCCCAAGTGACCATTATACATGCTTTTCCGGAAGTGGCTGCAGATGAGAAGTAGTGAATGAATTTTCTGGTTTATGCGCACAGCTTCTGCTGTTTTCTTATTAAAGTGTCTTGATCTTGATCCACTGGACTTTTTGCCTTCTTTCTACATTCTTCCCATCCCATGGGAGAGGGGAGACAATGAAAGGTAGAGCAGGCGTTTGGCTGATAGCCAGAGTCAACCAACCACATAGACAAAGACTGAAACTTAGGTGAACAGACAGACCTAATTCTCCAGACATTCATTATTATTATTATTATCATCATAATTAATATTAACATTTATTATAATCATTAAATCATTTTAATTAATTTATTAATTTATTGTAATTGTTATCATCATTAAGGATTAATAGTTAATATTAATATTGGTGACAATAATAATAATAATGCTACATATACTAGAATTAGAAAATAATTTTTATATTATTCTAAATAGTTAAGAACTTGCCATGTGAAAGTATATATTTTTCTTCCATATAGCATTAAGCCCAGCATTTTTAAAATCAGTTATCATTAGATCTAAAACATACTAACAAAATATCATATTGATCCCTAATTTGACATTGTTTCTATATATAAACTATTCTACATAAATGAAAATTTGTTTTAATTTTAATGGATTTTTATTTTTTTAATGTACGTTAAGTACTCAAAAATACTGTGATTCAGGCAATCAGTGATATGAAAATATATATGATTCTGTTACCATGTTGGCAGAGTAAGAGCTAAGTACTTAAAGAATGATGGCACATACCATGCATATTCGTGTATATTTTCCATACTACTTTCCTATTTACATGTAAATTTTTGACTCTTTAATGTATTTTAAATATAATATTTTGAAGCAAA
This sequence comes from Nettapus auritus, assembly GCA_011076525.1. Lineage (NCBI taxonomy): Eukaryota > Metazoa > Chordata > Aves > Anseriformes > Anatidae > Nettapus > Nettapus auritus. Next base: position 158,698,090 of record CM021765.1, read on the forward strand.
CAGCAAAATCTGGACCAATACTACCAGGGTAAAATGTCACTGTATATTAAGGAAGAACATATTTTTAAGCTGTCTTTTATTTTCATTTGATTTACTTCAGGATCATATTGTCCATATTTACTATTTAGAACATTAAAAAAAACATATGACTTTGATGTATTCATACCTGCCACTATACTTTCTCTTTGGTGTAATCCTGCCTACTAAAATAACTCTTTTATACCCCTATGAATATTCAGAACCAAATATTCATTGTGGACGCTTTCTGCTGTAACGCTTTTTGCATGTATGATGTAGAAATGTTATATTGTACCAGAGAGTTAACAGATATATGTCACAGCATATGCCAGCATCCAGATGTCTTCTTGTTTGTAATCCTGGTTTTCCTTCCAGTGGTCAGGCACTGGAACAGGCTCCTCAGGAAACTGGTCATGACACTGAGCCTGCCAGAGTTCAAGAAAAATTTGGACAACTCTGTCAGATAATTCGATTTTTTGGGTCATCCTGTGTGGAGCCAGGATTTGGGTGGCTAATGATCTCCGTGGGCCCCTTCCAACTCTGGATATTCAATGAAAGAGGATGCTAATGTGTTTCTGGATCCCACTCAAAGAGTAATAAAATATGGCTGAGTTACAGCACTAAGCCTGGTTTACTACACCTCTGGAATTTCAATTTTATCAGTAGCTTCAGAGACTAGATTTTCCCTGTACAACTCCGAAAAAATAAGACAATATGTGCAAGGTGACAATTCTCTGACATGCTCACACTACACGCAGGATAGTAATGCAGAGAATGAACAATCCTGGAAATTTCAGCTCTTTCACTAAAAGAGCAAGAACAAGTCTGCTCATCTTTAGGTCACTATGTAACTGCTTTCTGCTTCATGAAAGGCTCTGTGGACTGGAAGATTTAAGTCACTTCAGTAGAATTTGCTTCAGAGAAAAGAAAAATGATTCCATGATTACAGCTTTTACCAGATATTTTGGTTTTCATACATACATTTTAAGAGGTAGATTGTTATTTGTATAGAAAACGTATCTCAAGGTTAGCTTCATATGTGGATTCAGGGGGTGACAATAATTTATTTCCTACTTAGCTAAAAATACAGGGTCTTAAACATCTAAGTTATGATCAAAAAGATGCTTTACCAGAAAACTGCCAAGGTCTAGAACACAAGATATAAACAGTTCAATTAATTGAAAAATATTCCTAAGTGTGTTTTTGTAAATTAATGGATCAGGAATGTTTAAGTTTATGGTGGTTTTTTTTGTTTGTTTGTTTGTTTGTTTGTTTGTTGCTGTTTTATTACAATATCCATGGACAAAATTTTATAGCCTAGGAAAATCTGCCTTTCACTGAAACCTGTTTCAAATGTTCTTCTCTAGTACCATCAGCCTTGAAGTTAGAGGAGTAGATGACATACATTATATTGTTCAGCTCCAGGGATGGACAAACAGCTTTGTGTTAAGTCATTTCAGCTTTTAATAAAGTGTATGGCATACTCACCAAAATGTATGTGGAAGGAAGAAGGAAAAGCTAAAGAATAGATATTTTGGTACGAATAGAAAAGAAACGAAACAACCCAAAAAAAAAAAAAAAAAAAGAAAAAGAAAGAGAGAGAGATTATACACAAGTATTCTCCCAGGATAGGTACAGATAGGACAAGCAGTGGGAGGAGTATCAGGGAAATGGTTGGAATAGTGGTGCATGTATCTGATTCATGGATATAAAACCTAGGAAATATTCACTAGGCTATAATTCCATCTCAAGGTTTCAGTGGATTTAGAGCATTATAATTCACAAAGCCTGCTGTTTGTTTCTGCTATCACACTTATTCTTTTTAATTATCTTTTTTTCTATTAATGATGGAACAGCTGCTTGCATACTTTTCTTTCAATAAATAAATGTTCTGTATTATTCATGCTTATCCCTGTGCATAATTATTTTTTTAATGTCCAGGCCCCATGTTGCTGAACGTATCAATTAATTAGTCATCATTAAAAGCTAACTTCTGTCTATGGTTGTTTGTCACCATTATTCATGACAACAGTAACCCTTCTACTGAAGTGCTTGGTATATTTCTCAGTTTGCATCTGAACAGTATTAGAAACCCCAAGAACCTGTATTAGAAAACACGCACTTGCGGCTTCCAAGTGTTGAAAAAAGATAATGTTTGTCAGTAGTCTTCATTAAATTCAGAAGCAGAAATGGAGTAAAACTAAGGAAAATCTAGCACTTTTAAAAGATGTTTGTGGATATTAACATTAAGCTATACCTTGGGCACCACAGTTGACTCTAGAATTTTTTCAGTTGGATATACTGATGAAAGCATTTTTTAGTTGCCTTCTTGAAAATGTCATGAGGGAAAGAATGAAAGATTTCTTGCAAGAGAACTAATGCCTAAGGAACTACTCCCAGAAATGGAAAATTTGTTTTCTTTTCTTTGTTCTCATACTGATTTATGAATTTTATATTAAATACAATTCATCCTTTTGAGGAGGCCCTCAAATATATCTCTTTTTTGTTACAGGTTAATATCTTAAATACAAATATTTGCATTTTTCCTTTTTTCCCTCTCTCAATAAACTGTTGAGTATTTAATTTAAATGGAAGAATATCATCAGTAGGACAGTTTTTATAGAAAAAAATGAAAGTCTATGCTTCATGAGCATGGTGGTTCTTCACATACTTTTATCAAAACTAACTTAGTAACATTTTCTCAAATCCTTTCTTAAAGATAACTGTAAGTCTTACAATCCATTCAGCAAAATATTTCCCAAATCTGTCACTAAAGCAGTTCTTGGCATGTCAAGAAACACATGTGTTATGGAAACTTATAGGTGTTTATGGTAACATATAGTTGTCTATGAAAATTTGCTTTAATCAAACATTTGGCTGCATTTGAGTCAGAGCAATTATGATTTAAAATGTTCATATTATTTGAAAGAAAAATATGAAGAATGGTTTATTTCTTCAGAAAAAAAGTCAGTCTAGCCCAAGATTTTTTATTTTTTATTTTTTCCTAAAAGTGATAATAAGAAGTAAACACCCATTTATGGTGAGTAACCATGGGTACTTTCCTGGCCTTTTTGGCTGTTTTTAGCTCTGGAAATTTCCTGAATCTGATATCTGAAGTCTATTCAATTACTCTTATCTTTCTTATAAATACTTTCTTAGTGTCCCCTTGAGCTTCTGCAAAATTTTGTGTCAGTAATATCCTTTTTCAGACTGGTTGGCATCAAAGACAGGGTTTTGTTTGTTTGTTTGTTTGTTTTTGTTGTTGTTTGTTTGTTTGTTTTTGTGAGGAGTTATATTGTTTTGCTTATTCTAAATCTTCCTACTCATATTTCAATTCATAGTCCCTATTTAAGTTTTTGGAACAGAGTTGAACATCATTCATGTCATCCATGATTTGATAGACTTTTACCATATCCCATTTAATTAATCTCTTTTTCAAACTTGAGTCCTCCTGTTCAATGATTCATGGAAACTGTTTTATAACACTGTTTTTGTTTATGTTTTTGTCTTCCTTTTTCAATATTCTCCTTTTCTAGTATTCTATTTTTTGAGATAGGGAAAAGCAAAACAAACAGTAACAACAAAACAACCAAAACCCCACTACAGATAATAACTGCACACAATAACGTAGAAAAGCACAGATTTGTTGGGAGCATACTGTTTGTTGTTTTTTTTTTTTTTTTTTTTTTTTTTTTTTTAATTATTTATTATTATTTTTATTTTTTTTATTATTCATTCCTTGTACTTCTTCCCTTCCCTTCCCTTCCCTTCCCTTCCCTTCCCTTCCCTTCCCTTCCCTTCCCATCCCTGAAAGCTTTTCCTTTGCTTTGAAAAGCACTGGTCTTTTTCTCAGTATACTACAGAGAAAGTCACTCCATTAAATATATGTATAGCTGTCAAAACTTTTTCCAGTATTTAATCAGAGAACTGAATTAAACATGACCTTTTTAACAGAATCTCATCTCATAAGTGACAGTTAATACAGATAACCTATTCCTTGTAAACATCTCCCTTAAAAAAAAAAAATAAAATAAAAATAAAATAATTAAAAAAAAAGGCTATTATTTGACTAGGAACCTAAGGGACTTAAAATGAGGGTTTCTGAGTGGGAGCTAATTACATATTTTTCCTTTTACGTTAGATTAGATGTCAGTCAAATATTAGCTGTAAAGGATGCAGAAATATAGTTTAAACACAATTGAAAAATGCAACACCATTTCTGAAATGAGTTCAAGCAACACCCAAGTCTTCTTTGATTGATGCGAAATGAAAGTACATGTCAGTCATAAAACAAAAACAGCAGGAATGCTCATCAAGTCTGTCAGGTTTCCAAGACTAACAGGGATCCCATGCTGATTGATGAGACTGAAGAAGTTATACTGAAATGATTTATGATCTTCTTCTGTACAACAACAAATTGCTATTTTATACTTATCACAAAATGTATAAGGTCTTTGTATAAATACATAAACATAGAAATTCTCCATATCAAATACTGGACTTGTGAGTTACTGTTATGTGTCTGTGAGGAAAAAATGAGTTTCCTAATGTATATAAAAATTATGGTCAAACATTACCTTTATGAACTTTAAATTTGTTAGAAAATGATTTTCACTCCCGTGTAAAATCAGATATCAGATCTCAACTGTAGGGAAAAGAAAGGAGCATAATAAAGGCTGTAATGCCAGGAACATAGTCAGCAAAGTCACTTACTACACAGATATGATGAAAGTGCATTATAATTTAAACTATGAGCAATTCTATGAATCTTTAATTTCCTGTACTATCTCAGCGCCAGTTCTGCTAATGCTTTATCATAAGAAAAGTCCTGGAGTTCAATGAGATTACTCACAAGTGTGAGGCAAAAGAAAAGTCTGGTACAATTTATAAGATCAAGCTACACATGCTAAATATTCAGCTTTCAAGTTCTTTTAATCATGTACATATATTTTTTGCTTCCCTTTATTCTTAAAAATAAAATAAAATTACAACTTGAATAATTACCATGACAAAGCATATCCATTAACTTGAACACTTGCCTGTCATGTATATATATATATATATATATATATATATATATATATTTGAAAAGTAATATGAAAACAATCATTGATTTTTACAGGACTTACAAATAATTAATTTAATGTCAAGTAAGAAGTCTAAATAAGTTACTGAAGAAAACATTTTTTTTTTTTTTTAAATCAATTACTTAAAATAGCTGTTAAAAAATAACATTAAGTTATTTATATGTAGATTTTAAAAAGACTAGCTCGTTGGGTCTTATTTTTCAGTAAATATGAAGCTTTTATTGAGCATTCTGAATTTTATGATGGTTCAGTCATAAAAATACAAATGTCTGAAAGTAGCATTATGATTTTAAGAAACTGACTTTCCAAATATGATTAATTGCCTTTTTTATTTTTGGCATATTTACTTTTGATTTTGCATTACATTCTAAAAAATTTACCAAATATAATACATTTTTCTTAAAAAAAAAAAAAAATACTTTTTTAGGGATATTAAAATGTAACATTCTAATTATGAGGAGTAGACAACATGCATTATTGTCTTAATATAATTGTACATTTAACACTTTAGCTCAGGGGTGACACTGAGGGATACAGTACTTTATAAAGAAAAAATAAAGTAATTATTGAATCACACAGAATCACAGAATCACAGAATTTCTAGGTTGGAAGAGACCTCAAGATCATCGAGTCCAACCTCTGACCTAACACTAACAGTCCCCACTAAACCATATCCCTAAGCTCTACATCTAAACGTCTTTTAAAGACCTCCAGGGATGGGGACTCCACCACTTCCCTGGGCAGCCCGTTCCAATGTCTAACAACCCTTTCGGTAAAGAAGTTCTTCCTAAGATCCAACCTAAAATTCCCCTGGCGCAACTTAAGCCCATTCCCCCTCGTCCTGTCACCAGGCACGTGGGAGAACAGACCAACCCCCACCTCGCTACAGCCTCCTTTGAGGTACCTGTAGAGAGCGATAAGGTCACCCCTGAGCCTCCTTTTCTCCAGGCTGAACAATCCCAGCTCCCTCAGCCGCTCCTCGTAGGACTTGTTCTCCAGGCCCCTCACCAGCTTCGTCGCTCTTCTCTGAACTCGCTCAAGCACCTCCATGTCCTTCTTGTAGCGAGGGGCCCAAAACTGAACACAGTATTCGAGGTGCGGCCTCACCAGAGCCGAGTACAGGGGGACGATCACCTCCCTAGCCCTGCTGGTCACACTGCTTCTTATACAGGCCAGGATGCTGTTGGCCTTCTTGGCCACCTGAGCACACTGCTGGCTCATATTCAGCCGACTGTCAACCATCACTCCCAGGTCCTTCTCTGCCTGGCAGCTCTCCAACCACTCATCTCCCAGCCTGTAGCTCTGCTTGGGGTTATTGCGTCCCAGGTGGAGGACCCGGCACTTGGCCTTGTTGAGCTTCATACCGTTGACCTCAGCCCATCGGTGCAGCCTATCCAGATCCT
>CM021765.1:158704697-158729371 GCA_011076525.1 Nettapus auritus
CTTCATACCGTTGACCTCAGCCCATCGGTGCAGCCTATCCAGATCCTCCTGCAGAGTCTTCCTACCCTCGAGCAGATCGACACACGCACCTAACTTGGTGTCATCTGCAAACTTACTGAGGGTGCACTCGATCCCCTCATCCAGATCATTGATGAAGATATTAAAGAGGACCGGCCCCAGCACCGAGCCCTGGGGAACGCCACTAGCGACCGGCCTCCAACTGGATTTGACTCCATTTATCACGACTCTTTGGGCCCGGCCATCCAGCCAGTTTCTAACCCAACGAAGCGTGCGCCAGTCCAAGCCAAGAGCAGCCAGTTTCCTGAGGAGAATGCTGTGGGGAACGGTGTCAAAAGCCTTGCTGAAGTCAAGGTAGACCACATCCACAGCCTTTCCCTCGTCCACCCAGCGCGTCACTTTGTCATAGAAGGAGATCAGGTTCGTCAAGCAGGACCTGCCCTTCATAAACCCATGCTGACTGGGCCTGATCACCTGCTTGCCCCGCAAGTGCTGCGTGATGACTCTCAAGATAATCTGCTCCATGAGCTTCCCTGGCACTGAGGTCAAACTGACAGGCCTGTAGTTTCCCGGGTCAGTCCTCCGGCCCTTCTTGTAGATGGGCGTCACGTTTGCTAGCCGCCAGTCAACTGGGATCTCCCCCGATAGCCAGGACTGTTGATAAATGATGGTAAGCGGTTTGGTCAGCTCATCTGCCAGTTCTCTCAGTACCCTCGGGTGGATCCCGTCCGGCCCCATCGACTTGTGCACTTCCAAGTGCCGTACCAGGTCACCAACCATTTCTTCATGTATAGTGAGGGCCACATCCTGCTCCCCATCCCCTTCTACCAGTTCAGGGAATTGGGTATCCAGAGAACAACCGGTATTGCCGCTAAAGACTGAGGCGAAGAAGGCATTAAGCACCTCCGCCTTTTCCTCATCTCTTGTAACTAAGTTTCCCCCCGCATCCAGTAAAGGATGGAGATTCTCCTTAGTCCTCCTTTTTGTATTGATGTATTTATAAAAACATTTTCTGTTATCTTTAACGGCAGTAGCCAGATTGAGCTCCAGTTGAGCTTTGGCTTTTCTAATTTTGTCCCTGCACAGCTTCGCAACATCCTTATAGTCCTCCTTAGTGGCCTGCCCACTTTTCCAAAGATTATAAACCCTCCTTTTCCTCCTAAGCTCAAGCCACAATTCTCTGTTCAGCCAGGCTGGTCTTCTGCCCCGCCAGCTCGTCTTTGGACATTGAAATGTCAATCTAGGTAATTATAGTGTTATACAATAGAACGTTTTAATTAATAATTTAATTTTTGTTTTTGTTTTGTTCCTTTATATTTCCTTACCTTAGTTAGGAGATAGGTTTATTAGACTTACAGAGAATAGACTCATCACTTACCTTGTCAGTCTTAGATAACCAAGTGTATTTTTACTCTCCTGCCAAGTAGTTTCTCTCTCATACAGACTCTAATTTCTTTCAGTTTATGACAAAATTTATCATGGAATAGGGAGAAAAGGGATTGATGTATTCCACAGTGAAGTCTGGAAAAGAATTGAGTGTGTCAGAATTGAGTAAGTAAACTTCTGTTAACAGCAATTAAATTAGAATTTCATGTTATGAATCTCTCTAATAAGAAACTAAAGAAATAAATGCAAAATATATCAAACTGGGTAGAACTAAATATTGTATTTATCTATTCTGAGGAATAATGTCATAAAATCACGTTATAAAGTCATTTACTCATTGTGAACAGTGCGATTTTCAGTTTTCACTCTATTTTAATGTTAAGAATGGAGATCTATTGACTTTCTTTACTGAAGGAGATGCCATTATCCACAATATACTGTAACTCAGTCCTTGAATTAGGAAAAAAAAAAAAAAAAAAAAAAAAAAAAAGAAAAAGAAAAAAAGATTAATTCACTGTAACAATTCAAAATATTGTGTAGCTTAGCAATTCATCTGAGAATAATTAAAGTCATATTTCTGCAGTTAATAGATCTGAGCTGTTCACATTCAACATCAGCTGTTTTTTCTTTTTTTTTTAATTTAAAATTCCATGTGGAAACTGACTTTACATCAAAAGTAATTTCAAATGAATTAGGATTATATCCAAGACAGTCATCTTTTTCCCTTTGCTCTGGGGGTTTGCAAGTCTATGAACTACTTCTGCTTAAGGCATTTGGAAAGTTAATTTTTGACTGCAGACTCATGCAGAGATTGTTCTCAAGATTTCAAACTCTTCTGCTTTGGTTATAATAGGTCAAAATTGAGGGAAGAAAAAAAAAAAAAAAAATGACCTGGTGTACACAATGAAATTTAATAGAGGTTCTGAATGCAGTTCCCAAATAGAGAGAATTGTCCAGCTCCCCACATTGCTAGACTGTAACCCCCCACTTTTCCCCTCAACAGATTCTCTTCTGTGGCTTCTGTTTAGAGGAACCAGACACTCCCTGCACATTCAGCAGGGTATGTGGAAAACAAAGACAGGATTTATCTAGGCAGAATAATGACTTTAACTTAACAACTGCAATGCTTGATTTGATATGCAGTGCTTTTAGGATCTAAATTACATTGTTTGTTTGGCCTACTTAGTCTCTTTGAGTGTTAAGAAATCTGAAAGATATCTGACATTACAGATGTTCTGTGTGTCAGTATTGTTCTAAATTAAATGTCAGCTGGTGACAATCTCTATTTCATCACTGTTTTCTCAAAAATGTACAGAGCTAAACATGTATGGATGTTTTTGGCTCTTAAGTAATTTATTGTGTAAGAGATTTCTCACTAAAACTTGAATTTGGAGATTGTGTTGTTCAGAGGCCAGTTGTCTATATGTACAGCTCCCTGCAAATAAGTGATTTTATTTTATTTTATTTTATTTTTCAAGATGAAGGCTGTATATATAACCATATATGCATAGGCGAGATCTTCCAGCAAAAGGAAATTTGGTATGCACAATTACACTCTTTTCATATTTTTTTTAATGAAAATATGTTAAAAGGATAATAATATAAAGCAAGATTTTTTGCTTAATTTTCCTCCTTCTATGTCGCCTTTGCTTAATTAGAATTTTGATTTTGTGGCATATTTCAAAAACTGAATCACCATGTTCAATCAAGGTCAATATATAGCCCATCCTTCTTTAATAAAATGGAAAAAAAAACAACAACAACAACAACAACAACAAATATTTTTTTAATTATTAAAGAGATTCTAATAATAAGATTTCATCTTTAAATTTGTAATATATGTGTTTGTAAAATCCTAATTTTTATCCCAGACTGTGTGAAGAAATCTCATTCTAAATAGCAGACCTAGTAACTGCATCTTGTTTGCCCTTTGAGGCTTGTCAGATTTAACTGAATGTTTTTTTTTATTGTTGTTTTGTTTGTGCTTTTTTAACAGATACTTGAAATACTTATGTTTGGATTTCAGATTTTTGTTAAATGACTAAGAAATCTTGTTTTTAATCAAAACATTTTCAGTTCTGAAAAGTATTTTCAAACCACAAAAGAAGAAAAAAAAAAAAAAAGGATACTTTGGAATGCTTGTTAGGTCCCATTTGAAAATTCTGGCTGATATTGTCTTTCCATAAACAGAGATGAGCAATTTCACAGAATCACAAAATCACAGAACTGAAGGGACCTCGAAAGATCATTGGGTCCAACCCCCCTGCCAAAGCAGGTTCCTCAGAGAAGGCTGCCCTGGTAGGCGTCCAGACGGGACTTGAATATCTCCAGAGAAGGAGACTCCACAACCTCCCTGAGCAGCCTGTTCCAGTGCTCCGTCACCCTCACTGTGAAGAAGTTCTTTTGCATGTTGGTGCGGAACTTCCTGTGCTCTATCTTGCAGCCATTGCCCCTTGTCCTATCCCTACAAACCACTGAGAAGAAGTTGGCTAATTCCTTCTGTCTCCCACCCCTCAGATATTTATACACATTGATAAGATCCCCTCTCAGTCTTCTCTTCTCAAGGCTGAAGAGACCTAGGAGACCTAAGAGACCTCAGCCTTTATTTATAGGGAAGATACTCCAGGCCCCATATAATCTTTTTGGCCCTCCACTGGATTCTTTCCAGGAGATCCTTTTTTTTTTTTTTTTTTTTTTTTTTTTTTGTTCTGGGGAGCCCAGAACAGGACACAGTACTCCAGGTGAGGCCTGACCAGGGCAGAGTAGAGGGGGAGGATCACCTCCCTTGACCTCCTGGCCACGCTCCTTTTAATGCACGCCAGGATCCCATTGGCCCTCTTGGCCATGAGTGCACACTGCTGGCTCATGGTCAAAATTTATATATCTATGATTTAAGATGACAGCATCTATCTTTCTGAACTATGCATTTTACTTCAAAATAAACCATCTGAAAATGTGTTTATTTTCCAAATCTGTGTATTTGTATCAGCACTTAGTGTTTGCAGTCATGTGTTGAAGTCTTATCCAAAGTTTCCCTTTTGCTTTACTCATGCTGAAGAGTTACAGTTCTGGTCTGTACTTTAGTACTCTGTTCTTCTGACTTAGTATTCCTTCATTTATTTTTATCCCAGATATCATGAAAGATTAAATAATTGTTTGACAGAAGTGTCATGGTTTGAGTTGGAATAGTTATTTTTTATCTTAGAGGCTCATAAAATGCTGTGCTTTGGATTTTTAATAAAAATAGTGGTGATAGCATACTGATGTTTTCCGATACTGCAGAACAGTGTATACACAGAGCCAAAGACTTTTTTGCTTCTCACTCTACCCTGACAGAGAGGATGCTAGGGGTGCCCAAGAAGCTGGGAGGGGACACAACCAAGACAGGTGACCCAAACTGACCATACCATGGTGCGTCATGCTCTGCAATAAAAGCAGAGGTAAAGGAGGAGGAAGGGAGGGGATGTTTGGAGTGATGTCATTTGTTTTCCCAAGAAACTGTTTCATGTGATGAGCCCTGCTTTCCTGCCTGCCAATGGGAAGTAGTGAATGAGTTCCCTGATATACTTTGCTTGCACACGTGACTTTTGCTTTACCTAGTAAACTGCCTTTTTCTCAACTCATAAGTTCTCCCACTTTTACCTTTCTGATTCTCTCCCCCATCTCACGTGGGGAGAGAGAGTAAGCTAGCAGCTGTGTGGTGCTTAACTGACTGCTGGGGCTAAACGACAGCAATAAGGCAACAAGTTTCGTTCTACTGCACTCAGTCCCTTACCTTCAACTGCAAAGTAAAACTCTACTATTAGCTCCAGATTTTCAAAACTGAGACACTTAAAAATCTTTTTTTTTCTTTTTTTTTTTTCATACAACAACTTGCTAACGCTGGTTAAACTTGTTCAGTTTCTCTCATTATCATTGAAAATCGTGGCAAACCATCAGTAGAGAACAACTGACATTGAAAAAATTCAATCAACTTCACAGAGAGTAATTTAGTTATGTATCACCAACACACATCTTGAGTATTGCCTAGAAAACTGCCATTCCGGTTAGAGAGCGTGGAAAATTCAAGGATCCTGATGGCATGAGAATGTGAAGTCTTTGTGTCTGGATTCTGGCAGCAGTAACAGTATCTCTGAAAAAATGTTTTCTTAAAGAGTGATACCTGTGGAAAAACAAGTGATATGAATAGTCAAGTACCATTTAGAGATACCTGTACTATTTCTGAACCAGACAGTTCATATACGAAAAAAGGTAATGGGATTACTAGTATGCTATTAATCTGTAGAAAATTAATCCTATATTTAGTTTAAAGTTACCTTAGCAATGTCATAGTGCTTCTGGAATATGAAATGCCTTGTTAAATGCAACATGTAGCTTTACATTGCGCCATAATTGCGCCTACAAGCTATGTTAATACCAGCAAATAACAGGACGGCTTCTCTGTCTGAGGACAGTGCACTCATGTCAAGAGGACTTCCTCAAAGAAGGGTGGCCTGTAGTGAATGATCCTCAAATGGTGATATTCCAAACACCTTCCAGACATTTCTTAGAGCAATATCTGTGGGTGTGGGTCAAAAGTGCAACAGAGACAGGGTTAAAAATAGAGTGACCTAGATAAATGCAAACCAGTGTCTGAACCTGTGACCTAGCTCTGTTAGTTCACAAGTGTAGATATATGTATGCAACATCTCACATTATGAATAACCTTATGTTACTTCAAGCTTACAACCTCAGAAAAGCAGCTCTCAAAGTTTATATGCTGGCATGCCTTTCCACTTGGTCATACTCACAGCATGTCTTCTTGTCATTGTTTGGTGGAGATAGAGTTAACTTCTTCACAGAGGCTCACACAATGCTGTGTTTTGGATTTTTGATGAAAGTAAAGGTGATAACACACTGATGTTTTTAGTTGTTGCAGAGCAGTGCTTAAACAGAGCCAAGGACTTTACTGCTTCTTATGCTGCCCTGCCAGTAAGGAGACTGGGGGTGCCCAAGAGGCTGGGAGGAGACACAACTAGAACAGCTGATACAAACCAACCAAAGAGATATTCCATGCTACATGATATCATACTCAGCAATAAAAGCTGGGGGAAAGAGGGGACATTTGGAGTGATGGTGATTGTCTTCCCAAGAAGCTGTTATGTGTGATGAGCCCTGTTTTCCTGGAAGTGGCTGAACATCTGCCTGCCAATGGGAAGTGAATGAATTCCTTGTTTTGCTTTGTTTGCACATGCAGCTTTTGCTTTACCTAGTAAACCGTCTTTACCTCAATCCATGAGTTCTCACAATTTTACCTTACTCTCCCCCACCCCATCTGGGAATAGCTAGTGGGAGACTGTGTGTTACTTAGTTGCCAGCCAGTGTTAAACCACAACAAATCTCTATGTATTTATTTTATGTTTCTTCTTTGTGAAATAATTAATTGCCCTCTGAATTTACAGACTAACACAGTACTATTTGGATCTTTAGTTGGTGCTTTGCAACAGATGTGTTCGTGCACTCTATGTATTTACAGACGTTCTTCTTCAATCTGTCAGATTACCAGATCTTTAGTCATCTTCTTATTCCAGTAAGGAGAAATTTACCTACTGTAATACATTACTGTTTCTTTGTGTCCATGTAATGTATTAGGATCCTCTTTAAAGAACATTCTTTAGAAAAAGGAAGTTATATATTTTATTAGCTATTCTTTTCAGATATTTCTATTACTCTTTTGTTACTGATTCTGCTTCTCTTCCATTTTGTACTTATTCTCATATTTGTGTCCTTCTTTACAACTTCTGTCCTTTTTTTTTTTTTTTTTAATATTCATCTCAGTTTTAAAGTGCATCATTCTTTATAGATTAAACTCTCATTCTATTTTTATTTGTTTTTGTGCTTCTTATTACTCATGGCATGTTTAATTGTTTTCACATGGTATTGAACAGAGTTAAGTAGTTTGTAGCCTTCTGGATTGCTGAAATTATTTACTAAAAAGAGAGAGAGAGAGAAAAAAAAAATAAAAGAAAAGGCAAAATATTTAATTTAAAATTGGTCTTTCTAAAGCAGTGTCTGAAGACCTGTGAGATCAAGACAGCGCTTTGATTGATCAGTGTGCTACAAATCTAATCACCCTGTTTCTGTTGGCTAAATTACTGACTTTCATTACTCAAAGGGAACATCAATGGAAATTGCAGCAATGTTTCTAACAGTTGGAAGCTAATATATATATATATATGACTATGCTAAAGGAAGAACTGTTTAGCATACCAGGAACAAAAATCAAAATGCCTCCTTTTCTTTATTCTGTACAATGAGCTTCAAATTACGACCAATTATAATTCTGTTTTTGCTGAACGCTCTTTTTTTTGTTGCAGCTATAGAGTAAAGAAATAATGGACAATTAAAAGAACAGTGATATTAAATATATATATATGTATTAGCATTTTAACTTTATTAAACACCGTTATTGTTCCCTCTTATTTAATAAAAGTTAGGGATGTCTGTAAATTCTTATTCTGGCTTCTTTCATAGTAAAGAGAAATAAGAGTGAGGAAACGGTGTACAAATGCTACTTGTTTTCCCATAAGGGTGATGGAGAAATATATAGAGCAGGACTGAAGAACTGTGGCCTCATATCAATGAACTGCTACTACCAATAAAATGTATGGCTGAATACACCCTACAGTACTGAAGCTAAGGATATGAAAGTTTGTTGTAGAAGACACTTTGGCAACTTGGGTGGTGACTACAGGAGATTAAAAAAAAAAAAAAAAAAAAAAAAAAAAAAAAAAAAAAGGTCTATGAGAAGTAGCAAATATATAGTTCATATATAAAATGGAATTTTTGTTGTGGTTTAACCTGGCTGGCAGCTAAACACCACACAGCCGTTCGCTCACCCTCCCCCCCCCGTCTGGGATGGGGGAGAGAAACAGAAAAATGAAATGAGAGTTGAGATAAAGACAGTTTATTAAGATAGGAAACAACAACAACAATAATAATAATAATAATAATAATAATAGTGTGCATGAAACAAGTGATGCACAATGCAATTGCTCACCACCCGCTGACCGATGCCCAGTCTATCCCAAGCAGCCGGCCCCCCCAACCCGGCTAGCCACCCCTATATATTGTTTAGCATGACGTCAGATGGTATGGAATACTCCTTTGGCCAGTTTGGGTCAGCTGTCCTGGGTCTGTCCCCTCCCAGCTCTTGCTGCACCCCCAGCCTGCCCGCTGGCAGGACAGAGCGAGGAGCAGAAAAGTCCTTGGCTTGGTTCAAGCACTGCTCTGTAACAACCAAAACATTGGCATGTTATCAGCATTCTTCTCATCCTAATCCAAAACACAGCACTCTACCAGCTACTAGGAGGAAAACTGTCCTAACTGAAACCAGGACAACTCTACATTCACATGGAAAATTTAAGCCCTTTAAAAGGTCAATGTCAACCTGGAATATTCATGAAGCCTGGAAATGTATTTCTACTCATTGTAGGTTTCACTAAGGTTTAGGCACCCCGATGAATGCATTTAAAGTTATTGGAAAATAATGTTTCTGCTTTTTTATTTGTTTGCTTGCTTGCTTATTTTGGGGTTTGTTTCTTTGTTTTAAATTAACTATTCTGTGCAAAATCTGAATAATAATGAGAATGTGTAGAGAATCAGATATTGAAGACAGATAACATTTCATGATCTAACCAAACAGAATAAGTAAGAAGGATTCTTAGAAGTATTAGTTCTCTTTCTGGTTACTTGAAAAATGATGAGTTAAAGGGCATTTCATGTTTTTACTGAATTTAACTTTAGGTTATTTTTCTATGCACTCAAAAACATAAATACCAAATGTGTCTAATGAAAACTGTTCAAAATATTCAGAATTAAACTTCTGCCAAGACAGCTGTCATTGACACATTTAATTCAATTAAAAAAAAAAAAAAAAAAAAATCAGAAAATTTCATGAAATGTACAGCAACTAATATACCATCTGTAACCCTAAAAACAAAACAAAACATTTTGATATTTTCAACTTTCAAAGTGCATATACAGCAATTTCAATATGTTAGATAGAGTCATACAACATTGTAGTGTGATGAAGAAAGGATTTAGAGCTGTTCAGTTATACAGTTCAGCTATACAGTGACAAGGTGCATGCAAAAGGAGTTTAAATTTCTCTCTGTCAATGCATTTTAAAAATAAATACAGTAAAAAATGATTGAACTCAAAATCAATTATTTAAAATAACTAAAGCAGAATGATTATTCCAACCAATTTTGTCATTGGGTTTTTATTTTTATATATATTTTTCACTTTCCACTGTTTTTTTACAATGAATACTTTGTTATTCATTCTTCAAACATTTTGCAGATCTAGAATGTTATTTCTTGATATGATAAATTGTATTTTATTAATTATAAATTATATGTTTTATTAATTTTCATACAGTTTACTGCATGCATATTGTATTTTCTATTTGGTTAAAGGAGGTGTTTTGGGAGCAGAGAGGAATTCTTGATTGCTATATTCTGTCTGCTACACATGGATCACTTGAAACCTTAGAGAAAGAAAAACTTTCCCTGTTAGAATTGATCAGATCACTGGAGAAAAAGCTTGTGGAGTTTAGAGCAAGAAGGGAGAGAAAGCAGTGAAAAAGATGGTTAAAGGGCTATAAAGGAGCATGACACTGGAAAGGATAATGCACTAGAAATGGAGCAGGACATGTAAGACCCAGCAAGAAATGACAAAATTCCTTTTGGAGACTGAACATCATTTATTGCTAATTAAAATATGTGGATTGGCAGCAAAAGTAAAGAATAACTGGACACAGTAGCAGGAGAAGATTTATTTACAGCTCCTTTTAAATTTTTTTAATATATTTTTTGTACATATCTGCCATTGACAACAAACTGTCATTGACAACAGTTTGCTGACTTTTCAATTTTTTGAACTATTTCTATTTATCATATTATTATTATTATTATTATTATTATTAAAGGGGTGGGTTCATTCAATTACAGATTTTTTGCATATGTGAACAGAAACAAAACATTTACCTGAGAGGAAAATATGATACATGAATACGGAACATATGTTTTACAATATGCTTTTTGGTGAATCAAGTGGTGAACCAACACTGATAAATAAATAAAAATATATATACAGTTGAATCAACTCTAGTGACCTTCTATCAGTATAACTATATAGAAATACAAACTTACTAAAGATAGAAAAAATAAAGCTGTGGCATATACATGCATATATATACATATATATATCAAATTGGAATTTAGCAAACATACAAAATTTCATAACATTGTTTCCTTAAAAAAATCATGTTGTTTGCATCACAAGAAAAATCCTTGCTTTATAATATCAACAGCAGCAAAATGGAAAATACATTATTTCTTCCTTAATTAAATGTTTAGCACACATTATTGGGAAGGAAACAGTTGAAAATGAAAAATCATACCTGCCAGCAAAACTTGTGATACACTAAGATTGTAGAATCACTGTGATTATTGTGATCCTTTTAATCTAACTATATTGTGATTAATAAATGTTACTGTGCACTGTAGAACATAGGTCATATCAGCCACAGTATATAAAAATGTTGCTGAGACAGTTTTGAAAACGCTGGATTTGAAATGGTAGATTTTGGTCTTCATTCTTTAAATGCAACATATTCAGTTGCATTTTTCTTATGGGTGTAAAAGGTAAAATAGATGACAGGATGTGATTCTTCTGTTGACTTGTGTGAGTGGATAATGCAACACAGAGTAAAATAATGTTGCCTTTAATATATGCTGTTAAACAGGGGTTTGCCAAAGTTTGCTTCACTTAAGTTACCTTGAACTGCAGGAAATAAAGCCTTTTGACAGTTATTTATTTATAAGAAGCTAATGGCTGAAACCTCTTTCTTGTTTTCAGTTTATCATCATTGTTTATGCTGAAAGCCATGCAGTTTAGCAGAATTATAAGCCCCAGAAGCATATGCCCCTTGACAACATGGCGTTTTTGATAGAAAACTGAATTGATAAGTATGATTCCCTGGGAAATCCTCAAACACCTGCAGCTCCAGATGTTTCCTCAGAAAGATAAAGATTATGATGAAATTACTATGTTGTAGGACAATCTGTCAAAGATATATTGAAGAGTTTAGATTTTGTTTGACCTTTTATGACGTTGTGGTTTCCTTTCGGGTCTCTAGGCACATCATGCAATTTGGGCAGTGTAAGATTTTGTAATTTTCATTACTTGGTTTATGTACTATACCTATTAATTTCTCAAAGACCACTAGACTTTAGGGGACAGATGCCATTTTTTGAGGCAGAACTGATTCACTATGTTGCACAGAAATATGTTGTGTTCCTATTTTATTCTTTATAGTTCTGTTTTCTACTTTATCTGGAATAAAAGTCTGAAAACAAGAAATATTTTACATTCATGGAAAAAAATAAAAATAAAAATAAAAGCAAGCAATAAAGAAAAAATAAAATAAACTAATCCTGTTGCTGTTTTATAACCAAAATTCTTTTAGGAAACAGTAGGGATTAGACCTGAATTACGTAGTTAGCCTGACCAAAATGCTGAAATATATTAGACTGATGGTTTCCTATGGAGTTATAGAAAATCAAATGAAAGATCTTCACTGAAATTTTCAAAATAAACAGTTATTTAACTGTTTGATGGAGAAATTCTGTTTTCAGCTGCTAAGAAAAAAAGTGCAAGATTATAGTCTTAAATCCATCAGCTGAATGAAATTGAAAACGGAAATTTACCAAAATAGATTGCCAAGACATAATAACTTAATCTGAGAGATTTAATCATCTCCAAATTTCTCTTTCTGACTGTAAATCTTTTACTAGATTTAATCCCCTAGAGAATGCAGCAGTAGCAATTTTATCTCCAGGCTTTACACGTAAAGCAGACACTTTAAATAATGTCTTCCAATAATTTCTATTTTTTTTTCCTTGATACTTAATACACCTCTATAACTGTAAGTTGTCTCTTAGGTTTCAAAGTAGCATATTTCACAATAAACCCCACTGAAAATGAGAGAAATTTGAGTGCATTTCATTAATATTTTTCAAAACGAAATATCCTGACAATAGCTTTTGTTGTTGTGTGTTTTTTTTTCTAGATCTTTTATTCTTGATATTTTTCAAAGCAATAACTTACTTCTCAAATGTTATTTCACAAGGAAATTATATCCTTGAATAACTTCTTTACATTTCCCATGAAATTGTAGACAAATGTAAATAACTTTGCACACACAGTTGTCAAATTTGAGTGCAAGTTGCATGAACACAACTAAATATCAAAATTAATGTAGAAAAATACGTGAGCCTTTTAAACAATACTGGAGAAAAAAATCAAGATTAACTACTTAAAATAAAATACCAAAATAAAATATCTTATAGAGAATAATAGTGTCAAAGAACAAGGATGACCAAGAATTCATCTTTGATCCTATATTTTGAATGTTATTGTTCTAATTGGGACTCTTCAGGCTACAAAAGCCTCAGAGGTCTCATCAGGGAAGATGCAAGGAAGGATGCAATGAACATGGAGACAGGCTCTTTTCAGTGGTCTCCATCAAAAAGACAATGGACACAAGTTGAAAAACAAGAGGTTCCATCTAAAAACATCAAAACTAGCAAAAACTGAAAAAGCTCTACCCAAGTGGAGAAGTGGGGGTTGTGCACCAATGCAGTCCTAGGGAAAGGAGGGAGCCACCAGAACCCATCAGTCCTTGCAAGAGCAGCGACGAGGCTTGAGCAGGTCCAGAAGCAGCAGTGGTCACCCCCCCCCCCCAAAATAAAGGACAGCCTGTAGTTTGTGCAATGACCAGAAGCACAGTGAATACTCTGACCAAACAGGGTGTGGCATGTCAGCCATTGATCCATTGCATGGAATGGCAGTTTGTACAACATTTTGCACTGTCACTGCCACTTCCAACAGCAGTTGTAACATGCTCATGCAGAGCTCCAGTCATGGTCTCCACCTGGAAGAAAGCCAAGTCCTCTGCATCCCCCATGGTCTCTCCAGCCACATGAACTGATTCAGCTAGCCAGACAGAGCTCCGAAGGGAACATGTAGCCCTCTAGGTCTCAGGCTGCAGGATGTGCCGGAGTTTTCTGTCAGTGTCTCATGAAAGCAGTAAGTATACCTGTGGGAGGTGAGTACAGGTAGAAGAACTGCTCAGCTTGGTGGCAGAGCTTCAGGAGGAGGTGGGCAGGCTAAGAAGCATCAGGGATTCAGAGAAGGAGATCATCTGGTGGAATCAGAGGAAGTTCTTCACTCAGAGTGTGGTGAGGCACTGGAACATGCTGCCCAGAGAGGCTGTGGATGTCTCATTCCTGGAGGTGTTCAAGACCAGGTTGGATGAGGCCCTGGGAAACCTGATCTAGTGGATGGCATGCCTGCACATGGCAGGAGGGGTTGAACTAGGTGATCTTTAACATCCTGTACACAACCTGAGCCATTCTGTTATTCTATGATTCTGTGATAAAACTATCAAAAAGTGTCCAAAGGAAGGCTACAAAGATGGTGAACAGTCTAGAGTACAGGAAGTATGAGGAGCAACTTTGTTCAGACTAAAAAGGAAACTGAGGGGAGACCTCATCACGGCCTAGAGTTTCCTCACAACGGGGAGCAGAAGGGACAGGTGCTGATCTCTTCAACAACTAGTGACAGGACCCGAGGGAACAACATGAAGCTGCACAGGGGTGGTGGGATCAGGCTGGCTATTAGAAGGAGGTTCTTCACTGAGCAGTCAGTTGAGCACTGGAATGGACTCCCCAGGGTCATGAGCCTGCTGAAGTTTAAGAAGCATTTGGACAACACTCACAGACTTGCAGTTTGATTTTTGGTTGGTCCCATGTAGAGTCAGGAATTGGACTTGATGATACTTGTGAGTCCCTTCCAATTCAGGATATTCTATGACTCTATGATTAGGAACCACTTTTTCACTGTGCAGGTGACTGAGCACTGGTATAGGTTGCCCCAGAGAGGTTATGGTCTCCTTCCTAGGAGCTCTTCAAAAGCCATCTGGACATGGTCCTGAGCAAACTGTTCTAAGTGACCCTACTTGAGCAGAGAGGTTGGTGTAGTGGGTTTTGGTAGGAGGGGGGGAATAGAGGTGGCTTCTGTGAGAGGAATCCAGAAACTTCCTCGTGCTAGATAACGGCCATGCCACTGGCCAGAGCCGGGCAAATAAACAATGTTGTTTGCACCTCTGTGAGAGCATATTTAAGACGGGGGAAAAATTAAAAAAATAAAAAGAAATTATGTGGAAGAGCAGCTGGGAGAGAGAGAGGAGTGAGATACAGCCTTGCAGCTGCCAAGGCCCTATGCTTCCCCCATGTTCCTTTGCTATAGACTGACCACAACCCCCATTCCCCTGCACCACTCGGGGGAGGAGGTGGAAGAGGGTGGATGGGAGGAAGGCATTTTTGATTTCTTTCCTTTGTTTCTCACTTCTCTAGCTTGTTTGTAAGAGGCAATAAATCTTATTATCTCCTTATTCTGAGTCTGTTTTGCCTGTTACAATAATTGTTGAGTGATCTCCCCATCCTTATCTCAACCCTTTGTGCCTTATTTTCTCCCCCTTCCCCTTTGAGGAGGGGGAGTGAGAGAAACTTACCTCCCACCTGTGGTGGAACTTGCCTCCCAACTGAATAAAACCACCACAGCTGGGCCAGATGACGTCTAGAGGTCCCTTCCAACATTAACCATTCTGTGATTCTGTAATAGTTAATGACTCTCCTACTTAGATAATCATTGGCAACATTATTTCTGTTCTTATTGCACTGTGACTAGTACAAGAGGATTCTATCTTGATTAGGACTTCTTAGTACTATGACCATAAAATTTGGCAATATTTAAAATGAAAGATATATATTCTGCTACCTTTATTCACACTGACTATTAACTATGGTGGGCTGCAATATTTGAAAAATAAGTAAAGAAAATAAGTGATTAGCCATATATGATTCTTCACTGTCAAAGCGTTTCAGAATTTATTTATTTATTTAATACTTTCTGTTCTTGCTTCTGAAAAGTACTACACAAAACATAATTCTATTTGATATTAGGTAGTAAGACCTTGGCAATACAGGAAAACTTTAGAAAATGGAATGAATCCTTAGAATTGTAAAGCTAAAGGACATTAGGCCATTCTGTGTATGCTGTCAGTCAAGTAAAGTGGTCATGGTTCAACACATGATCCCCTTAGAGGGGGGATTTAATTACAGCAAACTAAGGACACTTGATTTCTGAATGACAATATCCATACAAGAACACTGATATTCTTATCTTGCAAACTTGAGCCAAACTTGAGTCTTAAATTTCCTGAAAGTTTCCAGGTACACGCATCTTAAAGGATTTACAGAAAATATTTAAGAATTCTTTTGCGTATCATAGAAATATGTAAAAGTGCTCAGCTATTTTCTTTAAACTTGCTTTAAAAATATATGAATTTCAGTTTGTTTGCTTGTTTGTTGTTTTTAAGACAAATATGATGTGCATATTGTTGTCCACAGTTATAATTACAGTAATTGAATTAATTATTGTTCATAATTAATCCACATGTGACTTTTTTTTTTTTTGTTCAGCTTCTCAGCACGTGTATCCAACACTATTACTTTCAAAAAAAATGTAGACACATGTCATTTCAGAAACCCCACAATTCACTACTAATTATAGAAACCAAGTCTCTTATTTTGTTCTCACTGATAATTTCAAAGGTAATAATGTAGATAATTAAAAGAAATAGAATTAATAAAGTCAATATTAATATACTGCAGGTAAAGGAAAGCCCCATGGTGAATAAAATGGTGTAGGTTATTTAATAGACACCTAAATTTTGGGGTTTAATCTCACTCCCATGTTGGATATTGTTGTTATGTACAGGAATTTAGCACCATTATAGATTTCATAAAATGTACATGACATTTGAATTGGGTTACAGATATGACAT
Organism: Nettapus auritus; assembly: GCA_011076525.1. Classification (NCBI taxonomy): domain Eukaryota; kingdom Metazoa; phylum Chordata; class Aves; order Anseriformes; family Anatidae; genus Nettapus; species Nettapus auritus. The sequence continues at coordinate 158,721,058 of CM021765.1, forward strand.
AGGACCTGTGGGAAGCCCACATCCTTTCATAGCTGCAGATAGAACAGTCAAGGTCCCCATACAGCTACAAATATATGTAGGCCACAAGTCAAATTGAAACAGATCTTCTAATTTCACAGAATCACACAGAATCATAGAATGTTTGAGGTTGGAAAGCACCTCTGGAGATCATCTAATCCAACCTCCCTGCTAAAGCAGGGTCACCTAGAGCGTATTACCTAGGATTGTGTCCAGACAGCTTTTCAACATCTCCAGGGAAGCAGACTCTACAACCTTGTTGTGGTTTAAACCGGCTGGCAGCTAAACACCACACAGCCATTCGCTCACCCTCCCCCCTCCCTCTCTGGGATGGGGGAGAGAAACGGAAAAGTGAAACGAGAGTTGAGATAGAGACAGTTTATTAAGATAGGAAACAATAATAATAATAATAATAACAGTAATAATAATAATAATAATAGTGTATATGAAACAAGTGATGCACAATGCAATTGCTCACCACCCGCTGACCGATGCCCAGTCTATCCCGAGCAGCCGCCCCCCCCAACCCAGCTAGCCACCCCTATATATTGTTTAGCATGACGTCAGATGGTATGGAATACTCCTTTGGCCAGTTTGGGTCAGCTGTCCTGGGTCTGTCCCCTCCCAGCTGTTGCTGTACCCCGAGCCTGCCTGCTGGCAGGACAGAGCGAGGAGCTGAAAAGTCCTTGGCTTGGTACAAGCACTGCTCTGTAACAACCAAAACATTGGCATGTTATCAGCATTCTTCCCATCCTAATCCAAAACACAGCATTCCACCAGCTACTAGGAGGAAACTGTCCTAACTGAAACCAGGACAAACCTCTATGAGCAACCTGTGCCAGCGCTCTGTCACCATCAGAGTAAAGAAGTTTTTCCTCATGTTCAGATGGAAATTCCCATGGTGCCTGTTGCCTGTTGTCTTATCACTGGAAACCACTGAGAATAGTATGTCACTGTCCTCTTGACCCTCCCTTTCCCATAATCATACATATTTATCATATCCCCCCAAGACTTCTTTTCTCCAAGCTGAACAGGCCCACCTCCCTCAGCCTTTCTTCATATGAGAGATTCTCCAGTCCCTTAATCATTTTAGTAACCCTTCACTGAACCCTTCACTAGGAACTCCAAGTCTCTTTTATACTGGGAATCCCAGAACTGGACACAGTAGTTTAATTAGATGTCTTATAATGAAGAATAAATAGGAAGTTGTCTCAAACTATAAAACAAAACAGTACATCCAAACCTCATAGCAACTTATTTGATTCTATGATTGTTCATTACAGTTTCTTGCTCTACTGGGAAGTCACGGAAAAAATCGATTCCTGTTTTATGGAGAAATTTAACTCAAGAAATCTACTGTTTCTTTTGGATTTCTGTCCAGAAAGACTTAATGTAGCTAAAAACAGAAAAATCAAATACCATTGTTCAAGAAAGACACCGTGACCCAGGCAGAATTAAAGAAACTGTACACTCTAACAAATGCAAAACTGGTCATACAGATTACAAGGCTAAGAGATGTTTCCAGAGAAACTGGAAGGTCTGAGTACTCAGGAGCCCCATTTTGATGACAGGAGTTTGAAATTCTTAAGGGTTGAAGACAGACAGTGACCATAAGACTCAAAGCCTAGCATCTTAGGCATTTTCTTCCCTGCACTTGGTGTATCTTCGAAGCATAAATAGATCCCTGCCCAGCTTAGAACCACTCTTAGAGGAAAACCATTCTCCATATTCCCTGTCAAAGTACCTAGTTTCACTGACAACGTAAGTTAGAAAACACCTTAATGATGTAGAAAGAAATCCAATAGTAAAAAAAAAAAAAAAAAAAGTGTATGCTATGCATTTTATTGTTTCAATAACAATTTTGTACCTTTAATTTGAAGTCTTGTATATTTATGTTTTTCTATGTATTATTTTTTACTGAAAAAAATCTCAAAAAACCTGCAGAAGTTGAAAGTGAGAATGTATATCTTCAAAGAATAAGTGGATGTAGTATGTAACACATTATGTAACTCATACCATTCTTTGCAGTGATTTGATGAATTTCTGTTTTGCTTCTGAAAGAAAATAGATTTTCTCTTTTAATGTCTTTTATTTTGTTTTATGCTAATCTTCAACAAAGTGCTATCAGAATATAGAGGATTCAGTACAAGTGATCCTTCCTAAAAACAAACAAACAAAAACAAATAAACAACAACAAAAACACAACAAAAAACAACTGTGTTAAAAAGTCTCAACATCGTTTTTCTGGTATATACTTAGTATGTGGGTGTATATATATATATATATATATGTATATATATATATATATTTCTGTGTACTGGGTCTGGCTGGGATGTTAACTTTCCCTGCAGCAGCCCATGCAGTGCCACGCTCTGCACTTGTAACTAGAACAGCAGTGGTATCACACTAGTGTTGTGTCTGCTGCTGAGAAGTGCTGGCACAGTATCAGGACTTTCTCTAACCCTCCTGGGGGGTGGACAAAAAAGTGAGAAAGAAACATCACCAGGGCAGCTCACCTAAAGCAACCTAAGAGATACTCCATACCATATGATGTCACACTTAGCAATAAAAGGTGGAAAAAGGAAGAAGAGGGGAGGGGTGGGCTTTCGTTGCGAAAACATATGTCCTCCTCGTGAACACCGGGTACATGCGTTGAGGCCCTGCTTCAAGGACGTGGTCAAGCATTGCTCATTTGTAGGAAGCAGAGAATAATTTCTTTCCTCTGCACTTCCACATAGCCTTTACTTGTTTTGTTTTGTTGTTCCATTTCACCCTCCCTTTCCCCTTTCCCTTTTTCCCTTTAGTTGAATTGTTAATTAATAATATTTCCTTAATATATATATATATATATATCCCTTTAATTAAATTATCCTTATCTCAGTCCATGAATTGTTCTTTCATTTACTTCTTCCCCTCCTCATCTGAGGAGGGGGAGTGAGAGAGCGGTTGTGGTGTTCAGCTGCCCAGCACGGTAAAAACACCACATTCTGGTATTCCTTAGTATAGCCATTTAGAAGGCTTAACTAAAATAATGAAAAAGAGATGTGCGGTAAATTAGCATAATTATAATATAATTTGATCAGAAAATTCCTATTATTTTCCTTTTGAGTGTTTGCACACCGTCATGAAATTAAAAACTGAAAAAAAGGATAATACATACAGGCATTGCAAGTCCGTGCTTTCCTTTTTTTTTTTTTCCCTTTTTTTTTTTTTTTTTCATTGTTCAGTACAGTGAACAAATGTTATCTTTTGGGAAGGAAATGTGAAACCCACTGGAGGTAGAATGCCATTATGACAACAACATACCTGAATGTTTGGAATACATAAAAAAAAAAATCTGTACTTTGTACTACAAGGTGCACTTCTGTTGATTCCCTAAACGCAGCCATAGTGTCATTTTGTTTGTTTCCTTGTTTATATTTTCAGACAGTTGGAGAGCATTTGCTTCTATAGAATTGGTTTAAGCCCATGCCTTGAATTGGGTAATAGAAGGGAATTACAGCCCATTTGGATTTTTCTGGCTGCATACACTCTGCACCTTATCAGAGAGTGTTGTGGTTTAACCTGGCTGGCAGCTAAACACCACACAGCCGTTCGCTCACCCTCCCCCCCCCCGTCTGGGATGGGGGAGAGAAACAGAAAAGTGAAATGAGAGTTGAGATAAAGACAGTTTATTAAGATAGGAAACAACAACAACAATAATAATAATAATAATAATAGTGTGCATGAAACAAGTGATGCACAATGCAATTGCTCACCACCCGCTGACCGATGCCCAGTCTATCCCGAGCAGCCGGCCCCTCCAACCCGGCTAGCCACCCCTATATATTGTTTAGCATGACGTCAGATGGTATGGAATACTCCTTTGGCCAGTTTGGGTCAGCTGTCCTGGGTCTGTCCCCTCCCAGCTCTTGCTGCACCCCCAGCCTGCCCGCTGGCAGGACAGAGCGAGGAGCTGAAAAGTCTTTGGCTTGGTACAAGCACTGCTCTGCAACAATCAAAACATCGGCATGTTATCAGCATTCTTCTCATCCTAATCCAAAACACAGCACTCTACCAGCTACTAGGAGGAAAATTAACCCTGTCCTAACTGAAACCAGGACAGAGAGGAGCTACCTGTTGTGTACTTGAGACCTGTCAGCCTTGCTGCTAACCTTTCCGTGTCAACAGAGGTATATATGGCTTTGGAGGAAACAGCATGACAAAGTGCTTCTCCTCTGGCTCTTACACTGATATCCCAGTCCTTTTGAACTGATGCCCCACTGATTTTGAACTGATTTGAGCAACTCCCACAATGTGGATGGACCTTTATCCACATCATCATTTCCTTCCCATCAGGTTCTGGAGCCTCATACCTGTTGCATAGGGGCACCTGGGAAGGTGAGGTATGCAGCAGGGGGGGTCATCTGCTGTGCCAAACAGGAACCTGCTTCCACTCCCCCGTCTCTTACATCTCTTCCCTCTGCCTGTCAGCAAGGATAGGGGAACATTCATTTCCTGTGCAGTGCCTGTGGCTGACTGAGGAGCCTGCCTCAGGGATGGTAGAGCACTACCCCACCAGTCAATCTCATTCTCTGACTACCTGATGCCCCTTAGACTGCCTACCTCCTCCCAAAGCTCTGCCACCAGGTGAAGCAGTTATTCAGCCTAGGCACGCCTCCCATGGCTGCCATCCTGTAGCTGCTTGAGTAGGGCACACCCGGCAGCCTGACACCTGGGTGGCAGCATGTTCCCACAAGAATTCTGTATGGGAGGCTGCACTGGCTGTAGTGAGGCCACAGCCTTCGGCCAGGTGGTCACCATCGCTCCCTGGTCAAGCTGGCCAGCTTTCAGTGCCCTCCCTGCTCACTCTGCCTGCACATCCTGCCTCACAAACTGCCATGCCACACCCTGACTGCAGGGCTTCTGGTCACAGACACTCCCCAGGAGTTGCCTTTGTAAGACAGAGTGGGGTACCCCTCGCTCCACCCACTCCTCTTCAGCCACCATTGTGAGGGCTGCCAGGTCCCGACAGCTCCCTCGAGTGGCCTCAACCCAACAAACCCTCTGCCCGCCACAATCCCCTGTTCAGCTGCAGGATGCATCTGCCCCAGAGCCAATCACCTCGGCAATCCATATCCCTACGTTTGAAGCAAAAACAGGAGTTTAGATCATGTTTGTGCATGTTTTCCTAGCCAATTCTTCATTTACCTCACAAAGATCTTTATTGGATCTTTTAATTATCTGCCATGGAAACACAGATATCTAACTTTCGTGCTGTGAATCACCCTATCAAGATCACTTTGATGTTGAATTAACTGACTGATTGAGAGTTCTGAAACTGCCCCAAAGTATTTTAACTTACATTTGTAAAGGTCTTCACAGTTTTTAAATTGTGAGTCCCATGACGTAAAAGCCTACTTTCAGTTGAAATATCTTGATTAACACTGGACCAGTATAGCTATTAATAAAAGTTAAAACTTAGTATTTTCATTGAAGATAAGACAACTTATTTCTATTAAAGACAGGATTAGATAAAAGTCCTACATGTCTTATGGGATATTCAGTCTAAATATTAAGAGGAAAAAAGGTCCATCAGTGGGGACAGGTAAGTACACAACAGTGAGTAAAAAATATCCAGCACTCAAAGTTTTAAAAAAATCCTTAAAAATAAATGTCTGAAATGTTATATATATAATAAATTCCATCTGTAGATAAAAAGAGATTTTATTTTATTATTGTGTGTGTGTGTGCGTGTGTGGTTGCATCCCTTTTATACAATTAAATTCTAATCATAAGTTTCAGACAACTGTGACTGTAGGTATTCCTCACTTCCCGGTTTACATATGATAACAGTTTCCAAGTGCCCTCTCATAATGTCATTAATAATTACACACATTTGCAATGTAAATCTTTACTTAGAATTAATTCCAATATCATATTTAACCTTGTTCAGCTTGCTTAGAGCTGAAATTGAAAAAGAAATTTGAAGTTTTCTTGAAGAAAACTAAAAAAAAAAAAAAAAAAAAAAAAAAAAAAAAGTAAATGAGTGCACAAGAAGCAGGAAAACACAGACAAAATGAGATTACCAGCATTACCAGCAAGCCTTTTTTTTTTTTTTTTTTTTTTTCTCCTTCTCCTGGGATCATTTGAGACAGATATTTATTTATTTATTTTCTACAATGCATGCATGTGATTTTATCATTGTTCATGGAGAGACAATGAAAGAGGTAAAATAACAACAACAACAGAGTATAGCAAAAGAAGATTTTTTATTTTTTTTTTAACATTGACAAAGTTTGTCTAAACTTTTCATTTTATAGGAAAGATAATTTTGCATCCCTACACAGTAAGAAAGAGGATATCTGGTAAAGGTCTGGGAACAGAACAACATTTTAAAACATTTTCCTCTGAAACCAATATATATGAAAGCACAAGGAAATGAATAAGTGTACGATGAAGTGAGTGGAAAACATGTAGACCATCAAACATATGGTCATATCAAATGGCTGTGACCTTTGAGACAGGGTGACATGGAGGGTCAGTTGTGGCATGTTAGTGATCTACCCTAAGGCTAATACCATTTAATATCTTTATCAATGATCTGGACAATATCTTTATCAATGACTGGGACAATAGGACTCACTATGCTCTCATTAAAAAAAATTGTGGGGGCCGTCAAAATGACAGACAGGCGGGCTACTCTTCAGAAGGACATAGACAAACTACAGAAATTAGTTGACAGGATCCTCATCGTGATGCTCAACAAACTCAAACACAAAGTCATACACCCCGAGTTGAATAAGCCCAGACAACACCACAGGCTAAAAACCAACTAGATAGAAAGAAAGCTTTGTAGAAATTAGTCTGGGGATCCTCATGGACAAGACAAATGTGCCAACAATGAGTTGGCAGCATGCCTTACTGCAAATATGGTCAACCATGTCTAGGGCTGTACTAGCAAGACTGTTTCCACATCAGGGTAACTTGACTAGGCAAGGCTTTGAGCAGCCTGATTTATCTGGACTTGCTTTGAGGTACATGTGCTTTTCTTAAAAATCTTTGGCAGTGATGATTCTACTGTTTTTCTAAATAAAACACTAGAGTATTTCACCATTCTAGTATTTCATAAACACAACCTGAATCATCCTTTTTGGAATTTAAATTGTTTCTTGTCCTATTTATTGTCATGATTTGTAAAGACAGATGGAGACACTAAGCCTCAGTTGTACCTCATGTTGCGTTGTTGGCTTCGTCTGGAAAGTATGCTGTTATATGGCAGTAAGGCTTTGTCCTATGTTTAAAAGGGTTTCTGTTACAACATTTGTTAAATATAAAAGAATGATAATAAAAAGTTATATGCTCCCTTCTCAAAATTCTAACACAGTATAGCTATCATTTCATTAAATATATATATATACATAAATCAATTAATTATGGAACTCGCCTTCCAAGATGATATTTTCCTGTATTAATATATGTGGTTTCCTGTGGATATTGTATATGATAATAATCAAAGAACAGGAAGAAATTACTCTTTCTGTGACAGAGAGAGCCTGTACCTCCACTTTTGATCCAGTTTGGGTTTGTGTGTTTCAGAATTGCAGTGTAGTCACAGATTTCAGGAAACAGAAAATAAAACAGAAGTTTTAATCCTAAATCATAAGATATGAGAAGAAGGAAAGGAATAAAAGGAAAGTGACCAGAAGTAAACCATTCCACTAAAGGTTACTTTATAACATAATCTTTAATGGTCTTTAACATATTAACAAAACACTTCCACCAATATGAAAATAAAACAACAGCTATACCTCACAAATCTGGTGTTTTAATCCTGTAATTGGCATGCCTAGTATAGTTAAATTAGTCAGTTCAGTACAACCAATCAGAAATTGTAATGGTACATAGATTTTAAAGGTATGTATAAATAACCATAATTTTAGTCAAGACTGTACTTGATATTTGAAAGATTGGACCTAATTTTGTGCAGAATTAGAATAAAGACTTGGATACTGATTCTGTTTATTGCTTAGGCACACTGGGCACAAATATATTAGGGATAAAAATAGACAACAACAGTTGTGCCTAGAAGGTAGTACTTTGTTCTGAGTTCTTTCCTTTCACTTTCTCTCTTCATTGATAGTAAAGGGAGCCTTGAAATCTAACGTAAATCAGATAAATTTTAGAAATTAAAGATTAATAAACCTAAGATAGCCAGTTTGTATGTATGCGTGCTTGCATGTGTGTGTGAATAGGATGGGGAAAGAAAAAAAATAAAATAAAATAAAATAAAATAAAATAAAATAAAATAAAATAA
>CM021765.1:158732173-158743613 GCA_011076525.1 Nettapus auritus
ACACACACACACACACACAAAAAAAAAAAAAAAAAAAAAAAAATAAATATAAAACCTCGAGTTAGCTATCTTACAAAAGCAAGGGAAAGACCAGGAATTTTGTATTGAGATGTTTTCTTCCTTTAGTATTTTTTTGTAATTTAAGGTCATTCGTTGTTCTGTTAAAATAAATAAAGTTAGAGATTTTTTTTCTCATTACTTTCGCTGTTCTAAGCCAGAAACACTACAAGTGCAGACCATGTATTCTGCTTGACAGACAAATCTTGCATCATTTCACTTTTCTTTTAACTTCCCAGTCCATGAAATAGAGGAGAAGAAAAGCTCCTTAACAGATAATTTATATGTGAATCTATCTGAATATAATGTCCAAAGAAGAAGATAGGTTCTTTTCAGAAATGTAGTAAGAAAATAAGTCTGGTTTCATAATTTCAGCATAAATTGCACAAATTACTGTAGTAGCAAATCACACTCAAGTAATCAGAACTTTTTTTTATTTTTTTTTTTTTAATGAAGGATAGTTTTCTAAATAACGTTCAAATGTGTTTGTGTGTTTTTTTTTTAAAAAAAAAAAAAAAACATGCTTACATCAATTAATTCATTTCATATTGTCTGCATCAGGACAGAAGATTAAAATACAACAGCAAATCAAGTTAAATGTACTATATTTCAAATAGCTGGTGAACCTTTCTGAGTGATTACCTAGAACTATAAAACAAAAAAAACAAAATAAGATTATTTATTTATTTTTCATTCTATCATTTGTTTAGGTGCTGGGAGTAAAACAGTAATCAAAATATTACAAAATATTTTTTTACATAGCTAAAACATTTTTTGCATGTGCCCCTTGCTTTCTCTATGGAAGAAGGTTAATATGTTCTATCAGCTTGCCAATTTTCAGACTGAAAAAGGTCATTCCATTTTTGTATAGAAATGTTCTTTTGCATTGTTGTATTGTAAAACTGATAGAAGATAGCATTTAAATTATAACAAGATGCAAATTAGTGTATTCAGATGTAAAATAATTTTCTTTCAAGGAAAATGTGCATTCCTTTTAAATGCTAAGAAAGACATTTGATGTCATGGGTACACATATTTTGTGCAGATGATTCACAGAGTAATAATCAATGCTTCCTTGTTTTCTATTTCAGAAAGCAGGAGACTGGAAATAGATTAAAGCATGTCATTTTCTTCCTTAGAGGACACTTGAAGTCATTCTGTCTTCCTAGGCAATACAAGAGATTGTGGGGAGTGGAGGGCAAGGCTGAACTAATTACTTGCTAAAATAAAACTTTTGACAGTCTCTTGATTACACATATGGTTACCTAAGTGTGTAGAAGATACTACTTAAGTGTGTAGTAGACACTAATAATCTACTCCTATATATTGAAATTGGACACTAAGAACAGATAATAATTTAGTATTCAAAGAACAGTTACTTCTAAAGTCTGCAAGAGCGAAACATTTAAGATACAACTTAAGAAAAAATAAATAAATAAATAAATAAAAATAAAAGGTGTTTCAGGAGAGTTCTGGAAGTGTAGCTTCGAGAGGAATTTACACATATAAAATTATACAGGAAGAAAGGTTGCATATCTTAAAGGTTTAGAAAGACAGCATAAATTTTAGTGTTCCTGTAACCAAGGGCTATAGGCTTCAAATTTTCCTTTGACCAGAGCACCAAAGGAAAAGACAGCTTCAAGTGCTTCACATAACATGGCTTTTAATTTACTTGTCTTGAACACAGAAAACACATAGCTGTTAATATTCCTGGTACATTTAATTTCTTGTCAGTGTGAAGCTCATTATTCCATGTAAGAAAAATTAAAATAAAGATAACTAATTTTTACTGTGCATCAGCCTAAAAAATATAGAGGTAGGAACTATCAGTTCCACACATGGGTTTATGATGACATCACTCAGATAAATTTTAGGTGAACATCAGCAGACCTTCACTGGTACCGTTCTTACCAGTTCAGCAGCATGGTTTGTTGACTTCATAAAGATCAGGTCCTCACAAACAGCTCTTCAGCACTGCATCTTATGAGAATGCAAGACAGAAATTTTTGTTTTGTTTTGTCCTAGATTACACTCTATTTCTCACAAATCTAACAGCTGTAAGGACAAAAACCAAGTCATTAATAGGGGTATAAATATTGTAAAGAAACAAGTGGTTTTTCTCTCACTGAATTTGCTTCCTTACAAATACATTAGACAGCAAGGTATACTGATGAGATAAAGGTTTGAAATGAGACAAAAAATACTGTTAGAAGAAAATAATAAAATACATAATAAAATAAAATAATAAAATAAAATAATAAAATAAAACAAAATAAAATAAAAGTGGTTTTAAATAACTGATAATGGTTGTATAGAAAAACACAAAAACTCTTATAATAATCTTGCAAAATATGCCTCCTTTGTCTCCAGCCTATTTGCCTAATCTTCAAATTTGGGGAAGGAACAGCTGGCCAAATCAAAGTCAACATTATCCTAAAAATAAAATAAAATAAAATAAAATAAATAAAAATAAAAAATTGTGTATAATCAACTCTTACTGGAAAGAAAAATGGCCATTTGCTAAAAAGCTAATGTACGCATGCCTCAAAGTAACAACTGATAAGTCAAAGAGTGCCCTAAGCTCTACCAGTAAAACAGTACTATAACACAGGAATTTCCCTTGACAGTTACCAAGAATACTAGATGGACTGAGCTATTAAAATCACAGATGATTTATCCAGAATCCTCACAAAAGACTGCCCTTGACATGAACAGTCAGCTTAAGGTATTCAGCTAATAAACTCACAGTGCCTCTGGCATCCGTTTAGATGCCAGGAGATGCTCCCTGAGTATCTAAAGCTTATAACTGAGTTTTGGCAAGCCATTTACATCAAACACATATCCTCCCCATGGTCTATCCACAGTGTTATCTGACACGTGCATTGACATCTGTCCAGCAAGTTGGAATCACTGAAATTTTGGTAAAAGAAGTGTTTAATTTATTATACTAGATGAGCAAATTAAATATGCTGAGCCAATAACCCCTCCTCAATTTCATTGCTGTTGGTTGTTGGCATAATAACAATGTAGACAACCTGATTTTAATAATGTCATTTGGAAATTAGCATCACCCTTTTTGTTCTCCTTTCCACGTCTATTTAAAGTACAAGCTGCTAGAATGATTCATAATAATATATATATAAATAAATATATAACAAATCATCTATAAATAGAGACAGAATCAGAATTTCTAATAGACTGACTGTATAGCTAGTCATTGTGTTACGTACAAGGCTTTCCACATGTACAAAAGAGTTTATTTAGAAATCGTCTGTATTTAGAAATGAGAAGATAATTTAAGTTAGGCTTTTTTTTTTTTTTTTTTTTCTTCCTAAGAATGGGATTGGATAAATTCCTGATATTAAATTCTGACCCTTTTAGGAATTACCTCATCAGCAAGTACTCTCTTACTGCAAAAATTGTAAGTGAAATTGGGAAAAGGATTGGAGAAAGGGAGGAGAATTTTAAGATACTTACTCCTTCAAGTTGTAACCACAATTAAAATTGAAATCCAGGAATTCACAGACTCACAGAATTATAGAACTGTGGAAACGCAGAACCACTCAAGTGAGAAGACACCTCATGAGGTTATTTCAAGCTCCTTCTCAAAGCAGGAAGTAACACATTGTTGCTCAGGTCTGTGTTCTGTCAGATCTTGAAAACCTCCAAGGACAGAGGTGGCACAGTCTCTAAAGGAAAGCTGCTCCAACAGTATTTTTGTGTAAACAGAGATGAGATTGGAGGGAAAAGTGAGAGAGAGAAATGGTAGATGATATAAAGAAAGATCATCTATGATGAATTTCAGCCATTTCCATGTTGGCACATTTTGTGTGTCCATTCAGGTTTTCATTTTTTTTTATTCGATTTTCTTTGGGCTTTTTTTTTTTTTTTTTTTTTTTTTTTTTTTTTTTGTCTTCTGTGACACTGAATTGCTGTAGGTTTATTCTGGAACAAAGATGTCATTCCATCATGGTGTAGGCAAAACACTTACTGTTGACACTGACCAATAAAGCCCTGCAATGACTCAGCAGGGATGGGCAAGGGCAATGTGCCCATGCAGATCGGAAAATAATGTGGGGAAGGAATTTATTTCAACACAAAGAAAGTGGACTTTTAGATAGACAGCTAAGTGAGTAGAGGGAATCCACTGACTATAACATAGCTGAGCATATCAACTGGTGGTGTAAATGTTTCTACCTAACTTTGTTAAAAGAGAGATAATGTTTCTCTGAGTTAGGCAGACCAGCATGAGGGTAGTGAATACATGGCTTAGTCCAACATGGAGTATAAAAGTTAAACAACTAACAAAAGGATTTTTAAGAGAACAATGGGTTTGAGCTGGCATCAACACTTATTCTTTCAGAGTGCTAGGCTTTGCCCAACATTGTGATGATGAGTGTAATGTAGAGATCAGTAATTGTACTGGGTCTAGCTGGGATGGAGTTAAATTTCCTCACAGCAGCCCATATAGTGTTGCACTCTGCACTTGCAGCTAGAACAATCCTGATATCATACAAATGTGGTGTCTAATGCTTAGTGATGTTGGCACAGCTCTGACTCTGGCACTTTTCCTGGCTTGCATAAGAAACAGCATGGCCAGCAGGTCCAGGGAAGTGATTGTCTCCCTGTACTCGGCTCTGGTGAGGCTGCACCTCAAGTACTGTGTTGCATTTTGGGCCCCTCACTACAAGAAGGACATGGAGATGCTCGAGCAAGTCCAGAGAAGGGTCTGGGGAACAGGTCTTACGAGGAGCGGTTGAGGGAGCTGGAATTGTTCAGCCTGGAGAAAAGGAGGCTCAGGGGTGACCTTATTGCACTCTACAGGTACCTGAGAGGAGGCTGTAGCGAGGTGGTGGTTGGTCTATTCTCTCACGTGCCTGGTGACAGGATGAGGGGGAATGGGCTAAAGTTGCGCCAGGGAAGGTTTAGGTTGGATATTAGGAAGAACTTCTTTACCGAAAGGGTTGTTAGTCACTGGAATAGGCTGCCCAGGGAAGTGGTTGAGTCACCATCCCTGGAGGTCTTTAAAAGACGTTTAGATGTAGAGCTTAGGGATATGATTTAGTGGAGGACTTGTTAGGTCAGAGGTTGGACTCAGTGATCTTGTAGGTCTCTTCCAACCTAGACCATTCTGTGATTCTGTGACTCTCTCCAACCCCCCTGTCCCCAAGCCAGCAGGTTGGGGGTGGGCAAGGGGTGGGAAGGAAACATTACCAAGGCAATTGACCAAAGCTGGTCATTTGGCCAAAGGGATATTCCATACCATAAGATGTCACACTTAGCAACACAAGTTTGGAAGGGGAAGGAGAAGGGAGGGCCCTAGTTAGGAAAGCACCTTTCACCCTGAACAACTGCAATGTGTATTGAAGCCCTCCTTTGAAAAATATGGCTGAACATCTCTCATTGATGGGAAGTAGAAAACAATTATTTTCTCTTTCTCTTTGCTTCCATGTGGTCTTTGTTTATTTTCTCTTTCTTTTTTCTTTAATTAAATTGTATTTATCACATTCCATGAAGGTTTATTTTATTTTTATATTTTTTATTTTTTCTCCATCATGCCTTCTCTACCCATCTCCCTTTGAGGAGGGGGAGTGAGAGAGAATTTGTGGTGGATTTTAGCTGTCTGTAAGGCTGAAAACACCACAGTAATGGAGATCACATTTGTACTGTGATTGAAATATGTATTGAAATATTCTATTTTGCCTAGTCATACCTTACATTTGTATTGCAATTTCAGTGTATTTTGTATGACTGCTTAATCAAAAATTCTATATAACATCAAACATTCAAACAAGTAAATTTAATATCAAACATTACACCCTCCAGACAAAGTCTATCTAAAAGAAACTGATCAGAGAGTATTGAACTCTGTCAATTCTCTGTGAATTGTCTGAACTCCATGATTCTGTGAATTGTCACAGAATTAGAAGATTATATTATTGTAAACATTAACAAAAATTAAGAAATAAAAGACGTTTTCAAAGGACACTATCTGTTAGCTTGCAGATCAATGTATGAGAAAATAATTTCTTCTAACTTAACCAATTGTAAATTTCAACCATAAAAACTTTTTTATGTATTACAATAAATATTATTGCTGTGACACTGCGTTGCCACATCAATACAATCAGACAAGCTTAAATATGTAAATTGTAGTGGTTTCATGTCTTCAGACACATCTATAAACATATTATGCAGTTCAGCATTTACCAACTGTATTCAACAAACAGATCATGAGAAATAAATAAATAAATAGATAGATAGATAGATAGATAGATAAATAAAACTGGTCTTATTGAGGCAACTGAGAATGTAGTACACAGTTTTGCAAGAACTTTTAAAATTAAAAAAGCAAATAAATCAATTTAATTTAAGAAAACTACACACTACTGAAAACAGATGAAATCATAAACTACTAAACAAAATGAAATTTTAGATTCACATTAAAAAAAATAAATCTGTAGAACATGATTTGAATATGGAGTTATATCACTGACATAAAATGCTCAAGTTGTAAATTAATTACATTAAATAATAGACCTTGAAACAAATGAAAGAATTCTGGATTTCATGCACTATAACATGCATCTTATTTAAATAGAAGTCTTGATTTAGAACTGTATCTGCATGTGTCTGCAAGTTTCTTTTGCTGTTTTTATCCTACTACTCTATGATGTTGTCATCGAAGACTGATACTGGATTTTGTGTGCTTTCTGCAGTTTGTGTATATAGTTGCGTTGTTTGACAAACTTTGCTGAAACCTTAAAGCAATACTTCATCCATCTGGTAAATTGAATTCATAGTCTTTGGATTCAAACTGTTTTAATGAAAGAGCAATTCTCCAGCCAAATGCACTCATAAAAAGTTGCATTTTCTCTGAAAGACTAGTTGAAATTTTACTTTTTAACAGAATCCTCTTATCTGAAATTAGTTTAGTTATTTGCATACATACAGGCCACAGATGGAAGAGAGATTTAAAAGCAAAAACACCATCTGCATTTGTCATTAATGACAAATTATAGACAAGTCTGAAAATCTCATTTTCAATAAGTACATTACAAAATATTTCACAAGCTCTTCACAGTCCTCAAGTGTTTTCACCTTGCAAAATAATTGTTGTAAAACCCAGTTATGTTTACGTCATCCAGAAGTATTTATATATATTTTTTCAATTCGGGATGTAATGAAGATTTCTTCTATACACTGTTTGGAATATATTAACATATCAACTCTTTAAAGTATCTACAATATATATTCTTATTCATGTTGGTATTAGTATTCTTATTCATGTTGGTAGTATTATATCATGTTGGTTATATGAATAACATAAAAAATTCTGAAATTAAAATCATCAGCCTTGATAATTAGAGTTATGCAGAACCATAACCTTGCCTGGGACAAAACATAAGAGGTAATAGTAACATTCATATTTTGGAATGAAGTCAGTGTGAACTGAAGGCAGGCAGCATTATTCAGGTACTTCTCAAGATAGAGATATATATTCATGTGTTTTGTTGCATAAACATTTTAATTTGCTTCACCTGATATAACAGGAAAATATCAGAACATGAAGGGAAAAATAAGCAGGTGCCAGAACTTTTGTCTGGCTTATTACTAATGCTCAATCTTTGATTTACAGAATTAAAATACTGAATAAGAAAAATCCTTGGGAAGCCATAGAGCATAAGGTAACTGCACAGTATAGGCAAGTTTAAGAAACTGATTTTTCCCAGACTTTGACATAATACTTCTGTTTTGTTTCTTTGATCTTATAACGCAATTTCCATCAGATGCAATTTTTAGAGATTTTAGGTCTATGCCATTATGTTCTCCATTTAACTCACTCCTTTATCAGGTGTCAACAGAATTTCTGCAACTCACCATATGACATTCTCTTTTAAACTGCAGGAATGAAATATACATTCTTGATGCATGTGCTTCAACCTCAATGTAATACTTAGGCAGCTTATCTCTTCTTTCTTGTTTTCTTTCCTGATTACTATATTGCAGTCTTTCCAAAGTCAGTGTCTAATGATGATGTACTCCTCCACCGAAGATTTCAACTTGAAGAGTTGAAACAGTAACATAATTGTTGAATTGTTGAATACTTGAATAAAAGTATCCTCACACACACACACACACACACACCATCTTATGTGACTAGAAGTATCTTCTTTGGTGCCCTTCATACCTGAGTTCACACTACTTTAAAAAACACCTGAAACAACCCACCATTACTTTCAGAAGCTATTGTTTCAGCTCTGCAGCTTTTCTATTTTTTTTTTTTTTGTTTGTTTGTTTAATTAATGTTAAAAAAATTCTCTTTCTTCACATAGCCACTTGTAGACAGAGTTCTGTTTCAGTTGGATCATAAAGAATTGGGGTTGTTGTCTGACCAGTCTGACCAGTCCTTGCATAGTGTGCTGATAATTTTTTACATAAAGAAGACTGTATCATCTAACTCATGTAGTTTGAATATGGAAGTGGTGTGTGTCTCTCTGAACTTGTGCTGAATATTCACATTAAAAAAAACACCTGAAACAGGTATTTGAAAGTCAACAGCACAAAGGATTAGTGCTGAGGTGACACACTTCAAAATGACAGATATTTTTGGTGCTAAAAAATAAAAAATAAAAAAATCCTTTTCATGTTTTTACTGTTATGTAAAGAGAAAGAGCTGTGTTCCACTGGTAATAGCCGAAGGTATTTGATAACCAAGGCTGTAGATATGAACTCTGAGACAGTATCTAATGAGTTTTTAACATCAATGATCAGCTCATCCTTTTGCCTTCTACTTTTTCTTCTTTCAGACACTTGACCTCAGATAAACATTTTTGCGATCAAGTGAATTTTAAAAATCCAATGAGTAACTTGACCATCCCAGTAAGTATATACTTAATTATTTTCATTTTTTTTCTTTCTCTCTCCAAATTATTCTGCAATAGTGAAGAAAATATTTTGTTGTACTTCTGAAATATTTTTGTTTTTAATAAAACATTCTATTTTCTTTTTTAGACTTTGATTTTCTTAAATTTATGTTCATAAGTCCCTGTTTGCTGTTTATTTAAGTTTAAAAGAGTGTTTCATCTGGAACTTTTTACTCTGGATGTTTGATGAGAATGAAAAAAACACGTATATACGTGATTATTACATTTCAGACAACAGAATATAAATTGAGACTCATCTGCACTCTTAAATAATGAACAGTTCTGGAATTAAAGAAAGAGCACAGGTAGAAAGTAAAAGGGTCCATATATTATTTCTACCCACTTGACATTATTCGACTTGTATCCAGTTTATTGTTTTTTTTAATTATTATTATTATTATTATCGTCGCCATCATCATCATCTGGTCTATATGAATTTCTTTTGTTAATTGCATTTTTTTCATGTTCAAAAATTAACAAACAGAGAAATATGCACTTATATAAATATGCATAGTTTGCTGTTTTCAATATCAAAAAAATGCCATTAATTTAAAAAATTACCCTGGTACACTACTTACATATATACCGCTGAGCTATAAAAAATTCTTGTAGGTAAAAGAGTAACACATTGTATAACAATATTTTTATATGCACAGAGAAAATAAAGTAATCAAACTGTTACCCTTATTTTCAGTAAAATGTTTGCACACATTTACTTAATTATATATAGTAAGTAACAATTCCTCTGTATATGTACACTTATATTAGGAAATATTTAACTATTATTTTCATTTTTGAATCTGTTCTCTATGTATTCAAGAAAAAAAAAAAAAGGATTAAAATGTTTTTTTTTGTTTTTTTTTCAGAGAAAATTATGTAAAACAAAACACATTTCAGCCCTGAAGACTTATCTGATAGTGGATTTTCCAAGCTCCGCATGCAATGACTAAAACCTAAAATTAAAATGTAATTAATTTGTCCTCAAATTGTATTTACTTTGGAAATTTTATTCAGTAACTAGTGTATTAGTAAGCAATATTGTAGCAAAAAAGTCTTAAAGAAATCAAGAGTTAAGGACACTATGTTACGTCACTTATAAATCTTTAAAACTTGAATGATATTTAAGTGTAAGACATTCCTGAAGAAGGTGCGCAGTAACTAGAATTAATTTTAAATTTCTAATTCTTACTTTTTTTTTTTTTACTTTTTTTTTTAAGATTTCGTTGCTTAAAGCAAATTTCTGGAGTAGTTGTATTTCTTAAAGTACTAAGTATGTGGTAACGTATTTATGATCTTCTAGGGGTTAAATTATTTTATGTTTTCACCACATAGTTCACACGTCCCTCTCCATTTTCTGGAGACTAGAAATTTAAAAGGAATAAAAACAACAGATATTTTATAAATATTATAGAGTAATGATGTTTGTAGTTTTCATATTCCAATTAGGTTTTTAGCATCCTGTTCCCGTACTTCCTTACAAATATTTGTATATCCCCACTAAAAAGAACTAGTTATTTAGAGTCTTCTTTTTGTTTAATACTATACCACACCATTTCTATTACTATTATCTTAATCTCTCTGTGTTGTGGGTTTTCTCATGCTTTCACCATCATGTATTTCTTGTATTTCGTATATTTAGTACCTTTCAACATTTATCTATCATTGAGTCCAATTCCTGGCTCCACATATGTCTACCAAAAAATTTAGACCATATTACTAAGAGCACTGTTCAAATGTTTCTTAAACTCTGACAGACTTGGTGCCGTGACTACATCCCTGGGAAGTCTGTTCCAGTGTGCGACAAACTTTCTGTTCACAAACAGAGAAGGACTGGTGGGAGATGTGGTGGTCAGGGGCTGTCTTGGGCAAAGTGACACGAAATGGTAGAGTTCTCCATATTTGGCGAAGTCAGGAAGGGGACAAGTAAAACCACTGTCTTGGACTTCCGGAGGGCAGACTTTGAGATGTTCAGGACACTGGTTGGCAGAGTCCCTTGGGAGGCGGTTCTGAAGGACAGAGGAGCCCAGGAAGGCTGGGCACTCTTCAAGAAAGAAATCTTAATGGCTCAGAAGCGGTCTGTCCCCATGTGCCCAAAGACGAGCCGGCGCGGAAGAAGACTGGCCTGGCTGAACAGAGAGTTGTGGCTCGAGCTTAGGAGAAAAAAGAGGGTTTATAATCTTTGGAAAAGAGGGCAGGCCACTCAGGGGGACTATAAGGATGTTGTGAGGCGGTGCAGGGATAAAATTACACAGAATCACAGAATCACAGAATAGTCTAGGTTGGAAGAGACCTACAAAATCACCGAGTCCAACCTCTGACCTAACGCTAAGAAGTCTTCCACTAAACCATTGTCCTGGTTTCAGTTGGGACAGTTTCCTCCTAGTAGCTGGTGGAATGCTGTGTTTTGGCTTAGGATGGGAAGAATGCTGATAACATGCCGATGTTTTGGTTGTTGC
>CM021765.1:158774941-158806624 GCA_011076525.1 Nettapus auritus
CCTGGGCCTGACCAGCCAGACAGTTTTTAACCTAACAAAGAGTGTACCCAATCAAGCTTCTGCTAGCTTCTCCAGAAGAATACCTTGGAAGACTATGTCAAAGATTTTGCTGAAGTTTAAGTAGACTACATCAACAGACTTTCCCTCATCCACCAGGATGGTCACCCAGTCATAGAAGGAGATGAGGTTGGTCAGGCAAGGCTTGCCTTTCATGAACCTATGTTGGCCTGATCCCCCGTTTGTCCTGCACATGTTGTGTGATTGCATTGAAGATGACCTGTTCTATGACCTTTCCTGGCATGGAGGTCAGGCTGACAGTGCTGTAGTTCCCCAGATCCTCCTTATGACCCTTTTTATAAATGGAAGTTTCCAGTTGTCCAGGACTTCTCTATATGACCATGACCACTGATAGATGATAGAAAGTGGCTTCGCAATCAAATCCGCCAACACTTTCAGCACCCTTGGGCCCATCTGGCCCCATGGACTTGTGACAGTCCAGGTAGATTAGCAGATCTCTAACCATTTCCACCTAAACTGTGGGGGTTTCTTTTGCTCCCCAACCCATCCTTCCAGGTTGGGAAGCTGAGTACCCCTAGGATAAGTGGTCTGACTAGTAGACAGATGTAAAGAAGGCATTAAGAACCTCAGCCTTTTCCTTATTCTCAGTAGTCATGTTTCCCCCTGTGTCCAGTAAAGGATGGAGACTCTCCTTGGCTTCTCTTACCATTCTCTCTTACCATTAATATATCTGTAAAAACATTTTTTTTATCATTTACTATAGTGGCCAGGTTGAGATCGTGCTAGGCTTTAGCCTTTCTGACTTTCTCTGCATATGCTGGCAAATTCCTTGTATTCTCCCTGAGTTATCTGTCCCTTCTTCCACTGGACATAAACTCTCTTCTTCTCCAAGACACTCAACAAATGTTCCCTGTTCAGCCATGCCAGTCTTCTTCCCCAAATGCTCACCTTACAGCACACAGGGACAGCCTGCTCCTGTGCCTTTAAGACCTCATTTTTGAGGAGCATTCAGCTTATCTGGACCCCTTTGCCCTTCAGGATTGACTCCCCAGGGCCCCTCCTTACCAGTGTCCTAAACAGTTCAAAGTCTACCCTCTGGAAGTCCAAGGTAGCAGTTTTGCTGACTTTTTCCTGACTTCTCCAAGAATAGAGAAGTAATGTGACAATGTTAGCAAGAATTGCTTTCCTTCTTTTCTGTGTCTTTCTGCCAGTTTATAATCTGTTTTGTAATATGATGCAGGTGACTATAATAGCCTAAAAAGAAGATTCACCTTCATTACTTGGATAGTGACAAGATGGAGACTCTCCTTTTTCATTCACCGAGAGGATATTTGCTTTATTCACACAAGTTTGCTATTTCCTATAAAATGATAGCATGCTATGTTAATTTTAAAGGGACATTAAAAATAATTAATGGGAAATATTCTTATATAATGACTCAATATATGCTACAGTACCGGAGAAATTCATCAAAATTTTTTGTTGGCGGTCAGTATCATACAGAGTAGTAGTATATGTGAAGTAAAAGAGGTATCAAAACAACATTGAAAAGTGCAACAAAGTCATCAAGAGATCAAAGGGATGTTTGACACAACTATTCCGGTAATACAAAATTATTTTTTTTCCAATGGTTGACTCATATGGGACCTATAGTGAAGAGATTATGGAAACCTGGCAAGCTGTCCTGATCACAACGGTATTATCACACAATTTAGTAAACACAGATATTTTATAAAATATAAATTACCATGTTTTTATTTTGTATTTGGATTCCGTGGTTTATAGTTGTCCCTTATAGAGTAGAAACTACTCTGCACAAAAGTTATCTGAATTAATTTCTTCACAGGTTTTTGTTTGTTTTTTTTTTTGATGGCAGATAACTTATCAATAAATTCAATTCATCTCAGCTAGACAATCAAGTAAAGAAATAATAAACTTGCAAAAATGATCAATTAGATTTGAAATGCAGATTTTTAATGAACTTAAAGGTCAGGTCTATATAATGAGAAGTTCACTGTCAAAACAAACACAAACTTTATCCCTGGAGAGGCTGAAAATTATTACGCGTTCTTCAAGTTAAGATAATGTAGGTATTTCTTATTCTTGAAGGAAATAAAAAGAGATTGTTACAAATGAAGACAGTTTGAATGGCCAGGAAAAACTGCCTGGTATGAATAACAACTTAAAAGGAAAACAGAATACATGGCAGAAAAGCCTAATTAAACCTGAAATATCAAATGACTTTAATTAGGAGCAGAAAACAATGTAAAGTTAAAATAATTTAGTGAATAATGAGATGACAAACAATATACACAGACTTGTACCTAACACTGTTACCCAGATGAAAAGTATCATTATCTACATAAGAAAGTACTGCAACATGATCAGAATACTGACAAATGTATGCAGGACAATGGCTTTACAACATATGTAATTCTCAGAAAATTCAGGCCCATTCTATTGAACTGTGTTCTATCTCAGTCCTTGAGATATTTAACTTGCTGGCTTTGTTTGGTTGGTTGGTTGTTGTTGTTTTGTTTTGATTTGATTTATTTTTGTTTTGTTTTGAATAAGCTACAAATTTTGGATCCATATCTCGCATCCAAAATATCCATATTTTTGCTACAACTTCATCTTCAAAATTGATTTTTATGCTGAAATATCTTGATTTTGCTATATGTTTCCATGTACGAACAAACCTGACATGAGCCTTGCTTTAGCCCTATTTCCATCAGGCCTTCATTCTGCATCACAAAACTTGAACACTGGATGGGAAGAAATCAACTACAATAGATATTCATTACCATACATATCACTGGGATAACAGAAAGAGTAGAAGCTAAGAGTTTTGATCAGAGAAGCCAGAGTCTCTTATCTGTTCTTTCTTTATATTTGTGAAAATTGTTAGTAAGTCTTGCTCAGTTTGTTTCTTGATTTCAAGCTGATCAAGAAACAAAGCCTAAAACTGGTTAAGAGAGATGAATTGATACTAATAATGATTTTGCTGTGGTTTAACCCCACTTGACAACTAAGTACTACACAGCAGTTCACTCATTCCCCTCACATTGATATGAGGGAGAGAATAAGAAGTGTAAAAATGAAAACTTGAAGTTTGAGATAAAGACAGATTAATAGATAAAATAAACGTTGTGCTTGCAAGCAAAGCTAATTAAGTTTTTCATTCACTGGCTCCTACCAGCAGGAAGGTGTTCAGCCACATCCAGGAAAGCAGGGATTGCTTCATCACATGTAATGGTTACTTGGGAAGACTAGTGCCATTAGTTCAAACATCCCCCCTCCCTCCTTCTTTCCCTAAGTTTTTATTGTTGAGCATGACACTGTGTGGTATGGAATATCCCTTTGTTCAGTCTGGGTCAGCTGTCCTAGCTGTGTCCTCTCCCAACCTCTTGTGCAACCACAGTGTCCTCGCTGTCAGGGAGTGTCTTTGACTCAGCGTAAGAGCTGTTCAGCAATAGCTAAACTATCAGAATATTATCACCACTATTTTCATCCAAAATCCAAAACATAGCAGCAGATCAGCTATTGTAAAGAAAATTAACTCTATTCCAGCCAAAACCAAGACAGAGATATTTTCAATAACTTGCAAAATCCTTCCTATTGTCTTGTTACAAGCATAGCCAGGACCTTTGGCTGCAGTGAACAGCTTCATATTACAGAGACCAGCTGGCTTAAAATGTCCTGTACACATGCTATTCAACTCTCCCACCTTTCCAAAAGCTTGCTCTCCAACAAATAACTCATTGGAAATGTTCATTGTCCAAAAACTTTTGAGAGCCACTGTTTGACCCCCAGTCAAAATGTGTAGGCATGATCTATATTGAAATATATGAAAGCAATTGGAAGAGAAGAATGTATTGAGGAGTAGTCAGCATGGACTCGCCAAGGGGAAGTTGTGCTCGACCTCGAGAGCAGTGGATGTCATCTACCTTGACTCTAGAAAGGCTTTCGATACTGTCTCCCATGACATCCTGCTAGCAAAGCTGAGAAAGTGTGGGATAGACAAGTGGACAGTAAGGTGGGTTGAGAACTGGCTGACTGGCCGAGCTCAGAGGGTGGTGACTGGCAGTGCAGAGTCCGGCTGGAGGTCTGTGACTAGCAGTGTTCCCCAGGGATCAGTGCTGGGTCCAGTCTTGTTCAACATTTTCATTGACGACCTTGATGAGGGAGTAGTGTCTGCCCTCAGCAAGTACGCCAATGACACAAAGCTGGGAGGAATGCCTGACACACCAGAAGGCTGTGCTGCCATTCAGCAAGACCTCAACTGGCTGGAAAGATGAGCAGGAAGAAACCGAATGAGGTTTAATAAGAGCAAGTGTAGAGTCCTGCACCTGGGAAGGAACAACCAGAAGTATCAGTACAGGCTGGGGGACGACCTGCTGTAGAGGAGCTCTGTGGAGAAGGACCTGGGGGTCCTGGTGGACGACAGGTTGACCATGAGCCAGCAGTGTGCCCTCGTGGCCAAGAGGGCCAATGGGATCCTGGCATGCATTAAGAGGAGCGTGGCCAGCAGGTCAAGGGAGGTGATCCTCCCCCTCTACTCTGCCCTGGTCAGGCCTCACCTGGAGTACTGTGTCCAGTTCTGGGCTCCCCAGTACAAAAAAAAAACAACACAGGGATCTCCTGGAAAGAGTCCCGCAGAGGGCCACAAAGACGATATGGGGTCTGGAGCATCTTCCCTATGAAGAGGGAAGAGAGACGTGGGTCTGTTCAGCCTGAATAAGAGAAGACTGAGAGGGGGTCTCATCAATGTGTATAAATACCTGAGGTGGGGGAGACAGAGGGATTTGGCCAACCTCTTTTCAGTGGTTTGTGGGGACAGGACAAGGGGTAATGGCTGCAAGATAGAGCACAGGAATTTCCACACCAACATGAGAAAGAACTTCTTCGCAGTGAGGGTGACAGAGCACTGGAACAGGCTGCCCAGGGAGGCTGTGGAGTCTCCTTCTCTGGAGATATTCAAGGTCTGTCTGGACGCCTAGCTGGGCAGCCTGCTCTGAGGAACCTGCTTTGCGGGAGGGTTGGACCCGATGATCTTTCGAGGTCCCTTCTAACCCCTTCAGTTCTGTGATTCTGTGATATTTTTATAGGTCTGTATTTTTACATAGAAGTTGCATAAAATACTTATGTGTATATATATACCTTTGAGTTCAGGTCTTTTAGAAATGAATTTTTGGCACAATTTCCCATCCTGCTGGAAGTAAAGAAGTTTCTGGTCCTTCCTGAGGAGTTATGGAGGAATGTTAGTTACTGTTTGTATGCTAACTGTTGAAAACCCAGCTGTAACATTGCCCTTGATGTGGTGCAGAAGGTATGCCTTAAGAATTTCTTAATTCTTGAAAACAGAATATCAAAGTGTGGTGGTTTTACTCGGGTGGGCAGCCAAGCTCCACAACTGCTGTCTCACTCACCCTCCTCAAAGCGAAAGGGGGAGAAAATATGTTGAAAAGGGCTCAAGGTTTGAGATCAGGACAGGGAGAACACTCAGCAATTATTGTGATGGGCAAAACAGACTCAGAGTTGGGAGACAGTAAAATTTCTTGCCTATTATTAACAAGCTAGAGAGGTGCAAAACAAAGAAACCAAAACTACCTTCCCCCTGTCCACCCTCTTCCACCTCCTCCCCCCCAAGAGGTGCAAGGGAATGAGGGAATGGGGGTCACAGTTAGTCTATAGCATTACATATCCCCTGCTCATTCTTAGTCACTCTTCTCCAACTCCACCATGATGTCCCTCCCATGGGATGCAGTCCCTCCCAAACTGATCTGTGGGCTTCCCACAGGCTGCAGCTCTTAAAAAGCTGCTCCAAATATGGGTCCACACCATGGAGTCCATCATCAGGAACAAAGTGCTCTAACACGGGTCCCCCATGAACAACAGCTCCTGCCACATCACCTGCTCCTGCGTGGTCGCCTCTCCTCAGGCTACAGGTCCGGCCTGGAATCTGCTCTAGCAGGGGATCTCCACAGCCCACAGCTTCCTTCAGGTCAGAAGGTCTCCTCCATGGGCTGCAGCGTGGAACCCTGCTCCGCCCTGGTACACCATGGGCTGCAGGAGGACATCCTGCTTCACCATGGTCCTCTCCACAGGCCACAGGAGAACTTCTGTTTCGGCACCTGGAACACCTACTCCCACTCCTTCACTGACCTTGGTGTCCGCAAGGCTGTTTTTCCCTCCTCTCTCTCCCAGCTGCTACTGAGCAACAGGTTTTTTTCCCTTTCTTAAATATGCTCTCACAGAGGTGCAAACAACATCAATTATTGGCTCGGCTCTGGCCAGCAGTGAGGCCCTTATCTAACATGTAACAACTTCTGGATTTTTCTTACAAGAAGCCACCCCAATGGCCCCCCACTTCCAAAACCTTGCCAAGGTTTTGATAAACCCACTGCACAAAGTATTTGTCAAAACACTTGTTTGAGGACCTGCCATTCATAAAATTATCCTTAAAGCAAATCCGTATTAAGACAAAATAAAGAGCAATGTATCTATAGAATTTCAGTGAAAGTACAATGAAAAATACTTTAGAAAAAAGGCACAAAATAAAAATAAAATATTTACCATTCTATGCACCCTACACACATATGTATAAAGATATATGAACTCAGATTAACAGGTTTCCTATACTGTAATATTAAACTCTGAAGCTGTTAAAAGTCTGCAAAAACAGGGTTGAGCTTTCAGCTGTTTTAACAAGTTCTACAACATTAACCTGACTTTTACAGTGCCAGATGCTAATCTGGGTGCTTTCTTCCACCTGTACTGCATGCATAAGTCCTATTTTGATTATGTTTGCATCAAACTTTCATTCCACCTTCACACATTTCCTGATCTACAGCTTGAATTTGGAAGTAGAATTATGTGAAATACTTCTTGTGTCCACTGTAGATTTTGGAATCAGTTATAGTGGTGAGTAAGCCTTGACTAACTGCCAAACTCCCACTCAGATGCTTGAGCACTTCATTCTTCAACAGCGTTAAGGGAAGAAATTAGAAAGGATGAGAATGAGAACGTTCATGGATTAAAATAAAGAAATTGAAATGGCTTACCAATTATGGTCATGTGCAAAAGAGGGAAAAAAATATTAATTGATTACAAATTGAAATAACAATGTAACTACTACTTTGGGTAGTGGAAAACAAAAAGACAAATATTAAAACAACATATTTCCTTTCCCCTTTCCCAGACTTGACTTGACTCCTTCATGTCAGACTCACCTATCCCTGACCTGAGAAGCACAAGCATGGTGGAAGGTATGGGTTATGGTCAGTACATAATGATTTATCTCTGCTGTTCCTTCCTGTCATTCTTTTTCCTTGTTCCAGCTTGGACTCTTGATGGACTGCACTTTACATCAGGAATACCATCTGCTGTTGCATGGGATCCCCCATGGGCTGCAGGGCAATCTTTGCTCTGATATGAAGGACCTCCTTCTCTTCTCCCCTTGGTGTTCCCTCCTTTTTCTTTTTTTTCTTTTTCTTTTTTTTTTTCTTCCCACTTTTTTTTTTTCTTTTTATTTTATCCACTACCCATCCATCATTTTTTGCTTTTTCTTGAATAACATTTCCAGAGAGACTCCACCATCGTGGATCAGTTGTGCCTTGCTGTGGGACTATTAGAGCCAGTTAGAACTGGCTAGCTCACACAGGGCAGCCCCTAGCTTCTTCTCAGAGACACCACTCCTCCTATCTCCACATTTGCCAACACTTTGCCACCTGCACCCAATATATCAGTGTCCTCTGAACCCAGGTATTTCAAGTTCTCTTGAGATAATAGGATGACTAGGAATTTAAAGAACTCTTATTTTAATATTGTGGGTGTTTTTAATTTAATTTCTCTTTCTTTCTCTCTCTCCTTTTTTTTTTTTTTTCTTTTTTAACATATGTCAAGGTGAGGTCAAAGATTTAGACTTTCTATGTATAAGGTTATAATATTAATAATAAATTAATTAAAAAAAATTAATAAGTTCAAATATACAACCTAAATGTCTGTGTCTTTGTTTGGGTGGGTGTTTATGGGGTTAACACATGCAACTTCCTCATGCAAGAGGCTGAGGACATTTAGGTTGTCAAGTCTGAAGGAAAGAAGGCTTAGAGGTCCATTGCTTTCTGCAACTTCCTGAAGATGGGAAATGGAGAGGGAGGTGCCAATCTCTTCTTCCTGATAACCAATGACAGAACACACAGGAAGAGCACAAAACTGCATTGGAAAACACTCAGAATAGATATTAGGAAAAATTTCTATATTGAGAGGGTGGTCAAACACTGCAACAAGCTTCCTAGGGAGGTGGTTGATGCCCCATGCTTGTCAGTGTTCAAGAGACATTTGAATAATGCCCTCAAAAATATGATTTAACTTTTGCTTAGCACTGAAATGGTCAGGAAGTTGGACTAGATGATCCTTGAATATCCCTTCTGAACTATTCTGTTCTGTTCTGTTCTGTTCTAATAGCTGATTTTATACCTATGATCATCAATGTCTTTTTGATTACTTTAATAATCAGTGCTCACCCCTGGTTATGAAGAATTTAGTCACTATCCATTATCATTCAGGTACTTATACTCTATTCATGAATTAATTTTATTTAAATTAGGACAGATGACATAAATGCCCTTTTCACTCTATGACTCTATATGAATTATGCAAAAGACTTGAATTTACATAAAATTCCATGACTTGCATTTATAGCAATAACAGGTATATCAGAGCAATGTGCCTGCCCTTCATTCAGTTTAAATATTCGTTTTAATGCACACAATCTTCCATATAACTAAAGCAAACTCTCTAAAGAATAGTTTCCTTTCTCTGAATATAGGTCCCAAGATATTTGTATTCTTCTAGGACTCTGCATAAGATTTGTTATTTTATATCTTCTTTTGTATGCAGGTGATGTTGAACTGTGTAAATTATGTTGTGAATATTTAAAAAACTGTATTTTTGTGTAATATGTATACTATAGACTTTCAAAGGCTGAATGTATTTTTGTGCAATATATATTTTCGTGAGCTTTGTAGCGAGAGAAGTAAACTTGAGATACATTTGACTTTTTTTTTTTTCTTTTTTTTCTTTTTTTTCTTTTTTACTGTAAAAAGACTCTGGTAATGTCAAAATACGTTGACATACTCATTGAAAAAAACTTGTTCTCAAGAATTTCCTGGTAGGAAGACTGGTGGAAGTTTTGGATATTATTTTTTTAATATTTTTTCCTTCTTCAAAAAACACCCTTCAGTTGTGAAGTCAGAATCATTTTTGCAGTGATCATGGGTTCTTGCCAAGGAAAGTTATAATGGCAGTATGGAAAAGTTGGTAATGCAGTTTGGGAG
Organism: Nettapus auritus; assembly: GCA_011076525.1. NCBI lineage: Eukaryota > Metazoa > Chordata > Aves > Anseriformes > Anatidae > Nettapus > Nettapus auritus. The sequence continues at coordinate 158,784,298 of CM021765.1, forward strand.
TTAAAACACTGCAGCTAAGTGGATGAAAAAGCAAAGGAGGTGAGTCAAGGCTAAAGTACAGTCACTTTTTGCTTATCAAAATGGAATGCAAGTCTTATCATTTGACAGTTTGCTGATTATCCTTATAAAATATTTTTGTGTGCTACTGTAATTGCCTCAAAACATGCCAGCAAAAATTTTCTAGTCAGTGAGGTTCCAGAATATTATCTCAGGGACTCTATATTGATTTTAGCTTGAAAATAATGAAAGTTGTCTCAAAATTCAGCATTTCCTGTCTCCTTGATATATGGATTCTTTTTACAGAAAATATGCTATGGAAATAGGTAAAAATAGTTTCAATATCATAAAGCTATCACAGATCTCTGATGGGCAGAAGCCAATGGGATGAGGTTCAACATGGCTAAGTGCCGGGTCCTGCACTTGGGGCACAACAACCCCATGCAGCACTGTAAGCTTGGGGCAGAGTGGCTGGAAAGCTGTGCAGGGGAAAAGGATCTGGGCATGTTGGTTGATGCTCACTTGAACATGAGCTGGCAGTGTGCCCAGGTGGCCAAGAAGGCCAACAGCATCCTGGCCTGTATCAGGAATAGTGTAGTCAACAGGAGCAGGGAGGTGATCATCCCCTTGTATTCTGCTCTTTTTGAGGTGTTGAGGCCACACCTTGAGTACTGTGTTCAGTTTTGGGACCCTCACTACAAGATGGACATCAAGGCAGCCCTGGAACCTCCAGAAGCTCTGAAGCTGGTAAAGAGCCTGGAACACAAGTCCTATGGGGAGTGGCTGAGGGAACTGGGGTTGTTTATTCTGGAGAAGAAGAGGCTCAAGAGAGACCTTCTTGCTCTCTACAGGTGCCTGAAAGGAAGTTTTGGGGAGCTGGGTGTCAGCCTCTTCTCACAGTTAACAAGTGATAGGACTAGAGGGAATGGTCTCAATTTGCACCAGGGGAGGCTCAGGTTGAGAATTAGGAGACATTTCTTCTCAGAAAGAGTAGTCAGGCATTGGAATGGATTGCCCAGGGAATTGGTGGTGCCACTGTCCCTGGGGGTGTTTAAAGAAAAGATATATGTTGTGCTTAGGGACATGGTTTAGTGGGTGATATTGGTTGTATGTGGATAGTTGGACCAGATGATCTTGGAGGTCATTTCCAACCTTAATTCTATGATTCTATGATCAATGGAACTCAAAGTAGTTTTTTTTTTCTTTCTTTTTAAAATGAAATTATGTTCTATGAGTTACAGCTTTAAAAATAATAATAATAATAATAATAAATAAAAAAATTCAATTTGCATTTAGTGACTATGCATCTATTACAGAAATATTTCCCCAGAACGCAGAAAGTGTGACTGAAAAATTGATAGTTGCTCTGTGATGTAAACTGATTATGAACTTTTCATTGTTTCATCCTGGTGGGCAGTTGAGCTCCAGCACAACCACTCTCTCAAACTCCCTCCTGAAAGGAGGAGGTGGAGAAAATAAAACAGAAAATGGCTAAAGTGTTCTGATAAGCTGTGGTGGTTTTACCGTTCTGGGCAGCTGAACACCACAACTGCTCTCTCACTCCCCCTCCTCAGATGAGGAGGGGAAGAAGTAAAGGAAAGAACAACTCAGGGGTTGAGATAAGGATAATTTAATTAAAGGGATATATATATATATATATTAAGGAAATATTAATTAACAATTCATCTAAAGGGAAAAAAAAGGAAAGGGGAAAAAGGAGGGGGAAAGGGAACAACAAAACAAACAAGTAAAGGCTATGTGGAAGTGCAGAGGAAATAAATTATTCTCTACTTCCCACAAATGAGCGATGCCTGACCACATCCTTGAAGCAGGGCCTCAACGCATGTAGCCGGTGTTCGCAAGGAGGACATATGTTTTCTCAACGAAAGCCCACCCCTCCCCTCTTCCTCCTTTTTCCACCTTTTATTGCTGAGTGTGACATCATATGGTATGGAATATCCCTTTGGTTGGTTTAGGTCAGCTGCCCTGGTGATGTTTCTTTCTCACTTTTTGCCCACCCCCCAGGAGGGTTGGAGAAGGTCCTGGTGCTCTGCCAGCACTTCTCAGCAGCAGACACAACACTGGTGTGATACCACTGCTGTTCTAGCTACAAGTGCAGAGCATGGCACTGTATGGGCTGCTGCAGGGAAAGTTAACATCCCAGCCAGACCCAGTACATAAGGACATGGAGATTCACAGAATCACAGAATCACAGAACTGTAGGGGTTGGAAGGGACCTCGAAAGATCATTGCGTCCAACCCCCCTGCAAAGCAGGTTCCTCAGAGCAGGCTGCCTAGGTAGGCGTCCAGATGGGCCTTGAATATCTCCAGAGAAGGAGACTCCACAACTCTCTAGGCAGCCTGTTCCAGTGCTCCATCACCCTCACTGTGAAGAAGTTCTTTTGCGTGTTGGTGCAGAACTTCCTGTGTAGGAAGAATCAAAAGATTCAGTGTAGGGCTATTAATATAATTTATTACCTGTTACTAACAGAGTAAAACAGTGAGAAACTTAAAGTAAACTAAAATCACCTTTCCCCTATCTACCCTCTTCTACCTCCTGCCCCCAGGCACAAGCGAACGGGAAATGGAGGTTGTAGTCAGGCCATAATGTTTTGTCACCTGCTTCTCTTTCATCTTCATTTTCTTCCCCAGCTCCAGCATGGGTTCCCTCTGATGTGATATCAGCCTTCCCAAAACTGATCCTATGTGGGCTTCCCACAGATACCTGCTGTTCAAGAACTGGTCCAATATTAGTCTGTACCATGGGATCCATCCTTCAGAAGTGGACTGCTCCAAATGTGTGCCCCACGGTCAGCAGCTCCTGCCAGATCCCCTTCTCCTGCATGGGCTCCTCTCCACGGGCTGCAGCTCCAGCCCGTGGCCTGCTCAAGGGCTGCAGAATGGAGATCTGCTCTCCTGTGGTATTCCATGGGCTGCAGGGGGACAGCCTGATCCACCATGGGCCTATCCAAGGGCTGCAGGAGAACTTCTGCTCCTGCGCCTGCAACATCTCTTCATCCTCCTTCACTGACCTTGGTGTCTGCGGGATTGCCTCTGTCTGCATTTACTCTTCCCTCTCTCCCAATTGCTGTTGCGCATTCATTGTTTCATTTCTTAAATACTCTCTCACAGAGGCACAACGAGCATTATGCATTGGCTGATCTTTGGCCAGAAGCAGATTCATTTTGGAGCTGGCTGAAACTGGCCCTTATCTAACATGGGGCAGTTTCTGGACTATTCCCAGAGAGGCCACTCCTACAGCCCTCCTGCTACTGATTCCCTGCCCTGTAAAACAAATACAGCACTACAAAATAATCAATCCCTAAATGCAGAAGAAAAGGTATGATAAGACACATTTTGGACATGTGTTCTGTTCTGGAGGTTTGAAAATACTACTTTGAGAATGACCATTCCAAAACTGAGTTGTTGAAACACATAAGGCATATCTGGTATATTTTAGCTTTGTTATATTACATTAAAATGTGTGTAAAGAATTCTTATTGAGTAAAACCAAAAATAGCATATTGAGATACATAAATTTATATGGGTTATATGGGAAGTTAGCTGTACAGAAGATAAAGGCATAGTCCAAGCTCTTCCTATACACTGTTTTCCTAATCTTAATTCAGTTATAAAGTATTGTGATATGCTCAAGAACAAATAGACATGTAGCCTATGTTAAGAAATTTCAAATCAGACTTGTATTGCAGAGTTCCACCTCTAGTAAAGAGGGAAATATTGGAAAAACTACAAATACTGGGATGAAACATGGTAGAGGAAACTATGCTGATATTTTATTATTATTATTATTTTATGGGGGAAACAAATCAACAGACAAACAAACAAGCAAACACTATTAAGGTATCTAAGCTTTATTCAAGTTTTAAGGAACCTTGGGGAGTCTTCTACTTTAAAATACTGCTCAGAGGATGGAAAACATAGAATTCAGGCCACCCTTCTCAAGGTTTTTGTCCAGTGAAGTTGTGGAAAAAAACTGAGGATTGAGGATGGAGATTCTACTGATTCCCTGGGCAATCTGTTCCAGGGCTCACATCCTCATGGTGATACATGTGTGTGTATACTCACATACAGCCATAATCTTCCATTGGCTTTTAAAATGAAATTTCTTCAAAAAGTATCCCATATTCCTTTTCACTTATAGTGCTCTGTGTGCATATAATTACTGTCAAATTGTAGAATCTCATATCATAAAGACCAAACAATAAAAAAAAAAAAATACTTAATTTGTTTCATATTGCTTACTTATGTAATACCAAGAAAAGAAGGAGAAAAAGAAGAAGAAGAAGATGAAGAAGAAGAACAACAAGAAAAGAACAAGAACAACAATGACAAGGAAAAAAGAAAAAAAAAAAAAAAATATGTGGGAACATTGTCTTCCACACATTCCTTTACATTCACTCCAAATATTTTCACTGTGAGCAGAGCCATCCCAACAGGAGCTAATGACTGTAAGTAAAAAGTAACACATTCAGTAGGACTGAATAAGATTTTTATAATTATTATTTTTAACTCAGGCTTTGATTTTCTGCAAAACTCTGCTTCTAAGAATTAATTATTGTTTCAAACACATCAAAGTATTCAGTCTCTGACTAAAGTCTTCAGAGATGGGGAGTCTGTTACAAAGTCTTGTGATTTTAAGCTTTCTGAAAAAAAAAAAATTAAGCTATCTGAAAGTTCTGCACAGAATTTTCTGTTAAATGGTACAACTGTTTTATTTTGTTTTGACCATTTTTCACACGTTTAACTATGCTATGTTGTATTTTTAGTCCTCAGTCAAATTTCTTGCTGTCTGAAATTAAATTAACTATCTACAGCTATTGTATTTTGATTAAAAAAAATGAACTCTTACAGTCTTGCTCAAAAGAGTAGTATTTTTGAACATTTAAATGAATACAATTTCCTTCTTTATTTCTGTGTGAAATATAGAACTGAAATTCAGACATGGTTACAACAGGGACAAATTAATATGTTAAAGAATATTCCAGTGATTTCTAATATGTTTGTTTATGGGTTTCTCTTTTAAATATTGAAAAATCATGTTTATTCTCCCTTCAAAAACATGTCAACACAAGTGATCACCTATTGACATCAATTATCTATTACAATGTCTTAACCAATAAGGTTTCCATTCCTCAGTGCACAACATATAGCTTTATTTTGATGAATTTACAGTGGAAAGCTTTCCAATAATTCCAGACTGCTCTATCTCTTTCCCATAATTCCTTATTCCCCTATTTTTTTCTTTTAGTCATACATTGTCTATGTGTGCATTGCTTATTGTAATACACTCTTATAATTCTCCAAATAAACTGTATTAAAATAGGATACAATCATATAATACAGCATTTACTTAAACAACAAAAAATCCCATTTATATCAATAATGTGTTATCCTTATCTTCATATAATCATTTGTTATCTAAAAGGGAAGTTTTAAATACTTCTATTAACCTAATGGATAATAAGATAGAAGAGGTGTACTGTACTTCAGGTATCTTAGACTTATATTTACCAGAAGCTTTTATGTTCTACCCTGTAGGCTGTTTTCTTCTCTCACTTCAGAACTCAATTTGCTACGGCAGTGTTTCTGAGAGCCTCTAGAGAAGTATTTTTCTTTTTATATTCAAATGATTGTGCCCTTACATTGCTTTTCTCACAGCCTTGCAAATGCAAGTCCAAATATTGCTTGTTTTGGCAGGTTGTTGTGGGGAGTGACTGCCACCAGCATGAGGATCACCACTTTTCTTTCTCCTTTTCCTTCCTTTTGGTTGTAGCTTTAGCTTTACATTAAAGAACCCAATAACAACACAGCAAACAGAGCTCCATCATATGTTATGGTTAGTTGGGAAAACAAATACCATAGTTACAAATATCCCCCTCTTCCTACTTTTTTCCCCATTTCTTAGCATGTCATCATATGATATAGAATATCACTTTGGTCAGTGGGGGTCAGCTGTCCCAGCTGTGTCACCTTCCAACTTCTTGTGCATCCTCGGCTTACTCTCTTTTGGGGCTGCCTGAGAAACACAAAAGGCTCTGATTCTGTAAGCAGTGATCAACAATAGAGGAAACATTGGTGTGTTATCAAAGCTGTTTTCATCACAAATTCAATACATATCACCATATGAGTTACTATGAAGAAATTCAACTCCATCACAGCCATTACCAGTGTATCACCCAAGTGAAACTTTTTTAATCGTAATGATGAGAGTGTATATTCCAAATCCTGAAGCATGACAGCATACAGGTGTTTTTGAAGTTTCATTTTTTTGAAAATAAAAATTCCAAACATAGTGGTAATGATAAACTCCCAGCCAACCCATAACTTATGCAGCCCCAACTGGATACATATAAGTCAATGTGGCCTGATGGGATTCATCCTAGGGTACTCAGAGAGATTGCTGATGTCCTTATGAGATCTCTCTCAATTAATTTTCAACAGTCTTGGGAATCTGGAGAGGTTCCTATTGACTGGAAGTTGCCAACTGTTGTTTCAGTTTTCAAGAAGTGCAAGAAAGATGATCATGGTAATTACAGGCCTGTCAACCTCACTTCAGAACCAAGTAAAATTATGGAGAAAATTATTCTGGCATTTACTGAAAAACACCTGAGGGACAGCACAGTCATTGTTCACAGCCAACACAGGTTCACAAAGGAAAGGTCCTATAAACTTAATTTCCTGTTAAGACAAGTTTAGGACATCTAGTTGACCAAAGGAAGCCAACTGATATACCCTCCTTTTCTCTAGACACAACAACCCTAGTTCCCTCAGTCACTCCTCATCAGACTTGTATTCTAGACCCCATGCCAGCTTTGCTGCCCTTCTTTGGACATGTTCCAGCACCTCATTGTTCTTCTTGTAGTTGAGGGGCCCAAAACTGAGCACAGTATTCCAGGTATGGACTAACCAGAGCTGAGTACAGAGGGAAAATCATTTCCCCAGTCCTTCTGGATACACTATTTCTGATAGAAGTGCTGTTGACCTTCTTGGCCACCTGAGCACACTGCTGGCTCATATTCAGCTGACTATCAACCAATAACCCAAGGTCCCTTTCCACCCGGCAGTTTCCAGCCACTCATTACTGAACACTGGAGTACAGCACCAATGACCGCCTCCAGCTGGATTTAACTCCATTCACCAAAACTCTTCAGGCCCGATCACCCAGCCAGTTTTTAACCCAACAAAGCTGGGTAACCAGTTCAGGCCTTGAGCAGCCAGCTTCTTCCGGAGAATGTTATGGGAAATGGTGTCAAAAACCTTACTGAAGTTTAGGTAGATCATAACCACCACTTTTCCCCCATCCACTGAGTGAGTCACCTCACTGTAGAAGGTGATCAGATTTGTCAAGCAGGACTTGACTTTGATAAACCTGATTTGCTCAGCTGGTTGTACTATAAGTGCTGTGTTGTGGCTCTCAAGGTAACTTGCTCCATGAGCTTCCCCAGCACCGAGGTCAGACTGAAAGGCCTGTAGTTTCCTGGATCCTCTTTCCAGTCCTTCTTGTAGATGGTCATCACATTCATTAGCTGCCAGTCAACTGGGCCTTCCCTGGATATCCAAGACTGCTGATAAATAATGGAAAGCAGCATGGTAAGCACTTCCACGAGCTCCCTCAGTACCCTTGGGTGGATCCCATCTGGCCCCATAGACTTGAGTACATTGAAGTGGAGCAGCAGGTCACTAATCATTTCCTTGTGGATTATGAGAGTTTCTTTCTTCTCCCTGCGCCTATCAATGAGTGCAGGAAGATGAGAACCCAGAGAACAATTGGTCTTGATGCTAAAAAAATGAGACAAAGAAGACATTTAGTACCTCAGCCATTTCCTCATCTCTTGTCACTTTTCCTCCACATCCAACAAAGGATGGAGACTCTCATTAGTCTTCCTTTTATTGTGTATGTATTTATAAAAACATTTTAAATTGTCTGTAACAGTAATAGCCAGATCGCGCTCAAATTGGGATTTGGCCTTTCTAATTTTGTCCCTGCACAACCTCACTATATCTTCACAGTCCTGAGTGACCTGCCTGTCTTCCAAAGGTCATAAACGCTTTCTCTTCCTGAGCTTTAGCCACAGCTCTATTCAGCCAGAGTGGTCTTCTGCCATGCTGACTCATCTTTTGGCACGTAGGGACAGCCTGCTCCTGTGCCTTTAGGATTTCTTTCTTGAAGTGCCCAGCCTTCCTGGAATCCTTTGCCCTTCAAAACTGTATTCCAAGGGACTCTGCCAACCAGCCTCCTTAACAGACCAAAGTCTGCCCTCTAGAAGTCCAGGGTGGTAGTTTTGCTAACCCCCTTCCTTACTTTTCCAGGAATCAAAAACTCTATTAATTCATGATCATTGCTCTCAAGATGGCCTGCAACCTTCACATTTGAGGAGTTAGTGATCATGAGTAAGGCCTGATAGCCATTTTGGACCTTATGTTAAAGCTTAAGACACTCATATGCTATAGAGTGACCACTATATAACGTCAGGTACATTACAATAAAGAGTTAAGCTCATTAAAGGCTCTGGTTTTGTACTGATACTGGATACAATTCTTAGCTATATGCAACTAGGTATGTTTGGTGGGCATGATGAAATACATGGCACTCTTACTTATCAAAAAAGATGGATACTTTTGTTATAGTAGTTATAAAAAGCTCCATTAGTGGGCAGGAGGGGCAAGGAGAGCAGGGATGGTGAACCTCTGCATGGATGGAATTTGCACAGCCTGTCATGACTGTCCAGCAGGGGTCCACCTGATGCTGCATCACAGTGGTTCCCAGAATCTGAAGGGACTTAGTATTAACTAGCTATCTACATTTCTTATTTCCGTTGTTGGTGGTGGTGGTGTTGTTGTTGTCATTATTATCATTATAATTATTATTAAGGTTATTTTACATCATTTGCTTCTGTCTCTGGGTTATTGAGATCCAGAAAGAACCTTCACACTTTCCTGCACAAAACTTCTAAGAAACTAAGTTTTCTTTTGAATTGATTTCTATCTTTATTTAAACACAATTGCTGAACACTTTTAACAGTTCATACAATCTAGTTTGCCAGGAGAATGAAATTTAAATTTCAACTTAAGATACACAAATTTGGTCAAGATGCTTGGAGAAGGGAATAAAACTAAAACCTGATTTCTTTAGAAGTCAGGTAAACTAGGGAAGGATAATGGATCTCTAATAGAATTATCTGTCCTCTGGGATTTGATACATTTCAGAGCTTATATACTGATTCAGAGAGAATAACTCACTACATAAATAAAATCCACTGAAGTCAAATACACTTATTTAAGATCAAAGACTAATGAACATGAGTAAAGTAGTTCTTTGATTACAGTTTGGCAGAGTGACCTACCATATATGACAGAAGGATGCTGAACTTGACTCACTGATTCTTTGCAGCTGCATTGTTTATACCTATATAAATGACAATAGAAATTAAAAATATGTAAAGATACAGCCCAAAGTTCAAGGTAATGGAAAAGTAAATGACATGTATCCTGAATTATGAAGGAACTGCAAAATCAGTTGTGACAAACTTGAAGCTCTAACCCTTAGTGGATTGGAATATTTCATGGAGAACTATCTGGAGAGAAAAAAATTAATGACATAATCAATACAACCATACAGTTACTATATGTGAGAAAGTGTCATTATCCAGTAGTTTAGATTCTCTAATAGTTGTATATGTTGCTGTAAACTTTTAAAACCACAAAGCTTTGTTAACTCAGTTGTTGTAGATAAACTGTTACTTGAATTTGTACGTGTACATTTTGTAATATTATAGGTATATCCTTGAACATACAAAGATGTTATAGCTTCTAACCTTAAGACTAATAGACTTCCTTTTCAAATTCAAATAGTTTTTCTTCTACAATCAATTATCTATGCTCTTCAATTTTGAGCCTTGAACATGCATTAATTGGAAATAAGGGCATTTGATTGGCATCAAATGTGAACATTCTTGATATTACCAAAACAATCCAACACAATTACAAATTATTTTTTAACATTTCATTTATGGTCATGATAATTACTGTTCTTAGCAATAATGCTTATTATTGCAGAAAATCATATCTCATAGATATGTACGATATATTTCATATCGATTTTTCTTATTATCCTTCAACATCTTAATAATCACATTTATGTATGTAAAACAATAACGACAAAGAGAGTGTAAGAAATTAAACTGAAAAAAAAAAAAAAAAAGAGAGAGATTTATAGTTGTAAACATTGTAATATTCAGTACATTGTAAAGCTCGTGTCTCTAGCATACTTAAAAAGGAGTAAGCTAATAATTAGGCATCCAATAAAGCTTATTGTGGGACCATTCAACCTATGATACAATTTCACTTCATATGTCTGGACACGCATTTGTTATGTACCAAGGCACTACACATCATATAAAGCACCTATATAAATGGCAATAGAAATTACAAATATAAATTACAAATATTTAAAGATAAAGCCCAAAGTTCAAGATAGCGGAAAAGTAAATGACAAAATACCTGATTTCATCATGATTAAATGTATGTTCTCATATTCACATAACCCTCAGAAAAGAAGGATAGGATTATGCCTTTTTTGGTAGTTTCAGTCTTTCTATAATAGACAATTTGTTCTTCCTTAGTTTCAGGTGCTGAAATGGCATATAAAATCAGAAGTCTAGTCTGTTTGTATTTTTCTGTTTGTGTGGCTTTCAATACACTCTTCACCTATTTGTATGCCAATTCGTCTATCTATAAAATGTGTGCAGCAGGGACCTACACATAAGAGAATTAAAAATACAGCAAAATATGTAGGCAACTGTGGTCTTCAAAGATTGAACAGTGTAATTTCCTTCACTATAGAGATCCAAAAGAAAATATGTAAAACTAAAATGTCTTCTGCTAATACAGTAATAATTTTACTTAACTGTATTTCAGAAAATGTGAAAATGGAACTCTGGGTCATCTTAAGGTAGAAGGAAATACATACAGCACCCCTTTCAAAATTGTCATTAATATAAAAATTAATATAAAAAATAAACAAAAATCATGTTTTCAAAAAATACAAAAAGAAATTGTATTGATACATACATTCAGTATGTATTGATACATACTGAAGTGTCTCCATGTTTAAACTGGAAGGTATATTTTACCACAACTCCACAACAGACAGCTGGAGAGAGTACAATTAATTTGGCTACTATGACATCATACTATTATGGGACTGAGCAGAAAAGTTACAAGAGTTCATTGAGTTATTTACAACAAAGGCTGTGCAATAGTTGAAACAAATTCATAAAATTGCATTGCACATTTTCTACCACTGAAATAAATATACAGAGTGGACTGTGGACTGACAAAGAGAATTAAGTTACTGGATTATAACTGATTATTTTGTTTGCTTGTTTCCATCTTAAATAATAATAATAATAATAATAATAATGGATTAAAATAAATCCATTGTGATAAAAATATATCATAAAGCATTTTAAAAATTCTCATTCCTTAAATAAAGGAACTCTATGGGATTTTGTTTGCTCCATGAATTTGAAATGAGTACAGTTGACAGATTATTCTATATTTTTCATTTATCATTCATACATGGAAAAAAAATAAATTTCTTCAACAAGGGATTTTATGTCCTGCAGGATATATTTCACTGTATCACAATAACATCCTAAATAAAAGTCTTTTTAGTTTTTGTTGTTGTTGTTGTTTGTTTGTTTTGTTTCCTTGACAATAATGAAAATATCTATGAATACTTAATACTTTAATGCATTCATTGGTGCCCTAAGTCTAGTAAGTTTTTCTTCTAATATGCTTTAAAGCTTTTCTTTAATCTTCTTGAGCTACAAGACACTTCGAAATTTTCCTTTTGGAAAATCTTTTCCTGCAGGATAGATAGAACCTGTAATAGCCGTCAGCAACACTAGGAAATGCTGACTTTCTATATTAAGTTGTTTTTTAAACTGTAAGTACTTGACAAAGTTTCAGAAATATAGCAATTGAATTGAAGATGGAGATTAGTAATGTAAAATTTGACTGTAACTGTTTTCTAGATCATAATGCTAATTTTATTGTTATGTATTATTATTGTTGAATAAAAGTTTTTGTTCTCCAAAAGATTAGCTGTTCTTCTGAACAGTATAGATTTCAAAAATACCTTGAACAGAAGAAGTGAATTTAACATTAGAAAAGAGTTTAATTTCTTCATCTTTTTGCAGTAACCTCTGTGTCATTCATCTGAAGGCTCATGGTCAAAAAGCCATAGATAAAACTGATGTGGATGAGACGAACCAAAAATTAAATATTGGAAGGATTAATATAGGTATTACATATAATATATCTCTCCTATGAAGAAAGGCTGAGAGAGCTGGGGATGTTCAGCCTAAAGAAGAGAAGGCTCAGGTGTGACCTTATCGTGGGTTTTCAATACGTAAAGGGGTCTTGTAAAACAAAAATGGAGAGCAACTTTTTACTCAGGCAGATAATGATAGCACAAGGGGAAATGGTTTTAAACTAAAAGAGGATAGATTTAGATTAGATGTAATGTGGAAATTCTTCACTCACAAGGTTGTGAGTCATTGGAACATGTTGTCCAGAAGCTGTGGATGTCCTATTCCTGGAAGTGTACAAGACCAGGATGAATGAGGCCCCGTGCAACCTAATCTAGTGGGTGGCACATGGCGTGATCTTTAAAGTCCCTTCCAGCCCAAGCTATATTAATATCTGTTAATTACAGTAGGATGCCTATGACATTATGTGTCATATAGAGACATATAGAGATGATAGAGATATAAATAGTTATGATCCCAGATCAGATGTTTTAATGACTTTTTATGCCCTGTATTGATGAAAGCAAGGTTTAGAATATAACAAAACCTAAAGGGTTCTAATCAAAGATATATAAAAAAATAAATAAATAAAATAAAATAAAATAAAATTGAATCAGCTTTTCTTTGAAATGGTAGAGGGTTTTCTGACTTCCTCAGCATCTTTTGGTGCATTCTTTCCTTATCTTTGCTGGTTTGTTTTTGTCCTTGTTTTGATATTAAATAGCAAATATAATTATACACACTTTCAGTTACAGTAATCTAGTATTTGCAGAATAATATACAAAAATATATATTGATATTGTTGATGTTTCAAATATAATGCCAAGGCACACCAAATTGTTTTAACCTGTAGATTATGATAAACAGCAGCATTATTCTGCCATGGAATTCTGCATTGAGCATTCAAAGCATTCCTAAGAGCTTGTTTTTCTTATTATTTTGCAATGAAAAAGCAAATCTGAAAAAATATCAAAACCAAGAATTTATTCTGACAAAATATGTATCCATCTGGTTCTAATTAATTTTCTATTTCACAGGATAGGGAATTCTAACATTTGCTTTGTGTTTCAGATATAGGAATAATTAAACTTTATGGAGTGATTATGGAGGACAGTTTTGCAAAAAACATGGTATTTAAAAAAACAATAATTACTTTTTAAAAATATGTAAAAACAATGAGAAAATAATAAAACAGCATGCCAAAAACATTTCTGCATATAAGAAATTTATTTTAATTCAAATATATTAAATAATGTAGGTAATTTGAAGTTTGACTTGCAAATTATATGTTCTAGTTCTGCAAGTAATAACTACATTTACAATTGCAAGAATATAATGAAATGTCCAATTTTATACATCATCTTCTTACTAGAAAGGAAACAAAATATATTTTGTAAGATCATATCATCTTGTGGTTACTGCATGTAACAATGTTTAACAGAGTTGGGATGACAAATCAGATATCAGTTGCCTTTCTAGACAAAATAGCAGTCTTTGAATAACCTGATAGTAACTTACAGATTTTCAATTAAAATAGTGTCTAGCAGCAGATGCAGCTGATACATTTTGCAGACTGAAATTTGCTACCATCATGTTTTGGCTATGTAGAAGTTAAATTGTTTGTTGAAGACAAGGATGAACCATCAGAAATTGTTTCTCCTGTGTTCACCGTCTACTTTCATTAAAAGCACCAACAAATGGAGACCTACCTACCTTCAGGTCATTCTCAAACCTTTGTTTTTCCTTGATCCTAACTGTAAGAGCATTGTGATTTGAGTAGTTGTGATCCACAATACACTTAACTCAAGCATGCTCAAGACTGTGCTGTGCTTTGCTGTAGTATATTGCAGGTACAGTGTGGGAGGAGTTGTTGACTGTTGAGGGTGGAAAGGCTCTGCACAGAGATCTGGACAGATTGGAGAGCAGGGCAATCACCAGCTGCATTAATTTTAACAAGAGAAAGTGCTGGGTCCTGCACCTGGGAAAGGATAACCCTAGCTATACCTATAGTCTGGGTGACAAAATGAAGGACAGCAGCCCCACAGAGAGGGATCTGAGGGCTTTGGTTGATAGCAAGCTGAATATGAGCCAGCAGCATGCAATGGCAACCAGGAGGACGAACCGTATCCTGGGTTGCATCAAGCATGGCGTTGCTAGTCAGATGAGGGAAGTGATCATCCTTCTCTACTCTGAGCTGGTGCGGCCTCACCTTGAGTACTGTGTGCAGTTCTGGGCACCACAGTACAAAAAGGATGCAAAACTATTGGAGAGTGTTCAGAGAAGGGCTACTAAGATGTTGAAGAGCCTAGAGAGGAAGATGTATGAGGAGCAGCTGAGGTCACTTACAGGCTGAACAGTCTAGTTTAGCCTGGAAAAGAGGAGGCTGAGGGGACTCATTGTGGTCTACAGCTTCCTCATGAGGGACAGTGAAGGGACAGGCACCAATCTTAGTTACCGGTGATAGGACCTGCGGGAATGGTGTCAAGCTGTGACAGGGGAGGTTCAGGTTGGATATCAGGAAGAGGTTCTTCACTGAGAGGGTGGTCATGCAGTGGAACAGACTCCCCAGGGATGTAGTCATGGCACCAAGCCTGTCTGAATTTAAGAAGTATTTGGACTGTGCTCTTAGTCATATGGTCTGAATTTTTGGTTAGACCTGTGTGGTGCCAGGAGTTGGACTCAATGATCCTTATGGGTCCCTTCCAATTTGGGATATTCTATGATTCCATGATTCTTTGACTCTGTCCTGCAGAAACTCCTTGGCTATTGGATGAATAAAGCCAGTTCATGGCAACAGATGAAGCTGTAAGCAGCTCCCCCAGTTATGCCACCTGAATAGCCTTGCCTTTCACTAATGGTGCAGTAAGAAATTCTCATGAGAACCTTGTTTCTGTTTTGACTGCAAAAAAATCATAAATAGTGTTGCTTCCTTGTAAGAAAATCCTGTAATAATTTGAGTGACTGAAAGGGGAGAATCTCTGCTTTGGATAGGGTTCTGCATGGTGTACTGCATGTGGGTTGGAATCCTGTTTTACAATACACCACTCAGGGCTTCCTGCATCTAAAGGGATGTAAGGTTTTCTGTGCTATTCTCTTATTATAGTGTTACCTATAATGAATAACATTTTAAATAAAATCTTACATAGGATAATTGCCTTTTTTACTGGTATCATAACGAATCAGAACATCCCAGAGCAAAAAAAAAAAAATAAATAAATAAATAAAAAATAAAAATAAAAAATCCTAAGCTCTTTTCCTAAGACATTATTCTAACATAGTATTAATAAAGTATAACTAACCCAGCAGTGCACGCCTAATATTTTCCTGTGAACTTGGATATCCACAGATGTCAAAGTAAGTTCATGTAAGTACATAGGTACTAGGTCTTAGCCTGAAAGAAACACCAGATAATTAAAGTTTGTTTACATAACTTCCTTAGAGACTTTTCTTTTGTTCATGCCTCTATATTGCTCACTTTATTCCTTTTTATGTCTCTGCTGAAATATCTAATTATTCTTGATTTAATCCCACCTATATAGGCATCAACCTTACCTTTTTCATAAACTTTGTTGCACAGCTAGAGCACTTGTTTATCATGATGTTTAAGCTGGCTTGGTGGTAAATCTAATCTTATTGATCTGAAGGATGATTGGACCTATGCAATCTCATCCTTCTGAAAGAAATATGCCTATGAGTATTGGGTTCCCTCTGTAAAAGTGAGATAGAATTATGTGAGATATTAGTTCTTAGATGGTTAATTAGCCTTGAAACCAACATCAAGAGGATGAACTATTTGAAAACTTACAGTCAGGACAAAGATAAAAACGGAGTAGAATTGAGACAGATGTCAGAGGAAAAGAAGGCAAGCCTCCTAATTTTTTCTCATTCCATCAGCTGCCACTTCATGCAACTTTCTCAGCCTGCTGATGAAGAGTGGACTGTAAGGGTCCACTCTTGTCTAAGGGGATATCATACGTTGGTCCTTAGCTAATGGATATGTGTAGTCCAATAACAGAATAAATGTGGTGTAAATGTATGATGAGTGCTAAAGATATATTCTGAAGATGCCGTAATGGAAGTAGGACAGACATTATCAGCTGAAATACTCCATGAGAAGTGCCATGCAGGTGTAATGAAGAAAATATCATTCTTGGAGAGTTTTCCTGGGTAAAATGGTATTTAAAGAAATCAGACAAGCAAACAAGCAAAAGCAACAAAATAAAAGGAAACAAAAACAACAGTCATTAAATCTAAGCTTTATGCAAGAAATAAGTAAACAAAATGAAACAACCTTGGAGACAACTAGCATAAGACAAAATAGATTAGGTTTTTAAACTGATAATACGTATACCTGAAAATTTTTTACACAGTAGCCTATTAAACCTTTCTGTTTTCTCCCTATAAAGAGCATTTTTGGAAATGATAATGATGATGATGATAGTAATAATAACAATAATAACAATAACAAAAATAAACAACATTTTTCCCAGGCATTAAAGACCTAGAAGAACAAAGGAAAATAAGTTATTTAAATAGATGGATTTGCATCTTGTTTTTTCTTAAAATCTGTGATGATCTTAAAAAAAGTTAAATTATGATTTGGAAATTAATTTCAAATACCAGGTCTTTAAATTTTTTTATATCAATATGTGAATGTATATCCCCAGGTCTGAATATAACTTAAACATAAGTTTGTACATAAGTTTGTTCTTAAGTAAACATAAGTTTGTTAACATAAGTTAACATTTGTTTCTCTAACATTCATTTTATTTCCTTCATAAAAGTACTTCTCTGGGTTTTTTTTGGTTTCCCAACAACACGTTAAGTTTAGTTGGTTCTAAAATAATAATAATAATAATAATAATAATAATAATAATGGAAAATAAATACTATAGTGACACTTTAGAAGTAATACTTTTGGATACCAAATTAGAAGTTACACTGGAACGTGATTTGGTTCAGAAGTCCTGAATTTTTATAGAACATTTATGTTTGTTTGTATGTTTTTTGATTTGTACACTTCATAATGGCATTTTAGGCTTATTTCCTTTTCATCCCACAGCTGACTTTCCCATTAGAGTTTGAATACACAGCAAGACCCTTTCAGAAATTTTCCTGAATCACATAGACTGTATCACTTACTCCAGTAATAATGATTATCTTTCATGTATATTTACACAATCATTCTCAATGTGGGTAAAAAATCTGTAAAAACTAATATGGTTAATTTAGCCCCAAGTATGTAAATTTTATTACTTTTAGTTTATTTAGCTATTATTTTAATTCCTTTAAGAATATTGTTATCTATAATATTAGTATTCTCAAAGTCCAACATTATGTACAAGACCATAGGACCAGCACCACATTTTCCTTCTTCCACCATTCCTTTCTTTCTTCTTCTTTGCCCTCCCGCCCCCCCCACCCCAGACACAGACAGGCAGACAGACACACACACACACACACCCACACACACACACACTTTACCTCTTTACCTCAGTGATGGGACTGAATATAACCCATAACGGTAAAAAGGTGAAGGGAGGAGAGGTGTCTGGAGTGATAAAGCAAAGATAACTCTGGAAGGAAAAGGGTGGAAAGATGCTTTCCCTGTGCATTTTAATGTTTGCCTTTTTGTTTCCCAATACCTGAATCAAAAATTATACATATATATATATGTTACTTAAGTTATTAATTATATATATATCCATATATATATACATATACATATATATAAGTTAGGTTATTTTCTTTTTTGCCCACAGTAGCAACTGATAAATGATATCCCTCTGATTGTCTGAACCCGCAAGCTTTCTTACTCACATTCTTCATGTTTTCTCCACTTTCAGCATCCTGGTGGAGGGAAGGGGAATGAATGAGCAACTGGGTGAGTACTTGACTGCAAGAAAGAGACAACTCATCACAGCTGAAAATGATAACTGTTAATATTTTCCATGTTTGCTTAACTTTAAACTTAAGTACAGTACTAGGGACATTAAACCATAACTGCCAGATTAGACAGGGCACCAGTTAGATGTACATGACATTCTGGGGAGGCTTCTTTTTTCATCACCAGATTTAGCACAATTATCAAACTTTCAGAGAGGTTAGGCACAGAAGATTACTGATTTCAGGCAAACAGTTCACAGTTGGATTTATTTCTCATTACATGGACCAGAAATATCAAATTCATGAAATATTCAGAGTCATTAATGGCAGTGCTTACACCAAGCCAAGGACTTTTCAGCTCCTCGCTCTGTCCTGCCAGTGAGCAGGCTAAGGGTGCAGCAGGAGCTGGGAGGGGACAGACCCAGGACAGCTGATGCAAACTGGCCAAAGGGGTATTCCATACCATCTGACGTCATGCTAAACAATATATGGGGTGGCTGGCTGGGGCAAGGGGGCCAGCTGCTCGGGGATAGCTTGGGCATTGGTCAGCGGGTGGTGAGCAGTTCCATTGTGCATCACTTGTTTTGTACACATTATTAGTAGTAGTACTATTATCATTATTATAATTTTATTATATATATTTTAATATATTATATATATTATTATATATATACTATTTTCTTGTCTTAAACTGTCTTTATCTCAACTCACAGGCTTCACTTTCCCATTTCTCTCCCCCGTCCCAGAGAGGGAGGGGGGAGGGAGGGCAAACGGCTGTGTGGTGTTTATCTGCCAGCTGGGTTAAACCACAATAATGTTGTTTAGTGTTATTAAGGAAATATGCAGCTGAGAAATAAACTCTTTTTTATATAATGTATTAATATGTTTCTTTTTGAAGAAGTACAATGCCATATGTTTGTTCTTAGTATATAATACATTTTTCGAAATGGCTATGATAATTAAGGTATAACAACTGACAAAGCTTATATACATTTAAGTGAAGATAATTAAAATATTAGAGCAAAGTGATCTGAAAATGATAACATATATGAATATATATATACCTTTAAGAATGTAACTAGTTTAGGAGATATTCACCTAAACAAAACGAAAAAGAAAAAAAAAGAAAAAAGAAAAAAAAAATATTTCACAGTATAAATTTTATACTCCAGATGGCCAAGACCATACATTAGGAGAGTAGAGTTTGCTTTACAAATAGCTGAGAAAGTTCCTTTAGTTGAAAAGGCAATTGGCATTGATATTACACATGATTACTTAGAAAAGAAGATAATAGAGGTATGACAGGAAATAAAAAGCTGATACAGGTAAAAATAGCACCAACTTTTAACCTTAATGGTTGGCTAGCATTTGAAGGAATACGGGATGTTTCTGAGAAGAGGAGGAAGGTGTCTTCTTCAGACCTCTGCTCATTGAGGGTGGGAGAAGAAAGGACAAAAGATTTGTAGGTGTCACCCACTGTCCTCTCCAGCATGTTAAGGAAGCTTTCTCTTTCAGTTGGCTTTTTCTCAGCCTTTTCTTAATACCATTACATGTCTTTCTCCCATCCTGACTGTCTCTGACAGAGATGCAAAACAAGCTGCCAAGAGTTTGTTTTCAGACTTTGATTCAATTTTCCAATCCTTCCTATTTGAAATACTAACATAAAATTGAATGATCTGGCAAGTATTTTGCTCTTGCTAGACAGCTGGACATTTTAGATACCCTTAGCTCAGCCCTTGTGTTACTAGCCTTAATCTTCTGTCATTATACATAATATATGTAACATTTCAAGCTCTATACAACCTAAGCATTCTCAGTGTTGAAGATTTTAGAACTGGTCTTGTGATCAAGAAAAAAACTGTCTGTTTTGATCAAATGCTTCCCTCAGTTCCAGTACTATAAAAATGGAAGTGTCAAGCATTTCTATGTTTATTTGGAAAAGTTTAAAACTTACATGATAATACACACCTATGTAGATGAGAATATACATCTGTGATTCAGCTCCCTAATGGCAAGAAAGAGGATCAGATGTGTCACATGTAAAACCTTAAATAATTATTTTATGCCAATGAATTTTTGCTTTAAATAATATTTAATATTTTTTATCAATTATTCTTGACCAAATCTGTAAAATATATCTCTACTGTTTCTAATTTATGTGTAATACCAACTCAGAGAGTAATTTTTTTTCTCTGGTGAATTCAGATTTATCAATATAAACATGGCCAAAGGGAAAAAAAAAAAAAAAAAAAAAAAAGGTGCAATTTGTCGCTTCTCAACATTTATACAAATATATGGCTCAAGCTACAAGACACACAATATTCTAAAATGATAAAATCTCTAGACTGACCCCAAAAGCCACAACTTCTACTACCTTTAGTACCCAACTATTTAACCTTCTTTCCCTACATATCTTTAACCTCTTCTTCAGAATGGTTCTTTAAGGAACATGACTGCAAAAACTCTACACTTCTTGTTGCACACAAATTAGGATGTGGCAGTCTATGTGTCTCTCCTCAGCGAACTACATTCTGGCCTTTTGACCTCACAAAGCTTCCAGGTAGCTACTCAGTCTACTGGCATAACTTGTTGTCTAGATATGTTCCACATTCTCAAGTTATTTTGCAAGGCGCACTTCAGTCTTGAATTCGCTTTAACTTTCAGACTCTTGTTTTCTACCTACTCTTTAGCTTCTTAACTCTTAGTTTTCCACACAGACAGATTATTGTGCAATTTTGCACTAGTAATCAATTCCCATATACATAAAGATTTGCACAAAGGAAAGTCTATTTTTAGTGTGTGCTGTCTGAAGTGCTGTTGTCAATTTTTCTGACCACAACTAAGTCTCAGTGAAACATTTTATCTTACAAGGAAAAAGATATGTACTAGATTCAAAAACAGTAACCTGATGTTTTATTGGGTTTATGTGGCAAGGTTTGGGTAGCAGGGTGCTGCAGATGTCTGAGAAGAATCCAGAAGCTGACCCATGTTAGATAAGGGCCAGTTTCATCCTACTTCAAATGGACCCACTGCTGTCTAGAGCTGAGCCAATAACCAATGTTGTTTGCACCACTGTGAGAACACATTTAAGAAAATAAGACAAAATATAAAATAAAATATAAAATAAAATAAAATAAAATAAAATAAAATAAAATAAAATAAAAAAATAAACTCTGCTGCACAACAGTAGCTGGGATAGCAAGGAGTGAGACACAGCCCTGCAGACCAAGTTCAGTGCAGCACGAAGGCAAGAAGTGCTACAGGTGCCAGAGCAGAAGTTCCCCGGCGGCCTGTGGAGAGGCCCCTGGTGGAGCAGGCTGTCCCCCTGCAGACCATGGGTCTCATGGCAGAGCAGATCTCCATGCTGCAGCCTGTGGAGGAACAGGTGGACGCGGCCTGGAGGAGGCTGCGGCCCATGGAGAGCCCTCACAGAAGCAGGCCCTAGGCTGGAGCTGCAGCCTATGGAGAGGATTACACACAGGAACAGGGTGTTTGGGGGGAGCTGCTGCCCGTGGCGGACCTGTGTTGGAGCAGTTCGTTCCTGACGGATGGACGCCATGGTACAGACCCATGCTGGAACACTTCTTGAAGAGCTGCTGCTTGTACTCATGCAGGATCTGTTCAGGAAGGATGGCAGCCCATGGGAGGGACCCCACATTGGAGCAGAGGAAGAGAGTGACCATGAAGAAGTGTCGGAGCTGAAGCATTAGGGACTGACCTCAGCCCCCATTCCACATTCCCCTGTGGAGGTGGAAGAGGGTGGATACAGGGAAGGTTTTTTTAGGTTTTTGTTTGTTTCTAACTTCTCTAGCTTGTTAGTAATAAGTAATAAATTTTATTAATCTTCCTGCTCTGAATCTGTTTTTGCCCATTATGATAATTACTGAGTAATTCCCCTGTCCTTATATCAGACCTTGAGCCCTTTTCATCATATTTTCTTCCCTTTCCCTCTGAGGAGGGAGAGTGAGAGAGCAGTTGTGCTGGAGCTCAGATGTCCAGCTGAGTAAAACCACCATAAAGTATGTATTGAAAAAGAATTAAATTCTTTTTCTTCCTTTCTTCCTTTCTTTCTTTCTTTCTTTCTTTCTTTCTTTCTTTCTTTCTTTCTT
>CM021765.1:158806634-158843986 GCA_011076525.1 Nettapus auritus
CTTTCTTTCTTTCTTTCTTTCTTTCTTTCTTTCTTTCTTTCTTTCTTTCTTTCTTTCTTTCTTTCTTTTTCTTTCTCTCTTTCTCTCTTTCTCTCTTTCTCTCTTTCTCTCTCTCTTCCTTTCTTCCTTTCTTCCTTTCTTCCTTTCTTTCTTTTTCCTTCCTTCCTTCCTTCCTTCCTTCCTTCCTTCCACATTTTGTTTGAATTTATATACTATAGATAAAGCAGGAATTTTAAAGTAGCAAACAGTTTGAAAATACAGTGAAAAATAAATCTGGACTTAAAGTTTCCTGTACATTAATATGAAGCATAGAAGTAAAACTGTCCAGCCACTGAGTAAGTAATATGGCCATTCCCAAACCACAATATAATAGTATGCAAGCTACCTTCAGGTAGTTTATGAAAGAAATCCTGCCAGCCATTGTGGAGACTGTTTTTTGAGTCTGATTGTATAGAGGCCCTGTGGTTTGACTAATTTACAAGGGCACAATTAAGAGATAAGGAGAGGGGGGCTGTGCAATTCTAAACAAATTGGAAAATACCTCAATTCTGTAAAATTACTGACCAAGACAGTGGTCTCAAAATCCTGTAAATCATGATCCCAAATGATTACTCTTAAAGCTCTCCAGGAACTACAGTGGACTGCACCCTCAATCTTCCCATAAATTGGGATACCTCAATGGGACACATGGGGTGTCTCTCCTGTCTGACCCCTTCAAGGACCAAGAGGGGATGTGCATCTCATGTCTGACTCCTCCAGGAACAAGCTCATCCATGGACAAACAGAGGATGTTAGGATGTCACTCTAAGGGGTATTTTGGAAGAGTGCAACAGGATTTTGAAACCCCTTCCCCCCCCGACCCTGCAGTAAGTTTTGTGTGAACTTTACCATTCATAAATCTTTAACTTCTTTAACTAAGTCACTGTTCCTATTTTAGCAAATTTATTTAGATCATTGACTAATAGATAGTGATTAAATGCTGTTAAAATCATATAATCTTTGTTATTTTCTAAAAAGATATATAATAAATCCTGAATTGCTGCTACATAAGAGTTTTCTAAATCTAATTCTATGACATACTGTTTATATTAACTACATGACTTAAAGTGTTCTGCTAATTTCTTCCTTTTAAGACTCTAGACCTGAGCACAAATTATTTCAAACAGAGAATAGGTAGATGTTAATTTTATAAAAAGCAGTAAAAGCCTTTCATCTTCCTTCCTTACAGCATGCTGGAAAAAAAGTGGCATCAAAACACAGTAACTGCCAAACCAAATAGAAGGCAAATACCTAAACACTAGTTCAACTCATTGAAAGTTCCTAAACTCCATCTACATAGAGTAGCTGCCTTTATCCTGAAGGCAAAATAGTTCCTACTATATTTCTTTGCCTCTGTCTTTCAACTGCATTTGTAAATCTAATTACCTGCAATATATATTAAAAAAAAAAAAAAAAGAACAACAATCTTAATACTGTTAAAAAATAGAAGAATAAAGTGTGATTCTAGTAAATTGTGAAAAAGAAAAAAAAATAAAATAAAAAAAAAGGTAACAAAGGTAAAACAGATGACAGTAATTTTATAATTAACAAATATTTTATATTAGTAACTGTTACTTTAATAGTTAAAGCAGTTAAATGATAAATTAACACTGTTTAGGTATTGGTGTACCTATTGAAATACACTGTTCTGAGCAGGTCTCTGCTTGCATCTGCAATGATAAGTATAATAGAATAGAATAGAATATAAACACATGGTGGAAAAAGAATAGCTTCTGTACCAGCTGTACTGCACTTTGGGTGCTCTAAACCTTGCAGTGCTAAAGGTTCTTCAGCTTCAACTCTAGCCTGAGATTTGTTTGCAACTTTGTGGTCTCTCATGTTCACACCCTGACGATACTATGTAATGCCCTTTCCCTAGTGTTCCATATTGCCTATGGCCTGGCACTGGTAGAGCATAAATCATGGTTACCCTGTATTTTTTACAGAAAGTAATTGCCACTGATGTTAAATCACCTTGTTGTTCTCCTATCTCTTCCCTTTTTTTGTTTGTAGCTTTAGCCTGTAACTCTGTCAAGGTCCCTTCAATTTAAATTGTATGGATTTTATGCTATTGTACTGGGGGTACATGACAAGATTTTGGTAGCAAAGGGGCTGCAGGGGTGGCTCAAGTCAAGTCTGTTTTGTCTCTGTCTTTATGTTGACCCATTAACATTTTCATCCTATTTTCTCCTCCATCCTGCTAAAGAGGGAAGTGATATAGCAGCTGAGTGAACATCTGGCTGCTGGATCAGGTTAATACACTACAGCTACAAAATCATATTACAAAGAGGCCTGGAGATAAAAATTAAGTAACAGTGTTTGTTTGTTTGTTTGTTTTTGTTTTTTATCTGCCATTGCCCAGTAATACACCTGCACTGAACTTAACAACCAATTAATTATTGTGCAGTACCCAACCCTAATTAGGTATACACCAGCCAGTGCAAACAGAATCATAAGTAAGTCTGAATAAAAAGTATAATAGTACTATAAAGAAAATGTGAAAATCACCATCTATCTTTGTCATCATCATCACCATGTGTTGTACTGAAGAAAATGCCCAGAGATGGTGACTTGTATGGGGACCCCATTGCTCTTAACGGCTGGCCACTGGGGAGAGTTTTTCCTTTTTCTTTCTCTTTCCTTTTCTTTCATCTTTTTGGTTTGTTTGCTTGTTTGTTTGTTTTTAGTTTGGTTGGTTGGTTTTGTTTTGACTTTGATTTTTGTTGTTTAGTAATGTTTTTGGATTTAATAAATAATATTTTTTAAACCTAAAACTTCTTTATAGTTTCAATGGGAGAAAAAAAATTTACTTGCACTACTCAATTGTCCAGAGTGTGACTGGGTTGAAAAGAGTTTGAAGAACCTTTTTGAGCTACTAATCATTTGTTTCATACTTGAATCAGTGTATTTCTTTAGCTTGTTAAGAAGACATCATGACTACTATGTTTCCACAAGTAACTATGATTGTGAAATCACATAATCATAGATTTTCCAAGCACCTTGAAAGTTTTTCAAGAATTCAGAATTCAAACATACATTTATGAAAGATATAAATATGCATTTAAATAAATATATATATATAATCTTTCCACCATTCAGACAGACAACTATAAGCTCAGTACACAAACATCATAACCTAAGCATCCGTGCTTCCTATTTTACTAGAAATATGATTCGTAACATCCAGTAGCTGTTGTGAAGAAACATTTAGACACCAAAATCTTTTACCCATTCCTTGATTAATGGGGATAATATATGATTGTCTTTCTCCTTACATCCAAAGAGAAAAAAATAAAACTTCTATTTTTTATGATCTGAGTTTCAAATCCAATTCTCGTAAACAATATGAATTTAGTACAGCATAACACAAATGTCATATCAGCCAGTAGAGGAGAGTATGACCCAGTATAGTTACCTATTATCTGTCTGAAAATGGGTTCTGCTTCTATTTTTATATTTTTTTTAACCAAACAGAGTTCCATATGAAGTAAACAAGCAGAATAGTCTTGATACCATTTTCTACTAATTCCTTTCAAGGCAGCTTTTAGAGGTTTTTCTTCCTTCATGTGCCGACTTATGAAATACAAACAGTCTCTTCTTCCTTGATCAAAAGGAAAAAGCTTCTTGATCCCTAGCCAGAAGGTTTCACTTCTGAACATAGCTTTCTCTTCAAAACATATCTTTATGGATTATGTGGATTTACTTCAGTGTAAAGTAAATTTTACATCTGTAAATCCAAATTTACTTCATAGCACACAGATTAGACTACTTCAATTGAGGGGGATGGGAGTAGGGGTGGGGAGAGAAGGAGATTTAAAACCAAAACCAGTTTTCTGGTCCTAGTTTGTAACAATGTTTGTCCTTAAACATTGCCATAATATTAATAATCTTCCATGCATTTGCATGAACATTTAATGCTGCTTCATATAAGTGATAAAGAATGTTTTAGGGAGGTAAAATATATCCTCTAGAGATAAGAAGTCAGATGAAGTTTGGTAGACAATCACCAGATACCTTAGCTATAATACACTGCACAGTGTTATGTCTCATTTTGTGATCCATAGAAAGTATGGCTAAGTCCATCTACAGAGATAAAAGGTAAAAGAGACTAGAAAATCTTTTAACAATTAAGTCTCTTGTCTATAACTGGAATTACACATCCTGGAATCATGTTTCCTCTGTTACACTCCCCTCCTTTCTCCCAGGTTG
Organism: Nettapus auritus; assembly: GCA_011076525.1. Lineage (NCBI taxonomy): Eukaryota > Metazoa > Chordata > Aves > Anseriformes > Anatidae > Nettapus > Nettapus auritus. The sequence continues at coordinate 158,810,883 of CM021765.1, forward strand.
AATCATATAGAATGTGTATCCTACAGGTGTCATTCATTTAAAGTTTATTATTTCTGCAGATGTTACTAAACAGATCACCAACTTAAAAAAAAATAATAAAATAAAATAAAATAAAATAAAATAAAATAAAATTAAAAAGAGAGAGTTGTTAAATACTATTTGAAAACACTGTAAGTCAAAGTGAAGAAATGGTGAAAAAAAATCAGATATTATTTGTTTCCTACCACGTACATAGTCAAGATTCTCCAACACTAGTGTATACCTCCCATTCTGAGGACGTGTGCTTTTCCTTTTCTGGGAACACTCAATGCTCTGGAAACTTTCAGAGGTATACAACAAGACACTTTGGTTACGATTAAAGAGACCACTTAGAACATCACACCCTCAAAAACAAACAAACAAACAAACTAACTAACTAACTAACTAAACTCAAGAAATCATTCCATTGTCTAATTGGTTTCCCAATTCTGTATCACATTGCTAATTTCTTTACTGAAGCTCTCCCCATCTTCCTGTTCAGTTTGAAAAATACTGGAAACTTCATATCATACTGAAGTATCAGTGTTTTACTCTTGGCTTAGAGTAATTTTAATGACTTCTTATTTTCTTTAAATGTCACAAGGCATGAAAAGATCAGCAGAAAGCTGGTAATATTAGGAACCTCTTTCAAAAGTAAATCAATCTTCTCTGTATCCCCCTCTGTTTCCATGTTGGCAGCTCAGTTGCATTTTGGCAAATTCATATATATCTAATTGTCTTCTATATCCAGGAATGTGACTCGCTGATAAACTGGTTATGAAGCTGCTATTTATTTATTTTTATTTTTATTTTTTTTTCCCTTTCAGTATGGTCAATAAAACAAAGATCTGTGAGATTTAGATGCCTTCACTCCCTGTTTCTCATATTTACCATAAATATCTGCGGTTCTACATGGCTGAATGAATAACTAGAATGAAAATAGAAAAATTGAAAGCAATCTCTTGGGGAATCTCTTGCTTGGGAAAGCAATCTCTTTCTGGAGAGCAGAAGGAATCCTGGTAAAATATGTTTTGGAAATGTGTTCACCATTACAAAGCAGAGACTTATCACCAATAAAGTGAGGACAAAAATAATAATAATAATAAAAAAAAAAAGTAAAACTGGAACTTAAGCAATATATTTGATTAAAAAAAATCTTTAATATTCTAGATCAAATCCCCTTTGAGGTCAAGACTTAAAAAAAACTAATTGGAACTGTGGCTTTAGGGGCAGATTGAAAATATCCTTCCAGCATCTCATAATGAAACATGTAAAATTTATTTTCTAAAGTTGCAAATAAAAGACAATAGAAACAGCAAAACTTAAGGTGATATGCATTTTTCTTTATTATGTGCTGTCCACTCATGCCTGTTTTAATTTTATAAATATATAATATATTATTATAATGTAATGATACAATAATTTAATATTACTAATACTTATAAATGAAATAATAATATTATCATATAGAAACTAAAGAGGGTTATGCATTTTTCTTCAGTGTTGCTTCAAGTAGATCCTTAGACAAATGCAAAAGAAGATCTACAGATGTTTTGATTTAGTCAGTTACTTCAAGAAATTTTAGAGATCATTTAGAGAGAAATATTAGAGATCATTTTTAAGCCAGAGTGGTATCTTGTTCTGTTTTTTTCTGTTCCCTTTGCAAGGGATGGGCTGTTCTTCAGCTTCCTAGATGTTGTTCTTGAATGAATTCCAGCAAATAAACCACCCACCAGCAACAACAACGACGACAAAGAACAGGAACCACACAAAACACAAAAATAATCAGAGAGCTGGAGTACCTCTCCTATGAATAGAAAAGGAGAGAGTTGGGGTTTTTCATCCTAGAGAAGAGAAATATCTAGTTAAACCATAGAGCAGTCTATAGTCTCCTTCCAGTACCTAAAAGGGACCTACAAGAAATCTGGAAAGGGACTCTATAAGGGAGTTTAGTGATAGGAAAAGTGGTAATGGCTTTAAACTAAAAGAAGGTAGATTTAGATTAGATATAAGGAAGAAATTCTTTACTCAGAGGGTGCTGAGGCACCCGAACATGTTGCCCAGAGAAGCTGTGGATGCCCTATCCCTGAAATATTCAAGGCCAGGTCTGATGGGACTTTGAGCAACGTGATTAAATGGAATGTGTCCCTGCCCGTGGCAGGGGGGCTGGAACAAGAAGACATTTAAAGTCCCTTCCAACCTCTATGATTATTTGATCTGAAAAAAAAATGGGATAAAATTTTCTCACTCAAAATGTCACTTTTTTTCCCCCTAATCTTCAAAGGGTTTTTTTTGGAGGAAAGAGATTATCTCTTGCCATTACAGTTTAGTGAACTAACAATTTCTAGCTTTTCTACCAATTGTTTACAATAGAAAAATAAAATTAAATTTAAAAAAAAAAAAAAAATCCCTTGGATAGAAAATTGCTTTCCTTCACCCAGATGTATCATCTTAAAAATAAATAAATAAATAAATAAATGATAATTATGAAACTTTTGTTAAGAAAATAATCAAAATGAAACACTACCTTGAAATTATTTTTACCAGAGCAATTAAGTAAACTATGCAGCCTATTTTCCATGGATGTTTGGAAGCTAGCCAATGTTATACCAATATACAAGAAGGGCACAGGAGAAGACCCAGGAAACTACAGACCTGCTAGTCTAACTTAATTCCTTGGAAAAGTTAAGGAGAAGATTATCCTGAGTGCTATCGAAAAACACTTAAAGAACAAGGCTGTTTTCAGGCATAGTCACCATGAGTTCATCAAGATAAAGTCCTGCCTTAGTAATTTGATCTCCTACAATAAGCTCACCTGCTTGGTGGATGAAGGGAAGGCAATGGATGTAATCTTTCTGGATTTTATTAAGACCTGATACCATCTCTCACAATATCCTTCCAGACAAATTGTCCAACTGTAAAATGAACAGGTTCATACTGTGCTGGGTGATGAACAGGCTGAATGGCAGAGCTCAAAGGATCATAGTGAATGGGGCAACGTCTCGCTATCATCATGTCACTAACGGTATTCCTCAGGGCTCAGTTCTAACATTTTTATTAGTGATCCGGATGCAGGAGTTGAATGCAGTTAATAATAGGCCCAATATGAATCAGAAGAGTGCCCTGGCATCCAAAAGGGCAAACCACTTTTTAGTATTCATTAAACACAGAATAGTGAGATGATCAAAAGAGGTCATGTTCTCTATGCATTTAGCATTGGTGCAGCTTCACCTTGAATATTGTGTTCAATTCTAGTCTCTGTAATGTAAAAGTGATATTGAGATACTTGGAAACATCTGGAGGAGGGCAACAAAGCTGGTGAAAGTGTTGAAAGGCATGTCTTATGAGGAGAGGCTGAGGACACGTGTGTTGTCTACTTTGGAAAAAAAAAAAAAATGGTGATCTCTTTACTCTTCACAACTTCTTGAGCAAAGGAAGTGAAAAGGGACATAACAAACTCTTTTCCCTGGTAACCTATGTTAGGATGTGTGGGAATGGCGCAAAGTTGTACCAGTGGAAGTTCAGAATAGATATTAGGAGAAACTTCTTTACTGTGAGGGTAGTCAAACACTGGAACAGGGATTCCTAGGAAAGTGGTTAAAGTCTAATGCCTGCCACTGTGGAATATCCACTTGGACAATGCCTTCATTAATATTCTTTAACTTTTGGTTAGCCCTGGATGGGTCAGACAGTGGGACTCAATTATATTTGTAGGTCCCTTCCAACAGAACTATTCTATTCTTTTTTATTCTAGTCTATTCTAGTCTAGTCAGTCTAGTCTAGGCTAATCTAATTTTATTGTTTATGTATCAGTGATGATATTATCTAAAAATCAGAAGTCCCCTGTTGCTTGGACATAGAACAGAATACTTTTAAAGAAAACAAAAGAGCATCTACAATAATCTACATTTTTTAAAACTTATAAATGCATACACATCTTCATATGTAGGAATATAAACAATCTTAATCCTCAGTGAAGTTTCCAAATATGCTTAAAATCACTGGAAGTTATAATCAGACAATACAGCAGAGGGTGACTGTAGCTAGTGAAAGGATCTGAGAGACTCTGAGACAAATGTCAGAGGTTGGATTTTAACTACAACATGCACTTAGCAAGTGCTCGGGCTTACAATGCAGAAGACACAATGCAGAAAACAAAATATAAAGGCTTTCATTGTTTTTTCTCTAGAACAATAAACTGATAAACTTGGACAGAAATATGAGAAATTGAATTTTTTGTTGCCTGCTCAGATACTGCTTCTTCATCTTGTAGTCTAAATATGCAAGACAAATCAAAGGTACTGAGAAATAAAGAAGACAGTTAAGGGAGTTTTCTGACATCAGAAGCAATAAGAACATTGAGAGTTAAAAGGTTCAGTCATGGTAACATCTGCCAGGTACATGCAAGAGGTCTAGTTTTGTGTTCTACTCTAATGTCTGACACAGAAGTAACAGGATGCTACTTTCTTGCGTGTTATATAGATTTAAAAACTTATACCTATATGTAATAGACCTATATACATATACCTATATGTAACAGAGCATATCTGTGTCAATTGATACTGAAGTATAAATCTGTGGAGAGGTTTGTTTGTTTTATTAACAAAGAAAATGATATAGCAGAGTTTTTTTAAAGAACAAGAGCAGGAGAAAACAGTAATAGGGTATGTTCAGAAACCTCTACAAAACCAGTAAAATACACACTAATTTTTGATTTATTTCAGTTCAAAATTGTACAATAAACCCATTTAGCATATTTTCTGCTTATTCAATGTATACCTACAGATCAATTACCTTGAAATTAATATGCATATGTTTTGTAGCCCATTTTTCACAAAAATGCATAAGCGGAAACAAACAAACAAACAAACAAAACAACACAAAGCATTATGGTTACTTTATGTGACAGTAAACAATCTATGATCATTTGCTATAAACTTTAAGGGGGAGATGCTGGTTTAGATCTGGAACCATACATTAGAACCACTACTATTGCCTGTTCAGAATTTTGATAGTGGTTACTATTAAAAATGCATCTGAAATCAAATCACCCTAACTGGCCTATTGCCATAATTCTAGAAAGTATATTAAATATTACAAAGAGGATCTGCCTTGAGAACTGCCAAAAGCTGTAGCTACTAAAAAATCTGTTGTACTTGGGCTTTTGGGCTGGTTTCAAGATTATAGCTTGATTAAAAAAAAAAAAAAAGGGGGGGGGGGGGGGGGGGGGACATATAAAAAAAAATGAAACATAAACTGCAGCTCTAGAAGAACCCAAGCAATATGATTCTCTGCAGCTTGTCAGCTTTTAATGTAAAACAGTGGTAAAAGTTCATTCCAATACAAGCTATGAAAATATATCAAAACAGGATAAACAGTATTACTTTCAGGCATATTGTAATTTAAGAACCAATTTCTGAGTTAATCCAGAATATTTGTTCTTGTGAAAATGTAAATTCAACATGTTAAAAACAAAATACATTTTAACCTGCAAATTTTAAAAAGAAAATCACTGTGAAATATTAATTACAATACTAAATTTATCTCTATTCTGATTATCACCTTTGAGTTAAATTAATGCAGATTTTAAAGGTTAAGTAGGTAAAGACTGATTCTGGATTATGAACAAATTGATTTTAAAGGACTGCTTATGAGAACTCCAGCAGATGACTAATGTCAGGCAATAATTTTGTCCTTGAAAGAAAATTATGTGCAGGCACCTCACCCTAAAATTTCATAAAAGTGACATACTAGTATTTTCAGTATGACCATAATAACTAAACCATTTTAAAAGCTTGATTATTTAATGGAAAAAAAAAAAAAAAAAAAAAAAAAAAAAAATTACTTTGTTAATCAATTATATAAAAATGCATTTAGAACATTAAAAACTGCTGGTTTTTTTTGTTTGTTTGTTTTTGTTTTTGTTTTTCTTTTTCATTTATTTTATCAGGTAAAATCCAATGATTTGTGCTCCCTCTACTGTCTTTAAAACAGCAGTTGTCTATAGCAAGAACTGGATGCTAAAGATAAATTTTGCACACAAAATAATTAAATACAGAAGAATTTGTAGTACATTTACTTTTGGGCAAAGATAAGATACACAAAAGATAATATACACTAGCAGCATAGAAATTCTTCTCTAGTTAGAGAAGCAAAATTCCTGCCTGTGAGAGATACATGTTCTATTTCCAAATATTATTCTAAACTGAGAATTAAAATGTCCTTTCTTAAAATCAGGGAATTTCCAAACATCTTTCAGTTCATGTGCTTTTCTTCTTTTCTTCTTTTCGCTGTTGTGGTGGTGGTGGTGGTGGTTTAACCCCAGCAGGCAGCTAATTATCACACAAGCGCTTGCTGACTTTCCCCCGGTGGGATGGGCAAGTGAATCAGAAAGGTAAAAGTGAGAGAACTCATGGGTTAAGATAAAGACAGTTTACTAGGTAAAGCAAATGCTGCACACACAAGCAAAGTAAAATAAGGAATTCATTCATTTGTTGCTTCCCATCAGCAGGGAGATGTTCAGCCACATCCATGAAAGCAGGGCTCATAATGCGTAATGGTTTCTTGGGAAGACAAGCACCATTACAATATGCATTCCTTCCTTCCTCCTTCTTTCCCCCAGCTTTTATTTCTGAATAGGAAGCCATATGGTATGGGATATCTCTTTGGTCAGTCCTAGTAGGCTGTCCTAGTTGTGTCCCCTCCCAAATTCTTGTGCATCCCCAGCCTCCTTGCTAGCAGGGCAGCCTAAGAAGCAGAAATGTGCTTGGCTCTGTGTGAGCATTGTACTGCAGTAACCAAAAACATGGCTGTGTTATCACCACTATTTTGACCAAAATTCCAATACACAACATTGTGTGAGCACCTAAGAAAAAAACTAACTCTATCCCAGCCAAAATCATGACACATTTTTTCCTGGTATTCACAAATCCTGTACACAATTTGTGCAATACCATTTTTTTCCTACCCATTAAAGTTAGACATACAAATACATTTGAGGGACAGACAGATAATTTTAAACTAAACATGGTATGGAGAAATGTTTATTCAAGAGTGAAGAATATTTCCAAACACTACTTTCCTTCTACCAATAAATATAAACAAACAAGTGATGAATTCCCTCATTCTTTCTGGTAAAGAAGGAAAAAGGGAAAAGAAGAGAATTAGTACCATCTGTCAAAATAGTAAATGATGTTACTAGCTTAGAAACTGATGTTTTAAGATTTATATCCCTTACTAAGATCACTATGAACTCTACCAGAAATCAAACAAAAAATAACACTGGTAACTGGTAGATCATAAAGACAGGAGGAGAGAAAAGGGAGGAAAAGATACAAAATAATTGTAGATCATTTTAATTATCCAAGACATTTTGCACAAATCCAGAAAACAGGGACTCTGTAACAACTAGATGTAATCCTGAATATACTTCTTACTGACAGATTGGAATTTATTTCCTTTCATTAACATATTTGTGCATCTGGACCTACTACAGCACTATAATATAAGATAAACAACTTACTCTTAGATGTGTTTACAGAAATTAAATTGGGACACTTAAAGGACAGCTTCAGGAATTAAAGAATTGGTTCTCACTGCTGCTGAGAAACAACAACAAATCTCTACCTGGCAATAACTCATGAGCTCTTAAGAGCTTTTACTGGAACAGCACCTATCAACATCTAGAAACTACAACAGATATTAATGACAGAAATAGGCATGAGCAGAGATGTCTTTGATTCCAGTATTTTCAACTTTTCCCTCCACAGGCTCTCTGATTAAATCAGGAAAGGGGTCATGATAATACAAAGAAAGTGAGTTATACACCCAGTTCTCGGCTGTGTTCTAAAGGCCTTTAATTTTCTTGCTGTGGAGTGGTGGGGGGAAGCTTTCTGCTACAAGTACAGCAATTTCAGGAAGGTTATTTGTTCACTTCTCTTCCTTTTAATGAATATTTAAATTACTTTGCTAGTTACTTTACAGTCTCTAGTAAGGCTTTTCAGATCCATTTTACCTCATTTAATTTTGTTCTTCTCTCCTAAACATGAAATCCCAACTCATCCTTTATTATATTTACAGAAAGCCCAAGTCATTACAATTCTATGCAGATATTTCAATTTATTTTGTATGGAGATCAAACATCGACTATAGCTATTAATAAGCAATAATGAAGCTTAACAATTTTGTTATACTTAGTTAAAATTATTTTTATAATCTAATTGCGAGAAAAAGACTTGAGGCTGGAATTAAGCTGATATTCAGCTCAAGCAGATAAACTGGTCACCTGCTGGGCTAATTTTTTGCTTAAACATTAATTAACATTAGCTTAATGATTTGTTTGACTGGCATTTTAATAAGCTCCATCGAGTGAAAGTATGTAATCTGACATAGATTCAGTGCACCATGACTACCGCTCAATATCTTCAATAGATACCATAAGGTTTCATGCTTACACGATTAATGTTATTCATAACTTATTTGCAAAGCTTTAGCATAAAAAGTGTGGGGGGAAGACGAAAATTTAGACCATAAGGTTCATTAGCTCACTTTTGACAGTCTTCCATGTTTGTAGACTAAAGCAATTCCTTACTTACAACAGGCATTTGTAACTCCCTTTAGCTTCCATCATTGTAATCTATTTATGTACAATAATTGAATAGAATACCAGCTTATAAAAAATACATGGTTTGGAAGATTCTTAGAACAGTAAAATTACTGTGACAACATTGTGACATACTTGCTCACTAAAGATACTTATTAGAGTCATACTGTTAATATTATTTATGTTTCTGTTTTTCAAATAGCATTAAGGATAACTTTCTACATAAGAACTTCCAAGGTTATTGTGACAGAATTTTAAGAAAACTAACATCCTAACAGCAGGATTTTGCAGCCTTCAATCATGATGAAAATTAGAACTGACAGATACTCAAATAAATGAAAAATATTGTAAAGAATTGTAGTTCCCACACTATGGAAAACCCACAATTTTATTTTAGATGCAAATGTTACACTGTAGTGCCATGCATGACAGTGAGACCACAGATGAAGGAGGTAGAATTGAATTCGGAAGCAGGATAGCCATGTTAGTATATATCTAAACATAGGCTCTTCATCTTGCAGTGAATATAAATATAAATAAATAAAAATAAATAAATAAAAGAAAATGTCTTGAAAGGATTTGTAAAAAATTACAGAGTTTATCATTTTTGTCTGTCTCTGTTCTTGTACCAGTTATTCAATATTTTGATATGATATAAGATTCAGCCCACAAAGATCAGAATCAAAAGGGGGCAAAAAGAATATATAGGTTTGTAAAGAGCCACCCAAACTTTAAACTTAAAGCTCATGGGTTTTAAATTTGCCCTGCACTTGCATTAGTGCAGTGAGACAAATTACAGGCCAGTCAGCCTCACTTTAATCCCTGGGAAGGTCACAGAACAACTAATCCCAGAAACCATTTCCAGATTTGGACATAAAGAACAAGACACTGATTGTGAGTAGTCAGCATGACAGTGCTGGTAGTTTTACCCAGCTGGGCAGCTGAACATCATCACAACCACTCTCTCACTCCCCCTCCTCAAAGGGAAAAGGGGAGAAAATACAATGGAAAGGGTTCAAGGGTTAAGACAAGGACAGGGCAAGATCACTCAATAATTATAATCATGGGCAAAATGGACTCAGCAGAGGGAGAATAATAAAATTTATTACCTGTTACTAACATGCTAGAACAGTGAGAAATTAAAAGCAAACTAACAACACCTTCCCCCGATCCACTGTCTTCTAAATCCTCCCCCAGGCAGCACAAGGAAATGGGGAATGAGGACTGTGGCCAGTCCATGATGCTTCGTCTCCTCTGCTCCTTCAAGGTCACTCTCTGCCCCTGCTCCAACATCAGGTCCCTCCCATGGGATGCCGTCCTTCCTGAACTGGTACTGCATGGGTTTCCTACCACCAGCAGCTCTTCAAGAACTGCTCCAATATGGGTCTGTATCATGGGGTCCATCCAACAGGAGCAAACTGTTTCAACATGGGTCTCCCACGGGTGGCAGCACCCCTCAGATCCACCTGCTCCACCATGGCCTCCTCCATAGTCTACATTATGGAAATCTTCTCCACTGTGGTTCACCATGGGCTGCAGGGGGACAGCCTGCTCCACCAGGGGCCTCTCCACAGGCCACAGGGGAGATTCTGCTCTGGAACCTGGAGCAACTCCTCCCCCTCCTTCTTCACTGACCTTGGTGTCTTCAGGATTGTTTCTTACTCCTCACTCTCCCAGCTGCTATTACGAAAAAGTCTTTTTTTTTTTTCTTTTTTTTTTTCTTTTTTTCTTTCTTTTTTTTTTCTTTTTTTTTTCCCTATTTTAAATCTGATCTCACAGTGGCACAAAAGTCATATCTAACTTGGGGCTCCTATCTAACTTGGGGCAAGTTCTGGATTCTTCTCACAGAGGCCACCCCTGCAGCCCCCCTGCTACCAAAACCTTCCCACATAAACCCAATACAGGTAGATGAGTGGAGAGCAGTGGATATTATCTATCTGGACTTCAGTTGGCCTTGACACTGTCTCCCATAAGATCCTTAAACATAGTTCTTGAAGTATGGGCTGAATAAGAAGAAAATGAGCTGGATTGAAAATTGGCTGAAAGGCCAGGCCCAGAGGGTAGTGATGAGTGGTGCAAACTCTAGGTGGAGGCCACTAACTAGTAGTGTACTACAATGGTCAATATTGAGTCCAATCCTGTTCAACATCTTCATCGGATGGTGGGGCATCAGGGAGGATGGCACCCTCAGCACGTGTGCCGATGCCACATAAATGGGATTGGTGACTGATATGTCAGAGGATTGTGCTGCCATCCAGATGAAATTTTACCAGCTGGAGGAATTGGCTGGCAGGAACACCATAAACTTCAAAAAGAGCAAAGTCTTTCCCCTGGGCAGGCACCAGTACATGCTGAGGGCTGCCCAGCTGGAAAGCAGTTTTGCAGAAAAGAACCTGTGGGGTTCCTGCTGGACACCATCTTGAACGTGAGACATCAATATGTCCTTGGTGCAAAGAAGGTTAACAGTATTCTGGGCTGCGTTAGGCAAAGTATGGCCAGCAGGTTGAGGGAGGTGATCCTTTCCCTCTACTTAGCCATGGTGAGGCTGCACCTGGAGTACTGTGTCCAGCTCTGGTCTCCCCAGTGCAAGAGTGACATGGATGTGAGTTAGCAGTGTGCCTTCATAGCAAGGAAAGATAAAGCATACTTAACGTGTATCATCAGGATACAGGTTATGTAGTAGATCAAGAGAATCAATCTACTGATTGCTTATTCCTCATTATTCATCACTCATTAGCTGACATCCAGTTTGGGGTTCCGAAGTAACAGAAAGGTGTTGGCAGTCTTGAGAGTGTCCCTCCCAGGGCCATCAGAGAATCTGTAGTTCCCTGGGTCTACCCTCCAGCCCTTCTTGTAGATGGGCAACACGTTTGCTATCCGCCAGTCAAGAGGGACCTCCCCCGATAGCCAGGACTGCCAATAAATGATGGAAAGTGGCTTGGCCAGCTCTTCTGCCAGTTCTCATAGTACCCTCGGGTGGATCCCATCCGGCCCCATCGACTTGTGTACATCCAAATGCTGTAGCAGGTCACCAACCATTTCCTCGTGGATTGTGGGGGCCACATTCTGCTCCCCATCCCCTTCCACCAGATCAGCATGGTAACAGTCTATATCACATCCAACATGAGATAAGGTTAAGAAAATTTGGCTTGTTTACAGAGGACAAGAGACACCTTCTGATTAAAGAGGTAGAATTCATAGCAGACTCCAATAGCTAAGAAGGAATTATTGAAGATACGGATCCAGGTTGTTTAAGGAGGTGCATAAGGAGAAGAAACAATGGTCATACTGTAAAACTAGAGGTTCTGACCTGACAATTCAAAAAACATATTCACACAATAAGAAAAGCTGAGTTAGGGGAACAGGTTGCTTTGAGGATCTGTCAGTCTCTGTCCCTGGAAATTTTTAGTATCCAAAAACATAAAGCTTTGAGCAACATGGACTTCATTAATTATCAATGCTGCTTTGAGCAGGAGGTTGGACTAAGGATCTTGTATGATCTCTTCCAACCTCAAGCAACTTCTGTAACTGTGTTGGGTCTGTTTGGGATGGAGTCACCTTTCCCTGCAGCAGCCCAGACAGTGCTGCACTCATAGCTGGAACAGCACTGGTATCACCCTAGTGTTGTGTCTATTGCTGCATAGTGCTGGCACAGAACCAGGACTCTCTCCAAACCCCAGGAGCCAGCAGGCTGGGTGTGGGCAATTGACGGGGAGGGGACATCACCAGGGCAGCTGACCTAAACCGACCAAAGGGATATTCCATAACACCTGATGTCACACTCAGTAATAAAGGGGGCTCTCGTGGGGTGGGCACTCTCTCCTGAACAACCGGTACGTGTTTTGAGGCCCTGCTTCCCAGGATGTGGCCGAACATCGCTCGTTGATGGGAAGTAGAGAATAACTTTTTCCTTTCTCTCTGTGCTTCCGCACAGCCTTGTTGTTTCTTTTGCTACTTTTTCTCCTCATTCCCTTTCCCTTTAATTAAATCATTCTCATCTCAAACCTCGAGCTCTTTGTGTTGACTTTTCTCCCCCTCCTCTTTGAGGAGGCGGGGAGTGAGAGAGCGGTTGTGGTGGAGCTCGGCTGCCCATCTGAGTAAAACCACCACAGTGTTCTTCTTACTATAGAAACTTTGTAACAAACTAGAATGTATTAGATATGATGGATGAGACATGAGCATGTCCTGAAAGGGGAAATTGAGTTATTTTTAATTCTCCACACAGTTAAAGCACAGTTGGATGAATTTTCTTCAATGGGAATGTCATTACTAAACCCTTTACAGTTCTGGTAGTTAATTAAAAATTAAGATCCACACTTATTTCATCCACTAATTAGAATAACTTCAAAAAAAAAAAAAAAATTACTATTCCTTCCACCCCAATCTACAGACTACAGATTTTTTTTTTTCTTAAAGTGTGTCTAGCCATAGCTGAATACTTAAGACATTTCACATTTTTTTCGCCTTTATTTTTTTTCCAGTGTCACTGCATAATATGTAATTTTGGTTTCTCTTAATAGCAGTTTCCAGCTTGACTCTTAAGACATGAATTTTCAAAATGCAGCCTGTATAAATATGAAGTCACTAAGAGTTTGCTTCTGTTCTGAGAGTAAATAGTAATTCTGGTTATATTCCAAAGCAAAGTTTTTTGTTGTTGTTGTTTTTGTTTTGTTTGTTTGTTTGTTTGATTGATTGATTGTTTTTGTTTGTTTGTTTGATTTTCAAATTGATATTGCTATGTCTTTCTCTCTACCACTATTATATACTCAAATAGCATGACTCTATGAAACCCATCATCCACTTTATGTATGTGTTTCTTTTCCATTCGAGGTTTTTAGAAAAGACCAGCCAGGAAGGTGAGGTGGTGGTGTTGCTCTTTATGTAAGAGAGCAACTGGAATGCATGGAGCTCTGCCAAGGGGTGAATGAAGAGTTAGGCAAGAGCCTATGGGTAAGGATTTACGGGCAGGCTACCATGGCTGACACTGTTGTGGGTGTTTGCTACAGGCCACCTGATCAAGAAGAGGAAGTAGATGAAGCCTTCTTTAGACAGCTTGAAGTAGCCTCTCAGTCACAAGCCCTGGTTCTCATGGGGGACTTCAACCACCCTGATATCTACTGGAAGACCACGCAGCTAGGCACAAACAGTCCAGGAGGTTCCTGCAGTACATTGATGACTACATGTTAACACAGGTGGTAGAGAAGCCAACAAGGAGATGTGCGCTGCTGAACCTTGTATTAATGAATGAGGAAGGACTAGTTGGAGATGTGCGCATCGGGGCCCTGGCTGCAGTTACCATGATATGGTGGAGTTTGCTATCTTGCGAGGAGGCAGTAGGCCAAAAAGAAGGATTGAGAACTTTGGCCTCTTCAGGGACCTACCTGGAAGAATTCCATGTGTTAGGGCACTGGAAAGAAGGGGGGGGGGGGGGGGTCCAAAACAGTCAGTCAGTATTCAAGTATCACTGCCTCTAAGCTCAGGATCATTGCATCCTTATGAGTAAGAATGCAAGCAAAGGGGGCAGGAGACAAGCATGGATGAGCAGGGAGCGCCTGGCAAAACTCAGACAGAAGAAGGAATTTTACAGAATGTGGAAAAAGGGGCAGGCCGCTTGGGAGGAATATAGGGACACTGTCAGAGTACACAGGAATGTGACAAGGAAGGCCAAGGCCCATTTGGAATTAGATCTGGAAAGGAATGTCAAGGACAACAAGAAGGGGAACACAAATACATCAGTGGAAAAAGGAAGACTAGGGAAAATGTTGGCCCACTGTTAAATGGGGCAGGTGCCCTGATAAAAAAAGGATAAGGAAGAGGCACAGTTGCTGAATGTCGTTTTTGCTTCAGTATTTACTGCTAAGATCAGCCCTCAGGAATCTCACACTCTGGAGACAAGAGAGGAAGTCCAGAGAAAGGAGGATTTTCCCTTGGTTAAAGAGGATCAGTTCAGAGATCATCTAAGCAAACCCAATATCCATAGATCCACGGGCCCTGATGGAATGCACCCACAGGTGCTGAGGGAGCTGGCCCATATTATTGCTAGGCCACTCTACACATCTTTGAAAGGTCGTGGATAACAGGGAAGGTGCCTGAGGACTAGAAGAGAGCCAATGTGATGCCAGTCTTCAAAAAGGGCAAGAAGGAGGACCCTGGCAAGTACAGCCCAGTCAGCCTCACCTCCATGCCTGGAAAAGTGATAGAACAGCTCATCCTGGAGGTCATCTCCAAGCATGTGGAGGATAAGAAGGTGATCAGGAATAGTCAGCATGGATTCACCAAGGGGAAATCATGCTTAACCAATCTGATATCCTTCTATGATGAGATGACTAGCTGCACAGATGAGAGTGGTGGATGTGGTCTACCTTGACTTCAGCAAGGCTTTTGACACTGTCTTCCATAAGATCCTCATAGATAAGCTCAGGAAGTGTGGTCTCGATGAGTAGACAGTGAGGTGGATTGATAACTGGCTGGATGGCAGAGCTCAGAGGGTTGTGCTTAGTGGTGCAAAATCTAGTTGGAGGCCAGTAGTTATCGGTGTCTCTCAGGGGTAGTGGGTCCAGTGTTGTTCAACTTATTCATCAGTGACCTTGACAATGGAACAGAGTGTACCCTTAGCAAGTTTGCTAACAACACAAAGCTTAAAGGAGTGGCTGATACCCAGAGGGCTGTGCTGCCTTCCAGAGAGACCTCAACAGGCTGGAGGGATGGGCTGAGAGGAACCTCATGAAGTTCAACAAAGGCAAGTTCAGGGTCCTACACCTAGGGAGGAATAACCCCAAGCACCAATGGAGACTGAGGGCTGACCTGCTGGAAAGCAACTCTGCAGAGAGGGACCTGGGAGTTCAGGTGGACAGCAAGGTGACCACGAGTCAGTAATATGCCCTTGTGGCAACAAGGCCAACTGTATCCTTGGGAGCATTTGGAAAAGCGTTGCCAGCAGGTCAAGGGATGTGTTCCTCCCTCTCTACTCCGTCCTGGAGAGGTCATACCTGGAGTACTGTGTCCAGTTCTAGGTTCCCCAGTATAAGAGGGACATAGAACTACTGGAGCGACTCCAGAGAAGGGTTACTAAATGATTAGAGGACTGGAGCACCTGTCGTATGAGAACAGGCTGAGAAAACTGGTCCTGTATAGCATGGAAAAGAGAAGACTGAGGGGGGATCTCATCAATGTGTATAAATATCTGAGGGGAGGTTGTCAAGATGATGGAGCCAGTGTCTTTTCAGTTGTGCCCAGAGAAAGGACAATGGGCAGTGGGCAGAAACTGAGCACAGGAAGTTTCATCCAAATATGAGAGGGCATTTACTGTGAGGCTGACAGAGCACTGGAAAAATTTGCCTTTAGAGCTTGTGGAGTCTCCTTCTTTATGTGTATTCAAAACTTACCTGAATGTCATCCTGCGCAATGTGCTCTACATGATCCTGCTCAGCAGGGAGGTTGGACTAGATGATCTAGTGGGCAGGCCACTAAGGAGGACTATAAGGATGCTGCGAGGCTGTGCAGGGACAAAATTAGAAAAGCCAAAGCTCATCTGGAGCTCAGTCTGGCTACTGCCATTAAAGATAACAGAAAATGTTTCTATAAATACATCAACACAAAAAGGAGGACTAAGGAGAATCTCCATCCTTTACTGGATGCGGGGGGAAACTTAGTTACAAGAGATGAGGAAAAGGTGGAGGTGCTTAATGCCTTCTTCACCTCAGTCTTTAGCGGCAATACCGGTTGTTCTCTGGATACCCAGTTCCCTGAACTGGTGGAAGGGGATGGGGAGCAAGATGTGGCCCTCACTATCCACGAAGAAATGGTTGGTGACCTGCTACAGCATTTGGATGTACGCAAGTCAATGGGGCCAGATGGGATCCACCCGAGGGTACTGAGAGAACTGGCAGAGGAGCTGGCCAAGCCGCTTACCATCATTTATCAACAGTCCTGGCTATCGGGGGACATCCCAGTTGACTGGCGGCTAGCAAACGTGACGCCCATCTACAAGAAGGGCCGGAGGACTGACCTGGGAAACTACAGGCCTGTCAGTTTGATTTCAGTGCCAGGGAAGCTCATGGAGCAGATTATCTTGAGAGTCATCACGCAGCACTTGCAGGGCAAGCAGGCAATCAGGCCCAGTCAGCATGGGTTTATGAAAGGCAGGTCCTGCTTGACGAACCTGATCTCCTTCTATGACAAAGTGGCGCGCTGGGTGGATGAGGGAAAGGCTGTGGATGTGGTCTACCTTGACTGCAGTAAGGCTTTTGACACCGTTTCCCACAGCATTCTCCTCAAGAAACTGGCTGCTCTTGGCTTGGACTGGCACACGCTTCGTTGGGTTAGAAACTGGCTGGATAGCCGGGCCCAAAGAGTTGTGGTGAATGGAGGCAAATCCAGTTGGAGGCCAGTCACTACTGGCGTTCCCCAGGGCTCGGTGCTGGGGCCGGTCCTCTTTAATATCTTCATCAATGATCTGGACGAGGGCATTGAGTGCACCCTCAGTAAGTTTGCAGATGACACCAAGTTAGGTGCGTGTGTCGACCTGCTCGAGGGTAGGAAGGCTCTGCAGGAGGATCTGGATAGGCTGCACTGATGGGCTGAGGTCAACTGCATGAAGTTCAACAAGGCCAAGTGCCGGGTCCTCCACCTGGGACGCAATAACCCCAAGCAGAGCTACAGGCTGGGAAATGAGTGGTTGGAGAGCTGCCAGGCAGAGAAGGACCTGGGAGTGATGGTTGATAGTCAGCTGAATATGAGCCAGCTGTGTGCTCAGGTGGCCAAGAAGGCCAACAGCATCCTGGCTTGCATAAAAAACAGTGTGGCCAGCAGGTCCAGGGAAGTGATTGTCCCCCTGTACTCGGCTCTGGTGAGGACACACCTCGAGTACTGTGTTCAGTTTTGGGCCCCTCACTACAAGAAGGACATGGAGGTGCTTGAGTGAGTCCAGAGAAGGGCAATGAAGCTGGTGAGGGGCCTGGAGAACAAGTCTTATGAGGAGCGGCTGAGGGAGCTGGGATTGTTCAGCCTGGAGAAAAGGAGGCTCAGGGGTGACCTTATTGCACTCTACAGGTACCTGAAAGGAGGCTGTAGCGAGGTGGGGGTTGGTCTGTTCTCCCACGTGCCTGGTGACAGGACGAGGGGGAATGGGCTAAAGTTGCGCCAGGGGAGGTTTAGATTGGATATTAGGAAGAACTTCTTTACCGAAAGGGTTGTTAGACATTGGAACGGGCTGCCCAGGGAAGTGGTGGAGTCCCCATCCCTGGAGGTCTTTAAAAGACGTTTAGATGTAGAGCTTAGGGATATGGTTTAGTGGGGACTGTTAGTGTTAGGTCAGAGGTTGGACTCGATGATCTTGAGGTCTCTTCCAACCTAGAAATTCTGTGATTCTGTGATCTTTTGAGGTCCCTTCCAACCTCAGCTATTCTGTGATTCTGTGATTCAGTCTTCTGTAGTGGGCAGCATGACATCTGATGACTCTTGAACAAATGCAGACTTTAAATGTGGTAATAGAGTCAGGAATTTGGATTATTCTGTAAAGAAGTTACAGCAGAGAAGTTATCAGAGCCAGTAAAATGTCAATATATTACTTAAAGACCTCAGAGATCACTCTTGGGGAAGAAATTAAGGACTGCTCAACCTTTGAGTAAGTGTTTGCTGATAAGCAAGTTTTTCAGTAGAATTTTTAGAAAAAAAAAAAATATATATATATATATAGGTAACTACTTAGAATCATTCTCTGGTAAAAGGTTTTGTGCATCTTCACCATGTGCATTTTTTCCTTCTAAATATAAGAAAATATAAATTCCATGTTACATCAGCTCATCTTCTTGTTTATAGCTTATAGATGTTCAGTGCTGGTATTCACCTTTTTATTCTTTTGCCTTCTACAAAAGGTAGAAACTTTTAATTAAAAGAAATAGATTTTTCCAAGTAAAATATGTTGGGGGAACATTCTGGCTTGAGTAAGATTTCTCATTTTCAGGATTTAACTTTAGAAGTAAACCACAAAGAAGACAAAAATGGAGTAAAATGAAAATAATCGCATCTAGAGAACTCTTTTCTTGCTCTTTTTCTTGTCAAGAAGAAAAAAAAAAATCCTGAAGAAAAATTATAAAATTTTCTAAATTTCAAAGACTTTTCCATAAACTTTTTACAGAGAAACATATGCACTATACTTATAGAGTGAATGCACATTTACAGTAATCTATCTTCACTATAAAATAGTAATAAGAAATATCAATTTGAAAAAAAAAATAATTTTAACTGCTTTTAAGATGGAGATTGATATAAACTATTATCAAAATACTGCAGTCTATATTTATCTGCTAACTAAAGCAAAGACAAGATAAGCAAAATTTCAAATACTTGGTTATGAGAAAGAAAATCAGAAAAACTATCCAAAATTAGAGAAAGAGTAGTGATTTGAGCAGATACGAAATACAGTATTTTAAAGAAAATAAAAATGTCCTTTACTGTTTAGATAGCTTAACAGATCAAACACTCCATTGACAAAATTACAGTATAACCTACACTCATGTCATTGATATCACAGTGGATCATATAATCCTTCAGTTCTAAAGTGGCTTTAGATTCTAAAAATAAAATGCAATGTAAGTTGTATGGAAAATCTACAAGACAGCAAGAGGAATGTAACTGAGTGACAGGCTGTCAAGTGGGTCAAAATAATAATAAAAATAAATATGAGTAATATAACATCTTTTTTTATTCACTACAATTCAGCTAATTTCTCTAGCTTATGATAACTCTACCTAGATGTAATATAGTGGTACGGTATCTAAATTTCAATCACTAACAGTGGTCTTCAACAAAACAAATGAAAATCTGGCTTTTCATTGCTGATAACATTAGTGTGGCAAGGTTATTTTCTTAGTTCATGAACAGCCTAAGAGATGATTTATAAGTTAAGAAATTTTTTATGACAGTTTCAACATTGAAGGTGGGATAGTGAAGTGAGGAAAGACTAAGAAAAATCCTTCTTTATAAAACATCTTCTGTGAGTTTTCTTATTTTTGCATTTGTATCTACACACCAGATGTCCATAGTCATCTTTCAGGAAATCATTATTGGGAAAAAAAAATTCTCCCCAATGAACAGTGAAGAAAAACAAATGAGAGTCATCATTTTGGTCATCATTATTTTATCTCTTAAAATGTTAAGATCTTGTAATGTATATGTAGAGATTCTGTATTTCCTGAAAAGCTGCTAAAATACTTAACTCAAGGGAGCTTAATCCTAGTTAATATAGAGGTTTAGAAATGTTTACAAACATGTCTGTTCATTTCTTTTTATTCAAACGGAAGCTATGGAAATATTCTCCACCTAGCTGCTCTCTCACTGTGAGTAGTCTGTGTGTTTGGGACAAAGGAATATAAGCTTTTGTATTCCACTATACAGGAATTTATGTACACAAAAGTAATGCCTAGACATGGTAATTCCTACCATACCTGCTATTGACAAAAGTATTTTGTACAGATCTACCAATACCTGGTTGAGCAGACTTTGATATAACGAAAACACGTGTAGAAAGTTGAGAAAATAATAAGCACAAGCAATTCCTTTGGAAACAGT
The DNA here is from genome assembly GCA_011076525.1 of Nettapus auritus. Taxonomy (NCBI): domain Eukaryota; kingdom Metazoa; phylum Chordata; class Aves; order Anseriformes; family Anatidae; genus Nettapus; species Nettapus auritus. The sequence goes on from CM021765.1 coordinate 158,831,074, forward strand.
TTATTTGATTACATAGTTATGTCATAATGGTTTCATTCTAAAGAAATCTAAAGAGAAATCTTTACAAAATCTAACAGCCAAATTAACCCCTCCTGTGTCTGATAAATTCCACTTTTTTATGTGAGAAACAAGTATGGCCAGAACAGATAAAAGAAGTACAGATTTGTTATCATGCCCCAGTTTACAGTCAATGACCTGCTCTATTAAACGTAAGTATGTTGGATTTAATCTCTAAAATTTCTGACAAGTGGAAATAAAAATATTAGGTGAAATGATGCCTGAACATCATGTATTTTCATTTTCTTCTCTTTGAACTTAAGATCAGTTAGAGCTGTAGAAAATACTAGATAATGAAAAGCTGAATTATGCAGGAAAACAGTGCCGTACTACCTGAGCAAAACAGTATGAATAGAACAGGGAGAGAATTGATTTCTATTATATGAACTCTAGTATTTTATTCCTCTGAATTACTCAAAATGCAAGTAAACAATCAGCTGAGGCAGTTGATAACTGTTAACAGAATAAAAAGCTTTATTTTTTTATTATTTTTTCTCTACATTTTTGTGGAATTTACATTTTATGAAAATATCATGCCAAAAGCAGAACAATGATTACAAAATATAAAGTATCAGTGTAATTATTGATATAATATTAATCAAATAAACTGATTTATCACCTGTCCATTTAGGAAAACATACAAACAAACACACAAAAAAAGCTTTTTTAAAGGTTCATTGGTACTAGCAGAACTCTGTTGAAGACCCCAGTCCTGAAAAATGTAAGCACTCTTGCTGATATTGGCACTTGTGCCATTTCTGCACAGCATTCTTACCTGTTCTTAATGCTCATGTCCATGACCTCACTGATTTAAAGTACTTCTGTAAACAGAGTGGTCTGGAGATAGAGTTCACTAGACTGAAAAGGATCTAATTTTATCAATGTAAACAGAAACTTTTTATAATACTTTTGAAAACTTGTTTGGTGAGCAGGAAGATGCATCACGAACAAGCGAAATTTCTTCAGGCATCTTATTTTTGGAAGCAAAGGAAATGACTGTATGAGACATCATTTGCATTTCAGTTATTAGGCATGTTTAACTGTAAGAAAGTTCTGAGCAAAACTGATTTATGTTCTGAGCTTTGGATAACTTACATACTACTGTCACTGTCTCGTAATAAAAAGGACACCTGTGTCAATGACCTTGTAAAAAATCTATCAGATCTATCACTTAATAAACTTAAACACAAAAGCCTATGTAGAGATTTTAAGTGAAATAAGGACAAAATAAACTGGATATTTTGTTTTGTGAGTAGGCTAGAGCTCTAAAAATCTTTTCATCCTGGTGACTTAGCAGGTATTTTAGAGGCATAAAACAATATGTTGTACAGCTTGAGGTGACATTTAGATGTCCTCTTCAAGCTACAGAGTGCATTTATTAAAAACTTCCTGTGTTACACTGGGTAAGATTCTAACAAGTATAGGTGGGAATTAAATTAACTTAGATGGTGAAGAAGGATCACATGGAATGTTCAGATTATTTATCCCTATTTAATAGAGAGTGAATGAGTATACTGCAGCATGGGGAAAAAAAAAAAAAAAAAAAAAAGTAGAAAGGGCTAGCAATATAACCACTCATCAAGAATGAAGCTTACTACTTAGAACTAGAGGAAAAATATAATTATGTTCTTGAATAGGAATGGTAAATTTATTACTACTGATTTTTTTATGTTTATTGCCTTGTACCAGTTTCTTCAGCAAAATGTTTTGTGCATTACTGTTAGAATGGAAAGTACTATCAAAAGTGCTTAGGAATAATTTCTATTCTTTATTTTCAATATGTATGTGGTGGGTGAGCGGGTCCACACCACTCATCTGTGTTTTCAGAACAAACTACACCCAACCTTCCTCACCAACAATCACTTCTGTGTCCCTCCTTGATCCAACAGAGGTGGGAGTTACATAAAAAGAGGATTCTATCAGCAAGGCGCTTTTTTTTTTTTTTTTTTTTTTTTTCCAGTTAAGGCAAGTCCTGTAATATTTATGAAATATTTTCATAATAATTATGGATCCTTGCCACTGATTTTATGACTGTGAAATAAAGTCTTAAATTTCAAATTGAACTGAGCTTCAGAAGCGGAGCATGAAGAGAATGAAAGTCATGTAAGTGAGCAACTACCTGAAGTGAACAGAGTAGATAAAAATCCAGTCCTCTTCATGTATTCTTTGCCCTATGAGGATAAGAAACCAATTGAATCTGTGGCCTGGTCACAGCAGGCTACATCTGCAAGGTTAAATTATAAATTCTAAAAACCTTTGCTAATTAGGTATACTACACTGTGTACATATTAATGTGATGTATATGTGTACATTGTCATAACACTTTTCAAACTGTAGACCTTTCCAGAATGCTATTATTATAATGTAGGAGAATCAACTCAATTATTTTGGATTAGGTAATGGAAATTGGCATGACAAATAAATGTTAGAAGTCTCTCGGGGATATGAAACTGTATTATTAAATTAGAACTTCAGCTAAAATGATAAGGTCTGGTGATTAGTGTTTCATTAGTTGTACATTCTGCAGAGTCACATAATAGCTTTGTTGATTGTGCATAACTTACAATGCTTTCAAAATTCAACACAATTACATGTCTCTTTAAAAGAATATCACTGTGCTGGAAAAATGGATGAGGCTGGCTGAAGCATTTTTAAGCCAGTGGGAAAAACTGCAACTTTCACGTAGAATAAATATGAGGCATATTTCATGTGAAACCTGATATTTTCCCCAGCAAAAATAGCGACCCAAAGCAAAAATACTACAGAAATTGCTGAAACAGACAGATTTACAATAAAAATTGTAAATTGCTGCCAAAGGATGTAAGACTTTGGAGAAGCAGAGAACTGTAAGAGAGGAACATACAAAAGAACAGAGAATGATAAAAACAAACAAACAACAATAACAACAACCAAAAAAAAAATAGGTATCATGATTATGAAGAGAAAAGATGAGAAGACTTTTTCATCTAAAAAATAAAACATAAGTTAAAATGCACCTACAGCTATGTATATCTTTGAACCTAGTGTGTTTGGGTGATTACAACTTTATTTTCTTTAGAACCTGATGGAGTAGCAGTGTCTTGCGCCTTTTTTTTTTTTTTTTTTTTTTTTTTTTTTTCTTTTTTATTTGTTTGGAAACAGAAGTGCTGAGGTACTAACAGGCCAACTCGTGTTCTTACCCCTGCCATCAGAGTGGTTCCAAAGAGTGTTTATCAATATGGTGATAGGTGCTTTACGTATTACAACCAAATCATAATTTGGGATAATGACAGGGAGGAAGACATAAATCAGAACATAAAGGGACACAAACCTGACAGAAAAATTATCAGGGAGGCAGTGATGGGAACAAAGCCTGGTCAGTCACACTCATTTATGAGGGTAGGGGAGAGTGTGGGAGTTTTTATTCCAGCAAATTATCTGAATGGGTACCTTATCAATTTGGAAACTAACGGAAAAAAAATAAACCAGAAACAAAATATGACAGAGACACACACCTGACACCACAAACTTGAAGACAATGACACGAAAGAAATCCCCCAATCATGCTAATTGATGGGCTATCAGTAAAGTACAGGTGCAACTTCCAGGAAGATCAACCTGGACTTGGCAGCTGATTAAGATTGTGAGTCTGGGGGCTGAAACGGATGCTGGGAGCTGTGGAGCTCTACAGCCCATTAGGGAAGGGAGCGTGAGGAGTAACCAAGAAGTAAGAAACTGGACTATGGGGCCAGTAGGTACAGTGGTCTGGCTGATCAGTGTTCCTGATCTCTGCAGTCTGTCCTGTTTTCTTATATATTCTTGTTCCATCTTAACCTTCAAGACCTCAGGGTATGGAATGCTGGAGAGGGTGGCGGGACTGTGCAAACTGACGAGGTAATTTGTGCAGGAGAAGTGTGAACTAGGAGAAGTAAGGCTGGAGGGGAGTGGGGGAGGGGGAACACGTGGGTGAGGGGGGTGGGGGGACAGACAGAAGAAGGTATAAAAGGGACCAGTTGCATGTAAAATGGGGACTTGTCTGGCTTAAACGTTGTGCCTGACCACCACAGTCTGTCCTGTCTTCTTATATCTTATTCATTGTTAACTATCTGCGTATTGTCACTCTATACCACGTGTATATATGCAGCAGTGACTCAGACTCAGTGCAGCTCCTGTTAAGACCTGTGTATGTGGAAGGAAATGAGCCTCAATGACCCTTGCTGTGGCTGAGGGTGCCAGCTCCTGGATTCAGACAGGGTAGCGGTGCCCATTCACCCTGAACGCCAGCGGCTGGAGACAGTGGGGTCTCACCATTAGTTACTGGTATGGGTAGGGTTCTTCAGCTTCCAGCCCCCAGAGCAAGGAGCAGTGTGTTTCTCCCCAAACTAGCTGCTCGGGGATGGGGCTGAGTGGGGTGAGTGCAGGGCTGTGCTGGCAGCTGGAGCCACAGGCCACGCACACAGCCTGATGCCAGTGGCTGCAGGCACTGTCTGTGTCTGCCCCAAACTGTGTGTGTGTGTGTGCATTCACTGCAGCAGGCAGGAAGGGGACCCATGGGGCAGGTGAGACGGTCTAGGATGAGGACAGGGGTGCCTGGTGGGCAGAGGGGCCTTCCTGGTGCTCAGGGCACCCGTGAGTGTGTGTGTGCTGGTGGGCCTGGAGGGGTGTGTGTGTGTGTGCCTGCACCAGGGAGCTGCTGTCTGTGCCAGCCTGAGGTCAGGAGGGGGCTGGGTTGTCTGTGCTGGTTTGGTATGCGAGTCCTGGAGGGGTGCTGCTGAAGGTAGCACCTGGTCTGTAACAGCCTTTGTGACTGGCCCTGTCAGTGTCCTCTGTGGGTGAGCATGCATCCCTTTCCTTCTTTCTCCTTCTCTTTCATTCTCTTTCCTTTGCTCTCCTCCTTCTCCTTCTTTCTTCCCTCCCCCACTCCCCCTTCATGACCCCTCTTTTCCCTCTCCTCACCCCTCTTTCTCCATCCCTCTTCCCCTTTTTCCCCTCCTTCTCTATATCTCTCCCCAGCTTCTCTCTCCCTTGCTCTAACGCCTCCCTCCCCTCCCCAGGTCTCTCTAAGATAAGTGCACAATTTTGCTACTGGCTACTTGGTCCTGTAAAGGGCAAAGTGGCAACCATGTCCCACTGCCTGGGCAGAGACTCCAGGCATTTTATTTTTTTAATGAAAGTGTAGGGTGTTTTTGTTGTTTTGGAAGATGAATTTAAAGAACAGTGTTTAATAATAATCTAAGGTTGATGTCACACATACAGCACTTGCACTATTTTCATTTCTTTAAAATTATTGATTGCTATATTGATTTTATCATTAAATATTGGTTTACTATTAAATGTAGATAATAAAGTATATAAATGTTGAATTATGATCAAAATGCTGACTATTAGAATGTTAATTTTGTTAATTTTATTGAATATTTTTTATGAATTTCATTATTGAATATTGATAAATCATTTCTTAAGCACCTGATTCAGTCCATAATATATTATTCACCCTAGAATACATAGTGATGTCACCACAGTCAGCCTCAAGCTACATGCCTGTTCAAAATCTTATTTTTCCTTGATTTTTTTTGTTTGTTTGTTTTAACCCCCTCTACTTAAATTTGTTATAAAAAGCTGTACTTATTGAAGAAAATAGGAAGTAAATATACTAAACTTAGCAGTCTTGGTTTATACTGTTAGTATTTATGTATTTATATGGCATTTGGTCCAGCCAAGTGACAGGTTCTTACTGTCTTCTCCAGAGAAATCTCTGGGGAAAAAAAAAAAAAAAAAAAAAAAAAAAAAGTGGTCAGAAGGTAAGGGAACACAATGTCTAGGCACAAGGTATTCAGGAAGCTCCATGGGTGCTGGGCTCTGTGGGGTCTTGCCATGGCAGGGTCTGGTACCAGGGCAGACCAAATCCTGAGTACTGGGCACCTCCCTAGAGACAATGCCAGGCTGAGGCCAGGCCAGGACATCAGCCTCTGGTTGGGTGACAGGATCTGGGCCATTAAGGGTAAATTGTCTATTTACTCTAGATATCTGGGTAGGGTCTTGCTGCCAGCATCCAGTGAACCCAGATGCACTGCTCAGATAGAGCTGCAGTGTGCTGTGATCAGGGCACAACCTTGGCAGACAGGGAAAGCTCATGGACCCAAGGAAATGTCATAGCACATGTCGTAGTATTGCATCTAAATTGCAACCAAGGTTTAAGGACAGGCTATCAGACTAAATAGTGGTAAATTATGTACTTTTCTTTAGTGGTAATAAAGTAATAGTTAACTTTTATCAATATGGGACACTGGACTGATTGATTCTGCATGACTGATTCTAAAGAAAACTTGTGCAGCTCAGTTATGTGACTTTTACAGTTTTATACACATAATTTACAGGTAGCCAACTTGTGCAATTAATTATGGTCAACCTTGATGTATTCTCCCTATGGCTAAATTTTGTCATCTTTATATATATATATATTTATATATATGTATATATTTGCAAAAAAGATTATTTTTCTTCAGTTTATTGATACATCCACTCTGTGGACTATCCCTCAAAGTAGACTTTCACTGTTAACCTGCTCATTTATGGTAGCAGAGCTAATTTTATTTTACATAGCTAATTTTCTTTTAAATAGCACTGAGACGTTATCGGGAGGATGCTTCTTCCACTGGCACTTCAAGATAATACATTCTTTGCCATGCATATCTTACTATTTCTCAGAGCCCCCAGAATTTCAAATAACAATAATGTATTTGTGAATATTTGTGAATGTGTGTACGTATATATGTACATATGCATTATACTTTCCTAACCACTTATTACATCTCTAATTATGGAATTGTTATTGCTATGTCTTTGATTCCTTTTCAGGTTAAAAGGAGAGTTCAGCTGCAACCTCTGTGATAAGAAAACAGCATCTGATGGCAATGTTCCAAAAAACAAAAGAAACAAAAAAACCCCACAACTTAGTACTCAAGCTTCCTATCCTGGTATTTATACCTATACAAATACATATATATAAAGACTAAATTTTTAATGACCTAGAATATCCAAGCAAAACAAATGAAGCACAGTGTATTACAGTAAGCTTATACAAGGTCCAGTAGCTTGTTACAAGCAAGGGAAATAATCATATCTCCTGATCTTCTATCCTACATTATAGCTATGTGAATATATGTCCTTTATATTGCTGAACATGTCACCAAAGAGTGCATGCAGGAGTACCAAATATTTTCACAGAATCATCTAGTTTGGAAGAGACCTCCAAGGTCACCGAGTCCAACCTCTGACCTAACACTTACAAGTCCTCCACCAAACCATATCCCTAAGCTCTACATCTAAACGTCTTTTAAAGACCTCCAGGGATGGGGACTCCACCACTTTCCTGGGCAGCCTATTCCAGTGTCTAACAACCCTTTCCATAAAAAAGTTTTTCCTAATATCCAACCTAAACCTCTCCTGGTGCAACTTTAGCCCATTCCCCCTCATCATGGGAGAATAGACCAATCCCCACCTCGCTACAGCCTCCTTTAAGGTACCTGTAGATGTCATCTGACATGAGAATGCTATTTTCCCTTTGCCCAGGAAGTGATACATTAATACATTAAAAGGTCTAGAAATTATTAGAAATTTAATTTGTTAAATATAGTACAATTGTTGGGGATCAAAATGTCATAACACTTCATGTAGTACGTCATACTTTCATTTTGTTGTCAGTAACATATACACTAATCTATTGAAATGTTTGTATCTGTGCTAAATACAATAGCTTAAGTTTTTATTCTTGGGGAAAAAGAAAATAAAGGTCCATTTTTCTCTAATGATTACTTTTTTTGTAGGTGATCATCTCATAAGTAACTTGGTGCATGTGTTTATGCTGCTGAAGTAAGTTAATGTACCTGGATATTGAAACTATGAAATCTCGATAGGCCAGTTCGAAAGCCATATAAAGTTGAGCATCAAAACCAGAAATATTCATAAATACTAGCCTCCTTTTAAAAAGTCAACTAAAAGCATAGACTGAGAAATCAACTTTACCAAAGATCTTAAACTGGCAAACTTTCCTACAAACTTCTAGTATTAAATAATCCAGAACTGTGAAAACCTTAAAGCTCTATTATAAAATTTAAATTCATTCATAATTTATTTAACAAGACTGTAGCATTCTCAAATAAAAAAAAAAAACAAAAAAAAAAAAAACTTTTTTCTTTCATATATGGAAAAGAGATCAAAATGCTTTTACACTAAATTCTATCATGTACTGGTACAAGAGTTCAATGGATTTTCCTGCTGTTCTCTGTTGATTGTGGTTTTAGTGAGAGAAACATTCTAAGGAAGAATTTAGAAAGCAAAATACAAAATTATCACTATAGCAACATATCTTAAAAGAATCTTTGTTCCTTAACGCTTACAAATTGACTGGAAACTATCATAAATCACTAGAGTTTTCTTATACGTGATATATCAGTCTGACTTTTTTTTTTTTATATTAATTTATTTACATTTTCCTTCTCTATTTCTCTGTGTGACAAATTAGTACACATTTATTCATGTATGGGCTCTCCAGCAATAAGTTTCTTGCACAGATTTATTTATGATACTCTGTCACACATTAAAAAATATATATATATTTACAACTTCTTTGTGTGAACAGCTATTACGGTTGCAACCGTAAACTTTCCATTCTTGTAGTCTGTAGAAAATGGCTGCTCATGGCTTGGACAGATGTGCTGTTTACTAGGTAAAAAACAGTCTGGATTTGTGGGCCCAAAGGGTCATTATGAATGGAGTTAAATATGATTGGTGCCTGTTCACGAGTGGTTCTCACTAGGGCTCAGTACTGGGGCCAGTTTTGTTTATGATTTTTTATCAGTGATCTTCATGCACACTCAGTAAGTTTGGAGACACCAAGTTAGGTGGGAGGGTTGATCTGCTAGGTCTAAGTGGAGACTTCATTTTTATTTACAACTACCTGAAAGAGGATTTAGCAAGGAGGGTGCTGGTCTCTTTTCTCAGGTGACAAGTGATAGGACATGACCTCAAGCTGTGTCAAGGGAAGTTTAGATTGGATGTCAGGAAGAATTTATTTGAGGAAATGGTGGTTAATCATTGGAAAAGGCTGCCCAGGGAAGTGGTGGAGTCGCATCCCTGAAAGTATTTAAGAGGCATGTAGAAGTAGCATTTAAGTGTTTAGTGGTGGACTTGGTAATGTTAGATTGGTAGTTGAACTTCGTGATCTTAAGGGTCTTTTTGAACCTAAATGATTCTATGATTCTATGAAGAGGAATTAACGATTTTCTCTGCTCCTTCCGCAAGGAGCTTTCCCCAAGCTTTCTGCACTTGGAGAAAAACACACAGCACATATTGATGTTAGAAATTGTTCCTAGCAGGGCTGGTAAGATTGACTAGTGCATATTACATTGTTGGTTTAGCTCCAGTTCTCCAGTTTTCAGCTGACTTACCTGAAAGCAAAATTTGGGTAAACAGAACTATTTTCATGTTTGGATTTATCTCACTGTGAAATCTTGAGGCTTTGTTAAGCATACTGAACATCTGATTAGCAGACCGGGATGGATTTGCTTTGTTGCCCGTAGCTCAGAGTAAGACAAGGCAAAGCCAGTTCCATGTTAATCACATTAGTGTTGTTTTATTAATGTTTTATTTATTTTTTTTGAATATTGAATTTGAAATGCTTTTGCTGTAATTATAGTTATTAAAAAAGGGAATTATCACAAAATAGGAACAGTTCAAGATTATATCCAATTTGTTACTATTGTATTCTGAGGGACTGTGATTTTAATCTACATTAAAAACGTTTTAAGTATTGTGTAGATGAAAAAATATCTCAGGTCCCAGTTCACCAATATGTCCCCTTCAGCAAGACACTTAGCAGCATTTGAATCCCTGTAATTTTAATGTGTTTAAAACATGTTTAAACTTAATGGACCTAAACATGTAACAAATCAGTGGATTTAAAGCAGTTTTACCCACTGCATCTATTATTTCCAGAGAGAATTCTGAGCAGCTCATATAACAATAAGTTCCAGAAGTACTTACAGGGAGATGTGAGCTGTGTAGCTCTTATCAGATTTATTTATTTATTTATTTATTTATTTATTTTAAATTTAAGGTAGCAGATACACTTTTTGTTCTAGTTTCGTGAAATGAAATGGAACTTGTTGGAGTGAACCAAATGAATGACCCAGTGAATCAATTTTGTAGTAACTTGAACAGAATTTATGGTCCGGATGAAGGAATTGCTCTTCTCTGTCATGAGGATGAGACTAAATGATCAAAATGTTCTTTTTTTGCCATAAAAGTCTAAAACTTTCAGGCTGAAAGGGGCCTTGAGTTGAAATTTGATGCTTTCTCAGACATAAAAGGTCAAATTTTTAGTTATTTTTTCCTTCAGTATCAATAGAATTTGAAATACTTACATCCAAAAAGAAGAGACTTTAAAGACCAACTGTGACTTTGGTCTAGCTTCCCACTTCACTGAGGTTACAGAAAACAATTTTCCACTTTTAGATGTTTTTGTTATTGGTTATTGCCTTTTTTTTCCTTTTTTCTTTTTTTTTTTTTCTCTGTAGTAACAAGATATAGTAGCAAGACAGTAGTGAGTTATTTTTATTTTTATAACTCAAATTGTATCAGGAGAAAAGATACATCCAGGATTTTCATAAAATATGGAAACATATTTTCAAATAGTACTATTTGAACAGATTTATATATTTATTTTTTTTCTGTGTTCTACCCATATGAATAGGGTAGAGAATAGTGGAGAGCTTCAGTTCTGGTGAACAAATCTGACTATAGCCATTTATCTAGATGTTCTGAAGCTTGTCATTTACTGTCTTGGTTTTCTCGATGGTGTTGCCGCAAAATGAAAGCTACCGGTGTTTTCACAGTGAAGAACAATCCTTGAAGGAATCTTTCTAAACATTCACTTAGGTTTCCAAAATCTAGGGCAGGATTTGAGTTTATGAAGTTTGTACAATTTTTAATTTATTTAAATTCATTCTTCTTTTTTTTTTTCTGCAAAAAATTGAATTTGACATCTGTTTATTTTCTATGTTCTTATTAACTGAAGCTGTCTTCAGAATGATTTTTTTCTGTTTAAATCAAGATACCTTCAGATAAATTAATCATAGTGAATGTAGCTTAATTGAATATTTAAGATCCAATACATCATTTATAATAATTGAAAATAATTTAATTAAAGATCTACCGTGGAAATTATGCAACACAACTTCAGAGTTAAGTAATTAGCTGTTTAATCTACTCGTTAAATATGAGTTGTACAAGAAATGGGAAAAAGCAAATACTGGTCACTTGATCTGATTCGCTAAAAGTGTCCTGTTATAAAAACAAATAAATCGGAAACATTAAAACAGACCTTTAAGAGAAGATCCCTAGATGTATGTTAAACTAAATCATACTGTTCTTGTGGATATTTTATGCAAAGTCCACCAGACAATAATTGCAATATAACTGTATCAAAACAAAGTAAAAAAAAAAAAAAAAAAAAAAAAAAATAGAAAAGGGAATGAAATTTGGAGTAGATTCTTTCATTACTCTTAATCACTGAAAATGGAGAATAAAACAATAAAACAATAAATCTACTAATATCTAACACTGCATTACAGAACTGTGGAGCATTGTAAATTGCTACTATGGAATGAAGCAGGAAAAGTGTAGCATAGTTGTGGGGTTTTGTGCCTTTTTTTTTTTTTTTTTTTTTTTCCCCAAGCCAGTTGTTGCACAGTAATCTCTCTTTCTCTGTATTGGTTATCAGTTGGAAGACAAAAATGTTTTGAGAGATATCAGGTCCAGAGGAGAGCCACAAAGATGATCAAGGGTCTGGAGCACCTCTCCTATGAAGAAAGGCTGAGAGAGCTGGGGCTATTCAGAGTAAAGAAGACAAAGCTCCAAGATGACCTCACTGTGGCTTTTCAGTACTTAAAGGGGACTTATAAAACAGATGGAGAGTGACTCTTTACTCAATCAGATAGGACGAGGGAGAACGGTTTTAAAATAAAATAAGGGAGATTTATATTAGAGATTAGGAGGAAATTCTTCACTCAGAGGGTGGTGAAGCACTGGGACAGGTTGTCCAGAGAGGCTGTGGATGCCTCATCCCTGGAGGTATTCAAGATCAAGTAAAATGAGGCCCTGGGCAACTTGACCTAGTGGGTGGCATCCCTGCCCATGGCAGGGGGTTGGTACTAGATGATCTTTAAGGTCCCTTCCAACCTGAGCCATTCTATGATTCTGTGATTCTATGATGTCTTAGCAATAACTGTGCTATCTAACTAAAGATCATCATGATATATAAACAAGCAGTAAAAACTTCAAACAAGAAGCTTTGACAGCCTGAGATCTAAGTATTCAAATAAACAAGACCTTTAAGTTTCTCCTCCCACAGATGACTGGGGAGAATGAAATATAAGCAAAGAAATTTAAACTATTTCATGTCAAAATAATCATTGTAACATATTTTCTGAAGTTGGATGTTTTCTGGAAGAGGCAACTTGAATCTCATATTCAAAACAAAACATACAAAAAACAACAATGAAATACAAATTCCAGGAACATATATCCAGATTTCCTATTCTGTGCACTTAAATATGTAGGTTTCCCAGAAAGCCAGATCATAACACACTCTATTTAGGAGATATCTCCCTGAAATGAAATTTAATATTGTAATAGCAAATTACAGGCTCAGTGGAACAAACCACAATTGAAACAGGAGGCAAATATGAAACATTTAATTTCCTCATAATGTGGACTACTAGGGGAAAGGTTACATTGGATTTAAGCTTATTGTTTAGGACAAGCTTCTTTCTTTCTCTCTTTCTCTCTTTCTCTCTTTCTCTCTTTCTCTCTTTCT
>CM021765.1:158856435-158896381 GCA_011076525.1 Nettapus auritus
CCTTGGGGGATGGGAATATAACGGGGAATTTAAAAAAATAAACTTAAAATTTTTCTTTTTTTACAGGAAAAAAAAAAAAAAAAAAAAAAAAAAAAAAAAAGACAGAGCAAGAACATAATATTGCAACTAAAAATAAATTTGAACAATGAAATATCTACTTACAGAATTCTATTAAAACTTTGTAAAATTTCCAAATAAAGTTTTATATAAAATAAACTGTTTTATATTTACTTTTGAAAATAAACAAATACTGAAACATAAACTTTTCATTTTAAATTGTTTTTTCCCCCCTCAGAATACAATGATAAACCTTTTCAACAGGAAATAAGAAATAAGTTGTTGAAGAAATAATCCTTCTAAATTTTGTCATAAAAAATTCTTCTTAATCTTCTTCTAAATCATCACTACAGAAGATTTTTTGTTTCATCTTATTGTGTCATCCCAGAGACAACAAAAAATGCATTGTAGCAGAACAATACTCCCAATGGCAGACCTTCTCTAAGAAAAGAGAATGTACAGCTTGGAATATTTTCATTTAATGTTAAAAACATCATATCATATCTCTAGCACAGCTATGCTTTTCTGCCTCTGACTTGTCATGATAATACATAGGACGCTGTTCCTGAGTTTCTGAAATTTAGCATAGATTGCTCTGCATTTTGGTTTAAACATACTATGAGCAGAAGTTTAAACATACTGTGAGCAGAAGTGTTTTGAAAGAGGTTAAGAGTCGTTACTATAACTGAAGAGTATGTTTTAGCATTGTATAGTTCAAATCTATTGATGGCTTGAATTGTTTTCTATGACTGGTTAGGACTGGAGTTTCAATTTGCCTGAAACAATTTTAATAAAGCATGTATTACAGATGGTCTTGAGCAGAGAAAAATAAGCAAGCTCCTGCAAAAGATGGAAAAAATGTGGGCTGGGAAGTTTCAACTGAGGTGAAAATGATTTGATGAAATGTTCTGATGACAACACAGTTGGAAGGATTTTATGAGCACTCATTTCTCACCCCGTCTTTCTACTAATATAAAAAATTCCCCAGACACTGTCTCTTTCCAAGCTAGAGAATCTGTATTTCACAACCATTTCTGCATACCATGAAATTAACATGATATATAGTCTCTTGAAGTCAGGCTTAGGCAGGGATCCAAATCAGAAGTGTGTGATTTGATTTTAGGTTATTATTATTATCTAATTTATACCCATTGCACACACAGACAAAATCTTTCTGTGGCCAAAAATGGGTGCACTCAATATGTTTAGTAGCTTAAAAATGTTCCTGGATTATTCAGATGAATTTTAAACACTGTAATTTAGAAGCTTTTCACTGAAAAGTAGTGAAGCAGCGAAGTAACTAGACCAAATTGATTTCTACTGTTGTGTAATTAAATAATTTATAATGAAATATATATGAAAACTCAGCCAGACAGTATAACTCCAAGTTATATTCATTATTTCATATTGATGCCCATCTTGTACAGACGCTTCAGTGAAATAAACAGAAAAGTCTTCTCAACTTACATTAACTAAAAAAAAAAAAAAAAAAAAAAAAAAAAAAAAATCTGGAACCTAAACATTTCTCTGTAGAATTAAACAAGAGAGTATTAGCATACGAAGATTTCTGAACTACCAGGACTACTCTTTGGCTCTTAGAAGAAAATAAAATAATAAAATAAAATAATAAAATAAAATAAAATAAAATATAAATAAAACAATAGCTATGACCAATAGAAGCAAACACTGAAACATTAGAAACTATTGAGAGAGTTTAATGTCAAGAACACCATGGTTACTGAACACATTTGAACCATTTATGACATCTCTGAAGAATGACATATATATAATATTAAAAAGAAACAATGTGGATATTATAGCTAACGCAGAGATCTTCTATACATGTAAATCAGAGGAACTTTAACCAGACAAGAATATTTGCTTTTTTTGACCCAATCTTAAGCATATTGATACCGCATATATGTAAAAGCATTTCTGTACCCTGTATTACATAGAAAACAACATTACCGATGTTAGTAAGAGGTCATGGAACTTGTGCTAACTGTCCCCTATGCTGAATGAGCCACACCCCAATCTTATTGTCAACTGGAGCTGAGTATCTCTTGCTATGATGTACTCTGGAATAGCAGAAAAGATCTTGAAAATATGTTGAAGGCAGAGGCTCGGTGCATCCCTAAGAGTAGGAAACTGAGGAAGGGGGGCAGGAAACCTGTGTGGATGAGCAAGGAGCTCATCGATAAGATAAAAAGGAAGAGGAAGGTCTATGAAATGTGGAAAAAGGGCCTGTCCTCTTCGGAGTATAGAAGTGTTGTCAGGGACAACGCTCCAGGTACGCGACGAGGAAGGCTAAAGCCCACCTAGACAGGAAGCTTGCAAAAGAGATAAAAGATAATAAGAAGGGTTTTTTTAAAGTATGTAAACAGCAAAAGGAAATCTAGGGATAATGTAGGTCCCTTGCTGAACAAGCGGAGTATCCTGGTAATGGGAGACGCATAGAAGGCGGAGATGCTGAATGCTTTCTTTGCTTCGGTCTTTGCTTCAAGGACTCCCCCTGGGACTCCTCGCCCCTGGCGAAAGGACAAAGGGTCTGGGAAATGGAGGGCTCCCCCCTGGTGGACGTGAGAGTGGTTTGGGAGCGTCTGAGTGGGCTCAAAGCACACAAATCCATGGGTCCCGATGGGATGCATCCATATGTGCTAAGGGAGCTGGCAGAGGTGATCGCCGAACCGCTCTCTATCATCTTTGAAAGTGTGGGATAGAGGAGTGGACAGTAAGGTGGGTTGAGAACTGGCTGACTGGCCAAGCTCAGAGGGTGGTGATCAGCGGCGCAGAATCTGGCTGGAGACCTGTGACTAGCGGTTTTCCCCAAAGATCGGTGCTAGGTCCGCTCTTGCTCAACATCTTCATTGAGGACCTTGATGAGGGAATAGTGTCTGCCCTCAGCAAGCACGCCGGTGACACAAAGGTGGGAAGAGTGGCTGACACACCAGAAGGCTGTGCTGCCATTCAGCAAGACCTGGACAGGCTGGAGAGATGGGCAGGAAGAAACCAGATGTGGTTTAGAAGAGCAAGTGTAGAGTCTTGCACCTGGGAAGGAGCAACCGGACATATCAGTACAGGCTGGGGGACGACCTGCTGGAGAGGAGCTCTGAGGAGAAGGACCTGGGGGTCCTGGTGGATGACAGGTTGACTATGAGCCAGCAGTGTGCCCTCATGGCCAAGAGGGCCAATGGGATCCTGACGTCCATTAAAAGGAGCGTGGCCAGCAGGTCAAGGGAAGTGATCCTCCCCCTCTACTCTGCCCTGGTCAGGCCTCACCTGGAGTAGTACTGTGTCCAGTTCTGGGCTCCCCAGTACAAAAAAAAAACACAGGGATCTCCTGGAAAGAGTGCAGCGGAGGGCCACAAAGACGATATGGGGCCTGGAGCATCTTTCCTATGAGGAAAGGCTGAGAGACCTGGGTCAGTTCAGCCTGAATAAGAGAAGACTGAGGGGGGATCTCATCAATGTGTATAAATATCTGAGGTGTGAGAGACAGAAGGATGTAGTTAGCCTCTTCTCAGTGGTTTGTGGGGATAGGACAAAGGGCAATGGCCACAAGATAGAGCACAGGAAGTTCTGCACTGACGTGTGAAAGAACTTCTTCACAGTGAGGGTGACAGAGCACTGACAGACCCTGCTACCACACCAGTCCTTTTTTTTTTTTTTTTTTTTTTTTTTTTAATCTCAGCTTTTTCCATCCTTTTCATCCTTCATACTTTTTCCATTCCACTTTAATTTCTCAACCATGGAAAGAAACAGAGTTCTAGAAAAAATGCCAGCTGAAGTGACTTTGTCTGCCTACACTCTGGCAGACAAAAGAGATCCAGGCAGAGAGTCATTTACTTTTCATCAGATATGTATACAATAGCCAGAGTTAGAAGAGAGGAGCCTCATTCTTACTGTCATTTGTTCATGACATCTGCGCATATTATTTTTTCATGGTTGAATAAAAAATTAGGGCTGTCTGTTAGGGACCCTGGGACAGTCCTGGTCAGGCAGTGTCCATACTTTATGATTCAATTTCCCATTCCTGCTCCTTTTGCTGCCTTTGTGCCTCCCTTTCAATGCCACTATCATCTTCTAAACAAACAGCCCACCCCCATTTATTTTTTTCTCCACTAATACTAGTATTTCTGTTACTATTAATTAAGTTTTCTTTACTTTTCATGGTATTACCATTGGGGTTACCAAGGCACTGCTAGCCTCTGCTCTTGAAGATCCCTCAGTGATCTCCTTCAACTGTCTATCTTGCATAAATCCCACTCTGCAGTAGAGCCAGCCTTCATGGTGTGATCGTTGGTTTTATGGCGCACACCACCTTAGAGCGTGATCATGCAGTGCATATGGGACAATCAGGTGATCAGGCCCTGTCAACATGGGTTTATAAAAGACAGCTCCTGCTTGACTAAGCTAATCTCCTTTTATGACAAAGTGACCCATTTAGTGGATGAAAGAAAGGCTGTGGATGCTGTCTACCTAGACTTTGGTAAAGCTTTTGACACTATTTCCCATAGCATTCTCCTGGAGAAACGGGCTGCTCATGGCTTGGAAGGGTACATGTTTCTCTGGGTAAAGAAATGTTTGGGGGGCTGGGCTCAAAGAGCCGTGGTGAATGGAGTTAAATACACTTAGTGACCATTCACAAGTCACGTCCCCAAGGGCTCTGTATTGGGACAATTTGTTTTAATATCTTTATCAATGATCTGGATGAGGGAATCGTGCACCCTCAGTAAGTCTGCAGACAACACAAACACCACAACTGTTGATCTGCTTGAGGGTAGCAAGGCTCTGCAAAGGTATCTGTATTGACTGGATCAATGGGCTAAGATCAACAGTTATAGGTTAAACAAGGCTAAAAGCCAGGTCCTGCACTTGGGACATAACAAACCCCGTGCAATGCTACAGGCTGGGGGGGAGAGTGGCTAGAAAGGTGCTTGGCAGAAAAGGACATGAGGTTATCGATCAACAGAGAGCTGAATATGAGCAAGGAGTGTGCTCAGGTGGCCAAGAAGGCCAACAGCCTCTGGCTTTTATCAGAAATAGCATGGCCAGCAGGACTTGGGAAATGATTGCCCCCCTATATTCAGCTCTGGTGAGGCTGCACCTTGCATATTGTGTTTAGTTTTGGGTCCCACACTACAAGAAACCCATCAAGGTGCCGGAGCGTGTCCAAAGAACAATGAAGCTGCTGATAGATCTAGAGAACAAGTGCTGGGTTTGTTTAGCCTGATGAAAAGGAGGCTCAGAGGAAACCTTATCATGATCTACAATTATCTTAAAGGAGGCTGTAGCAAGGTGGGGATTAGGCTCTTCTCCGAGGCGCCGAGTGAAAAGACAAGAGGAAATGGCCTTAAGCTGCATGAGGGAAAGTCTAGATTGTATATTAGGAAAAAAAAATCTCCACCAAAAGGGTTGTGAAGTATTGGAACGAGCTGCCCAGGGAAGTGGTTGAGTCACCATCTCTAGAGGTATTTAGAAGATGTGTAGATGTAGTGCTTAGAATCCTGGTTTATTGGTCAATCTGGCAGTGCTAGGGTAAGTGTTGGACTAGATGATTTTAGAGGCCTTTTCCAACCTAAATTATTCAATGATTCTCTTCTATTCAATTTGCTTCTCACATTAAGATTATTGACTTTTTTTTTCTGTCACATCACATGTTATTCCTTGTGCCAGGTCCTGAGATGAAGACATGACTCATAAGCAGGAAACCAAAAACACAGAAATACAGAACTGATTCTTTTTGCTTGATCATAGGTAGAAAGTGTACCTTCTGCTATGGCTGTACTCAAGATCATAGGAAGGTATAGATCTGGATTGAAACAGAGTATCATCAACTTTTCTCGTTTAAATAAAGCACCATAGACTTTCTGTAAAAAAAAAAAAAAAAAAAAAAAAAAAAAATTAATTCTTTTCAGGGTGACTAATACATTTTGGCATGAGGTACGTACCTGGTATGGCTAGAATGGAGATAACTTTCCCCACAGAAGCCCATATAGTGCTGTGCTCTTCACTTGTAGCTAGAACAGCACTGGCATCACACCAGTGGTTTGTCTATTGCTGAGCAGCACTGGCATTGTACCAAGACTCTCTCCAAACCACCCAGAGCCAGTAGGCTGGGAGGGGGCAAGAGGCACTGGGGGGGACATCACCAGGGCAGCTGACCAACCAAAGGGATATTCCATATCGTATGATGTCACACACAGGAATAAAAGATGGGAAAGGGGAATTACAAGGGGAAGGGGGGAGAGGGGAACGGGGGTACTCTCATTATGCAGACATTTGTTCTCCCAAACTGCTACATGTATTGAGGTCCTAGATCCCATTATGTGGCCAAGCATCACTTCTTGATGGGAAATAGAGATTGTTTTCTCTCTTTGTCTGCTTCCACATGGTCTTTGTTCATTTTTCTTTTTCTTGTCCTTTTAATTAAGTGAACCATATCTCAACTCATGAAACTTTTTCTTTCCCATCATGCTTTCTCCTTCCTCCCTCCCTTTGATGGGGAGGGAGTGAGAGATCACTTGTGGAGTTTAGCTGTCCATCAGGGTTAATGCATTATTCTGTACTTCGTCATATTTTAAATTAATGATGATGCTTCTGGAATTTTTCACACCATTTTGCCACGAAGAGAAACACAGAAGGTTCCCTCTGAAAATCAGGAAACATTTTATTTATTTTTTATTGTGAAGGTGATGGGGCACTGGAACAGGTTGCCCAGAGAAGTGTAGTCTCCCCACTTGGAGATCTTCAAAAGCCATCTGGATGTGGCCATGAGCCACATGACCTAGGCCTTGTTTTTGCATGAGAGGCAGACCACATGACCTCCAGAAGTACCTTTCAACCTCAGCCATTCTGTGATTCAAGCATGAAGACATTGCTTACATTTATTTGTTTACAGTACTTAAAATCTGATTTACATGATTGCCTTTATTGCTCCACTGTCTTCTTGACTGCATGTCTTCCCTACTTTGGAATTCTGATTAATTCATTAGTAAATCTCTTAGACCTCTGGGCTGATTTATACCAACAGATCTGGGAATGCTTACTAACTGTAACAAGTATTTTCCTTGTATTTGGCATTGATAGATCAGAAACTCTTACACTTTCTAATCTTCTAGAAAAGATACACATCTAACACTGGAGTTTCCAGGCTAAAAACAGAAAAACTAAACCTGCAACTTCTCTGGCTTTTGGATTTTTTTCTTCTTACCTGTGATTCATTATATTAAAAACAAGTGAGAAATATATTGCTATAAAATTGCATGTATCTGCACTGCCTAAAAAAAATAGTCTGTGTTGACAAAGTCAGAGAGAGACTTCTGCATTTGGGATACCTCCTGTTATGTTAGATTAACTCCATGCAAGGATTTTCTACAGCATACTAGGGCTTACGATAGGACCTAATCAATCCGTCCCAATTTGAAGGAAAATATTACACACCCCTTGCTGCGAACACAAAACCTCTGTTCACTGTGACTAATAATAGGAGTCTAGAAGGACAAAACTGCACAATTTCCTAGCCTCTGAAAAATATATCTTTGTATTTTCTACTTCGATACAACAAAATAATTTAAATATATGAATCAGAACACTCAGCAATAAATGCGCAGTTATAATTAACTGCACCAATGTTGTTTTCAGATTATTTTTAAATGGTGTAGGGGAAGGGAAGAAATAACTAAATAGATAGCTACAATGAAGTTCATTACTTCTTTTTCCCCATAAAATTTATCTATGTCAGTTTTTAACCAAATGACCATTTTTAGTGTACACAATATTTATGACAGTCATGATTCACACTGGAATAAAATGATGTGGATGCAAAATTTTACTGATAATTACAGTCTTTCAGCATTATATATAAGCATCCATGCGCAGCTACTGAGTAATTGTCAGCATTTCTGGGGGCTGTAATGTACATGAAAATTTATTAATACTCATCAGAATTCTGACTCACTGTATTATTTTTTGTGCTCTTTATGAACATGTTTATACAGATTTTTATAAACATTCCCTTCCACTGCTGTATATAGAAGTAGTAGGCAAGAATGAAAAGCTTAGAGATCAGTGACCTATGATTAACATTGGTCAATGTATTTTTGGTATTTAATGAATGTAGTTAGTATGAAACCTGGTCATTTTTATGAGATGAACTATTATGGAGAGGATTTCATACTTTTCATTAAAATAGATGATCACACTTGATTCAGTTAATGCATATACATGAAATTAGGATATGAATTATTTAAAATTTATTGGAAGGGTTCTCCAGTTTAGAAGTTAATAATTGGTTCCCAGGTGAACAAACTGTGAGGCCAAGGACTGAATATTTTGTCCCAATAAGACATCTGAATTTTTGCTGAAGAAAATGGAGTTCATTCCTATTAGAAGTATTACTGTGCAAGCAAAATAATTTGATGTTCCATTAATAAAGGAGTGATGACTGATAAGCTAATAAGGAAACTCCCTTTTGTATGCCAACTCAGAACACCATTAATGCAATTTTAATTTTCCATCTCCCTTAGAATTCATAAACATTTCAAAGTCCTTCCTGCAATATATTTTCTTTCACCTCTGTACATCTCCATCACTCTTTGTCCCACAAAATCTTAGCATGCAAGCACTAAATAATGCAACAGTATCTATCCTTCATTCCAATCATCTCTACCTTATTTAAAAGATACTATACTATTTTTCAAAAAACTATGACATTTTTCTGCATTCTTGTTCTAAAACAAGTCTGCAATTATTCTACATATCTGTCATCAATTTATGTCTACAATCATCTTTAAATGCATAATAAAATCTTCCACAATCATATCAAAATCAGTATGTTTTCCATCAAATACATAAATAACAAATGGTTTTCTTTTCAAATATTTCTCCTTTTCAATATGAATGAATAAGTGACATTCATGAATTTTAGACAAATCCATTTTACTAGACTGAAATCTGAACATTATCTAATTAGGACTATGTGTTTCACCCACAGTTGTCTTTAGAGAGATTTTTTTTTTCTTTTTTTAATCTTCCTCTTCTATATGGAGTGTTGACCATGGTCAGACATGGGAGAGCGTATTAGATAGGCTACCAGACTGTTTTCATTGGGCCCATTTCTGTTTTCCTCTTTCCTAGTGAACAAATTGTTCTTGTAGAAACTCTAACTTGCACTCTGAGTGTAAAATATGTTTTACCTTCACTAGGTTATATTCTAAGATGGTTTTTCTCCAAACTAAATCAATATCAGAACCCTTAGAGTCATCAGTAATGTAGGACTAGGTCTAGGTATGAAAGTAGACATAATAAGACAGGAAGCTGAAAATCCTCATTTCCAATCAATTTCCTAAAAATGAAATGAATCACAGAAAACATATATATGTGTTATTAAAAGGAGGGAAAAAAAAAAAAAAAAAAAAAAAAAAAAAAAAAAAAAGACATTACCACCATCAAATATTTTTGCTTAACTGCAATTTTTGGCTTTGCAAAATCTGGCTCTGAAAATATGATTCTGGCTTGCTACTTTCTCCATCTAATTCATCTTTCTAGTATGGCATATCTGGAGATCTGTCTTTTTGTCTGCCATTATCAAAGTTTCTGAAAGAGTCCTTATATCACAATTGCTATGTCTAGTTCTTTTACTAGTTTCCTGCGTAATGAAAGAATGTCTAACTGCAGTGCAAGAGTCTTGCAGAAATACTCACCTAAGGGCTGCAATCAAGGACTATACATAAACACAGTTATAATAAGTAACACATTTCCTACCTTATAGCTTTTTTTTTTCTTTAGCACTCTCTTTTGAATAGACTGAATTACCCTAATCAGTGAAATAATTTTACTATGAATCTAAATCTCTATATGATTTCACTTTTTTCTGCCTGTTAACTAGGTCAGGCTTTGGAATTTATTTATTTATTTATTTATCACATATGAAATCACTGAGATTTATTTATTTATTTCTCATGTGAAATCACCTTATCTTTCTTGTCTTTAATATGTGTCATTGATATTCTTTTCAAAGACTGGAAATGTGAAACACTGTTGTTTCTGAACAGTTTCACTAATAAATCATAGAAGCATAGAAGAAAAGAAACCGATAATTAAGGTTGGAAAAGATCTTCAAGATCTAATCCAACCATCGCCCTACCACCAATATTGCCCACTCAACAAAGAGATATGTCTTTATATGCATAAGGTGTTGGCACTTTCCTTCAGCAAATGATTGTGGAAGAGGTCATGTTTTTTGTTTTCTATTCCCTGTTGATGTTTAATAAAAATACCACAACAAAGTATTAAAAAATTACAAAGCATACACATATTTATTTATTTATTTTACTTCTACTTCTTTTCCCTTTTGGTATTATTCAAGACCTCTTACTGAAAGGAACACCACCAGATTTTTGATCAGCAAGCTATAGCTATATTTCTTAAATTTATATATTATAAATTTTTATAGTAGGAAACAATTTAAGTATGACAACTGTCAACTGTTTATGAAGTTAATTAATACTAAGTGAAGCTAGTTAATTTGTAGGGATTGCTAATGAAATGCCAGAATACATCTGAATACACTGTTCCTTATCTTGCAAAAGGTAGGGTATTTATTTTTCAAAAGGGAGAAAACTTGCTTTGCTGTACTTTGGTATGGAAAGTTAAACCAAAAATGTTTTTCAATAATTAGTCTAAATCAGTTTAAAAAGCCTTTGGTAAAACTAGAAATAGCTACAGATTTGCAGTTCAGGTTTTGTATCCATCTACCCAATTAAATAGACTTTATAACATTCTATAGCTACTTTTGTATACTATGGATCTATTAGGACCCAAGCAAATGGTATGCAGTTGCATCAGGAGAGATTGAGAATGGATATTAGGAAAAGGTTGTCTTGCCCAACACCAAGAGGGTAATTGAGCAGTGGAAGAGACTTCCCAGGAAAGTGGTCAGGGCAGCAAGCCTGCTCAAGTATGGCTTGATTTTTAGGTGGTCCTTTGTGGAGACAGGAGTTGGAATCGTTATTTCTTGTGGGTCTCTTCCAGCTCAGGATATTCTGTGATTCTATGAACTCTGTTGTTTTTTTCCTTCCAGTTCAGAAATTCTTTTTCTCACATAATATTTTCTGTTGTTTTCTGCTTTCAAAGTTGGTTGATCTCTTATGTGGAGCTGTAAATGCTACAGTATAATCACATTAACAGACCAATTTTAACTCTTGTAATTACTGTGGTTTTATTACAGTAAACAATTACCATCAAATAAGTTTTATATATTATGCCTGTGTTTTAATATTGATTCAAAAGGTTATCATTTTTAAAAAGGTCACATAAAGAAGATGAAAATCTTTTGAATTATTTATTACACCTCTTTATCCAGAGAATTATTTATTTAAAATAAAAATATTGTACCTTGCTTCAATATTTATAAGCAAATATCAATGGGACACAAAATATGATAGTATCACAAGCTGATTTTTCTACTTTTCACCCACGAAGACATCTACTTTTCTATCCATCCCCTTAATCCTCCACTAGAGGCTCTATACCACATCACCCCTAATGGCCAAGGCTGTACTATCTAATCCCTCCCATACACACGTTACAACACTTCCACCTCACCTGCTTTGCCTATCCCTCCAGCTGATAGCTATGTATCTTAACACTCATCCTACCAAGTCTCACTACTACCAATGCTATCATAACTGCAAAAGGAGCAAAGCTTCCAGTTTGTCCTATTTGTTCTTCATCCTGAATGTTTTGTTATACAAGCACTTCAGATGTGCTCCTGAACTCTCACTACTCTCTGGAGTGGCATATATGTTCCTCTTAGCCTTGGCTCTTGTCCTGTCACTGGACACCACTGAAAAGAGCCTGGCTCCATCCTCTCTGCAGCCTCCCTATCATACATACTAATGCTTTCTAAAATAGTTACTTCACCTAGAAGTTGTCATGTTTAGAAAGAGCATAAACAGGATTAAGGACAAGTGCTTGATATCTTTCTTTCTTCTCTCTTCTCTTGAATGAATGATGTCTGAATGAAATTTCTGCAGCTCAGATCTTTCTTACACATCTTTCTTATAGTTCTCGTATCTTCCACATCTAGAGATATTTTCATAATTCAGAGATCACTTAATTTCCTTTCAGGATTACTTTTTTCTTCTAGGGGATGTTGACTAAGCAGCATAATTTATCAGAAAGATGAATAGTACCCAGCTCAATCCAACCAAAAAGATCTTTCTGTAAAAACAGATATGCACAAAATTTATAACCATTATGTTATGAACCTTTGAATATATTTCTTTTTTTTTTCTCCTTTTTTTTTTTTTTTTTTTCAGATTTACTTTCTAAGACAGACTGTCTCAGAAACTAAAGAACAGTAGACCTATTCTTAACCACTGTGAATTTCAGATAAAGTATTTAGTTCTTCAACTAAATAGTTGGACTTGATGATCTAATGGTTGGTCTTAATGATCTTAGAAGTCTTTTCCAACCTAAATGATTCTACGAGTATATAAAAGTTCTTTCCTTATTCAACACCTCTTGTTGGGGCAACCCAGTAGGTGTATTTTACAGGGAAAATATAAATTTTCCATGGAAAGGCTTTTACTCTTGCTTTACTAGATGGCTAGCTTTTCACAATGTGTTTTACTTTTATTTTTTATTTTTTAATATTTCAAATTTGAAAGCAGTCTGTCAAAGTCTGGTTCAGTGATTGTTTATGAATTGTTAGAAGACTTTAGTTAGAAGCTACAAAATCTACCTATAATATATATAATATATAAAAATAATATAATAATAAAAATAATTATAATAAATATATATATATATAAATTTAATTTAAATAGGTACTTGATTCTGCCACACTCATGCTTACGGAGAAATTTGAGTGAAGGAATTAAAAACAAGTTGCTCCAAACTGAATACAGTAGCAGTTACCTAGACAATCACGCATGATTCCCAGCACATGATTAGAACAAAAGAGATTATTTTAATTTTAAGCTTTTTTTTTTCTTTTCTTTTCTTTTTTTTTTTTTTTTTTGGAAATGGATGGAAGGGATTTTTGTCTAGGATCTTTTTCTCATGTTTGGAAGAAACATAAAGTACTTTCTGCTCTATCTTCTGTATTCCTTCTCAAATTAAACAAAGCATTGGTTGTCGTAATTTTTTCACCTCTGTTTTTGTTGTTATTGTTGTTATTACTTATTAACAGAAATTATGTAATGAGAATGGACACATGCCTCATTTTATCTCTTTTCATAAATTTTTTTTGGGGGGGGGCTTATACTGGAAAGAATAGTACGAAACATGACAACCTAAGTAGTTATTACTGAAGACTATGCCAATTATTACTTTTTTATTTTTATTTTCTTGGTAATCATTTCAATAAATTGCTCTTCTTTTCTCATATGTTGTTATGAACTTAACAGTGAAAGGCTTCATGCCTTTGTTAATGGCTGGGGCTTGGATATGTAAAGGTCCTAAGTCATTCCCCCCCACACCCCCTTTTTTTCTTTTTATTCATGCTGAGGGTTTGCAAAGGATTTCCTTCAGCTTGCATGCAGCACAAGATCTCATGGGTTTTCAAAAAATGTAATTCTTCCTGTTCAAAAAGCATACAATACCATTAAGGATGTTATTGAAGTGATTTGGTGTTGTATGAAATGCAGTTCAGAGTGTGTAGATTGCAACCGATTTAGTATGTGCACCTTATCTAAGCCATTTAGTGTAAGTGTGAAATTATTAAAAGAGACAGGGCATGCAAGACAGCTGTTCTAAATAACTTTTCCCTTGAATAAATCTCAAAGGACTTTATGTCAGTTGTTCCAGACTTCTTTTTGCATCAAGGATTTTTGTTTTTCTTTTCCATGAGATCTTGAGCATGCAGAGCTGTGTTCATAATGAGGGGAGCAAAACATTATTATTTTTTTTTCTGTACTGCTCTGTTACTAATGCACTACAATATGTAAGATGCCTTGTTTGATTATTTAAGTCACATTGATCAGATCACCTATGTCATCTGTCTTAACTGTCCTATCTAGGTTACTGATTACACTAATTGTGTCTTTTACCATCTGAATTAATACTGAAATTCAGGGTTAGAAAATTAGTTCTTAGTTCTGAGTTTAACTAAAATTTAGCATGTAAGACCTTTAGATTCTTTCTGGTTTTGACTTCTATTTGGGCAAAAGTAGGATAATTCTTTCATGCTTAAACAAAATTGTTAAAAATAAATAAATAAAATAAAATAATAGTTGGAACTTAACATAAATATTTCTCAGAACTGGCTAATACAGAAGTTGAATGAGGCTGTCAAGTACAGGATTACAGAATCATGGAATCACAGAATGATTGAGGTTGGAAGGGACCTCTGGAGGTCATCTGGTCCAACACCCTTGCTAAAGCCTGGACACCCAGAGACACTAACTAGACTTTGTGCCACTGTTTGCTCATGTTCAACTTGGTGTCCACTGGGACTCCCAGGTCCTTTTCTGTAGAGCTGCTTTCCAGCTTGGTGGTCCCCAAAATGTACTTGTGTCCAGCGTTTTTTCTCCTCAGGTGCAGACTTTTGTACTCTACTTTGTTGAACTTCCTGAAATTCTTGTCAATTTACCTCTACAGATCGTTAAGGTCCCTCTGGATGGCAGCATGGCACTTTGGTGAATCAGCCACTCCCTCTAGTTTTGTGTAATCTGTGAATGGCACTAAATCCATGCAGAAAATACTGCCTTGACACAACTCTTCTCCATGCTGAATAAGCCTTGGTCCCTCAGCGTCTTTTCACAGGACAGGTTCTTCAGCCCTGATCATGGTGGTGGTTCATTGATATATTTTCTGTACTGGATACAATATGTATATATGGTCTAATCAGCACTGATTAATCACTTCCCTGAACCTGCTGCCTGTGTTCCCACTCATTTAGCCTCAGATGCTGATGGCTCTCTTTGGTGTCTGGATGCACTGCTGGTTCATATTCAGCTTCCAGTCCCCCAGGGCTTCCCAAGGCCATTCTCCCAGAACTGCTACCCAGTCCATCAGCACCTGTATTGCTGCCAGGTGGTCTTTTTTGTTTGGGACAGGACTTTGCTTTTTTGCTTTGCTGAGCTTCGTGAAGTTTTTGTCAGCTCATTTCTCTAGCCTGTCTAGGTCCCTCTGGATGGTTGTCTTGGCCTCCAGTATATTAATTGGTTCCATCCCCAGTCAAAGCTAGTGCCATCTTCAAAGTTTTTCTGTCTATAATAGTCTTTTTAAATTTAATACTCTTGCCTACAGGATGGAAATGTTCAAAAAAACAAATGCTAAAATATCAAAAATAGCTAATATTTCTACTCGAAGTATTAATCATTGTTTTACAGTCTGCATAAGATCACACTGTTGCATTACCTATAATGATTGGTAAAATAATTTAAATGAAACTGAAGAAGTATGTTTTGATACAGCTAGAAAATTCTGTACATTTTATGCACCAGATTGCTTTATAAATGCATTTCTTAAAATCTGCCTTTAGGCAGCTGGAGCTGATAATATTCCTATTAATGTTTTGCTGCAAGCAGACAGAGACAAGAAGTAGATTTATATATACACTACTCAGAACCACAAAATATTTAATATGATGTAATCTTCCATAACATAGTTTTCCATAAACAGAAATAAATGTGACAAAGAGTGACTAGATCAGGAAAGTCCTATCTACTACTTTAGTGGTGAAAAGGGATAGGTCTTACTTTCTAAAGTTAAAGGTATCTTAGTTTCCATGAAAAAAAATGAATATTATAGTAGTAAATGTTTTTGTTTTTTTTTAGTAGACATGTGAAAAGGACTTAATTAAATTTGGAGATTTCAGACATATTGTATAGGTATTTCCTTCTGTGAGCAGACTCAGTTGTTCACATAGAAAAATGAAGTTTGCTATTCAAAGAACCAAAACAGTCAATAAAATAAAATAAAAATACAAAAGTTACCCCCATTCATTAGACCACACTTTAGGAATTGCAGTGTTACACTTGGTGATCAGAAATGAGAACTAGACTTCTCCTTCTGGCAGTATCTAATGCCCTAGAACAAGCTTGATTTCCTCAGTGTGTCCCTAAAGATTATTACACAGAGCGCTTTAGCTGCCATAAATATCCCATAAAACTATGTTGTGCCAGGAAAAGAGTGAAAAGTAAATGTCACTTTTAATGATTTTCTGTGTAAAGTAAATTTAGTATTTCTGAGACATTTTCCACAAATTCTACTACCCTATACCATTCATTTTTAACAAAACAATAAAATATATAGGCATTGTACAAGTGGCTTTGCACACATTACTTGTGTCTATTCTTTTGTTCTGTGATAAGGGCATTGAAGATGAGAATGAATTGTGGCCACTCTTTACGTTCAGATCATCAACAACCATTCAATTAGTTCTTAGTAAGGTGTGAAAATTTTGCCATTAAAAATGGGCTGTCACAGAGACCTTAAAATTTTATTAAGTGTTAAATTTTAGAATCATAGAATAATTCAGGTTGGAAAAGATGTCTAAGACTATGTAGTCCAACCTTTAAGCTGGTACTGACTAGTCCACCACTAACCCATGCTACTAAGTTCTACATCTACACATTTCTTGAAGGCCTCCAGGGATGATGACTCAACCGCTTCCCTGGCTAGCCTATTCCAATGCCAGACAACCCTTTCAGTAAAGAAGTTTCTCCTAATATCCAGCCTAAACCTCCCTTGGCGCAACTTGAGGCCTTTTCCCTTCATCTTACCTCTTGGTGCTTGCCAGAAGAGCCTGATCCACACCTTGCTATAGCCTCCTGTAAGTTACTTGTACAGCATAATAAGGTCTCCTCAGAGCCTCCTTTTCTTAAGGCTATGGAATGTCAGTCAGTTCTCTCAGCTGCTCCTCTTAAGACTTGTTTTGAAAATAACCTTCTACTTAGAGACATTTGAGGTCAATATCATATCTACTTCTAGCCAACATACACAGGAGAAAGATAGGAGCTTACTTTCTCCTGTCAAAGGCAAATTGAATAGAGTCATATACTCAAGAAGGGATGCAGTATTTTCCATATCATGACCAGGACAAAAATTGAAAACCAGACATGGGAAGGAAGGAAGGAAGGAAGGAAGGAAGGAAGGAAGGAAGGAAGATTGTTGTTTTTCTTATCTCCTATTGAGCTTTTTAGGACTTGATATTTTTTGTGGAGACTAAATTAAAATTACAGATTCTATTTAAAATTATTTCAGTCAGAATTTTTGCATACTGGATTCACACAGTTTCTATAAACTTGCTAGGATTTTAATGTTAAAATTATTTTGCCTTTTTAATATAAATTCATAACTTAGCTCTTTTTTGTCACTGATTATCTAGTTATGATAGGATTGTTAGAGTGATTCTAAGGGTGTAAGTGGAGTATCGTAAGAAATTCTACTCAGCTGCTGCACAAACCATTACATTTATAAAGTCTATATAGTGTGAAACTATTTGACCTATTCTAAAAACTCATATTTCAACATCATGACAATGTTAAGATTATGAGCCTTTCTTCACCGTATTTTGTCTTTCTTGTCGGTCAAACATAGTTCACAGAATTTAGAGTCAGGTTTCACACATTCAGCAATAGATTCTTCAAGCTTTTAGTACAGTAGCGAAGACAGAAATGCCAGAGATTTGACAAGATATTAATAATCCGTTTCCCTTAAGAAGGTTAAACTTTTGTTTTGGTGCCTTCTAATATGACTATTCCAGGGGCAGATCACACACTCAAGAAACAGTGAAATCTATCTTCTATTGTTGCTTAAATTAATATCAGTAATGACACTTAAATTCACATGATGTAAGTCTATCATGATTTTGGCTGGGATAGAGTTAATTTTCTTCATAGCTGCTCCCACAACGCTGCATTTTATATATATATATATTTTGAAAATAGGAGTGATAACACATCAATGTTTGTAGTTGTTGCAGAGCAGTGCTTACACAGAGACAGGGACTTTTCTGCTTTTTAAGCTGCCCTGCCAGCAGGGAGTCTGGGGATGCACAAGAATCTGGGAGGGGATGCAGCCAGAACAGGTGACCCAAACAGACCAAAGACATATTCTGTACCACATGGCAATGTGTTCAGCAATAAAAGCTGAGGTAAAGAAGAGGTCTGTGTGTGTCTGAGTGGGGGGAATGTTTGGAGTGATGGCATTTGTCTTCCCAAGAAAACGTTACACATGATGAACCCTATTTTCCTGTAAGTGGCTGAACATCTGCCTGACAATAGGAGGTAGCAAATGAATTCCTTGTTTTGCTTTGGTTGCATTCACAGCTTTTGCTTTGCCTGTTACATTCAAGCCATGAGTTCTCCAGTAAGTGAGCAGCAAGTGAGCAGCTGTGTGGTGGTTAACTTCCTGCTTATTAAATTGACCAGCCCCCCCTCCTCCCCCCCCCCAGCCACGCGCGAGCAGCAGAGATCACACGAAAAAAAGTTAATCTCTTTTTCTCTTTTTTGTCATATATATGCATGGCAAACTAAGAGGGAGAGTGAATTCAATTTCTCCTTATGACAGTCTAATTTGAAAAACTGGAAAATGAATCACGGTAAGAAAAAATATAAAAGAAGAATACAATGTGGTTATTTTTAAAGAGTTCATAGCTAGAGATATTCTGACTGTTTCCATGAGCTTGGTGAGATATATACTTTAGCAGATAAAAATGCGATATATGTGGTGGCATTTCAATGCAATGAAAGCTATTTTGCTGATCATAATTGATTTGATGTGAGACAAATATTACTAAAACTGAGTAGTTATCTGTATGACCACTTGGAAAATAAAAGGTATTAAGAAAACACAAACTCTGTTATATTTTTAAACATTGTATTAAACTTGTAGATTCTTAAAATGTACAGGCAATGTAAATAATTCTGTAAATAATAGTGTCCATAATAATGATATCAATCAGATTACAGTGTATATCCCAGAAAGGAAGGTATTCTTACTGCTCTTACTTACAGAAAATTGAGAATGTTACTACATAAAAAAAAAAAAAAAAAAAAAAAAAAAAAAAAAAAAAAAAAAAAAAAAGTCAAATGCTAATGTAACTTGTTACATTTCTAGTAAAGAGCATGGGAGAATACAGTTATTTTTCTAGTATAAGGAGGATAATGTTAACAATTTTAATCCATTTATCAGGAACCTAGAGCTAAGATAGGAAAGACCTGTTATAATGTTTAGATAAGCTTTTTGTAAATACAGGATTATTACTTTGCATTTCATATGATATGTTTTGCTAAGAAAGCTTTAAGTCACATGCAAAACTTTCAGTTTCTCTCAGTAAACTGTTTCAGTTTCCTGGACATTTATACTGCTCTCACAAGAAAATAATACAGGAGGCAAAGAAACTGCAGACCAAGCAAGAAGTCCACCACAACTGCAGTTCTAAATTTGCTAGGGCACTTTACCAAATCCTGGACCCTTTCTGAAGTCTGATGTGACTTGCTGACCTAGACCTCTCTTCTGTGGTAGCAGGCCTGGTAAGCAGGGCTGCTGCATGCCAGGTTACTGCACTGATAAAAAATCGTGACTAGGTACCCATCAGGACTTAGGAGCTCAAAGCTGTTCCAGGACTAACAATACAGACATAGGAAGTTCCATTCACAAGCCACTCCAAAGATTACAGATGTTGAAGAGGTCTGGTCTCTCATTGTGCCAGGAAGGAAAACCTTTGCAAGGCAAAAAAAAAAAAAAAAATGATTTATTAAACAGGACCTCAAGTTGTGCTCTAGAAGCCGTTTACTTTTTGGTGCCATAAACCAGAGTTGTGTTTATTAAACCACTTCATATTTAAAGATTTAAAAATAATAATTGTATAATAGTACTGATTTGACCAGTGTCAGCTGCTTACTTCTACCTATTTTAAGAGGGTGCAACGGTGATTCTGGGATAATATTAGCAACTAATGCAGCACTTGTTTTTAATTCTTTTTTTTTTTTTTTTTTTTTTTTTTTCTATCACCTACTTGATGGAACATCATTCACAGCAATTTTCTTTATTATTGATGTCTTTTAAAGAATGCTACAGTCCTTTTACATCTTACATTTTTACTAAAAGCTTCAAAAGCTGGAGTTTATTGTGAAATAAATCATTGAATAGAAATAAAAACTGCACTAGCAGCATAACAAAGAAGTTCTTAGAAATCTGTGGACATGAATCAACTGTGCATAATTTTCTAAGGGATTTTAAATTAAGCATATCTGCAGTACTGAATTGGAATTATTAGAGCTGTCTATTCTCTTCAAGGCTCATACCCACATCATATGTAGTGAATTCTTGAGAAAAGTGCCAGCAACATCACCCTGTCCTCAAGAAAAGACTGTCTCAATGAAATAAAGGTATGCCAGTGCTGAATTATACAAGGAAGGAAGGCTTGGGGGGGCCCCCCCCCCCCCGATTTCAAGGACAAATTTTGTCTCATAAAGCACTTCTCTTATTCTACTCTGTAAGCTGTTTATGCATTCCACTTTATAAAGTGCTTGGGTAAAATGCATAAGTAGTGCCTAGGAGAAGGCAACTGAATACCTCTACTGTACATCTCCTTTTCCAAGCTATGCAGAACAAAGCTCTCTCCTTGTGCCTGGCCACATGAGTCTTGTACACAGGCACCTCAGAAGAGCATCCCTCTGGTCTGAATTATCCTTCAGCCAATTGGTTTCAGTATTATGTTAAAAAATATTAAAATCAAATTAAAATTAAAATTAAAATATTCTGTTAAAAAATATTCTGTTAAAAAAGTATTCTGTTAAAAAATAAGCCCTGTGGCTTTGAAGCCACAATGCTAAGAAAGGCCAGATTTCTGGGTTCCCTGATTTGTAAGTGAGCCTTTGAACCACTGTGTTAATTCACAAAAATGAGGAGACAGGTGCATGGCATACCCAAGAAGTGAATCTGCTAACCAGTGGATTAGCTAACTGTTAACTGAGCACTGCGGGAGGTTTTATATTCCTCTGATTTCTGATCAGACACCACAGCCATGTCTTTACTATGAATACAAACAACCAAATACAAACTACACCTAAGTCAATGTAAGTGGCTAAATGTTGTGAAAAAGTAAAAAAATAAAATTTGTCCTGTATAATCATTAAGGGATTCTCCTGAGAAATTATTTTGTTGCTGTTTTTGTTGCTGAAATAATATTTATTAACTCAAGTTTAGCAAAGACAAGTTTTTTCTGCTTCAGTGACTGAGACCATGAATCTGAGCTGTGCTGAGCTGTGTGGACTTACCACTTTAACTGGCACTACCTTGGAGATCTTTGTTTAAGGCCATACAAGAAATCTGGGACAGATCATGTTAATAAAACCAGATCTTAGTGTCACATTTTCTTTCCGCAGAAATGAATCCCCATCAATGCATTATCCTCTGTATGTCAAAATTATAAGATCCTGTCATAATCTGAGCACAGTCATTTCAAAGATTTTGGACTGTGAAAAAAGGTCTCTCAGTAAATCATAATAAATATCTCTTTTAAGGTTTAAAAAAAATAAATAAATAAATAAATAAAAATGGGCCACTGATGTCAAAATATTAAAAACTGTATTACAAAGTCATTCAACTGACTGTTTCATATTTGTCAAAGGTGTTTTTTTAATTAATATTCTCAAGGTAGTTCTTTGAATTTATTCCAAATACAATTAAATAATGTTCTGAACAGTGGTGAAATAAGCTACTGATTCCTAACTAAACATATCTGACTCTTTTTGTAATACCATTCTGCTAACTTTGAAATCAGTGAACAAGATGGCAGAACCTCTGCAATAAAGGAAAGGAATGTATTTTACAGACTCTAAAGCAACTGAACTGAGAGAAGTCTGTTTAATCCATGATATGGAAGGCTTTGTGCTTTGGACTATAAAGATAAAAGTTAATTGCTCTTTTATCAAGAGGCTGAGAAAGCTTACAGTTTTTTAAGCTTCCTGTGAAGAAATATAACAATTTAATGTTGTTACACAGCAGCTCTCTCTTCCAGTTCTCAGCATGGTACCTTGTTAGTGAGGGAGACAACAATGTTCTGCATACCCTGACTAAAAAAAAAAAAAAAAAAAAAAAAAAATGTGAGGGGGGGGGTTTTTTTTTTTTTTTTTTTTTTTTTCCCAGTTGCTCCATTCCCCCACTGAGTTCTGTTGAATTTGTTAGAGATGAGCCCTTAAAATGCCAAGAGTAGGTTTGCAATGTTACATACACATTATTTTTAGGAGTGAGTGTCCTTGATAAAATATTGCAATTCATGTATATGCAGCATGATAAGTATACTCCAGTGCTATAATCTTGATTTACATTTGTAACAGATGATAATTAGTGTGCCTGGAGGAAAAATAAAAAAAAGAGATACTGATGTGGTAAAGAACTTGATTAGTGACAACTCTGAAGAGGCTGAGACATGAGAGCAAAGAACCTCATCAGATTTCCCTTCCCTTCCTTTCCCTTCCCTTCCCTATTCTCCCCTCACCCTTCCTGTGGTGGTTTTACTCCAGTGGGCAGCCAAGCTCCACCGAAACTGCTCTCTCACTCTCCCTTCCCAAATGTAAAAGGTAAATACAATACAAAGGGTTCAAGGATTGAGATAAGGACGGGGAGATTGCTCAACAATTATTGTGATGGGCTAAACATACTAGAGTAGGGAGACAGTAAGATTTATTGCCTATTACTAACAAGCTAGAGAAGTGAGAAACAAAGGAAAAAAAAAAAAAAAACACCTTCACCCATCCACCCTCTTCTACCTCCTCCCCTGAGCGGTACAAAGGAACGGGGGAATGGGGGGTTGTGGTCAATTTATAGTGCTTTGTCTCCTCCACTCCTTCAAGGTCACTCTCTTCCCCTGCTCCACATGGGGTGCCTCCCATGGGGTGCAGTCCTTCCTGAACTGGTCCTGCGTGGGCTTCCCACAGGAAGCAGGTCTTCAAGAACGGTCCAGTATGAGCCTATACCATGGGGTCCATCCATCAGGAGCAAACTGCTCCAACCTGGGTCCCCCTTGGGCAGCAGCTCCTGCCAGGTCACCTGCTCCTGCATGGTCTCCTCTCCACAGGTTACAGCTCTGGCCCAGAATCTGCTCTGGCAGGGGTTCTCCACAGGCCACAGCCTCCTTCAGTGCAGGTCCACCTGCTCTACCGCAGTCTTCTCCATGGACTGCAGGGGGAAAACCTGCTTCACCATGGTTCTCACCGCAAGCCACAGGGGAACTTCAGCTCTGGTGCCTGGAGCACCTCTCCCCCTTCTTCACTGACCTTGGTGTCCAACATGGTCTAGTGGAAGGTGTTCCTGCCCATGGCAGAGGGATTGGAATTAGATGGTCTCTAGCATCCTTTCCAGCTCAAACCATTCTATGATTCTATAATTTATCACAATGAAAAATACAAAAGAGAAAATAAGTGAAAAAGAAAACAAAGTGACAAGGAAGAAAATGAAATTTTCCTTGTAAGAAGGCAGCTTTTGGAAACTGAGATATTGAGTGAAGGATAATATCTGGAAGACTTTGAAAAGAATGGATGATAAATTGTTCTATAAACAAAAATAAAAGAGAAAGAGAAGAAAAAAAAAACAACACTGGATTTAAAAACTATTTCAAGAGCGGAAAAAAGGCTATATGATCTGAGATAGCTTGTGAAGAAAAATTAATAGGATGGATAGAGAAAATAGAAGCATGAGCACTGTTAAAAAACAGTGATGAGAATGTGAGTCCAAAGTTGAAAACACTCATGATAGAAGTAATAATATAAACCTTAATACATACTTCATTTTGCACTTTTTTTTTTTTTATTTTTATTTCAGCTGGATAAAGATGAAAGCAAACATATTAAGTGCTCCCCAGTGAAGTAGTCTCTGTACCAAGCCTGTTTGAATTTAAGAAGATATTGGACTGTGCACTTAGTCACATGGTCTAAACTTTTGGGTAGACCTGTGTGGTGCGAGGAGTTGGACTTGATGATCTTTATGGGTCCCTTCCAACTCGGGCTATTCTATGATTCTATGATACTCAACAAACATTTAGGAGTTCCTCCATGGGTTTCCTGAGCCAAAGAGGCCAAAGCAAAAATGAGACGAGACAATGAAAGTGAGCAAAGTCAGCAAAGTGACTCAAGAATGGATGGTGAGAGGCAATTTGCAGATGCATGCCTTCAGTGAGGCTTTCAAGAAGATGTATGAATTTATCCCAGTGTCTAGAATCAAGAATAATGCTGTTATTAAAAGAAACGTTGAGAAGTTGAGGATGAGAAGATAAGAAAGAATTTTTTTTTTTTTCTCCTGTATTGAGTTTACAAAGCAAAGGCTGGGTGGGGGGGGGTGGGGGGGGGAGGGGGGTGTCACAGTGCTGGCCTCTGTGAGAAGAGTCTATGCAGGATCAGTTTGGAAAGGATGGCATCCAGTGGGAGGGTCAGGAAGAGAGTGGCAGTGAATGAGCCAGAGACAAAGTGTTAACACCTGACTGCAGCTATCATTCCCCTGCACTGCTCGGGGGGGGGGGACATTGAAGAGGGTGGATGGGGAGAAGGTGTTTTAAGTTTGCTTTTAGTTTTTCAGTGCTCTAGATTTTTAGCAATAGGTAATAAATTATGTTAATCTCCCTATGATGAGTCTGTTTTGACTGTGACAATAATTAGTATTGATCTCTCTGTCCTTATCTTAACCCTTGAGCCCTTTTCCACCATGTTTTATCCCCCTTTTTCTTTGAGGCAGGGGAGAGGGAGAGCAGCTGTGCTGGACTTCAGCTGCCCAGCTGGGTAATACCACCATATTGTCTTTATAATTACCATACCTGAATTTGGTTAGATGATGTCAAATCTATAGGCATCTGTTCATTACCTCTTTTTATAGTAGAAATGTCTCATGCTGCTTAACATGCAGAAGATCTTACCTTTGTCTCTGTCTTTCTCTAAGTTCACTATTTCTAGGTCTGGGCTGCCACTGCACAGCTTTATCAGGCTTCCCTGGGTATTCATGAATAACTGTTGGAATAATACTTCATCTTAGGTTCCTGTGAAGTTGTTAGGTCAGTACTACTTGTCTTTGCATATAATACAATGGCACGAATGATATATGTTCATTTAACTCAGGAGGTTTCATGTTTCCAAACAGAAGTTATATAAAAATTTTTGTGAGTTTTGAATGCGTCTGTCATGCTGAAACCTGGTGAGTAATAACATCACTGTAAAATCATGCGATTTGAATTTAACTTTCCAATGTTATTTTATGATTCGCTTTATCATTATAACTCTAAATTCTCTAGCTGGCCAATGAAAAATCAAGGATTTAGGGTCAAATTATTATGGCTTTGACCAATAGAACAGATTTATGGGATTACTGACACAGCAAGATTTTTACTTGCTAGCACCTGAAAATACAGGCAACTGCAGTTAGATAACGAGTAAGAAAACGAGGTACTTCTCATCTCATTCTGACTTGCTGCTTTGAAGCAATCTATTTGATGGGTTGCATTATTTTCAAACATTCTGTATAAAATTATTTACAATTTGACACTCACAATTTTAATAGACTTCCCTACAGAAAATTACAACATTATATACAAGGTGTTACTCACAAAATTCATTATTTAGGAAACATTAATTTCCTGCACATACAATAGGAAAGAATGCTTCTGCATCACCTTCACTTCTTGTTTAAAATGTTGTTAGGCATTTATTTTCATTTGCAACCATGACACTGAGCAAAGAAAAATAATTTATCTTACCTGTGCTTAATACTGTGCCACTATTTTAAAATATAGGATGATCTTTGAAATATTCTTCTAAGTATAAAGCTCATAAAAGAAAATTCTTGTTCCTTGTTCTTTGTTTCCCTTTGTTTCCTGTAATATTTATTAGATGCAGTTTGCTACTTCAGAGAGCCTTTTTATTCTACATCATTTTTCTGTCTTATTCCTTTTTCAAAGCACTTCATTAATTCTCTTCTACATGTTCTATACATCAAGCAGAGTGCTTTTTTTTTTTTTTTTTTACAAATGCTTTTTTACTAGATGAACATTTCCAAAGATAAAAAGACAACTCTGATATAATATTAATTTCTATAAAATTTGAAAAATATATGAATGATGTTTTTGACCTAGCACTAGCACTCCTTTAACCATAAATCCATTTATTGTTTCTGATGTAAAATATTTTTGGCATTTCACAAACAAAGCATTAATCTCCTAAAGAGACTGTAAATTAATGATTGTGTAATTCCCTCAATAGAGGTCATAAACACTAACATGGTTGTATAGATTCTTAATATTGTATTCACAGTTCTTCACAATACTTCATTTAAAAGTGTGTTGGTCACACTTCATGGTCAAACAGAAACAAAAGAAGACAAAAATTAAAGATGATAATACAAGCCATTTCTCTCTCCCTCCCTATTTAATAATCAGATAATATTGCTGCTCATGAAATGATTCACTCAAGCAATAAATTATTTAACAACTTCTGCTATAAGGAGAAGGAAACTCCCGTAAAAAACATAAGCCCTGTGGTCATCAGGACATTGCAGGCCTATAATGTACCCAAAATGTTTATATTCTTTATTCTTTAGATTCTATCACTCGTTTTGGTCCTTTCCCTTCTGTCTGTCCTCTACCTTTTCCTCTGCATACCCACAGTAGAATAAGGTAATAGCTATAAGATCTACATTCTACTCATGTACCCTTTTTTTAACACTATTATGAACATTGCTGATTTTGTCATTGCCTTGGTTTGCAAAATTGTATCTAACTAATACCTGATAGAAGGCTAATTAAACAAAGGCCAGGGTCAGAGGTACAATGGAAGGTGAAAGAAGAAGTTAGGGACCTAACAGGTAAACTGTGGACACTGTTTTGGCTACTTTTTAGGCCATCCAAGGACAATGACCAGTTCGTGGTACTTGATTTGTCTTTCTGCTGCCTGCAAAGAGAATGAGGAGCCAGCCAGCGGCAGCCTCAGTCTTCCATCAGAAAGGGACAAGAGAAATCACTTGGTCCTGGAACTGTTTGGAGAAGAAAATCTCCATTAGTCTAGTCAAATAATAATTAATTTATTATGAGGTAGTTTCCACTATAATTTGAGAAACACTCTAAATAACCAGCTAACATCTTATGTCCTTATTTTTTTCACTGTTATGGTTTCCATGGTGTTCAACTATTATGCAACCTGGAATAATTTTTACTTCTGTGAAATATTGTCTTTTATTTTTTCACTCTATGTGTAAAACTCTACATGTAGTGTCATCTTCTCTTCTCCTGCCCCCCTGACTTTTCTCTTTTCTCTCTCTCTTTTTTTTTTTTTCTCATGTTTATTTAAACATAGATATTTTAGATTTTCTTTTCCATACACAGCAAAAATCCATCAGAGTAATGTCTGATGCTTCCTAGACAATGCCTATGTGGCAGTCTCTGCTATTCAATAACAAGAACCCCAAAAGATTATTAATTTTCCATAGATGAAATATCAAGGCCTTGCTCATGTCTATGATTGGCCCATTCTGGAGTAAGGTGGATATCCGTCTCTATCCCTTCCCCAGGTTTATGGTGGTGCCCCTGATGCCCCAGAACATCACTAGTAGTTACATTATATTTCTGTCCAAAGTTTTTATTTCTTTGTTTGTTAGTTTTTAGATATGTTTTTAATTGTTTTTGCACTACCTTGTCGTTTCCACTCAGGATAATGTATTTCACTGATTTTTGTTACTGCTATAATTTATTGTACAGGAATCAAAGCTGAGGACTACGTAGGTTACTGGAGAAGGAGGGAAAGCTTCTGAGCTTGTGAGGGTCAACACAATCATCACACAGAAATTTGTTTAAAAAATATCTCTATATAAGATCCTATGTGAATGCAGTCTCTTACTGTAGACAATAAATAGACTTAAACTTTTTTTAGGACAAAACTAGTCTTTTTGTAAGGTTAATACCTAAAATACATAAGATGAATTGGAACTAAAAATGCTCATATAAACTATGAAGAGGCCATATAAGCCTCTATGAAGAGCTTCATATAAGCTATGAAGAGGCCTGACTGCCTCATATGCAGTTGTATACCTGTTAAAATTCTGCACTTCTATTATCCATTTGTTTGTTTGGAAGACAATATGATAAGTGTGAAGTTATTCTATTACAGATGTTGAAGAATCTTCAAGGCCTGTATCTAAGAGCTATTCATCTCCCTTAAATGTATTAATACAAAATAACCATATTTTATGTCAAAAAGGGTAGCAATCTTCGAGCAATAAATTGCAAGTCAACATCCTGTTGTTAGAAGCAATGAATGTGCTGTTGTATTTATCCTCAACACCCAAACAAGTGATTCCCATAAGGCTTTATAAATCTTATATTCTCTCCTCAGTACAATACTGTCAATAAATAAATAAATAAATAAATAAATATTTGAGCTACCCTTGATGGCACAGGTTAGAGAAGATTTGTTCAGCTTGTGTGACATAAAGGTAATGAGTCATAAATCCCCTAAAAGACAACTGGCAAACATCTGGAAATGGCAAGAAATACCTGATTTGACCTCAAGTTAGAAATTATCCTCACAGACGTACAATAAAGGTAACATCACTTTTCAAGTGAACAGACTTACATATTTCTTTCAATTCTTTTAACATTTTTCACTTTTGCAGTTTTCCTGAGCTTTACAGCACAATGTGATTCCTCTTTTATAGAAATTTTGCTATGATTTTTCAGTTATGGGGGATATTAAAATGTCTTGTAAATTAATATATAGCTATTTAAATAAACAAATAATTCCTTGCACACTAAATATTGCATAAATATTGAAATTAGATCATTCCCTGGATTTCAGGCACTTTAAATGAAACATGGCTTTTAATAAGACGAAGTAACTATCAAATTCTCACCCCATTACCTTTGATTTAGATCACAGTGGCACTTTATGCCTAAATGATTTAAGAGTTCTTCTCTTTGGTGATGATTAAAAATTGTATTTTCTAAATTTTTATGTCAGTGGTTGAGTGTATGCTGTACACATGTCTTCAGCATAAAAGAACTTCAGATCTCTAGGGAAATTTCACGCAAAGATATAAAAAGCAAGAAAACTGGAATATTATTAGTGTTCAGTTACGTGAAATTTGTTTATTCTAGGCTGCATCATTTGACTAAGCTTTGCTAATGTAGTGCTATTAATTTATTTGGTAGAACTGCATAAAAACTTCATTTTTAATGACTTAAAATGACTGCAGTAATATTAGGAAAATCTACAGTGTAGAATGGTTGTTGCTTGTGGCTTTCGGTCTTGTTCTTTTTGAGTACTACTTGCTTCAGAAATAATCTATTTGCAATCTATTTGGATTACTCTAAAGTGTAATGGAACTCACAAGGTGATGACACATTTCACAAATCCAGTCTATAACTTGACAAGTAATTTTCTGTGTTGGCAAGACTGATTTAAGACATGCCCATCCTTCCTTTTCTTTATCTGCTTACACATATCAGCATCCACCTCTTTGTGAATAGCATAACTGCATTTCCCTCATGGGAGCATTGGAAGCCTGGCTACTATCATAATCTAGGCTGTCAATTTCAAACTAAAATTAGATTAGATTGATCCCCTTTTTTGCTTAGTTAGGTATTTTTTCATAATATGTAAGAAAACTTCAATTTCTTCCTTTTATGTGTATAGGTGGAAGAGCCGAAAACAGGGAAAAAAAAAAAATAAAATAAAATTTACTCATGTATTCCACTTTGTGGAAGAAATACATATATACTTATCTAATACTTGACATCAAGATTCCAATCTGACAAGTAAACCAGCTCTGATCAGTGGTGTTCCTCTCTGAAAGAGCTATAAATCTATCCATGTCATCATAGTACTACTGTGTATGTGTCATTCTCTTTCTCTCTTCTAATATTAGTCATTACTAAGGATTTAACTCTTTGACTAATTCTGTGGTGTGAACTGCTATGATAATACCTATAAAACTTCCTAAAATATTTTGCACTTTTGTTTCTCCTTGCTAAGCTTTTCTACTATTTTCCCTTACACCTTTGCTTCATTGTTTTTCTTTTTAAAATATTAAATAAGATATACATATATACATATATTATGAACAGAGTGTCCTAATTACACAAAAAGTAAAGTTCCTTGTCTGAAGTGATACACAGTTTCAAAATATTTCTGGAGATTGAGTAAATAAACAGACATGAAGTAGTCAATATATAAATATTGAATAGGACAAGGATGTTACTGCTTTTGAAAAAGAACTCATATTGTTATTGAATATGTATTTGACTTTTTCTTTGCTTCATGTCCAATATTAATGCAACCTCAATAAATATTCAAATAAATGATATTAAATAAGTTTAGACATCCAATTTGTTATTGCTGGACAGATCTAAAGTTTTGAAAGATTTACGTAATTAGTTGCAAAACTTTGCTACTGAACATTTCAGTGCTGCTTGCCAAATGAGGCTATTATGTATGTAATGCAGAAGTTGGCACACACCAAACCATGAGAGAAACTGAATCAATAAAACTAAACTTTCTCTCCCTATAAAAGAAAATCCTTTGAAGTTTCCATGTAAAGAACTTCATAATCTGTTCCTTCAGCAACTATTTATTTCTAGATATCAGATGAATAGTGCAAAATAAAAATCACACTGAAAAAAAAAAAAAAAAAAAAAAAAAACCCTTTTAAAATGACCCCTCCCTCCCCTTCCCCCCCCCCCCCTTCCCTTCCCTTCCCTTCCCTTCCCTCTTCCTGCACTCCCCTTTCTCCCATTCACTGTTCCTATCCCTCTCCCCTTGCCCTTGCCCTTTCTCTTCCACCTCTTGTTTCCCCTTCCTTTTCAGTAAGCTGTTTGGTAGCAACAGTAATGCATTTGTGGATGGCTTGCCTTCATGTTTTGAAATTCATTAGCTCATTTTTTTAGGTAAATTAATCCTAATTTGCATTTTAATTTGACAGTCATCATGATTAAAAACAGAATACATGAGTTGCACCTGTGTTCCTAGTTCTAGTGGCTTTTAACTTTATTTCACATATTAAGTTCATTATGGTAATATTGCAAAATGTGCAGAGTAAACTGAAGCTTCATATAGCATGGAGTTTATTGTGTCCA
Source organism: Nettapus auritus (assembly GCA_011076525.1). Lineage (NCBI taxonomy): Eukaryota > Metazoa > Chordata > Aves > Anseriformes > Anatidae > Nettapus > Nettapus auritus. Next base: position 158,887,559 of record CM021765.1, read on the forward strand.
AAAGCTAAAAAGTGATTTTTAATTTGTAAATTTTCTCAGCAGTTTTACATAGTGCTAAAACTGATGAAATATTTGATACTATAATGGTGAAAAAAGGTACAATATAGATATGTAGATTATTATTGTGCTATGTGCTTTCTGTTCATAGTGTTTAATATTAGATACTATAAAATATTTTCCAATTCAGAAAAAAAAATAAGAAAAGGTAAATAACCTTAGTGTGATAAATAGTAAAAATATACATAATATAAATCACATGCAGATACTTTTACCTCTATGTTGTTTTTGTTTTGTTTTGCTTTGTTTTTCATTATTTGGTCCCAAAAATGCAAAACCAGTCGAAACACTCAAAGACAGTCATTTACTGGTTAGTATCCATTTAATTATCTGAATCACTTGTCAATACTAAAAGTATTATTCAACTTTTTCCACATTGTTAAAAGCTAAATATAATAAACAGCAATCAAAAATCACATAAAGAGGACAAAATCTGCCAAAACCCACAATAATAACCATAATAAGGCCAATCTTACACTAAAAGATAGATGAATGGGATCCATTTCTGTAAAATTTAAATTACTCCAGTGTTAAATTAATCACCATGGTAGATACAGATGTCTAAAATTAGAGTTCAAGTAATCATATGAAACTATTTTCTTCTTGGAGACCCTATTGGTCCTCTACTGCTGTCAAGGTGACTGAATTTAGAATAACATTGACTGTTCTGAAATTGGAGTTCTGAAATTCAGCACACATATAAACATCTGCATGTAGATGACTACATTTTGAATGTCCTAAGCTAGATTTGAATCCCAGTCCTATATATTACATAGAAAGAATTTGATATTAACTAACTTGATTCTCAGATTGCAAAAGCACTGTGCAACCAGGAGTCATTCAAAAGAAAAAAAGTGTTTGCTCATTGAGTTATAGGCATTCTGGACTGTAAGGTTATTGAACAGAAAGGTTTCATATGACTATATGGGTTGCTAGGGCTTGAGTCATTGCTGACAAGTTATGGTGACAAACTTTTTGAAACATGTTAGGGTTTCCTGCCCATCCTCCAACTTCTTCTGAAAAAGAAAAAATAAAATAAAACAAACAAACAAAAAAAAAAACCACTGAAAATATCTGTGGATTCTGTGCTAGGTCTGTTAACTCCAACAATGGTGACACTCACAATACCTCGTCCATCTCAGTGTGTTTACCAGTGTAGTCTCTGTCTTTTGGAGTTCCAGATAACTTTCCAGAAAGGCATGGTTCCTTGTCATAAAGCTTCTACCACCTAGAAAATTACAAAGTTATGGCATTTCTTTATGAAAACCAAGAACATGTAAAAGTGCTGTAACTTGTCTGATATAAATCTGATTTACTTTTATTTTAAGCACTTATGTTAAGCCATATACTTCCATATCCTTCCTCCATGCTGTTCTTCAAAGAGAAATGTAACTTAAAATACAATTTCACTTTTTTTCTCCTTCTCCTTGAGTAATTACAAACTTTCCAATTTAATGCTGAGGTGTCACAATCCACATAATTTGCCATGTACCTACCTACTCTGCCAACATGACCTTTCACCCATAACCCTGCTCAAGTGATAACTGTCAGTGGTAGTCACGATGGCTGCATCTGGCTCATTTGGATTTTGGGGAGACAGATAACAAAACAATAGCAAAGGGCTAATTGAGCATCAACCAGCCAATTATGCCTGGTACACAAATATGACTATTAGCCAATCACCTTACCCCCTAAACAGAGGACAGATAAGTACATTGAACTCTTCTGCAAAGCAGCAAGCTGCATGACTGGATCTCCCTTTGAGTTGGGACACATCTCAAGGTTACTCTTTGAAGTTGGGAGATCCTCAGTAAATGGCTAATAGCATGTTGAAACTTTGCGTGCTTTGCAAAGTCATATTTTAGATTGATTATGTGCAAAATCCTTTCAGTCTTAACAAATGTCTGGACCTGCCCTCTATGCAGTAAATAACTGAGCTTACCTTGCCATTAAATCTTGTTAAACCACTCTCCTATTTATAACTAAGCTTTGTTAAATCACTGCTTTTCATCAATAAGTATTGTTGCTTTACTCTTGCAACTGAAATGTCTTTCTGGTCCATTAAAACCCTCTTCATCCATCTTTTCTGACAGTAGTTGACATTTTATTTTCCTCCAGATTCTTACCATCCACAGTAACCTACTGGTGATATCTAAATTGTTTTCACTCTTCTGTTCCTAGTTCACCTTCTCTTCATTTCATAGCTGTTATTCTCAGGAAAAGAATGTCAGTTGGAGCAACTGAGCTTCAATTACTCTTCAAATCTCCTGCAACTTTCCTTTTAGAAATGTTTTTAAACACAATGATTTTGTATCTGAAATTCAAAGAGTATTGTGTGACTTCTAACTATAAGTAGCAAAAATGTTTTAAATGTTTTAAATTTCCTTCAATCTTTGAAGAAAAGCTTCTATATTCATAGTTATTTATGTCAATGATTGCAATCTGTTATAAGATGAATCAATTAAAATAATAATGGCGGGGAGAAAACAATTCCAACTAATCAGAAAAAACTTCCATTGATTTCCTGTTAATGATGAGTGTTTTAATATCTGAAAGCATGTTAATTATATCTCTGATTAACCAGAGTGATTTGTCATCACAGCATTTAAATACTTTCATATATCTCACAAGAAATTAGAGTATACTGTTTGCATTAAAAAGATAAAAATTTCACAGTAATATTGTTGTGTTGAAAATGCACTGTAATGGTCATTTAAAAAAAAAAAAAAAAAAAAAAGATGACTTAAAAAGAGGAAGACCATATTAAAATACTCACTTTGTTAAATGGAGTGGTTAATAAATGCAAAAGAAACTGTTTCCAGATGATTTCATACGACAAGCTCAGTGAGCACAAGTGGAAAGGAAAGGAAAGAAAAACAATACAGAATAGATGTTAAAAAATATCTTTTCAACTATAGAGTAGGAAGTATATAGAACTATCTAGCAGACAAGAATGTAGAATTAGAAATATGAGAATCAGTCAAAGAACAATTAGAATACATCAAAGGAACAAAACAGTTTATGAATGTGCTTAGACCTGGGAAAATGAAGAGGAAGGGGAAGAGGAGGAGAACCATCTTAAATATCTGAATTGAAGTATTTTGCCTGATATTTATTCTCCCAATTATATATAGAGATAACTCTAACAGTTTACCTTTAATAGTGACAGAAAAAATCCATGAGAACAAGTAACTGATACTACATAATTATAGGCAACATGAAGGATATTTTTATCAGCTATTAAGATGTAAAACAAACAAACAAACAAAAAACAGATATTTTTATTATTTCAATAATATAATATGATAGTAAATATTTTAATAATATAACTAAATATTTTAATATTGTTTAAATAAATTGTTTTAATAATAATAAATAAAGCATGCTAGTTATTTTAATAAAATTATTGCAATTTTAGCTTTCTGCAATATGCATAGCTCTAGTAAATAAATCTAGTAAATAAACCAAGAGCAGAAATCTGCTGGTTCAGGTAAGAAGTCCGTCTGATAAGCTTCGTTATTTGTTTCTTTATTCATAGTGGGGACTGTTAGTGTTAGGTCAGAGGTTGGACTCGATGATCTTGAGGTCTCTTCCAACCTAGAAATTCTGTGATTCTGTGATTCTGTGATATTTTTGTGCAGTGTTAATTTCTGGATACACCATTAGTTTTGCATGCTTTGCTAACAAGTTGGTTACCTCTTGCTTGTTGCTCTGTTTTGCAGGGCTGAATGTTTATTTCTTCTTTTTCTTTGTAAGGATGCATGGGTAGCCCTCCCTTGGTGACCGTGACCAAGCAAAAAGAAATGCTAATTCTAACTGACCACATGGGAAAACAACCAAACAAAAATGTTGCCCTTACAAAAGGCAAAAGAGTAATTTGCTTTCTAATGAGGCTGCTTCTGAATATGGTGCTAACCTTGGGAATAAGAAAACTGTAGAAATATTCCTGCATAGCAACAGGGTTGATATTCTGTTTATGGAAGGATAGAACTGGCTAGGACACTAGCTGGAGGGGTCATGCCTCAGTCACATTTTCTTGAATGACTCATCGTTCAGTCACAGTCACATGGTTTTACTAACTCACATTGTTTGCGATATATCCATATAACTATACATTCAGGGAAAATGTTAAAATCTGTTCTAGCAGACGAGGATAGATTCAACAGCACTATTTGTTGCATGATAGCCTGAAGAGATACTCCTAGTTATTCATATTTCTCTCTGGTCTCTTTACCATATATTTTGCTTCCTTTTAGAATTTGCATTTGTGCAATCAGGCAAGCAGAAATAGGAACAGAAAATTGAATGTTTTTGTATAATGGTGTTTTAAAACATTTCCCCTTTTCCTCATTTTTTGTTACATTCATTTCTTATAAAATTCATATGTAGATGTGTAGAACTATATTTCCCTTCCTGTATTTTTCTTTTTCTTAGCCAATGTTTGTAGAGTAGAAAGCACTATATTTATGATTATATAAAGACTTAAATCCCCATTTCTCATCTCTATATATATCAGACTGTATATGTAGGCAAAACTAAACACATGTTGTTTTGTTGTTTTGTTATTTCTTTTCTATATTGTTATATATTTATTTATATTGTTATATATTTCTTTCTAATATTCTTCATAGGAGAGGTGCTCCAGCCCTCTGATCATCAATAAAAAAGTACATTGTGACTCTGACAGTCACAGTTCTAGTCACTTCCACAAAGATATTTAACCACAATCAATGATATTTACTACACTTTATTTAAGAAAAGTAGTTTTTTATCTACGAGAATAAATTTCTGGTGCCAGATTGTTGAATTCCAGGGAAAATTTAACAATCATTTTCCTGTTTCCTACGGTGGTATTTAGATATATCTATTGGAAAGAGTATATGGAAAAAATCTCACCAGCAGATGTTACCATTCCCACCAACATATTGGAGAAAATGTATCTAAAAGGCTTTTGGATGGGGAATATAAGAAGCACTTTCCTAAACTTAACCCTTTATTGCCATAAGGCTATTAGTAGACTTTAGAGTGAATTCCCTGCTGTGTTATGCTCAAAATTAGCAACAAAGGAGCTATAGATAGAGATCTCTTACTTATACTAAAATCTAAGGTATAAGAATAAATAAATAAATTCATTTACAAAAAGTAGTATCTCAGAGACTTGCAATTCTGGATTGAAGGTGTTAAATTACAACATCAGGGCTGTTGAAACAGCAGAGAAGCTGCATGTTGGAAAAGCTTGTTCATCACAGAATCTGTTACCTGCTTTAATAATATATCATGCTACAGAAAGATAACATAGAAAGTGTCATGAACATGCTTAAAAGATAAACAGCAGTTATTTTGTATTAGTTTCCTTCTTTGTTATTGATAGACAGGCAGGGCTTGAGGTTTGTGCTTAATACTCTGCCTGGGAGCAGGTTAAAAGGATGTTGAATATCATAGATGATACCCAAATCCCTCCAAGTAGCTCAGTATCTGACAAAGTTACCTGTATTTCTGATACATAGCAAGAGAGAAAAACAGCTGGGGAGAAATGAGAGAGGAAACTTCAGTGACTGGTGACGTTTGTACAGGATTATAGTCTTGAAAATGAGGCCATTGGCTCTCAAAGTTCCTGTGTGCTACATACAGAAGAGATGTGGTGATATACACATAGATCCAATATAAGAAACACTGAAAATGTATGCAGGGGAAACTAGACTAGAGTTCTGGCTTTGTTATTGTTGTTTGCACTTACACAGCAAAAAAACTTGATTTCTTGTTTCAACTATATAGCAACATATCTTCATTTAACAACAGAATAATAAACCTTTTCTATATTATTGAGAGTTTGGTGCTGTGGGGGCAAAATGAAAATAAAAAATGTTGAGTTTACAGTGAATCTAAAAACTGCTACTCCAGAAGATGTATTAGATCATAGTAGAGGACAACATGCATATAGCCTGAAGTCATATATGCCTTAGGTGCTGGAGATAGATTCTTGTAAATTAATAGAGGAGCTGGCTATCTTCTGATGACAACTTCTAGAAAGATGATTACTTTAGTATCTACTGTAACTTCAAGCAACCCTTAAATGTCACATATACTTAAGCAGAATTTCCAGAAAATCAGTAGTTCACAAATTCATGCTCCAATAATAATAATTTATTATGGCATTGGATCCAGGTAAATCAATGAGTCTGTGTCCAGAGCATTCTAATCTAAGAGTTCAAGAGATATTGTTATAATCTAAATGCAAGGATGCAGGAGCAATATCGTTCTATGAGCAAAAAAATCTTATTCGTAGAACCACAGAATCAGAGAATCACAGATGTGTAAAGTCACTAGTGGTAAAGAAATCATTGAGTGTTTTTTGTTTATTTGTTTGTTTGTTTGTTTAGAGATTGGAACTGAAAGGGGGTTTAAATGATTTAGAAACCAATTTTGGTAAAATATCTCTTTATTACATTTTAAAGCCAGGTAGACTTAGGTGTCTAAGGCCATTTCTTTATGACAAAATGAAATATTAGAGACTCTCAAGCTATCCCATAATAATCTGATGTCTGCTTTGTACAGTTAGCTTTGGAGAAGTCTCAGAGCAGTCACTGCATTAGAAGGTAGTACACTCTTATCACCTCTGCTCTTGTGCTGATGTGCACAAGTACAGTCAGCCCATTGTGCCTTAGCTTGGAAACTCTGCTTTGTGTTATTTAATATAGGACAGGTTCTTCTTCTGCAATGAGTTAGTTATATACCAAAAATGGCATAGGACCAAATGAAATTTTCTCAAAACTGAACTCAGTCGTTTCAGTTATGACATTATGACAAACATGTCACATTTGTGCTGAAGAAGAAAGACTGCATATATAGGTATTTAAAAACAAACAAACACAAATCAAACAACTTTTTCTACACTTTCCCATCATAAAAATTAGAAGACTTTATTTTGTTGATGACACATAGTAGGTAAGTGACAAACAGCTATTCTCTCACTCATTGTTCCTTTCACAAGTAAAATATACCACTGAGAGTTACAGTTATTGTTAAACACCACTGCCAAAAAAAAAAAAAAAAAAAAAAAAAGTCTATCAGAACTTAAACTTTTTGTCTTGGTGCATCTGTGGTCATACTTATCTCATAAAACTTCTTAGTCACTCTACACCAAGAATACTGCAGGAACCTTATGGCTTGGCTTCTTTCCCAGTTGTTGCTGCATATTGTTCAAGGAAAGTAATTTTTGCAAGGAACAAATAAACTGCAGCAAAATAAGTACTGCAACTCTTAAAGAAAGCATGTGAATGCGTTCATCCAAAACTCTTCCACGTCAAATGCTATCTTCCCCTCCCACAGCTAGACTGTCAGCTTTGCTGGCTTGTCAAGGATCTGTATGCAGCAGCCTTCATTATACGTTATGGGCAGCTACCTCGTGTACCTCTCCTACCTTGTGGGTAGGAGAGCACATATTATACCCCCAGTGAAATTTTCCTGAGCCTCATTTCTGTCTTGGACTAACCATGGATTGCACATATTTTATCACCAAACTCTGTATCACAGCACAAAGGAAAAGGAAGAGTACTGAACCTGACCATTGAGAAACATAGCTGATGAAAAATATTAGTCACTACTTGTCTATGTGCATTTAAGCAAAATGTAAAACAAATCAGCTGATCATATTAGTGGTGGTTTTACTCAGGTAGGCAGCTGAGCTCCACCAAAACCGCTCTCTTACTCCCCCCTCCTCGAAGGGAAAGGTGGAGAAAATATGATGGAAAGGGCTCAAGCCCTGATCTAAGAACATGGAGATCATTCACTAATTATTGTGACAGGCAAAACAGACTCAGCATAGGGAGATTAATAAAATGTATTACCTATTACTAATGTTCTAGAACAGTGAAAAACAAAGAAAACAAACTAAAAACACCTTCTCCCCCATTCACCCCCTTCCACCTCCTCCCCCTGAGCAGCACAGGGGAACAGGGTATGGGGGCTGTGGTCAGTCCCTGACACTTGGTCTCCGCCACCCCTTCCCAGTCACTCTCTGACCCTGCTCCACGTGGGGTCCCTCCCACTGGATGCCGTCCTTCCTGAACAGATCCTGCAGGGGCTGCCCACAGGCAACAGCTCTTCAAGAACTGCTCCAATATGGGTAAGTGCCAAGAGGTCCAACTGTCAGGAACAAATGGCTCTAACATGGGTCCCCCATGCGCAGCAGTTTCCGCCCAGACCCCTGCTCCTGCGTGGGCTCCTCTCCACAGGCTGCAGCATGGAGATCTGCTCCATGTGGGCTGCAGGGGGACAGCCTGCTCCACCAGGGGCCTCTCCACAGGCCACAGGGGAACTTCAGTTCTGGTGCCTGGAGCACCTCCTGCCCTCCTTCTTCACCGACCCCATTTCTCACATCTCACTCTCCCAGCTGCTGTGTTGTAGCATTTTTTTTTCCCTTTCTTAAATCTACTCTCACAGAGGCGCAAAAAAAAAAACTCGCTTATTGTCTTGGCTCTGGCCAGTGGCGGATCCCCTTTGGAGCTAGCTGAAACTGGCCTTTATTTAGCATGGGGCAGCTTCTAGATTCTTCTCAGAGAGGCCACCCCTGCAGCCCACCACTACCAAGACCTTGCCATGTAAACCAACACAATATTAAAAGGTGCGACAGAGATTGTTCCCTTCCTTATACTACCTAGAAGCTCTTCTTGGTTCATATAAAATTTGAATCTCTAAAGCTAAATCTATGGGAACAATACATATATATATATAATATATATATATACTGGGGGGGGGGGGGGGGGG
>CM021765.1:158896481-158947336 GCA_011076525.1 Nettapus auritus
GGGGGGGGGGCGAGTAAATACACAGGTTACAGCAAACTGAATGATAGTTTGGTAAATCTGAACTGTCAGGTCTTTAACATAGTTGGGGACCTGTCCTGGAGCTGTCCTGGTTTCAGTTAGGTCAGAGTTAATTTTCCTCCTAGTAGCTGGTAGGGTGCTATGTTTTGGATTAGGATGAGAAGAATGCTGATAACATGCCGATGTTTTAATTGTTGCAGAGCAGTGCTTACACCAAGCCAAGGACTTTCCAGCTCCTCACTCTGTCCTGCCAGTGGGCAGGATGGGGATGGAGCAAGAGCTGGGAGGGGACAGACCCAGGATAGCTGACCCAAACTGGCCAAAGGGGTATTCCATACCATCTGACGTCATGCTAAACAATATATAGGGGTGGCTAGCTGGGGTGGGGGAGCCTGCACAGGGATAGGCTGGGCATCGGTCAGCGGGTAGTGAGCAATTGCATTGTGCATCACTTGTTTCGTCCATGTTATTATCGTTGTTGTTGTCAATATTATTTTCCTGTATTAGTAAGCTGTCTTTATCTCAACTCACAGGCTTCACTTTCTCGTTTCTCTGCCCCGTCTCAGAGAGTGAGGGGGGATTGTGAGCGAATGGCTGTGTGGTGTTTAGGTGCCGACCGGGTTAAACCACAACAGGACCTTAAAAGCTGATGGTTTCTGGTCTTGGAACAACTGTACTAAACGTGGGGCACACAGAATAATATTAATCTAATAATCAGAAAAACAAACATTCTTAGACAAAGTTTTCCAAAACTCTTAAGAGGTTCTTAATTACAACAAAAAGTATTTCAAACTCACACCAAAGTAGGAATATTTAAAAAGCATAGAAATTCTGTTTCTGTAGTTACCTTACAGCACTCAGAATGCACAAATTAGCTCACTAAACATACCTTTGTATATATAGCTTGAGACTTTTTGTCAAAGTGACAAATGTCCCAGCAAGGGTGATGTTCATCTTCTTTTGCCGCTATTTTTTTTTTTTTTTTTTGGGGGGGCCCGGCGGGAAACTAACATTTAGAAGGGCTGATTACTGAAGTCCTGGCTGTTATTAAGAAAATAGCAAGATGAGTGATTGCCTTCTGATTATGTGAGCAAAAAAGAGGGCTACCGTGACTTATAACTGATATATATTCTAATCATATTTGATGCCTCTTATAGTTCAGGCAGTTTTCATCAAAATCAAGAAAGAGAGATGTTAAACTTATCCTAAATCATAGTTCCTACTTAGGAGTTTGTCTAAATGGCAAAGTTGCATTTTTTTATTTTTATTTTTTGTAGTTGTTAGTGCTGATATTTTTTGGGGGGTGGGATTAATTTTCTCATCAGGTACTGTAATGAGTTAAAAAATATCTCTAGCTTAGGTCTCTTGTCATACCTATCGAATTCATTTTATCTTTGAACTAGACCTGTTCCAGTCATAAATAGTTCTCTCTGTAAAGCTTCCAAAAATGTGCAGACCCTTTTGGAGACATTTAACTTGTTTATAGGAGAATAAATATATATACATATATGCACATATGTCTAAGAATAGGTGTTTTATATATAAAATCAAGCCTAAAGCAGCAGTCATTTTTCAGAACAGATTTGAATACTGGGTTTTTATTTCTTCAGGTTAATACAGTTGTCATACTTCAAGGAAGCTTGTTTTGGGAATTATGTAATCAGTGAACCCAATTTCTGTCAAAGAGTGTACCAAATAGAATGATCTATCTAAGTATCATGGTTTTGGCTGGGATAGACTTAACTTTCTACATAGAAGCTCACACAATGATGTACTTTGGATTTTTGATGAGAATAGTGGTGCTAACATATGGATGGTTTTGTTTGTTAGAGATCTGTGCTTGCACAGTCAGAGACTTTTCTACTTCTTGTACTGCACTGCTAGCAAACAGACTGGGAGTGCACCAGGAGCTGGGAGGGGACATAACTGGGACAGGTGACCCAGGCTGACCAAAGAGATATTCCATACCATATGATGTCATGCCCAGCAATAAAAGGTGGAAGAAAGAAGGAAGAAGAGGGGAACGTTCAGGGTGATGGTGTTTGTCTTCCCAAAAATACATTACACATGATGAGTCCTGTTTTCCTGGAAGTATCTGAACACCTGCCTGCTGATTGGAAGTAGCAAATTAATTAATTCCTTATTTTGCTTTGTTTGTGTGTGCAGCTTTTGCGTTACCTAGTAACCTATTTTTATCCCAACCCATGAGTTCTCTCACTTTTACCTTTCTGATGCTCTCCCCACCTATGGTGAGTGAGCCAGTGGCTGTGTGATATTTAGCTGCCTGCATAGGTTAAACCACAACACTAAGCTGTTAAGAATCCAGTGAATTGGAATGTAGTCATCTGTGTCTTCTTTTTAAATCCTTTGTCTCTCAGAAAGCATTTGTACATTTTAAGCAATTAGTTTTAGAAAGTGAATTAAGGAAACTCACAACTTCAGATACTTTATACCACTGTAACTGTATGTAATTCCATCAAAATTGGTTAAAGTTAAGGTAGACCAAAGAGCACAAAGGACACTAAACACAGTCTAGGAAACTAAATCTGTAAGAGGATGGGAACACATAAAGACAAATATTTCACGCAGCTTTATTTAATAAGCCTTAATTAAAACCAATTTTCTGCTCCTTTTCGTAAGATGAGAGGTATTAAATTTAATCTTCTGCTTAAATTACAGTTTGAGTATTCTGAATTTTTCTTTTCTAATCAGGACTCTTTATAAGTGGAATGAGATTTCCTTCCTGCAACATATATCACTGTAGAAGAAAATTTAACCTCCAGAGTCCTGCTCATCTTTAATCCTTTCTGATTTCATAAGTTTAAAAGCTGTTAGTACTTTCAAGTATATGTTAAATACTTTCAATATCCATTCTTCTCTATTTAGGCTTCTGAGTACCTCATAATGATATAGCTTACCATTCCTTGCAGTCAGTTTGTTTTCTACTGGTACCTTGTAGGCAATAAAAAGGGACATTTTTATTTTAGAATAAAAATCATATACTCCTAGACCCCACATGATACTGCTAAAACAAAGACTGAGACTGAAGTGCACCTGAGTAAGAGATGGCTCATTTTCAATAATAGAAAAATTAGAATAAATAGAATTAAGAATTAGCTCATTCCCTGGTTTCAGATTGGTTCAACTCACCCTGTACCTTGTCTGGTACAGGCAGATTTGCTTTGTCTGTCTGACCAAGAGGAAGGCAGTTCTAAACAGTGTGAATGCCAGCCATGCATACCACTTAGATTCAGCTAGACTTTTGCAGCCTCAGGCTATGATTACACCAGCAAATTTAGCATAGACTAGACACAGGATTAAGCACTGGTGAGTGTATTATGTTTATCTATTAAGTGTAGCCAGTAACCATTCCTACAATCCAGAGGTGTAAAAGGCCCTTGGCAACCCTCAAGGGATAAAAGGGCCAGATAAGTATTGATGAAACCAGTTTTGGGTTTTGAGGGAAAAGAAAAATTCTAAACTCAGGGGCCAAGACACAGTATGTGATGTGATTTCAGGAAGATCAAATGGACCCTGGTTGCTTCTATTTCTCTATTAGACCTTGGCTGAGAATTTAAACCTGTGACAGCTATGCATTGGACATAATGAGGAGAATAGGAGGAAGACAGAGGAGAAGATACTTATGTAGCTTTTCAGAAGACTGCAAAAAGATCTGTGGGGAACAGGAAACAGATGAGAACTAAAATACTGAACACAAGGATTTTAAAACTGATCCATACAGCAAGTCTGTACCAGGAACTACATGTAGACAAGGAAAGGTATGGCCAGAAAAACGTCAAGACAGAATATTGTATGGGCAGCATCTCTGACAGAAAAAAAAATAGAATAAATGTGTGTGTATGGGGGGGGGGGGGGGTCGATTAAAGACAATTGACTTTAGGCTAGGCATGGTATAATATCCTTGTGAGAAGTTTAAGATATAGTTTACTTCAGGCAGTGAATATACGTAGAACAATCATAATCTAAAACCTCTTACATTACAGGGATGCTTGAACAGGTGAAGAGAAGCTATTTGGTCAGTCTCTTCCTATTTAACACTCTACCCCTTTTTCAGCTGATAATACAGAAGTATATCCCTTTAAGAACACAACAGAAGTTCAGTTTACAGAAGCACTTTCATGCTGGCCTCATTTTGCAGACCTATGCTCTGTTGGCATCAATTCATTTTTCATGAGAGAATACTGTGTTATCCTAGGCACAGCAGACTAACTCTTATTTTGTAAATTTCAGGTATCACAAATACCTTAGAATTTTGTTATCTTTTGACTCTAGGCTATTTGTTGTTTTCAGAGCAGCATGAATTTTAAGCATAAATTCTAGGAACCTACCTGCCATGTAGGGAATTGTTTCATTTCCAAGATCCTAATAACCATATTTCACTATCTGATAAAGTGATAAAGATGAATCTGATAAAGATGTTCATTTAAAGGACTGAATGAGATTTTTTGTGCCACCAGTTTAAAATGCTTCTAATTTAAAAACAAAGTTTAAATTTTCTTACATTATCATGGTATCTGAGTTATTCCCCAGAGTGAATATACACTAAAGTCAACAATATAACTCATTTGTTTATTGTTATATTTTTATTTTATTTTATTTTATTTATTTTTTTACTGTTATTGTTTCCAATACTTTTTCAGCCTTAGTTAGTTGGAAGTCTTCATGAATTGCTGACTATAAAATGACTTGACTATGGTTTTCTTCAGTATTTCCACATATTAAATTCATGAAAAATAGTAAATTACTCTCTTAGAAAGTCTACTGCAGATATATGGCAACTTTTTATTTCCCTAAGGTGCTGGTTAAAATACTATTTGTTGGTTCAGCTGAGAGGTACAATTAGGATAAAAAGAGTTATTCAGCTTTTGCTTCTGACCTTTAAATGTGCACTCATTCATGGAAGTCTGTGTCTTGAAAAAGAAGGAAATAGATGATAACTATACCTTATGCCACTAAATGTTGCCTATTACAAGACAAGCACTGAAGCTTGAAAAAGTTCATAACAGATAGAGTGAAGGAATTCTGAGGCAAGGAAGTTCTGTTGAAGTAGCTCTGGTACTACATTTTTGTTCTCTCAAGGCACATATTTAAATACTGTGATGTAATATATTTTTGGGTGGAGGTATTTTCTTTCTTTGTCCATAGAAAATACATTACTGCTCTACATATTGAGATACAGTGAGGTACAAATGGATTTCTCTAACCACCCCCCCCCCCCATGTAATTCATTGCATGTTTCCCATATGTCTCACGGGAACAGAAAAGAGTTATAGACAGTACTTTGATAACAAGTGCTCAGACTTCACTGTACCTGGTAAGTATTAGGAATGGAAAGTTTGTGAATAACTTTCTGAGTCACTATTAAAAGTTAACTAATTGCTTAAAGTTATTTACAGCTTTGTTAAGCATGTATATGTATAACACTGTATTGGACAATGATAACCACAGAGCTATTATTCCTGTCTGGTAAAGGCACTGAAATAAGATTTTCCTAGGCTTCATTCTAACTTGCAGATTTCTCATCTTGCATGGGAAAGTTTTGTAACATTATTTTACATTGGGCTTATTACAAAAATTATTTCATGTTACCTCTGATTCTATTTATTTATTTATTTATTTTTGTCTTCTCTATTGAGATTTCACTGTGTTTTACAAGAGAGATCTGTTTTTGTATTTAAGTGTAATAAAGGCAAAATTAAGCCTTTATGTTTCATAGAATCATAGAATCATTTAGATGGGAAAGACCTCTAAGATTATCAAAACCAATTGTTAACCTAGCACTGTCAGCTCTACCACTAAACCATGGACCTAAGAACCACATCTAGAGAGACTTAATAAAAATTTTACATTTCAACCATAAACCAGAATATTTTTATGTATGAATATGATGGACTTTTCCGTCATATTCATATTCCATCATCTAGTTTAACATAAGTTAACTACTATTTGCTTTTTTTTTTTTTTTTTTTTAATAATTTATAACAGGATAAAGATATAAATGAGATTTTACCAAGGATTTTTAAACCATCATTATGAATAATAATAATAAATTCCAGTCTGTTCATTAACTAAGGATAACAAAGAACAGAAATATTCTTTTATGTTTGCAATCTTGGGCTAGTATATTTGAGATTAAACTGAAGATTTCCAAAGCTAAAAAAAATAATGAAATGTTTCTGCACATTTTTAGAATAAGTACTCCATAGCATTTGTCATCTTTTTTTCAGTACCAATGAGGGGACTAGAGAAACCCTAATGCTCAGGAAAGAATTGATACAGTTTTATAGTGTGCATGGTAAGAAGAGAGAGACTTAAGAAGCTGACAGTACTAGTAAACTTGTGTTTTAAAGCTCAGATTTTTATTAGCGCTCAGCTCTGCCCAAATGTAAATCAATAAAAAATTTCTGTAAATTCCTATCAAAACAAATATACATCAACTCTAAGTTGAAAGAGAGTAAAGAACTCATCTGGAATGATGGCCTGATGCACATAACTACCTCCCATAATCAAATAATGCTATTTTAGGTATTCTCCTTTGTCTTAAATGTGTTCATTACACTTTAGTGTGCAATAGCTGAATCTTCATTTTAATTATAAAGTGCTTCAAGACAGGAAACATATCTTTGCTAATGTGTGCTATCTTTGTATTATAAATAGCACTGTCAGGGTTTTAATGGATGCCAAGAAAATATCTGCAGCAATATTTTATGAATAATTGCTCTATCTAAAATTTTCAAATAACCTTTTTTTAGTTCTTCAGTGAGACAGTACAAAATGTAATTTTAAGTAGTGTTTACCTTGAGAAGTAATATTTGCAAATTACTAAATGCCCAGATATAATCTTGATATTACAAAGTATACCTTAGCATAACTTTTACTTTAGAATTTTCATTACTTTCAGATTTATTATTAAAATATTTTTTGAAATTTAATAATAATACATTTTTATAGCCTCATCGGAGTGATAAACTATTAATTGATGTCATTTTCATATAAAGAATCATTTCCTTCTATCTAATAGAAATCTAATCTTTTTTAGTTAAAATGAATACCCCTTGTCCTATTGTTTACTCTCTGATAAAAAGTCTTTCTCTGTCTTATAGGCCCCCTTTAAGTGCTGGAAGGCTGCTATAACATCTCCATGAAGCTTTCTCTTCTCTAGGTTGAACAAGCCCAACTCCTTCAGCCTGTCATAGGAGAGGTGCTCCAGCCCTCTGATCATCCACATGGCCTTTCTCTGAACTTGCTTCAGTAGGTCCATGTCCTTATATGGGGGCCCCAGAGCTGAACACAGTATTCCATCTAGAGCCTCACAAGAGAGTATCTGTAGTGAATCACCTCCTTCCCTCTAATAACATCTCTTTAATGTTGCAAGCAACACTTTCTTTCTGTAAAATAACACCTTTTAGTCTCCCACTCTGTTACAGTTAAATGTTTTAGCATGTTGGGCTTTTAGTTTCTTTCCTTTCTTTGGACCTTCACATATTTGCATATATGAGGTACAGTTCACAGCTGGAGCTGTTCCTGGTCCCAGCATGGAAATTGCCACTATTGCATTAAATATCAGGAAAAAAAGCCATTCAAACATGTCTACAAAATAGCAGGCCAGAGAATGAAGCTGAACACTAGATCACAGATTGTTCACATTGCACAGTTGTTAGTTCATATTGTGACAACATTTTGGATTGAGCTAGATTGAGATTTTTTTTTAATTTTTTAATTTTTTCTTCCCACTTTAACCCTAATGAACATGTATTTGTATTGTTGTCACTAAATAGGAAATAATTCCTGATGTGCTTAATCTCTGAGATCTCTGGTTAATGGAGACACAAAAATTCTTCCAGAAGGACAATAACGTTAAATGTTAAATGTTAAAAATTAAGTGACTATTTTTTTGATGGGGTAAACCACTTTATGGATGTGCTTCTCTCTTATTGTCATTTTTTTTGATAGGTTAAAATTATTTTTTATCTACTATTACCTTCATATTTAATTACACAAGACAAAAAATAATTAAAAATTGCAATATTAAATGTGTCTTTATTATCGCAGAAACGTGAAGACATTGATGTCATCCTTCCTGTCTCTGTGCTTATTCCTGAGTAGCTATAATTGTATTGCCCTGATAATTTCACTAATTATAATTCATTCTTGAATTGATGATTAAATTTCAGTCCCATTCTTTTATTTCTTTGGGAGAGGGTATAAATGGGTGACTGTTAATATCTTAACATCAAAATATTAATTTACTGTCTTTATTCATTCATTTAATTCCCACATCTACAAGGTAGTGATGATTCAAATCTACACTGGATTTTAGGATCTTTGTATCAAACTAAGCCAAATTACCAGTTTTACAGAAGGATTTGTTTTAATCTTTGATATGTTCTTGTGGGGGACTTTAACTTCCCAGACATATCCTGGAAACACAACGTAGCCCAGAGAAAGCAGTCCAGGAGGTTTCTGGAGAGCGTGGAAGATAGCTTCCTGATACAGCTGGTTGGCAAGCCTACCAGGGGAGGTGCCCCGCTAGACCTTCTGTTCACTAACAGAGAAGGACTGGTGGGAGATGTGGTGGTTGGGGGCTGTCTTGGGCAGAGTGACCACGAAATTGTAGAGTTCTCGATACTTGGTGAAGTCAGGAAGGGGACCAGTAAAACTTCTGTCTTGGACTTCCGGAGGGCTGACTTTGAGCTGTTCAGGACACTGGTTGGCAGAGTCCCTTGGGAGGCAGTTCTGAAGGACAGAGGAGACCAGAAAGGCTGGGCGCTCTTCAAGAAAGAAATCTTAATGGCTCAGGAGCGGTCTGTCCCCACGTGCCCAAAGACGAGCCGGCGCGGAAGAAGACTGGCCTGGCTGAACAGAGAGTTGTGGCTTGAGCTTAGGAGAAAAAGGGTTTATAACCTTTGGAAAAGAGGGTGGGCCACTCAGGGGGACTACAAGAATGTTGCGAGGTGCTGCAGGGACAAAATTAGAAAAGCCAAAGCTCATCTGGAGCTCAATCTGGCTACTGCTGTTAAAGACAAGAAAAAATGTTTTTATAAATACATCAATACCAAAAGGAGGACTACGGAGAATCTCCACCCTTTACTGGATGCAGGGGGAAACTTAGTTACCAGAGATGAGGAAAAAGCTGAGATGCTAAATGCCTTCTTTGCCTCAGTCTTTAGCAGCAAGACCAGTTGTTCTCCGGACGCCCAATATCCTGAGCTGGTGGAAGGGGTGAGGAGCACAATGTGGCCCACACAATCCACGAGGAAATGGTTGGCGACCTGCTACAGCATTTGGATGTACGCAAGTCGATGGGGCCGGATGGGATCCACCCGAGGGTACTGAGAGAACTGGCAGAGGAGCTGGCCAAGACGCTTACCATCATTTATCAACAGTCTTGGCTATCGGGGGAGATCCCAGTTGACTGGCGGCTAGCAAACGTGACGCCCATCTACAAGAAGGGCCGGAGGGTAGACCCAGGGAACTATAGGCTTGTTAGTTTGACATCAGTGCCAGGGAAGCTCATGGAGCAGATTATCTTGGGCATCATCATGTGGCACTTGCAGGGCAAGCAAGCGATCAGGCCCAGTCAGCATGGGTTTATGAAGGGCAGGTCCTGCTTGACGAACCTGATCTCCTTCTATGACAAGGTAACACGCTTAGTGGATGAGGGAAAGGCTGTGGATGTGGTCTACCCTGACTTCAGTAAGGCATTTGACACCGTTCCCCACAGCATTCTCCTCCGGAAACTGGCTGCTCATGGCTTGGAGTGGCGCATTCTTCGTTGGGTTAAGAGCTGGCTGGATGGCCGGGCCCAGAGAGTCTTAGTGAATGGAGTCAAATCCAGCTGGAGGCCGGTCACTAGTGGAGTCCCCCAGGGCTCAGTACTGGGACAGTCCTCTTTAACATCTTTATTGATGATCTGGATGAGGGGATCAAGTGCACCCTCAGTAAGCTTGCAGACGACACCAAGTTAGGTGTGTGTGTCGGTCTGCTCAAGGGAAGGAAGGCTCTGCAGGAAGATCTGGATAGGCTGGACCGATGGGCCGAGGCGAACAGTATGAAGTTCAAGAAGGCCAAGTGCCGGGTCCTGCACCTGGGGCACAACAACCCCAAACAGCTATTGGCTGGGAGATAATGTGGTTAGAAATATACCTGTCAGAGAAGAACCTGGGAGTATTGGTTGACAGTCGGCTGAATAAGAGCCAGCAGTGTGCTCAGGCGGCCAAGAAGACCAAGAGCATCCTGGCTTGTATAAGAAGCAGTGTGGCCAGCAGGTCCAGGGAAATGATTGTCCCCCTGTACTCGGCTCTGGTGAGGCTGCACCTCGAGTACTGTGTTCAGTTTTGGGCCCCTTACTACAAGAAGGATATGGAGGTGCTTGAGCGAGTCCAGAGGAGGGCTACAAAGCTGGTGAAGGGTCTGGAGAGCAAGTCTTGGAGTGGCTGAGGGTGCTGGGACTGTTTAGCCTGGAGAAGAGGAGGCTCAGGGGTGACCTTATTGCTCTTTCCAGGTACCTTAAAGGAGGCTGTAGCGAGGTGGGGGTTGGTCTATTCTCCCCCATGCCTGGTGACAGGATGAGGGGGAATGGGCTATAGTTGTGCCAGGGGATGTTTAGGTTGGATATTAGGAAGAACTTCTTTACGGAAAGGGTTGTTAGTCACTGGAATAGGCTGCCCAGGGAAGTGGTTGAGTCACCATCCCTGGACGTCTTTAAGACATTTAGATGTAGAGCTTAGGGTTTAGTGGTTTAGTGGAGGACTTAGTGTTAGGTCAGAGGTTGGACTCAGTGATCTTGGAATTTTCTTCCAACCTAGACAATTATGTGATTCTGTGATTCTGTGACAGGATAGCTGCTATTTCTCCAAGTACCTTCCATATCATTCTGGTAAATTATGTTGTTAACAGAGTAAAATGGAAAAAAGTTCAGCCAGGTGCATTCACTGGCCAAACTAACTAATTAACTAAATAAATATGAGTGACCTATTTGCACAGACTGATCTCTTTGCTGAGACTACAAAGGACAGATCAACAGACCCCCAACATTAAACATGCTGAAGTTTAATAAATCAGTATCCAGTACACCCCGTGTCTTCTGAATATACCTACATTTGTGTATGTCATTTAATTATTTTCAGATTATTGTCAAAAACATAGTTATGTGGTCCTTAGTCCCAGAAAAGACCTCAAACATTTTATGTACCATGTTAATTATGAATCCTTGTGATACTCTAGGTCTATAAAAATACAATAGGTTTATGACAGCAGTCAGTTGTCCCACCACATGATAAATACATTTCATTTGTCTTGGACATTAGGACATTTCTATAGATCATATCAATTACTCTTAGTCATTAGGTAAAGTTTTTGAATGTTTGATGTTGCCAAGTACGTACAAAAGCTAGAATTTTTTTTAGTCCAGATAGGAGGCTATTTTCAAGGACAGAAAGTTAGACAACCAGACATAACCAACAAATCCATGGACCAGATACAGTTACACAGATATTCAATGTTGTCTCCATCTGTTTCAGAGAAGGCTTCCCAAACTGTTCTGCTGAGTTTCTATATGCAGGTGACCCATCTTCCTATGTTACTACACCAGTGAATAGAAGTTTCATCAGTCCTGATGCTACATAAAAAACATCTAACTATGTACAGAAGGCTGTGCTATGTGGCAACTTCTGCATCTGCCAGAACAGTTTATGCTATTTACACTTGTCTCATCTATGTACAATTTGGTCAATTTTGTAGGTGTATCCTCTGTGCTTCTGATACAGGTCTGCACAGGCACTATTTGTTTCCCATGCTGCTTCTCTGCAGGTAAATGAAAGTAAATTTATACTCCTCCATTGCTCCTTGCCCAAGTCAGATGCAGGACATCCTTGACCTTCAAGTTCCAATGTTTCAAACTCCTCAGTGAAGCAAAGTGCTAGACTTGCAGGGCACTTGTGAGTCCTATGCAGCCATTTCTGGGGTGTCTCCCGATTTACTTACTGCAACATGGAAAAGTTAATCTGACTTCTGCTTTCAGCGTTATGGAGAGTTTGAGGAGAATACCAGGAGGGGCTCTCA
This sequence comes from Nettapus auritus, assembly GCA_011076525.1. NCBI lineage: Eukaryota > Metazoa > Chordata > Aves > Anseriformes > Anatidae > Nettapus > Nettapus auritus. The sequence continues at coordinate 158,908,584 of CM021765.1, forward strand.
CTTTACCTGTGGGGCAGGACAAGCAGGTTCCTCATCTTCTTGGCCGGCACTGGTAAGAGAAGGGTTGAAGCAGAAGAGGCCCAGTACGAGTGGCCATCAGCCTTTACTTTACAGCCTCTACTCACCAAAAAAATGGGAGATGCATGTCTGCATGGTCACAGGGGAATTAGAAGCTAAATCTGAGGGACAAGCAGGACACAGGGAGTTTGCAGCAGAGCACCCAGACCACAAGATGTGAAGACTCCACCACTCCCTCAACAGCCCAGCCAAGTCAATCCCACTCAATCTCAGGCTATGACAACAGTTCCCAAGTCACCCTGATGGCCAGGAAAGGGACAGGTCTGAGGACAACAGAGAGTGACAACCCTCAAACTCAGTGGGGATTGAATCAGTAAACAGCATCTTTGTTCCAGCCCTCCAAAGGACAGCAGCAGCTCCTGTCCTCCCATCTTATCCCCTCCACAGATGAGACATACAAGGATATTTCAGACGGCACAAGATGTTTATTTTAATTACAAGTACTGAGAACTTCACTCTCTCTATATATAAATATATATGCACAGATCACATCTAAACACACAGAGCACAGGATTCAACTGTCTGAAAATAAGCTCTGGGGTGTCACCTCAGTAAAGAGTCTTACCTCATCAGAGGGCTGCTCCACAGCACTGCAAGTTGAATGTAAATGTAGTGCCATGTATGCCTGCTCTGTTTGGATGTCTCAAATGCCCTGTTAACTCTCACATGGCGCTGTTTTCATAGATTCAGAGTCAAAAATGCTAGGTCTATTTAGATATCTCAAGTATCCTAGGACATCTAAAACAGTACTAAATATCTACATTTAGGCATTTTAATTGTTTTCCTATGTTTAGACATCTACATTTATTTATATATAGTCTGGTACTGAGAGATACCAGAAGAAAAAAATCAATTCTGTTCTGTAGTGGTTTCAATTAATCAATTCATCTATTTTTGAATTCTCTGTCAGGATGAAATTAACCCAGTCCCCCTTTTTTTTTTTTTTTTTAGGACTTTGTCACTGAAGATGACCTTGTGTTTTGTATTTTGACAAGCACAGCATTTCATATACCAGAGTGTAATTACATGAATGGCTGTTGAATTGCTTATGGCAATATACATATCCTTTACAGACTCTGGAAAACATGAAACAATTTTCATATTGCCCTGAAGAAAATAATGTTGCAACACTGTAGCAGTAATGTAGCTTAGTACAAGACCTCATGGGAAGAAAAGATGAATATATTTTAAATGAGAAGCAATGTCAGTCTCTCACACTGTCATATACATGAGGCCCAATGTGTGTGCAACCAGTCTGAAGCATGCGGGCCCTAAGATGTCTGTATTGGGTGGTCTGTGCAGGGTTGATTGCAATGACATGGAGGACAAGGAGTGACAAGTGTTGAGCCCATCCCCACACGTCCTGGCTTCCTCATAGGAGGATGCTGCTTTTAGATGTGATACCTACATACCTTTCATGCTGACGGTGATTAATCTCTCTAGATTGCTACACCTCTGAGTCCTCAGGATTTAATCAGTGCCTCTGTTTCAGAGCTGGTTATCCTGAGAAATTGCAGACAGAGGTGTGCTATGATCTTGACCTGCTACTGTAGGTGTTAGCAATGTGTGATAGTTTTAAAACCCTTCTCCCACAAATATTTTGCCCTTGTATGTTCACACTGACTCTCCAATCATTCCAATATGAAATATTTTACCACAATATTCCGTAGTTCTAAAAGTTTCCTGACCATTGATTTACTAATGCATTGGAGGTACTTTGATAACTTCTGATTAAAAAGAAAAAAAAAAAAAAAAAAAGCAGAAAGATATATTTTATCATTCATAGGTTTTCTTCTCACAAGTCTGTCAAGCCAGTCTATCAAGCACATATCTTCCACTTTTCTGTCCCAGGACTGCAAATGAAAATTACAGTTCCGTTCCTTCTATGCAAACATTTAATATATAAATTCCAATCTGATCAAAACTTCATGATGTCCCTCTCTGTTTTATATGAACTAGTTGAGTCTTAAGGTGTGCCTTCTCACTTTTTCATTTGTCATTATTCATCTCGCACTACCATTTTTTATCAAACACAAATTGGAAAAAAAAAGTTTAAAGAGAGAGAGAAGAGACACTTGCCATCGATAAGATAGAGGAAATCTGATAAATAATGGAAAAAAAAAAAAAAAAAAGACTATTTCACTTGCAAGTAGTACACTGAATGCTCTTTCTGTGACTGTCCTGCTACATATTTAACAAGAGCATTGGCTCATTAGAACCTGGTTGGTTGTAGTAGAGATGTCAGGAGATAAGTGACAGGGAAAGTAATAGACCTTTTTCATGGAGGGTGGCCTCTGCTATTATGTGCCTGGGCCTCTGAAAAAACTCATTACCTCACCAAGTGCTCTGCTAGTAAGGACTGTTGTCACTTGGTTAGGGCAAGCTCAGAGAATTGTGCACTCACTTGGTTCACTTTGCCCTTGGCAACTTCCCTTGGCATCATTGTTAGTTCTAGCTTCTGTGGTCACCATCAGCTTTTCCAGGCCATGGCATATTCTCCTTTTCTCTTCCTATGCCTGTCAAAGACAGCTACCAGTGCTGCGCTGTCTGGAGGGACACTGCCACCACATGGTAGTGTGACAATTTTGCTACCCTGGGCACTAGTAAGTGCAGAGTTGGGTTAACTTGGCATCTACCAGTCTAGAACTAGGGCCAAGTAAATCCTAGTGATGGATTTCCAGGGTGGGCTTGAAAGAGTGTCTCTGTCCTCAGGAGGGCTACAATGTGTGAGGATGTGCACTTTACTTATCTGCTTCTCCTGACAGCTCCCAGCACACAGTCAGAGCTGGCCAGCACCACCACAGACAGACATTTTGCCTTATTCCAAATCTATTGATGCTGCTTTGGATGCATATCAATATATTGGTCTTTCAGAGAAGGTACTGTGTACTTATTTCAGTAGACTTTGGATCTTACCTTTCACTTTTGTTCAGTAGGTTAGCTTTCCCAGACAGCTATTCTTCTATTAAATTGTGGACACAAGGTTTAGTATTTTTTGTTTGTTTGTTTGTTTTAGTCTAATTTTGCTTTGGCTTGATATGGAAATTAAGAAACAAACAAACAACAACAACAGCAACAACAACAACAAAAACAACAAATAAATCCTTGATTGTGTGTGTGCTTATATATAAGCATGGGGATGAGTAGAAGATCTTCACAGATAATAGTATTATGTAAGAAAGTACAAGATCAAAACTGGATCACCCACCTTAAAAACACAACTGTCCTTCAGACCCTTCAGCATTATACAGATCACACTTGGCTGATTGCATCTCTTAAGTCTTCTGTCACAGAAAAAATGGAAATAGATTCTTTCTGTAACAGAGAACAAATTTTGCCTCTAGTTACCTTCCTGTGATATTTTATGTAAGGATATATTGTTTTTTTAATGATGGCAAGTTTTCAATGATTTATCATCTGAAGTTTTTATTCCTATGTTTCTTTTCATATGTAGGGTTGGCTATTGTATGTTCATACATGTTTATTTCCAGCATTGTTTCATTTACTTAAGATGGAAGAACATGTACTTAATAATGATAATAAGCACTGCAAAACTCTTGAAATGTGAAGAGCCATAATGTTAAACAACATGGCCAAAATAATTTACTCATACCTTGGCATTGACAATCTGGATCTTGACTTTCTACAGTGAGCTCAATTCTAGATTAAAAACAAGGACATCAGAAATACATTCTGTAATGACAATATGAACTCTATCAAAAATAGTTTTGACACTGTCACATAAATTCTTTCTTTAACTGGGGCTCTTGAATATTGCAACAACTGTGAAAGAATCATGGAATCGAAAGCTGTACAGCAAATTGCTTTCCTTGAGGCAAAGTAACTTAGTTCATTCCTTATTTCTGAAGCTGCTGAGATTTTGGCATGCTTATAGAAATTAAAATAAGAAATGGAAAGGCCATGTTATGTAGGACTCAAGATGGTATCTGTGTTTCTACACAAATACCCAAAATATTGTGCAGTAGAAGAGATCAATTATGTAATACTATCTGGAGTCCCCTGTAGAACTCATGTCAAATCTGTATGAGCCAGATATTTCCCTTATTTCATTGTGGAAAAAAAAATCAGTAGATTTTAGGAAATATAAGGTAACTTCCCAGACAGGAGTATGATGGGCAGTGGAAAGTAAAAGTAAATTTTCAGTGTAAAAATATAAAGAATTATCATTATTTTTTCTTGAAAAACTGCAGTTTGTGGGAGGGACCCCACAGTGGATCAGCAGAAACGTATGATGAGGAAGGAGCAGCAAAGATGCTGCGTTATTAAATTATTGCAACTTCCCATTCCCTACATCCCTGTGCCGCTCAGAGGTGAGAAGGAAGAAAGTCACAAATGAAGGGGTGAAATTGAACCTAGGAGGACTCAGGGGTTGGTAGGGAGAAGGAGTTTGTAGTTTTGTATTTGCTTCTCACCACCCTGCTCTATTTCTATTTGACAATAAATAAATGAAACTTCCACAGCTCAAGTTTGCTGTATCTTTCATGGTAACTGGTGAGCAATCTCCCTGTCTTTATTTGACTTACAAGCTTTTTCTCATTATTTTCTTCCCTTGTTCTGCTGAGCAGGAGGAGTGTGACAGTGACTGGGTGGGCACCTGGCAGCCAGCTAATGTTAACCCATCACAACCACTTATTAGAAATAAAGCTGTATTTATTCCAATGCAAAGCAGACCATTTCATCTCCTACCTAAAACCTTCTGTTTTAGGTAAGTGGCTACAGCAAATAAATTGACAGTATTAATCCACCAAAACAACCTGTTATACTACTTCAGTGAATCTACCAGCTTTTTAACTGCTTGTCCCTGAGATAAGAAAATGATTATAAAAATATGTTTCCAAGTTAGTGAGATGATCTTTGTGATTGAGAAGTGAGATTGTATATGTGGTCCAAAAAGCAGTAAAGTATAGAAAATGAGCAATCTAAATAAAAACAAATAAACAAACTAACAGAAAACGCTTGTAGGAAAATAATAGGCTTAAGCTAGTTTAAATACATAGATTTTTTTCCATGATTTTGTGGCTACCCAACATTATAATGGTGAGCATGTTATAGACAAAGGTGATGAGAATCACATTTATATTGTATCTCAAATGTATATCAAGATTATTATGCCTTATTAATTGTATTTTTGTGTATTTATTGTAATTTAAGTACATTGCTGTATCTGTCTGCTAATTCAAAGTCCTGTGTAACACCATATATGTTTAAATAAATTTGGTATTAAATGTTGAACCCTTCATGTGGAATATATAAAAGGATTTGGTCCCAGATTAATAGACTCTGACATTTGTTTTGCAGTTTTCTTTGCTTTTATGCATAAAAAGCTACCCTGAATGCTTTTCCATTAGAAACCTTAATAGAAGCGTTACCTTCATGAACCTTGAATTCATATGCCTCTCCAGTATTCTGGTGAAGCTGAGCTATAATAAATAAATAAATAAATAATAATTAAAAAATCAAGGACCCAGAGGACAATTGAGTAAAAGATAATGCATCTATTTAACTTAATAATTATACTATGCAGCAGAACCAAAAGGGACTCCTGGATTTATAATTTCTATTCGGATATCTGCTAATATATTTTAGCTAGTGACTATTTAAAGCATTATCTTTCTGAGGGGAAAAGATAAGAAAGGTTATAATCACAACCCTATGAAATGAAACTATCATAATCACTTCTTGAATTAAAAACCCTCACACTGCTTACACAATAAATAACCATATGGACTTCTAGGGAGAATAACAGATCTGTCTCTTTATATGTTTAAGCCAGGTATTTCAGCTTTGAATAACTTTTTGAGATTTCAAAACAGAATTGTCCTTGAAACATTTCCTTTTAAGTAGGTCTTGACAGCTTCTTGCTTTCTGTAAATAAGTGCAGCTAGTTATTTATCACTCCTTTGGAGTTTTAATGCACTTACCACCATAGTACAGATATCACTTCCCAAAGCAGAAAGAGATTTTCTAATCTTTGAGGGCCTGGTTCCTTTATTGGATTTAGGTTTTAAACCTATTTTTTTCCTTAATATCAAAGCCCAGTGAAATAATGACTTAAACTTCCTTCAGGATTTTTTTGTTGTTGTTTGTTTAATAGCCAGGAAAACTCTTGGGAAACTGCTAGAATACACTGTTTTGAACAAAAAATCTTACTTAATAAGTCCTGCTAGAGGGATTTCTTAGTATCTTTTTAATGTGTGATATAGCATAAATACTTCAAAGAGATATTTTTAGCTGTGTTATGTTTTGTTTTTCTACTCTGAAGTGTATTTCACATGTAGCAGTTGTTCCAAGTCCTTGAAGTCTCCTCTTCTATTGTTTTCATCACCCTCTATAAATTTATATATTCTTTAAATGGGACACTGTGCCTTTCTTTCCTCTTCGATGGCATTCCTCTTCAAAACAGTATTTCAGCAGCCATTTATTTTGCTCAGTATGGAGAAAATACTGAACATGAAAATCTATGCACTCTTATCTGTGTGGAATATAGAAAACATTATATATGAAGGATTTTTGCTTTTTATTAATATTTTATGACATCAAGAAATCAGAAAAAGCAAACAATTTCAAAAACCCTGGAAATTGAATAGCTGCATCTGTATTTGAAGCTAAAAAGACCACTTACAAATAGATAAAGAGTGGAGAATTGTGATTACATTAGGAGCCTTTCATCTCTCAGTTACTAATTCAAGACGAACCTACAAAAATATTGACCTTATTGACCAGAAGAATATGGAAAAGTCTTGTTTAAAATTTGTTATTACCTCAGTCCTCTACCTAGCTGGTCTTAAAAGATCATCATGATAATAACTTCTGCACATTATCAAACATTAACAATAATTTTCACTACAAATTCAAAGTAGTCAAAAGCTCTTAATATTGAAAACCAAAAAGTTACACTAATTCCCAAAGCATATTAATAACAATGTCAAGAGAAGTAGAGTAACATAGGATAGTATTTTTCTGATACATATAATATATATATATACACACACATTAAAGGAAAATTGTTCTTTGAAGAAAGTTAACTATTAAATAAATAAAAACATAAAATCTAAAAACTAAAAAAGTAAAAAAAAAAAAGTTATGATACTGTATTTGAGGGGGAAAGGACCACATTTAGGACCACACTCTCATGTTAGTTGTGTTTGATATGATCTCGAGGAGCTACTGTCAGCTAATAAAAAGATGGTGTTTTATGTGACAGAAAGAAATGTTCCTTTTCTGTCCTGGTCAACAGATCTATGTTGCTGATGAAAATAATATTTCTATAGTGTTAGAAATGAAATGACAACATCTGTTGAGCATAAAAGTACAGACTCCCCTGCAACAGATGGATAAAACAGTATTATTTAGTAATGTGATATCTGTGCGTGAAGATATTCAGATAACATACTAATTTTTTTACCAGAGCCAGTTCATGTTATTCAACAAAATAAACAAAGATATTACCTTTCCTTCAGGAATGAAAAGGTTATGTATCGGGAAAAAAAATGGAAGAAAGACAGAAGCTTTACTAATAAAATACCTTCTGAATCTTTACAAGAGGTACTGTTATTTCTGAATTTCTGAAGGTACCTCTGATCTGACCGGCTTATTGTGACCACTCCCCAGAGACAAGTTATTTATTGACAGTTATCAGTATTTGTGTAAATATATCTTAACCACGTAATCACAAAATTATTTATTTACCCATACTCCTTGATCTGGAAATGTTCTGATACATATCAGACAGATACCAAAAGATGAAAAATGCTGATGTATTTATTCAGAGTTGGCTCAGGAAAGCACTGTCTAGCTATGTATTAAAACATAACCAAACCCTAACTCTGAGTAGATTTCATCCTGGGAGACATCAGGGAGGTTGTTTTCTTCTTGTAGTAGAAGTAGTAAGGATGTAGTCCATCCTTATGAAGTGTACTCTTTTCCTTTAAAGAAATTTTAATGCTACATGAAAAATAATTCAGAATTCCTTGGGATAAGAAGAAATAACAAAGGCGAGTTTGACTTTCTAACCAGATGAGAAGGTGAATTCCGATGAAGGACAGACCTCAGAGACCTCTTATACAAAAAATTAATAAGTATAAATTGAGATCCATTTGCTCAAACATTTATGCAAATCTGTTTATGTCAGAAATAAATACCAATAAATTTATATTTCACAAGTTTGTAATTTGCTGACTATGTGATGCTTTACCATATTTATTCCCAGAAAATTGTTTTTTCCTGTGGTGATGAGTTCGTCCAACAAAGGGCCAAAAAAACAAAAACAAAAAACCAAAAACCCTGTCAATTGCCTATCAAGTGAATCATTGAAATACTTCAGTTATTCTTGCTCCCCGTTACCTGGGTCACCCCAGATCTTTTCATAAGTCTTATAAATATCACCTCAGTTGAACCAGTCAGTTGTTTTGGGAAAACATGTCAACATCTTGGGTTAAACATCTTGGACTAATCAGTTTTATGAGCATTCTCCAGCTCACACAACTAAAGTTCTCCCTGAGGTAAAGGAGAATGCTTGGTACACAGGCATATTCATCCTGAAATGCACACAGGATACAAATAGGGTTAATCTCTGAATGCAAAAGGGAAAAGTCTCTGTCTCCCAGTTCAGACACAGACAATTATATCCAAGACTGGTATTTATTTATTTATTATGCTCCATGTTATGTTAATAAAGTAAGAACTCTATATGCCAAAGGAACGTCTTCAGATAATTCTGAAGAATAAGACTAACTGAACACGAAAAGTAGAGCAGAAATGGAAAAGAAAATCTTATACTGGCTTTCTACAAGGCTATCAAAAATACACCTTTCCATATAATTACATGAATAATGTGAGTTATTATTATTTCTTTGATATTTATTTTATCATCTTTGTGTGAAATGTGTTAATTTGATTCATGTCAGTATGGAACAATGCTAGGGCTGCATGATGAAATATAACCTTCTACCTAAGAAAAACAGTGATTAGTGTACATAGTTTTTGTATCATGCGAAGGAGGGGTCCAGCAATTCATGTAAATAGAGGGTTTGAAGAACGAACATTGAGACTCGGGTCTGGGAGAAAAGAACCAAGGAGTTTTTAGGAAACTGCTGACTTTTGCACAGGATGCTGTGCAAGCCTGAGATAGCCGACAAAGATACCACGAAATAAGGAGAAGGGGGGGAGTTGAAGAACAAAGCCTGGGAGGAAGACTACAAGCCTTCAGCATGAGCAACCCCCAGAGAGACCACCAGAGACTAATACGCATGCGTCTGTGAGAAATTTTGGACTCTCATTAACTAATTATACTAACTAACTAATTATACTAACCCTGCCTTTTCTAGGAATAGTGATGAATATGTATTAGTGTAGGAAACAGGTAACTGATGTAGCAGGTGTGTGTCTTGGTGGAGCAGAGACTCCCGGAGCACCTGGCGCTGTTTGCTTGCCTCTATTAATTTAATAAATTGTAATCTTTAATTGGAATCCTATTTGAGACCTGATTATTTATCACATTTGAAATTTACCTCCAGGAAAACAGTAGTAAGCAATAGAAAAAAAATAAATAAAATATAGACTTTTATATCATTAACTCACCTTCAGAAATATTCAATTTCAATATTTAAAATTTCATAGGTCAAAATTATGGTGCTGAATAAAATTACAGTCTTGGACAAAATTGTTATTCACAAATCTCTACTAAATACAAGCATTTCATGTTTAGTTAGGACCTGTGGAATTAACTCATGGATACACTACTGGTTTTCAAAATCTTGTTACCTGTCATCTTGGCTAAACCTACTAGTTAGTAAAGTATGGATGCATATCTAATAATTCATTCCACGATCTCAGAATACTTTGTCTTCAAACATCAGTTATTGATTTTATTCATTTATTTCTGGATGCAGACATAATGTAATGTGTCGTCCCCGTCATACCCCCACCCCCATCCCCCATCCCCTATAAGCAGACGTTGAATAGAAGTCAGTATCAGCTTTTACAATTATTTCTAAATGTAAATTTTCTAGTGAATATTTTACACACAAATACAGATGACTAATAAACCAGGCGTCATATTTATACTTAACCTTCATTTACGTTTTGATATATATAGGAGGAAAAACAGAAAATATGCAAAGAACAGAATTTATAAGATAGACAATGGATACTCTCTGGATTAAATCGTGTCCAGGTATTTATTATTATTTTCATTTTTTATTTTTCATGAATGTTAAGTCAAAAGATTATGTGGTGCAGAGATGCTTCTCTTTCATTAAGGCTACAGTATTATTTGGCATTACATAATTTTATACCTTATTTATTTATTTATTTATTTATGACTAAACTGTTGGTCTAAAAACTAATTAAGAAATCCACTGTAAAATGTGGCACAGGAATCAGGGACAAGGAAAGAGACATATGAGCTGCAAGGAGTGTTGTAGAGTGTGATATCCATAAGCTTCTTAAAGGCCTCAGTGCCATGCATTTCCTCAAGAAATCCAGTTCCATGTCACTTAAGTGTATTTTAGTTTTGTTTCACAGTCCTTTCTTGTTATTATCTTATATTCTCCCACGCAAAAGGGCTGGATTTTATTTATTTATTTATTTTTTTTCCAGAAGGTTATTATTTCTGATGTTGTTTGCCATAGGTTATGATCATTGCTTCTGATTCTACTGCTGAAGTGGCTGAGCGCCTGCCTGTTGATGGGAAATAGTGAATGAATTCCTTGTTTTGCTTTGCTTGCACTGACAGCTTTTGCTTTAACTAGTAAACTGTCTTTATCTCAACCCATGAGTTCTGTCACTTTTACTTTTCTGATTCTCTCCCCCATCCCATCTGGGGAGAGTGAGTGAGCAGATGTGTGGTACTTAGCTGTCTGCTGGTGTTAAACCACAATAAGAAGGAATTGTTTTCTGATTATATTTATAACTCATATGTTTGAATATAGATAAATAATACTATTCTCACCCAGAACATGAAGACTATAAATAGGTTACTGCAGTAACTGGATCACAGTATGAAACAAGTCAGTGTCAAAATTCTCTGGAACAGTACTAACTTTTTCTTTACTGCTTATATACCTCCTAGAAAATAACCATTTATTATTTTCAGTGAGGCTCTTTGATAGTCCAAACATAAGTTATAACTCTAGAGAAGGCCAGAGCAACAGAACCGTTAATTGTACCTTTAAATAGAAGTGCTGATGTTTTGCTAACATCTTGTGTTAGAGTACATCTTCACTAATTTTCAGTGTAGAACAAGGTAGAACTTGGAAAAATATTATGACCTACCAAGAAGGTTTTATTTTGAAAAGATTATAAGAATAATTCTATTGTTAAATTACTTGTTTTCTTGGTATGAAATACAAATATTCATATAATGATGTACATCTGTGGTGTCTCTTGATCAATAGGCAAGTCATAAACATTAACCCAACAAACATGCTACATGTAAATACAACTCTGAATTTGATACTAACATTGTCTGAAAAGTCTTAAAAATACTGTTTTATGCCTTTTAACTGTGAGTAGAGAGAATGCATTAACTACTCTACATAAGTTTACGTTTAATTAATTAATTTATTTATTTATTAACCATAAGAAAGGTTTTCTCACATTAGGGATTAGGGTACATTAAGGTGATATTTTTCTATTATTATTCCCCAAATTTTTTAATCTAAGGATCTAAGGTAATTTTGTGAGCTTTTTTTGTTTTTGTTTTTGTTTTTTAAGAGCTCTTCCATAAAGTGATGTAAATAACAGAAGTACGTTTGTAACTGCATGTGAAGACTGACATCAATATCTTACATAAATGTAATATTCTGACTCATTGCTTGTATCTCTGCACATATTTTTCTGTGTTTCAGAGTTGACTGATATCCACCAGAAATCAAAAAGGAATTTAAAAAGTGTTGGGCATGTTAATCAATATTTTTAAAATCCTCACATTAATAGAAAGACCATGTGAATGGTTATATATGGTCATATTATTTGGATTTGATGTCTCCCTCAGTGCGAATAAATTTTCGTGTTTTTTAGCTGTTTACCTAGACTTAGATCGAAAGTGCGTGATGTTGTCATTCCAAAGTTTATAATGACTATATGCAGGTGAATTAACAGATTTAATGATGATTCAGCATCTTCAACCTGACTTGAAAGTATATAAAGAATGTATTTCATAAATGGTCCATATCAATCAACAGATAAATTCATTTATTTCAAGCTTCTCCCACCAAAACAACCTTTTAAAAAAATAATAAATAAATAAAATCCATCATGATATCAGCTAGATATTTCTCCAAAAAGTGATCTTATTAATTGTATGAAGAATAGAGTATTTGATCAAATTATATAGAATCTGAGAATCATAGAATATCCTGACTTGGAAGGGACCCACAAGGATTATCGAGTCTAACTCCTGGCTCCACACAGGTCTATCCAAAAATTCAGACAATATGACTAAGAGCATAGTCCAAATGCTTCTTAAACTCCAACAGGCTTGGTGCCGTGATTGTGTCCCTTGGGAGCCTGTTCGATTGCGTGACCACCCTCTTGGTGAAGAACCTTTTCCTGATATCCAACCGAAACCTCCCATGTCGCAGCTTTACTCCATTCCCTAGGGTCCTATCGCTGGTCACCAGAGAGAAGAAGAGATGAGAGGGATGGTACACTTCAAAGATTCTCCATCAATTCAGCTTCTCCGTTACAGATATGCTGAGCAAAGAAATATTGACCTTAACAGCACTGCGAATTTAAGATCTGACAGTATTAACAAGAGTAAGGCTTTCTGGTCTCCTCTAGCCTAGTAAGAATCATCTGAGGATATTAAAAAAAAAAATCAGGTAAATTTAGATTTCAACATGTGAAAAATCTGGACTAAACCTAACAAAGTCCATGAAATACAGGCTTTTTGAATTCCTGCTTGTGACTGATTTCAAGGTAATTTTTTTTTCTTCCATATTGCTTCAAAAGATTTTCCTTTAGTTAAAAAAGAAACACAATGGCAGATTATATAATGCATCTCTTCATTAAGCTTTAGCCACAACTGTTCAACCATGGGCAAGTTATTTAAAATATATGTACCTAAGTATGTGTGTTACTCATGCAAATATTTATAAGAGGAGAGGTGATATATGGATGCTGGATGATGGACGTTTGTCCAAACTTTTCCTGGTATTTCTAGTGGAAAAAGTCTTCCTCACCTTGTTTGGCAGCCTGTTCCACTTAGCACATAGTGATGTAGTTATATATCCTTTCCCATTTCTGACCCATTTCATGGGTAGCAATGGATAGCTTACTGACTTTTGCAAACTGAAATGTCCTTATTGTGTCACTTGTTATCTTTCTATTTTGGAGACCATCAGACCAAATCATTCAACACTAATTCATGGCTAAGACCACTTCATTTAAAGCTTCTTATCAGTTCTGTTTCTTTCCTCTAGACTCTTTCTTATTTTCTCTCCTTAAAGAGCAGACTCTGGGTGAGGCCTCACTGAAGAAAGAATAATGTCCAGATCCCATGTTTTGGAGAGTGCATTACCTTTGCTGAAGAGCAAAATAGATTTGTCTTCTTTTGTGCTTTCCTTTTTTTTTTTTTTTTTTTTTTTTTTTTTAATTTCTGTTTGCTTGGTCCTGGTTCTTTCACAGCTGAAAATTTGACAACTCTAGCTTGCTGTTGCTGTTGTACTCACTGGTAACACCTTTTTGGGCTTTGGGGGTGTAGAGAGATGTTTAATATCCAGTCCAAGAAATGTGATCTTTAATAGTTTTGGGAGCTGTCCTAGTGAAATTGACAGAAAGAGCTGCTCTTAGATCTGTCCTTTATCAGGTTTCTGTTATATGGACCAGCCATAATATGGTTTGGTTCAGGAGTTGTAATTAATAGTGGCCATTTTGATACATCTGTAAGTAATTTAGCCAGGAAATAATTTTCTTAACAGAGATTTAGAAGTTAAACCCTTACATTCTGGAAATATTTGCAGCAAACCTAGAAGCAAAGTCTCATAAAGAAATAGTAGTGTTGACTAATTTGAACAAAAGAGGAAAGTCATATTACATCCCATTTCTTGCTGAAATGTGGATAATCTGGAACATTTGAAGCCAGAGGTAGCCTTGAGCAATGGCTATTGCTTAGAGTCTAAGGTCAGTTGAGACAAAATAGAGGTCAGAGTAATGGCATCAGGTTTAATAGTAGATGTTTTCAATTCCACAGAAAGCATATGAAGGCACGAAATTAGTCACTGGAGGAACAAGGCATCTGAGGAAATGTAAACTCTGATTCTAAGGGACCAGCTTAAAAATGTGCATTCTTAGAGAGAGAGATGGAAGAAGTTAAAATGTGTAGTTTTGTGCCTTCCAATCTGACGGCTTGCAGAAGGCTGAATTAGCATATATTTATCTGAGATTTTCATACACATTTTTGTATGATTGAGAAAAATCACAACAGACATTCTCTCCTTCAAAGTTTGAAAGAATTCTGTTTTAAAGATGGGAAAGTTAACACACCGAACTGCTAATAGTGATGAAGGCCACTGTGATTGAGTGCATGTTTTGGGGGTCATTACACTTGTGACTTATGCAATTATGTATTGAAGCCAAGGAGTAAGTATTGCAAAATTGTGCTTACTACATAAATCTACAGAAGACATATCTTTTTAAAGTGTTTGCTTTTAACTTTGGTCTTGTAATTGCTGCTTTTTTTTTTTTTTTTTTTTGGTATGGTATATAATTATACTGTTGAACCTACAGAAGCTAGTTACATTGTCTGTGGCTTTAGAAATGATACATAAACTTTCAAATTACACTTTATGACCCACTGTCCACAATCTAATTTTTGCCTTTCTGAAGAAGTAGTGAGCAGTTGAGTAGCCATGGGCTGATGTGACAGAGTCCCCTAGTAAACTGATGGCAGCAGGGACTGCACTTCAATTTCCTCTTTTCAAAACTATCTTCTTTTATACCTGTATGTCATGGTTATATTCTGTGGAGAGCTGGGAAGAAACAGCAAGAAGCTGAGATGTGCTGACACCAAAAGTATGATAATATAGTCATCTATAAATGGTGTCAGGGTGGAGAGCTTTCTTGCCCTACTTATGTTGTTGGGGGATAAAAACTGTAGTGGCCAAATGAGAAAGCAAACCTGACATGGCTTGATTTGAAATTTCACTGGCAACAGTCTCTTATGCAATGATATAATTTCAATTTGTAGAAGGAGAAAAAAAATGAAATTAATATACATGTATTTTTTCTACAATTGAAGAATGAGAGAAGCAGCATCCCCAAGAGGGCCCTTTGGTAATCCATTCATGCTGCAAGGAAACCTAATGGTCTCCAAAAACATATTTAAAGCAGCATTTCCTCTGCCCATGTCATCTATTTGATGTAATGTTAGAGCAGTATTATATTAATCCTGCCATCAGCTGTCAGGATAGCACTGCTGCACCAGGCTTGAGTCTGAGTAGAAAGCCTGGCAAAGGGAGGCGCTTAGCCTGTTGTGTAATTTTCCTCTGTTATTTGGTTCTGATCCTCCAGTTGATCTCCTAACCTGGCAGTCCATTTTCAAATTTCCCTTGTAATAAAAATGCATCTAGCTGATCTGTAGAATACCAGACTCTCCTTTTCTTTGAGACTGAAAAGCTTGTGGACACTGGTCAGAATGTCTCTTAGTATTTATGTCTGAGTCTTGTGATTTACCAAATGCTTTCTACCAAGTGCCTTTCAAAACTCGTGATACTAGTTGCCAAGGCAGTGTGGAACACCCTTGCAAATGCAAAGAGTGCATTGCAGCAAAATATTGAGATGTTTTTATTTACTGAGAATATTTTATTATTTACAGTTGGTTAGGTATCTTGCACTGCTTAGTCAGTGATGAGGATACATGCACAAAGTTTCACCACATTGCACTCTAAGGACAAAAATGACTTAGTTGATGGTTCTCTGAAGATCAGTAAGTTGTTAGAAGTCTAGAAAGTCTTTTGTTATTGTTCAGGGTGTTCATATGCTCTCAACTGCTGTTGAATTGCAAGCTGTTTACAGACTTAGATGTCCAGTTTTAGAGATTTTTCCTTCACTTCTAAAATGAGGTGGGAGTGGCAAGAGATGAATGGGGATATAGAAGAAAGTATGATGAATCAGGTAATACTTTGAATTTCTCCTGAAGTTAATTTCAGATTTTATAGTGTTAAAAAGGAATAAGTAGTTCACAGTGTTTCAATATGTCTTTTAGAAGAATCCAATGTGCAAGAATTGGAGTTAATGCTGTCGTATTGGGAAGTTTAGGTTGGATATTAGGAAGAACTTCTTTACTGAAAGGGTTGTTAGGCATTGGAATAGGCTGCCCAGGGAAGTGGTTGAGTCACAGTCCCTGGAGGTCTTTAAAAAACGTTTAGATGTAGAGCTTAGTGGTATGGTTTAGTGGAGGACTTAGTAGCGTTAGGTCAGAGGTTGGACTGGGTGATCTTGGAGGTCTCTTCCAACCTAGATGATTCTGTGATTCTGCAAGAAATTGACTCCTGCCCCTCTGCTCCCCCTCATGAGGAAGTTGTGGACCACGATGAGGTCTCCCCTCAGCCTCCTCTTTTCCAGGCTGAATAAAACAAATGACCTCAACTACTCCTCATATGTCTTCATCTCTAGGCCCTTCATCATCTTTGTAGCCCTTCTCTGGACACTATATTTTATTTATATACATAATATATGTATATATATTATTCTCAAATAGATTTAACTGAGTGTATATAATGTACACTATAAATGTACACAGTATACAGTGAAGAATGTGTTAAAAGTTGATCTTCAAAAAATACCATTTTTTGTTTCAAAGGGAGATTTTACTTTAATTGCTTATTGTTCTTTCACAGTATCTATTAATTATCAGTCCATAAATACACAATTATTTCAAGATCAGTTGTATAAATATATCAAGTAAAATTGTGTCAATCAAAGCATACTTATTGTCATTAAGCTTCAAAATGCATAGAAGGAAAATACTTCTAATAACTGGTTTAGATGAAATATGAGAAATCTGAGGAAAATTTCAGATTTTTTACTTTCATTTTTGTTCAGAAGTTCAATTTTTATTAAAAATCATAATGAACTGAGGGTGAAGTAAACTATTATTTTTTCTTATTGTTTGGCATCCTTAGAGAATCAAATAAAAAACTTTAAATATATGTTCAAATAATGCACTTGATGGAAGACTTGGAATAAAATATTCAGCTCTATTCACCATGCAGAACTAGTATAATCTGGAGGAAAAGATATTACAGGGGGGTCATAGATTAAGTATTCTTGCAGCCACAGAGTTATATCACCATTTTGTAATCTATGACTTTTAGAAAATATCTAATAGATATTTTATTCAACAAAAACAAATTATTTTTTTTTGGGGGGGGGGGGGATTTCAGGGAGAAGAAAAGAAACTCCAAATATTTTAAATAAACCATGACTACTGTGGCTCTAATTAATTTCATGCAACTTCTGTAGTTGAAGTATGTAAGTAGGGTCAATCTCATTCAACTTTTTTTTTGCAGACCTCGTAATCTACCATATATGTGTTTTAAACTTTATATAAATTAGATTTTCCTACATTTCCTTGATAACAACATGAAGATATGAAGAACTGCATAGCTTATTTTACCATCTGGTTATTAATGTAGTTTTAACTTTTGATACTGAAACTAATACAGAAAATTGCTAGATGGATGATAACATAAAGAAAAAAAAAAAAAAACAGCTTTAAAAGTAATAAAATTAAAAGTTCTCTTTAGTGCATGGCATTATGGTTTATGTTGGAATAGACCTGAGAGGTATTAAATTATTTTTTCCATATGAGATGGAAATTACAGTCTCCCACAGCTTCATAGAAACCTAAAACTTTCATCCTACTTTCTCTTGTAGGACAACACATCAAAGTGTCTGCTAAGAAAAAGATTCTATGGTATATAGCTAGGAAAAAAGCCATCATTTCTTAAGATGTGGTCATATCCCCTGCAGTACAGATTTTGTGTTTTCAGTTTATAGCTTTATTATTACCTAAAGAGACAGACAGATTCCTTGAAAAGCAGAATATTGGATTGTAGGAACCATTCTTTTTCATTCTTCAAGACTACCATTATTCCCGCCCCCCCCCCCCCTCCCATCCCCCCCAAGAAGTGAGAGAAAAAGTGAGAAGGAAAGAATCAGAAAAGATAGTCCTGAATCCTGTGCTCAGATAACACTGATTAAAATATATATAAATAAATAAATAAATAAATAAATAATCTGTCTCTAAAATTCCAGAAACTGCTTGACCTCTTGCCACTTTGTATTTCCAGGAGGAAATGGCTGCACACATTTACTGCTGCAGTTTAATTTCAGTCCTATTTATAACAGAATGAAGAATTGCCTATGCTCTCTATATTCAAGCAATTGCTTCTGCTTCTTTACACATTTTCCACAACCTTGATCCACAGGAGGAAGTTTTTTTTTCAATATTTCAGTTCACTAGTGCTCTGATTGCTTCTGTTTCCTTGTATTTAGCATTCAGATTTCACCAGTTTCTTTCTTTCTCATCATTAATACATAACACCCACAATAGCAACAGTCATGGGAAAGTGGGAGTAGGTGTGCTGTCTTCAACAAGCCAAGGCCACCCTGGCCTCCGAAGACAGACCCTGTACATGCTGGGCTTTAAAGGTGCGAGGGAGAAGAAGCAGGGGTGGACGTTAGGGATCTACTAGTTCATTGGAATATCCAACTCACAATTAAGAAAATGAGGTTTATCTAGAAGGTGATTCATTTTACATTCATCTCTGATCTGTAGACATGATGTTTAAACTGCATTCAACTAAAATATTTGATGATTCTGGCATAATTGTCTTCATCAAGTACCAACTTTTCAACTATTTTCAGACACCTTCCATGGTTAAGGGACCTAGGGTTTCAAAGAACAGAATACACCTTCCCAGGAGAATTGTTATAACTAGATGTTTAATTTCTTTTAAGTGAAATTTGAGATCTATCTTATCACTTACAGGATCAAGAAATCCATATCAAATTTCCTCTTGGAAGTGGTGCTTAAGGACTTGGTTTTGTGGGTAATATTGGTGGCAGGGGGATAGTTGGACCAGCTGATGTTGGAGGTCTTTTACAACGTTAATGATTCTATGATTCTATGGCTTTAGGATTGAGAAAAGCAGGATAGTGGAATATATGAAGCACTAAAATCAGTGACAGAAGAAAAATGTTCAAAAACAATCAAACAAACGAATGAGCAAACAAAAACCCTCCTCAAGTTGATGTCCACATCTGAACCCTGGATTCAGAAGAACTTTGCAGCTCCCAGGTTTGAAGTGAGACCTTGTCACACTGACCAGATTGAGACATGGGCATGCTCAGGGGCTGTACACTCCTGCAGGGCTGCAGAGCCATCTGCAGAATGATTTAGAGGGCAAACAGAGCTCTTTTACTGTGTAACAGCATCTGTGGGGAACAAAAAGTGAATAAGCAATGTGACTGTCATAGTGTCACCTGTCTCCAGTTTTGCTTGTTTATGATTTTGCTTATCAGTCATGTTGCTTCAGCTTAGAGGTAATGAAAACTTACACTAAATAAAAACACATAATAGGAAAAAGACATCAGAAACATTAATGTACTTATAAAATGTTAATGGGAGAATCCACACTGCAGAAAGTCAAGCTGGTTATCATGTGTTTATCTGCTTCTCTCCCAGGAAAAGCAAAGTCAGCAAAAAAAAAAACAAAATTTTGCACTTGCCAGTCAGCATAACTGTGCTTAATCTCTGTGCAGCAAGGGACCCCTAACTTTATGAGAAGAATCTCAAGTCTTTTCTAAAATTGTCAGACAGCACAATTTTTAACAAAATCTGTGATGGACTTCGTTTCAGAAAGGAAGGGAAGCTGATTCATGTGTAAAAACAGACTTAAAAGAACATAGAAAAGGTATTTTTTGTCTTCAGTGGAGCTAAACGTTAGGAAGACTCCAGTATCCATACTGCCTGGTCCCAGGAAAACTTTGAGAATAAGCAATTGTGCTGAGGTTGTGTACAAAATGAACACTACAGGTATTGTAAGAAGAGGGAAATTAAATTAAGTCTGGGTTCTTAATAATGTCCATATGGTGTAGTGCTCAGCAATGAAAGCTAGGGTAAAGAAGGGTGGAGGGTAGGGAGTAAAAGGGGGTGGGTGGGTGTAGAAGGGGTATTCAAAGTGATAATATTTGTTTTCTCAAGAAACCATTACATGTGATAAGCCCTGCTGAACTGGCTGAACACCTGCCTGCCAATTGGAAGTAGAGAATGAATGAATTTCTTGTTTTGTTTTGTTTGTGTGTGTGGCTTTTGCTTTACCTAATAAACTGTCATTATCTCGGCCCATGAGTTCTCTCACTTTTACCTGATTCTTTCCTCTATCCCACCTGGGGAGAGTGGGAGAGCATTGTGTGGTACTTATCTGCCTGTTGGGGTTAAACTACATTGCACATTCAGCATATAGAGAGTTCATGGGATGAGCTCAATATTATGACTTGCTTATTATTTTCTAACATCATTATCAAAAGAATTGGACCATGAAACCAAGGTGATAAAAAATAATACTTGAACTGAAAAAACAACTGCAACATCAAATTAAGCATCTAAGTCATTTTGTCATCTCTCATTTGACCTTTTTTCACAGTTGGATCTTTAATAGACTGAGAGACAGTGCTAAAGTAATGTACTGTGCTTTCAGCCAAAGAACGTTATCAATGCTGTCATAGATTTCATGACCCTGAAGAGTTCAGATATGTACCTAGCACTCAGATTTAAATCTGTCTTCTCCCTTTCTCCTCTTAAAGTACCTTGAATCTTTTATCATTGTTATACTGCTTTTAATTTTCTATCAGCTATCACAAATTCTAGTTTAAAACCAAAAAGATTAGGCTCACTTGATTTTTATTTAGTCCCACTAATTGGCAGGGATAAATATAAAACATTTAATCTGAGAAATTTATTTTAATTCTGCAAACTAGTATATGTGTACCCACATTCAGAAAAAATATAGGTAGGTCTATCAGCATCAATTGGATTGTTAATATACCTAAAGTTAAATATTTATTTGAAAAGAAGGACCTTACTTGTACTGATAACACAGTTAGACCACAGTGCACATGCAGACACATCAGGGTGAAAAATTATGCTGCAGTAGTCTAATACCTTAAGAAGGCTTAACTCTTCTTATGAAGAAGAGATGGATTATATAACTATATCACGTTCATGACTATATACATTCATATATCACATTCATATATCACATATATAACTATATCACATTTATGACTTGTTGATCATATGTGATTTCTACAGATACCTTAACAAGCCTTGGAAATTAGATGCCTGGTATAGAAATACAACCTTGTAAGCTCTAAAGTGATCACAAGAAAGAAATATACCCTAAATAACTATTTCTGAACAGTAAAATAGCCCACAGGAACAGCAAGGATAATACATTTTTTATTCTTTTCAGAGAAGCAGAATAAGTATTTCACATATATATAAGCTGAAATAAATTATTGTTGTCTTACTTCCTCAGTTGCATATCTGGGTTACAAATCTTTTATAGAAAGACAGAAAGAAAGGCAGAAAGACAGGAAGACAAAGACAGAAAGACAGAAAGACAAAGAAAGAAAGAAAGAAAGAAAGAAAGAAAGAAAGAAAGAAAGAAAGAGAGAAGGAAAGACTTATTTGTTGCAGAAATAATGGAGATAGAGAGACACACTTTTTCACAGGCCTGAGGGACCTGAGGCTAACACCTACATCTTCCTTTGTGAAGTTGTATGGAATTACATTGATACAGTATGAGTATGACCTGTACCCATGAATTCATTTTTGTTTGTTTGTTAGTTTGTTTGTTGTTTTGTATTAATTTGCCTGTTAAGGATCTCCCAGTCTTATAAATCTACATTTATTTTCTTTTCCTTAAGAAAAAAGTTTATGGAAATGTATTTGATTATATATGGTTGTATATATCTGCTTGTCTCTCCAGCTATTTAATGGAAAAGAGACTAGGTAATATTTTTCATAAGAAAAACTTTGAAAATATATAATTAACAATTCAAACTTGTAATATTCCTACTAAAACTGGGGGACATCATCTTAAATCTTTAATTAAGTCTCTGAATAGACACAGGGCTTTTGTAGCATTGCATCTAGATGATCATTTAGTGATCTTGTTTAGTATTAGCTCTTTCTTGGGGTGAGAGATTTCATATATTGCTCCAAATCTGTGTATGCTACCATCTGAATTAAATTTCAATCCAGATTCTATAATTAACCAATTAAAGTATGAATAACACCCCCCCCAAAAAAGAAAGTTTCTATTTTACTGAATTATACATAGAACTAAGATTGCTTTAAACAACCAGCAAGACACATGCCAACACAGATTCCACAAAGATATGAAATATAGTTGCTGTTTTTCACATAATTCTCTGGGGAAAGAGAAGTTGAAACCTTGTCTCCTGTGTTTAATACAGTTCATATAGTTCATATTCTGCCTCATGTTCGATTACAGTTTTGCAGTAAATTCAAAGTGATTTGTGATACATTTAAACATTTAAAAGATTTTGAACCTTTACATATATAACATAGTACCTTACATGAATAACGTAATGGAGATATTTATGGAAAGCTGTATCAGTAAGGAAAGTTTTCTCTAATTCCAAAGAATAACTGTAAGATTTTCACTTTTTATAGAACGTATTTTCTCTCTAATTAGGTAATAATGGACAGTCTTTCATAAACAGTGATTATTTCCCCTTGAACAGTCAGAGCAAATAAGCACACATTGCTGCATGTAAAACAGACTATTCAGAGCAGATAAACTCACATTACTCTGACTTCCAGCTGGCCATGAATTCTTTGTAATTACCAAAACACACAAGGTTCTTTTCCTTAGTCTCTGATTTGGTTTCCAGCTTTGAAAAATAAATAAATAAAATAAATCTTGCTTATATAAAAACTCTGCACCTACAAAAATACAATAACTCTAGGGTTTATGTGGTTAAATGTTTTAAGTTTCCCCATAACTATTCAGATCAACTTTGTGTCTTGATGCTGCTTCAAGACATTTTTACTCTGGCTGGACACTGGTGTGTGGAACATACCACACATGCTGTGATGATGATGATATCCACTAAAAACATAGGGCTAACCATCATGCAGTTGTTAACCACAGTTTTGTGATGGGGCTGCAGATTATGAGTTCTTTAATTTGGATCTGCCCATTCTTCTGCATTAAGTAACACATCAGAAATACTGGAAAGGTTTCTAATCTCTAATGCTTTCTTTTATAGGAAGCAAACAAACAAACAAACAAAAGACAAAGAATAAGTGAACTTTTTTTCAACAAAGAAAAATAGAAATAGTCAAAGTAGGCTGAAATATAAAGGGTATGGAAAAAAATAAAATTGTCCCTAGCAGAATAAATACTCTTTTTTTTTTTAGTCTTTTATTATTATTATTTATTTTTTATTTTTATTTTTTTTTTTAGACTGTCAGTGTTTAGGAGCATTTTGGATCACCACAAGTTCTAATAGTCCTCCAATAAAGAGCTATTTCATCTGTGCCTCCAAAAAACAAAAGTCCTGTCTGCTTGTTTTCTACTTGGGCTATTCATTTTTCTTAGAGAATATTCTGTCTTCCTCCTTTTCTCCAGATTTCTTCCTACATTTGACCATCTGAGAGGAGAAAGCTTGCCTCTCTATGACCCGTGAAACAATTCTAATGATACATTCTAATGATACAATTAGAATGTAATGAAACAGTTCTAATGATACACCGTAGAAACAGTGGACAAAGAAACAAAAAAGATAAATCATTCTTGTCTATTGTCTATCCAGATCTGACTTTGAAAGTTAACTTGGATCAAAACAGAGGCAGAACTGGAATATGACTTAGTATAACAAAGTTTAGTGGATTGTATTATACTTAATATATTGCATAACATTTTATGAGTGGGCGAAAATATAAATATATAGTTATCTTGATTAAAAGCACGAACATACAATTGGCCAGGTGGGTGAAGTATATTTACTAAATATACAAGCTTCTAATATTTTTCCTGTATAATAAACTATTATGTATATCTGTAATATAAACACCCACTAGTAATATTTTTTTATTTATTTATTTCAGTATTTACCAGAGGAAAGAGAACACTAATTTTTGTAGTGTACATTGCATATCCCAATATGCATAGAATAGGTATGGTCTTTGCTTCGGTATAGGGAGATTCTTTGTCACTAGGAAAAGGACAGATAAAGAACTGGATTGGGTTAATAAAAATCTATCATAAAAATTGTTTCTGACACAAAGTCCTTTTTTTTTTTTTATTAAATAAAAAAAAAATAAAAAAAATAAATAAAAAGAAAAATGTTTTCCCTCTCAGGGTGTGTTACCATACTTTTTGTTAATCCTGCCCTGTCATCAACATCTTAAGTTTAGGTCACAACACTTTATGTTGTTGTCTTTCTTTTCTTTCTTCACCACCAAAATTGCTTGGGAAACCAACCAACTGGCCAACTAACCAGCCAATCAAACAACCAAATAAAAGCTACCTCAGGTGTTTTAAACACTTACTTGAGTTTTTATGGATATGTTGCTAATTGCTGTTGGCACAAAAATTAAGATAGTTTTACCAAAATTGGAAGAAAAAGAAATTCAGAATGCACACTAAAGGCAAAGAATTATTTCATTTTGACTTTGTCCTTCTCAAGAGTCAATGTACTACAGAGATATCATGACTATGTTACCTGACCCATGAAATTGTCTTTTTCTAATTATGCATATGTTAACAAACATTGATTTATCGTGTCCTCACTGTACCATATGGGTCAATGGTAATATACTGTGACATAAATATTTGGGAGGAAAGGGAGTAGGGGATAGGGGAAGGTTTCTTTTTTGTTGCCTTTTTTTTATTAAACATGATGATTATATTAGTTAAAGCTAAAATTTTAAAGGGGGACATGGAGATAAGAGATATTCCTATATAATAATATAATAATGAGTGACATGAATTAAGGAAGTAATTATGGAGATACATTTTGGTTTTGAGTGTGTAAAATAAATAGGTTTTCTTGATGCTTTTTTTTTTTTTTTTTCTGTCCATTACTTTAGGTCTCAGAAAGTATGGAAAATATCTTTGCTGTTTCTTAACCAATGTACAGGTACCGATGTTTTCTTTTATTGTTTTTCCAGATCTGGTCTCCAGTATTCCAGCTCTTCTCTGGGGGAATGAATAAATAAATAAATAAATAAATGGGTGGGCATGGGGGGGAAAGGGTATGACTGAGTAGTGTAGGAGCTAACTAGATTTTTTTTCTTAAGTTTCAAGATTTGTATATAGTTATTTTACTTGTTAATAACTCTTGTCTATCTCTTCTACTGCCACATAGTAGTGTCTTGGAAGTGTGTAAGTCTCCAGAGAAGCTGAAAAGTTTGGAATATTTTTTCATTTTGACTTCAAGAGCAACTGGAAGAAAAGAAAATTAATCTGATGCAAAATAAACATATCAGTAAAAAAGCTCTTGTAATAAAGCAGATATTAGAAAAATGCAGTGACTAAAACGAGGAACCTCTATTTTTAAAAAAAAAAAAAAAAAAAAAAAAAAGTTCATAAAATGCAACAGTCATACCTAGGTCTGTTTTTCACTTCTTTATTATGTAGAGATGTAGTTTAAAAATATTTAATCTGCTGTTCATTATTGCAAGAAATATCAAATAGTCTCAAAAATTAATAAGTGGAATAGCTAAAGAGTATGAAGTTTTGAGAACATAATAAAAATGCAAAAATAAGATTGAATTGACAAGTGACATAAAACATAAAGTTAGAAGCTGAGTTTGAAACATAAAAATGATGTGAAGAAAAAATGGAATTATGAGCTGTCTTTAAATAGAAATGTAGAAGTCACATAAGTCATGTAAGATATTATTTTATTTAAATAGACAAGTTCCTTGTGCAATAGTTAGAAGAGTGATTTTGGTGATCACATCTAAAATGTATGTAGTTAGCGCCGACCTATTCTCTTAGGCACGAGGGATAGGACCCGTGGGAATGGTGTCAAGCTGAGGCAGGGGAGGTTTAGGCGAGACATCAGGAAGACGTTCTTCACTGAGAGGGTTGTCGCACACAGGAACTGGCTCCCCAGGGAAGTAGTCACTGCACTGAGCCTGTCAGAGTTTAAAAAGTGTTCGCAGTATGCACTTAGTCACATGGTCTGAATTTTTTGTTAGACCTGTGTGGTTCCAGGAGTTGGACTTGGCGATCCTTATGGGTCCCTTCCAACTCCGGATATTCTATGATCCTATGACTAACAATCCCCCCTCCCCCCCAATACGCAGTTCTGTAGACTTAAAACAAAACCAAACAACAACAACAAAAATAAAGATGCACACCTCACACCTTCCTTCCCAAGTTTTTGAGACATTTCCACGGACTTTTCTGTATGGTTATGATCTGGAATCTCTCTGTCAATACTACACTGAGAAATAAAACATTTACAAAATAGTTACCTGCTGGGCTGTTTCATCATTTTCTAAGATTGAATGATGTCTCAGTGATCCTTAAGTTCCTTCCCTTCCCTTCCCTTCCCTTCCCTTCCCTTCCCTTCCCTTCCCTTCCTTCTATACATCAGCATAATACAGATAGAGTCACAGAATATCCTAATTTGAAAGGGACCCACAAGAATCATTGAGTCCAACTCCTAGCTCCCCACAGCACTACCTAAAAATTAAACTATATTTTTGAGTTTGTTGTCCAGATGCTTCTTGAACTCTGGCAGACTTGGTGCTTCTGGCTATGGCAGACCACTTCCCTAGGCGGCTTCTTCCAGTGCCCAACCACCCTCCCAGTGAAGAACCTTTTCATAATGTCCAAGTGAACTTTCCCAATTCTGTTTCATGACATGCACTTAGGTTCTGTCACTGATCACTAGAAAGAAGATATCAGCACCTGCCCCTCAATTCCCCCTCATGAGGAAGATGTAGGCTATGATGAGGTCACTCCTCAGGCTTCTGTTTTATAGGCTGAACAAACCTCAGATGACCTCAGCTGCTCCTGGTGCCCTCTAGACCTTTTACTATCTTTGTTGTCTACCTTTGGACACACTTTAATAGTTCTGTATCCAAATTGTACATAATGCATGTCTGTTATGGTCATTATTGAAAAAAATCACAACTTTGTTTCCAATCCCAAAGTAAGGCCACACCACCACAGAGTGGGACAATCACAAGGTCTGAACTGGTATCATCATCCCAACATAAGCTTACTAAAAACACAGTGTGCTGCCTCATAAAGTTTCTATTTTGAGGGAAAAGAAGACAAATTGGCTTTGTAACAAGGCTTACAATTATTTAACAATTTTTGTAATCAGAACCTGTCTAAGTTTAAGGTATAGTGAAATAGCTACCTTCTCTGTAAAATGAACAGATTGTCTCAGAGTGATGTTTATTTTCTGTTTTCTTTGATTTTCATATTCTTTCAGATTAGACTCATGAACGAGAACTGTTTTTCTCCTTCTGTTTTTTGATATTTTGATTGTGTGAAAAGTTTGACTGATGTAAAATATACTTTCTTGTTATTGTTTTTATTGTCTTTACAGACACCGCTTCAGATAAACCTGGTTCTTTTTGTTATTGCACATTGATCACTGTCTAGTACTCTTGAACCATGCTTGGGAGTTGCCTGGGACAATGCTAGCTGTAATAGTCAAAGCACTGCCTGAGCCTGCTAACAGTATAATATTGTAAACAGCTAAGTTCCAATACCTTGTAAAGTTCAGTGTAATGACTTAATTTATGAGAAAAAATAGATTAAAAGAGATTACTGAGAAACTGAAACTTACATCTTAAGTTAAAATAACCTTATATAAGCTAGTACAAGGAGGCATTTTTTCCCACCTTTCTATTTCTTATATGGCAAGGTATTTTTATAATACAAAAAATGTTTACATAAATGCTTGAATAATTTTCATTGACATTGCTATGCAAATTTCTGCAACTGTGGATTTATTTGTTCCAGTGGCTCAATTTACAAAAATGGATCTACTGTTCAATGTCAGGAGAAGCAGTGAAATTCAAGTTCCTAAGAAATAGGAATGTATTAATACAATAATTTATTCAATATAAAATTTAATATTTGATGTGTGAAGATTTGATACAATTAATATTCCAAGTTTAAATATTCTAAAGCTTAACTCCTTAAACTGAAAAAATGTTCAAGTAAATATATTGGAAGTGCTAGATATATATATATATATACTAGAAATGTGATTAAAATAAGATTATTTTGTTCATGACTTAATATGTAAGACTCTAACCAGACCTCATTGACTTTAGCCTGCTATTAGCCATTCCAGAGGTCTCTAATAATGCCAGTCAATCATACAGTATAAATGAACAGTCTATTAGTTGTCATTTTACAGTAAATATTTTGTATGATTTTGATTTTTTTTTCTATTACTTTCTTCTAACACTGTTCCCAAAAGTTCTAGGGAAGGAATATGTGTTGCAGAAAAGTATAAGATATACCTTATTCAAATTGATTTATTTCTAGAGAAATCAAACTGCAATATGACTGTGGTGTCTCTACTTATAAAGATAAACTTTCTGAGAAAAGGTTGTGTATCTCCTACACAGAAAGGTCCCTATCATCTGAGCAGCTTCAAATGACCATGGAGGAAACTATAAGTGAGTGACTGCTCAGTAATATATTGTAAATACACTGACCTCTGTGATCAGATTATTTTCAAAATTCTTAAAATAAGTGAATGTTTTCACATAAAAAATATTTCCATAGTAACTTACTGAATTCTTTTCTAATTATTGCTAAATTATATATATATTAAATTTTTAAAAGTACTGGACTTGAAAATAATACAAATATTAAATATTATCTTTTCCATAATTCAGTTTTAATATTCTATGTTATTTCTTAAATTGTAAAGCTCATCAATTTGATTAACATTTTAATTAGATATTTCTATTTATAGATCCCAGATGGTTCCTCAACATTAAAGCTGACAATTCTGTCTTCGTAGCATTGTTTTGATAAGTTTATTAAGAAAATTAAATTGTATTGAATACCTTAAATTAACTGATTTAAAAATAAAAAGTAAATCAAAGTTATCTGTTTTCTTCCAGGAAAAACCCTAACAAAATATTAAGGATTATCAAAAATTTATCAAAAATTTAACTAATTGTATATGCCTCTTTCTGCTGTCATAAATGTGTAACATAGCTATAGAGATTGGAATTCTTACAAATGATAATATTATTATTGTCATTATGATTTTTTTTTAATCATGCAACAATGCAGACAAATTAGTATCCCCCAAAAAATCACAGAATCACAGAACTGAAGGGGTTGGAAGGGACCTCAAGAGATCATTGGGTCCAACCCTCCTGCCAAAGCAGGTTCCTCAGAGGAAACTGCACAGGTAGGTGTCCAGACGGGCCTTGAATATCTCCAGAGAAGGAGACTCCACAACCTCCCTGGGCAGCCTGTTCCAGTGCTCTGTCACCCTCACTGTGAAGAAGTTCTTTCGCATGTTGGTGCAGAACTTCCTGTGCTCTATCTTGTGGCCATTACCCTTTGTCCTGTCCCCACAAACCACTGAAAAGAGGTTGGCCAAATCCCGCTGTCTCCCACACCTCAGGTATTTATACACATTGATGAGATCCCCTCTCAGTCTTCTCTTCTCAAGGCTGAACAGACCCAGGTCTTTCAGCCTTTCTTCACAGGGAAGATGCTCCAGGCCCCGTATCATCTTTGTGGCCCTCCACTGCACACTTTCCAGGAAATCCCTGTCTTTTTTGTACTGGGGAGCCCCGAACTGGACACAGTACTCCAGGTGAGGCCTGACCAGGGCAGAGTAGAGGGGGAGGATCACTTCCCTTGACCTGCTGGCCATGCCCCTTTTAATGAATGCCAGTATCCCATTGGCCCTCTTGGCCATCAGGGCACACTGCTGGCTCATAGTCAACCTGTCATCCACCAGGAGCCCCAGGTCCTTCTCCAGAGAGACACTCTACCAGGAGCCCCAGGTCCATCCCCCAGCCTGTACTGATACATCCGCTTGTTCCTTCCCAGGTGCCGGACTCTACACTTGCTCTTATTAAACCACATCTGGTTTCTTCCTGCCTAACTGCCCAGCCGATCCAGGTCTTGCTGAATGGCAGCACAGCCTTCTGGTGTGTCAGGCATTCCTCCCAGCTTTGTGTCATTGGCGTACTTGCTGAGGGCAGACACTATTCCCTCATCAAAGCTGTTGATGAAGACGTTGAACAAGACCGGACCCAGCACTGAACCCTGGGGAACACTGCTAGTCACAGGTCTCCAGCCTCTGAGCTTGGCCAGTCAGCCAGTTCTCAACCCACCTTACTGTCCACTCATCTATCCCACACTTTCTCAGCTTTGCTATCAGGATGTCATGGAAGACAGTATCAAAAGCCTTGCTAAAGTCAAGGTAGATGACATCCACTGCTCTCCCCCCATCTACCCAGCTGGTGATGCCATCATAGAAGGCAATGAGGTTGATCGAGCACGACTTCCCCTTGGTGAATCCATGCTGACTACTCCTCATAACATTCTTTTCTTCCAATTGCTTGGAGATGGCATCCAGAACAAGCTGTTCCAACACCTTTCCAGGGACAGAGGTGAGACTGACTGGCCCGTAGTTTCCCAGATCCTCCTTCTTGCCCTTCTTGAAGACCAGAGTGACATTGGCTATCCTTCAGGCACCTCTCCTGTTCTCCAGGACCTTTCAAAGATGATAGAGAGCGGTTCGGCGATCACCTCTGCCAGCTCCCTTATCACACATAGATGCAACCCATCGGGACCCATGGATTTGTTTGCATTGAGCCCACTCAGACGCTCCCGAACCACTCTCACGTCCACCAGGGGGGAGCCCTCCATTTCCCAGACCCTTTGTCCTTTCGCCAGGGGCAAGGAGTCCCGGGGGGAGTCCTTGGAGTAAAGACTGAAGCAAAGAAAGCATTCAGTATGTCCGCCTTCTTGGTGTCTCCCGTGACCAGGACCCCCCCTCATCCAAAAAGGGACCCGCATTATCCCTAGTCTTTTTGGAAGCAAAAAGGAAATGTAGTTAGTCAAGTAATAATAGATAAACACAAATTCTGCAGGTACTGGAATTTTGTTTCAGGCAAAGGACAAATGCCTCAGTGCTTCTGGTTATATACCTTCCAAGGTGTATGAAGCTGCTGGTTTCTTATCCCCATCAAGAAAGCAGCAGATGCTTAACAGGGAAATGAGGAACATTTGTGTTTCACTGTGCAGCTGCAAAGCTGCTTTATTTTCTAATTATCTACTTAGATAGTAAGTAGCTAAATTTCCATGTATCTTGCTTCTTTCCAGTCATGAAGCATCTGATAGGCTACAAAATGCAATCTAATGCCCAGTAGATCTATATGATGATTGGTCTTTCTTTTCTGAAACAAGTAAATGCATAGATTCTTTTATTTTAATAAAAATAAATCACCAAGGTAATGAAGCACTGATCCAATCATCTTTTCATTTGATGTTATCAATCCATTTTAGAAAGAAATGCTTCTTTTGTAATACAAGCACAGAAAACTGAACATCTCTTGGGCATAAATATTATATTAATGCATCTCATCAAAGTTGAAAGACAATAAAGCAGGACAAGGATACACAAGCAGGGGACAAGACATGGATTTATAGGCTCAGAGCAATAAAGTCAGTAGAGCAGTGCTTCTTTACATCAGTGGATATCCCATCCCAAAGCCTCCATTAATGTCACAATTTCATTACCTCTAACAAAATGTATGTATTTTTTCTCAATAAATTTTAATGTGAAATTTTAAATATATGTATTTTATGAAGAAATTGTGATGTGTGCAGTATACATTTTAAGGGACGTAATTCGCAAAACAAGTATGTAAATCAGAACAATAAACATGGAACAACAGGGAAATAACTGATAAGCTATGGGGATACAAAGTATACATGAGAAAACTGAAAGTTGTTTTGTCGTTCATGAAGATGACGAAAGAGTACAAACTACAATGGAACAGTATCTTCAGTTGCTTTACATATAATTTAATAAAAGCTGTAAGTGCTGGAAGGAGAGTGCTCCTTTAAGGATACCTGGTCAAAGGAGTTATGCAAAGACAAACATGACTGACGAAACATAAGTGAGGAGGTGATAAGAGCAAATTGGGCTGGCCAGTCTTCTTGTCTGGCTGAGCCCTGCACCGATTCTCCAGTAGCTTGTCCTATATGTGTGTTGTAAGGAGTCAGTGCAGCTGCTGCTGAGACCTGTGCGTGGTGCCAGGTCCTGGAGCCAGTGGGGGTCTTCTCCTCCCAGCCACTGGTGTAGGAACAATGTGTGCTCCCACACCAGCTATAGGGTGAATGCGGGGAGTGAGGTGCTGCAGGTCACAGCTGGTGTGCCTGGTGCTGGCTGCTGAAGGTAGTGTCTGTGTCTGCTCCAAACCACCAGGTGCATGGTGTGTGTGTGCATTTGCTGGAGCAGCCGGTAGGAAGGGGACCCATGGAGCTGGTGAGAGGGGCTGGGATGAGGACAGGGGTGCTGGGTGGGCAGAGGGATCCTGCTGTTATCTGGGGCACCTATGAGTGTGCTTGTGCTGGTGGGCCTGCGGGGGATGTGTGTGCCTGCACCAGGAAGCTGCTGTCTGTACCAGCCCGAGGGGAGGAGCCCGACTGGGCTGTCTGTGCTGGTGTGGTGAGTTAGGCTTGTCCAGATGTTGCTGAAGGCAGCAGATTTTTGGCAAGGTCACATTGCCAAGATTTACTTCATTAATGTGACTTTTATGCCCCACCTAGGGTTATGAGTTAGCCTTACAAAAGTGAAAAGAGCTATCTGGTGACAGGCCATCTAAATAAAGATCAAAGAAGAATTTAATACATTGAATCCCAGACTATAATACCAAATAATCTCTTCTAGACATTTCAGTCTAAAATATACAATTACAAGCATTTTTTCAAAAACATGAAAAACTGGCAACAAGGAAGTGATAGTATATTCTTAGGGAAAAAGAGATAACATGGGTAGAAACTTTTGAAAGAGAATAATTCTGTGGTTTTGTTTGTTTATTGGGGGGGGGAGCAGGTGGGTTGTTCTGTATGTTCTGTTCTGTATGTGTATTCTAGAACATCCTAAAACTGCTATAAACTGTATGCAAGCAAGAATACAAATGCATGCATTACCACAGACACATTTAAGTTTATCCTGTGCTTATAAAACTACTTAAAGCTTTTTGTTTCAAATAAGAAATATGCTTTATTAACATACCATAAGATAACTATTTGTTCTAAAGGTCAAAAGAGTGCAAAAATGTAGTTAATTTTTCAGCAGAAAACAGTATCTCATATGGAATTTTTTATCTTTTTTTTTGTTTGTTTGTTTGTTTGTTTTGTTTTGTTATACTTTGCTTTTGGAAAGCTATATATTTTTGAAAGCACAGTTTCTGCATTATTTATCTTTCCACTTTCCATCCCCCAAACTTTCACACAGACAAACCCATACAAGACACAGTATATAGTTTAAAAAGAAAAAAATCAATTAAAATGTCCAAAATGAATTATGTCAGTGTATTGTAATCTAATACGAAACAAAGTTCTAGTCTAGTTTCTGGATCTTGGATTTGATTTCAGCATTCTCTAAATTATCATTTTCAGAATGATTAAAAAAAAAAAAAAAATCGAGTAGTACAACATTCTGCTCCTATTTGAACATATCTAACACTGCAATATATATATATGTATTTAGAAGGTAATGATATATTAGATTTAGCACAAAATTATCACTGATTATCCCTGCCATTAGGGATGACATGGTAGAGAACATCTAGGGGAGGATTAAGGGGATAGATAGGAAAGCAGATGTCTTCACGGGTGTCTACTATTGACAGACCCCCCCACAGAGTGATAGCATGGATAAGCTATTCTATAGACTGTTACAAGAAATCTCTGGGTCACTTGCCCACATTCTTCTGGGAGACTTCAACTTCCCAGACAGTGACTGGGAGTATTGAGCCCCAATAAGCAAGTCTAGGAAATTACTAAAGCATTTGAAAGATAACTTCCTGTCACAAGCTCAGAGAGGAGGCTCACGGAAGACCTTATTGCTCTCTACAACTACCTGAAAGGAAGTTGTGGGGAGCTGGAGGTTGGCCTCTTCTCACAGGTGACTAGTGATAAGACAAGAGGGAATGGTCTCAAGTTGCACCAGGGGAAGTTTAGGTTAGAAATTAGAAATTTATTCTCAAAAATAGTAGTCAGGCATTGGAATGGGATGCCCAGGGAAGTGGTGGCATCACCGTCCCTGGGGGTGTTCAAGGAAAGGTTGGACCAGGTGCTTAGGGACATGGTCTAGTGAGACCATGACTTTACTGCCCTATGAACCATCACCCTACTAACAACGTCGCCACTAAACCACTAAAACCCACAACATTCTCCTCAAGAAACTGGCTGCTCTTGGCTTGGACTGGCACACGCTTCGTTGGGTTAAGAGCTGGCTGGGTGGCCAGGCCCAGAGAGTTGTGGTGAATGGATTCAAATCAAGTTGGAGGCCGGTCACTAGTGGAGTCCCCCAGGGCTCAGTACTGGGACAGTCCTCTTTAACATCTTTATTGATGATCTGGATGAGGGGATCGAGTGCACCCTCAGTAAGCTTGCAGACGACAACAAGTTAGGTGCGTGTGTCGACCTGCTCGAGGGTAGGAAGACTCTGCAGGAAGATCTGGACAGGCTGGACTGATGGGCTGAGGCCAACTGTATGAAGTTCAGCAAGGCCAAGTGCCGGGTTCTGCACCTGGGGCACAACAACCCCACACAGAGCTACAGGCTGGGAGATGTGTGGATAGAAAGCTACCTGTCAGAGAATGACCTGGGAGTATTGGTTGACAGTCGGCTGAATATGAGCCAGCAGTGTGCTCAGGTGGCCAAGAAGGCTAACAGCATCCTGGCTTGTATAAGAAGCAGTGTGGCCAGCAGGTCCAGGGAAGTGATTGTCTCCCTGTACTCGGCTCTGGTGAGGCCACACCTCGAGTACTGTGTTCAGTTTTGGGCCCCTCACTACAAGAAGGACATGGAGGTGCTTGAGCGAGTCCAGAGAAGGGCTGCGAAGCTGGTGAGGGGTCTGGAGAACAAGTCTTACGAGGAGCAGCTGAGGGAGCTGGGACTATTTAGCCTGGAGAAGAGGAGGCTCAGGGGCGACCTTATGGCACTCTACAGGTACCTGAAAGGAGGCTGTAGCGAGGGGTGGGGTTAGTCTATTGTCCCACGTGCCTGATGACAGGACGAGGGGGAATGGGCTAAAGTTGCGCCAGGGGAGGTTTAGATTGGATATTAGGAAAAACTCTTTTACTGGATGAGTTGTTAGGCACTGGAATAGGCTGCCCAGGGAAGTGGTTGAATCACCATCCCTGGAGGTCTTTAAAAGACGTTTAGATGTAGAGCTTGTGGTTTAGTGGGGGACTTGTTAGTGTTAGGTCAGAGGTTGGACTTAGTGATCTTGGAGGTCTCTTCCAACCTAGACAATTCTGTGATTCTGTGAAAACATTTCACTGCACTCCAGCCTTCGTAGAGGTAGCCCAAACTGATGGCTGGCTGCAGCCATAGTGGAATGTGTTCCTGGAGAGCCCTTGGCAGGCACCAAATTCATCCACCAGCTCCTTCACCACCTTGCACTTGTCAGCCATGTATGGCACCGACCACAGAAGGCAATCATCCCAAGCTCTGCCCAGATACCAGGTGTCATCTAAGTCACCGTGTTGTTTGACCTTTTCTTCCTCCTGCTCCTTCCCCTTCTTTGTGGAGCTTCCCTGCTTTCTCCTGCTGCCCAGCTCATGGCTCCTTTTCCTGAGCCACCAGCAGAGCCCAAAGAGCAAGACAAGGAGCCCAAGGCCCATAGCTGGCACAGATACAAGACAGTGAAAAGCAGGGCTCCCAGGACCACACAGCTCTGCTCCTGACTCCTCTGCTCCACCTTGTGCAGCAGCCGAGCCATGTCCTGACTCAGCTGCTCTGCACGCTGCTGCATGCACTCATGCATATCCACATCCATCTGCTCAGCCATCTACCATAGTCTCTGGGCGATGCATAGTCTCTGGGCATAGTCTCTGGCGATCATCAGCGCCATGGCCTGCAGGAGGTGCATTGCACACTCACTGATGGCCAAGGCCACAGTGTGGCAACACTACCAGCTGGTGGCCCCCTGATGTCAGCCCCTCTCCCCCTCCCTCCCCCACCATTGTGACTCATCCTCTGTGCTGTCACAGGCCCCACAGCCACATCAGAGCACTCCCTCTCGCCTCACCTCTCACCTGCTCACATCACTTACATCTAAACTGAACCTCCTCTGACGCACTTTTTGCTAATACCTCAGGTCCTGTCTCTGTCCCCAGACAGCAGACCTCCTTTTCTGCCCCTCCACTCTCCTTGTGAGGAAGCTGCAAGGCCGCCATGAGGCCTGCCCTCAGTCTGCTCTGCTCTGGGCTGAATAAACCAAGGGACCTCAGCCCCACCTCCTACATCTTCCCCTCCAGACCCTTTACCATCTTTGTAGCCCTTTTTTGGACAGTCTGTGATAGTTTTATATCTTTCTTATACT
Organism: Nettapus auritus; assembly: GCA_011076525.1. Lineage (NCBI taxonomy): Eukaryota > Metazoa > Chordata > Aves > Anseriformes > Anatidae > Nettapus > Nettapus auritus. The sequence goes on from CM021765.1 coordinate 158,945,313, forward strand.
GTGGTGCGCAAACTGCACCACAGAATTTGGGGGAGGCCATGCCAGTGCAGAGTTGTTGTAGAATTGATTTTACACAACTTTGAGTTAGCAGCAATTCAGGATTTCTTTTATACTTTTAAGGTAAATAACAAGGTTAGATTGCATGATTTTTAACAGTACTTAATCAGCATTAAATCATCAGCCAACTTAACACAATGATTTCAACAGGATTTGCTGTAATAGGAACAGTGACTTAGTTAAAGGTTTGAGAATGGCAAGGTTCACCAGAGACTTTCTGCAGGTCCTGGGAGGTTTCTAAATGTAGTTATGCATGCTTCCAAAATTCTCCCTGGAGTAAATTACTCACCCTGCTTCAGTGTTTGTCTGTGGATGAGCTTATTCTTCGAGGAGTCAGCCCTGAGGTGTATTTCCCCTCAGGGGTACCTTGAGAGGCATCCCAGCTCAGGGGGAGATCGAGGGTGCAGCCCACTGTGGTCTATGGAGAGCTCAAGGTGCTCTGCTTAGGACCTCTTTTTATAGGACTGTGAGATGATTGACTGTTGGTTGGTACATTTCCATCCTGGCCATGGTTCAATTAAGGCAATTTTGATATCCTCCACCAATGTCGCCATTCCGGTAACTTCCAGAATCCAAAGGTCTGTCACTCCCCACGCTGGGCTACAGTCCAGGCTGCAGGGTCAGAGATGCAGTCAAGGAGTGCCTGTACATACTCACCCATTATGCCTGTTGACAATTGACAATGGAGGACTGATGTAACTAGTTAAGCTTGAACCATAGCTGGGACTAGGAAAAAGCTACTTCACCACAGAGATAATCAGCCTGTTGCAATCCTGAGAGAGCTCAAATAGGCTTTTCTCTAGACCATTAACCACTAATAACACTATTCTAGTATTTTTATTTATTGTTACCAGTTATTTCTTGTATCTCTTAGCACAGCTAGTGCACAGCACTGCTTTTATACAACATATGGTTTGGAGAAATTGATTTATAATAGATTAGAAATCTCAAATATTAAATAGTCTTAAATATTATATACTAAATATTTATTTTTTAATCTGATTTGTTTCCAAGTACTCAGGGCTTACATATGTGTGAATATACTGAATGCATGATACATAGTATGTATAGCAGATGTTTAAGTTCTTACTCTTTGTTGTGTAAGAACAGAGCATAGTGTACATGTATAGTCTTTCATTTAATATGGGGGAATGGAAAACGTTTTATCATGAATTTCTAAGTTCCCCTACATTCTTAGCCAACTCCCACACAGCCATTCTGTATAAGCAGTATAAAGAGTTTGTGTGTAGTAAAGAATTAGTATTTTAGGTTTGGTTGCAGAAGGGTGATGCATAGCTTGCCCTTTCTATGAAAACTTGTCCTTGACTTTTATTGGCATAAGAAGCAAATAAACTGCGGGAGAACACAGAACAGGAAAATGAAAAGAGAGTTCAAAGCTCTATTCTGTCTTTCTTAACCTCCTCAACTTTCAGACAAAAGGAGAGAAAATCAAAATAATTACTAACTTACATCTCAAGGCTACCTGCATTTGAGAAGTTGCCTAGGTAGAAATTCTGTTACCAGATAGGCTTTCCTTTCCCCTCAATAGGCTGTGACAAAGCTTTTTTTCCTGGACGCATCTATTGTTTATTGTTCTGTACATTTATACTAAAAAAAAAAAAAAAAAAAAAAAAAAATGTGTTCAAAAAACAACCTTTAGGAGCCTGAGAATATTTAGAAGCTGCTTTTCCTACACAGTTCCAGATTCTCCTTGAGTGTGCACAGATTATTCATAACTGTTCTAAGATCATTAATATCTTGTGTACCAGTTCAACAGCAGCTGTCATCTTGTACATTGGGGAAAGTGTGTTTTTTGTATAAAGTAATAAAGGCTTTTATACTGGCAGGCATTCTTTCTAAATTCTTCCTGAAGAACACTGAAAAAGAAACCAGTAAATAATAGAAAAAAAGTTTCTAAGCAGAGTCATTTAATATAATAGGTAGTGCTATCGAAGCAGTAAGATCAG
>CM021765.1:158947436-158993903 GCA_011076525.1 Nettapus auritus
AAAAAAAAAAAAACAGAAAGTGGCACATATATAGAATCGTAGAATATCCCAAGTTAGAAGGAACCCACAAGGACTATCTAATCCAGCTCCTGGCTCCACACGGGTCTACCCAAAAATTCAGACCATATGACTAAGAGCATAGTCCATACGCTTCTCGAGGTGAGGCCACACCAGTGCAGAGAAGAGCAGGACAATCACTTCCCTCGACCAACTAGCGATGCTGTGCTTGATGCACCCCAGGATACAGCTGGCCCTCCTGGCTGCCAGGAGGCACACTGCTGGCTCATATTCAACTTGCTATCAACCAAAACCCCCAGATCCCTCTCTGTGGAGCTGCTTTCCAGTGTCTTGTTGCCCAGCCTGTATGTAATGTATAGTCGAGTTGCCCTTTCCCAGGTGCAGGACCTGGCACTTGGTCTTGTTAAACTTCATGTGGTTGGTGATTGCCCAGCTCTCCAATTTGTCCAGATATCTCTGCAAGGCTAACTACCCTCAACAGAGTCAGCACCTCTTCCCAGTTTAGTATCATCAGCAAATTTACTCAAAACACCTTCTAGTCCTACATCCAAATAATTTATAGTAACATTGAAAAGAACTGTCCCTAAAATGGTACTCAGGGAGACCCAACCGAGGACTGGCCACCAACCTGATTTAACTCCATTTACCATAACCCTTTGAGCCTTACCCAACAGCCAATTGTTCATCCATTGTATGGTGCTTTTATCTAGCGGTATGTTGGACATTTTGTTGAGTAGGATCCTATGTGAAACTGTAGCCAAAGCTTTACTGAAATCCAAAATTCCATTAATTTTATTTGTGTGTTTGTTTTGTTTTGTTTTAAGAAGTTTAGGAAGTATTACAAGGAGGAACTAAAATGGGAAATTCATTTCTATATAGAGAATTTTCCACTGAATGAAAGAAAAGTTTATATTTTTAGCAAGTACTTTCACTTGCTTAGACAACCTGCAAACCTTTTCTCCAGTCCAGGTTTCTAAGACTCTTTTTTTCTGAATTAGTGTTAGAGATCTTGTTTTTTTATTTTGATATATAAAATTCTATTTAACTTTTTTTCTAGAGTTTACTGATGACTTACACTCTTATCTAGTATTTTAACACATATAACATACTTTTTAAATTTATTTTTTATTTTATATATATATTTGGAAAGACAACACCCTTTCTTTACCAGCTGGCAGAGTTCAAGTTCCTCTGTGAGAAAAGTTTCCTGACTTTCCCATGATTTGTCAGTCATAATTTGTCCTCAGTGAAGCCACAGTGTATGGCACCAACAACCTCGTTATTTTCCACGTGTCTTAACATAATTTTCAGGATGATGAACCCCATGATCTTGCCTGGCCCAGTGGTGGACTGACTGGCCTCTAATTCCCTGGATTTTCCTTGTTCCCTTTTTAAAAACAGCCATTATGTTTCTCCTCTTCCAGTCAATGATGATAAAGTTAACGGTTACTTTTAAAATTTGTAATTTCATTTGTCTAAATTTTTACAGCCAAAAATAAAATAAAATATAAATAAAACTATTATATTAGCAACATTGCTTTTCTTAATTATATTATGAATCTATTTTAAAATGACACTGGCTTTCCGTGATGAGATCTATTTATCATAAACCACCACAGAATAACATCTACTATGAAGAAAACTAAGTCTATCCCAGCCAAAACTGGACAACTATCAACTCACAGTTTTCAAAAAAGAAGGTGCATTACCCTTTTATTCCATTGTCTTTCATTGCATATTCCTAGAATAGATGAAAAGGAAGAAAATATTTTTTGTTTTGTTTTACCATTGTATAATGACTGAATTCCACAGCTATACATGGAGGGAAATTTTGATTTTATTTTATTTTTTTCTAAAAATAAAATCAGCAGTGTATGTTTTCTGTCAAATATTTCATGTAAACTGATGATGGAATATATGCTGTCAATCCATGTGAATAATTCAAGAAGTGGTTCTAAAGAGATGAACACAACATGCTATGTTATCAAAAAATGTACCATAATATGGCTTTAAAAAATCCCCTAGTTAATGTGGCAGATAGAAAGAAGCAAATACGATAAAGCACAGGGGCTGAAAGAAAATATAAACAGACGTAAATTATCTACCTGGTATTATGTGCCTCCCCACTGTTGAGATTATTCGCAAAGCAGCAACAAACCCATTAAATTTTTTAAGAACATTTAGTAAATTAAGGAACTTCAAAAGATTCCTTAAAAAAAAACCTGCAGATGAAAAGTTCAGGCACGGCCCACTGTGGTGCCTCCCCAGCAGAGCTTTCTCCTGTGTGTTTGTAGCACTAAGACGTAGAACCTGTTGTTGCAGGTTTGTGGAAGAAGAAGGAACCATCCTCCTACTGCCAGAAGTCATACTCCCAGCCTTCTCCATAGTAAATGGACACTTGGTATTAGCCACATGATGTCAGTTTGCACAACCTGCCCTAACATGCTTAACTTTCAGTTTAGCAGTTTTTTCTTCATAATACTTCACCTTTCATTAGAAATCATGAGAAGTTAGTAATACTGGTTTTCTTCTGTTTGCAGTACTACATCAAGTTCCAACATGAGTGATGCTGTGAAAAGACTTTATATACCACGAACACAAACACAAATACAAACAAAACTTTAGTGTCATAGTAGCCATATAGATGATTTTTACCTTCTGTTCATCAACCACTAATTTCCTTTGTTTCTCCATAAAATATTGATGCGGTTAACACACACACACACACAAAAAAAAAAAAAAAAAAAACATTTCTGCAGCTCTGATTATCTGGAACCTGTACCTTTCTACCTTTTTCAGTTTGCAATTCATTTCAGATTTTGGCAGAATACATTTTTCTGTTAAGGTGCCTCCAAAATTTTCTCTGCTGTTGTTTATCTCCATAATGGTATTGTTTATTGGTGGAACACAAGGAAAGTCAGTGTGAAATAGACTGCCAAAGGAAAGGACTGCGGGGGGGAGGGGAGGGGGGCAGGGGGGAAGATGGATGGATGGATGTTTATTTTAGAGGCAGCATTTTCAGATGTATATTTGTATATTTTCAACTCCCAGTGCTTTATGCCTGAAGTCAGAAATTAAAATAATATAAAAAATTCAAATTCCCGTTGTTCAAAATGATGTTAGTAAGAAATCCAAAACAGTATTATTTGTGTAATACCATCTGCTTATTAGGTCAAAATGGTCAGATCACTTTTGGTTTCACTGGTGGCTCCACGGATTTCCAATGAACTAGTGAGATTTTTGAAGCTGTTTCTCACAGCAGTAGCCGACATTTATATGTGTCTTACATTCTGTATTTTTGGAAGATTGCAATTACATGGTCTGTACTGACATATAATCCAGTGTATCAAGCTGAGATAGGATGTTCTGGATTGGCAAGATGCTTTTACTATAAATTGTCCATTCGATACTCGTATAGTCTGCAAACTAAATGTTCTCTTTAAAATCATAGACTAAAGATAATTTTGTAAGCTAGATATTAAAATGTTGTTGCACAGAAGAAATTACACTGGCTATTTATTTTCTGTTAGTTTTTTTTTTGGAGTTTGGTCTATTACCTTTAATATTTTAATGTATACAATGTATTGATTGTACTGTGTTGATTTTAAGTTCTATTTATTTTCATTAAGTCATTGTGTGTGTGTGTAAATGATTATAATATTTTACAGAAGTTTATTATTGGTTTTATTAATTGCATTGTTAATCCAATGAATTAGTGTAACAAGAGCTATTTATATAATTATACCATCACAGAATCATAAAATCATTTAATGGGTTGGGTTAGATGGGACCTTTAATGATCATCTAGTCCAATCCCCCTGCCATGGGCAGGGACATCTTTCCCTAGATAAAGTTACCCAAAGCCTTGTCGTTGTGATCAACCTGACATTGATCACTTCCAGGGATGGGGCATGGATGACCTTGAACACTTCCAGGAATGGGCAAATATTTCTCAAATATAGTATCCTTCACGACAAAATGTCCAGCATACAGCTAGACAAATACATAATATGATGGGTGAACAATTTTCTAGTAGGTTGGACTCAGAAGGTTATAATAAATGCGGTTACATCAGACTTGTGGACAGTCACTACTGGGGTTCTTACAGACCCCATTTTAGGGCGAATTCTCCTTAATGTTTTCATTAAGGAGAACTTGGACATTAAGGACTTGGATGCAGGACTTGAAAGTGTACATAGTAAGTTTGCAGACAACACTAAATGGGGAGAAGCAGTGACATCCTCAAAGGTTGAGAGGCCTTGTAGAGAGATCTTGACAAATTACAGGTCTGGGCAATAACCAAGTGCATGAAGTTCAACAAGAGCAAGTGCCAAATTCTGCCCCTGGGATGGGGCAATCCTAGACATATTTATAGACAAAGGGATGAGAAGGTAGAAAGCAGACTTACAGAACATGATTCTGGCTGATGGAAAGTTGAATATGAGTCACCAGCGTACCCTGGCAGCCAAAAGGCCCAGCTATAACCTGGGGTGTCTCAAGCATGACTTTGCTAGTCTCTCGAGAAAAACTCGAGAGAAAAAACAATTGTCCCTCTCTATTCTGTACTGGTGCAGCCATACCTTGAGTACTATTTGCAGTTTTGGGCACCACAGTATAAGAAAGATGCAAAACTATCACAGACTGTCCAAAGGAGAGCTACAAATATAGTGAAGAGTCTAGAGGGGAAGATGTAGGAGGTGGGGCTGAGGTCCCTTGGTTTGTTCAGCCTAGAGCAGAGCAGACTGAGGGCAGGCCTCATGGCGGCCTGCAGCTTCCTTACAAGGGGAGCAGAGGGGCAGAAAATGAGGTCTGCTGTCTGGGGACAGAGACAGGACCTGAGGTATTAGCAAAAAGTGCGTCAGAGGAGGTTCAGTTTGGATGTAAGCGGTGTGAGCAGGTGCGAGGCAAGAGGGAGTGCTGTGATGTGGCTGTGGGGCCTGTGACAGCACAGAGGATGAGTCACAATGGGGGGGGAGAGGGGCTGGATGGGGCCTTGGCCAACCTGACCAAGTGGGTGGCATCCCTGCCCATGTCAGGGGGATTGGAGTTCGATGATCTTTAAAGTCTCTGCTAACCCAAGCCATACTACAATTCTATATAGGTCCCTCTGAGTGGCATCCCTTCCTTCTATTGTGTGAACTGGTGTTCACACAATAGAAGCTACTAAGCTTGGTGTCATCTCCAAACTTGTGGAGGCTGCACCCCATCCCACTGTCTATGTCATTAATAATGGTATTAAACAGTACCTGCACCAATACTGACCCCTGAGGGACTGCATTCATCACTGATCTCCTACCTGAATTTTGAGCCATTGACTGTAGCTTTCTGGTTGCAGCCATCCAGAACGTTCTTAGCTATCAAATCCATTATAAGTGTGTTGTTTGGGACCATGTCAAAGGCCTTAGAGAAGTCCAGGTAGATGACATCAGTTGCTCTTCCCTTGTCCACTAATGTAGTCAGTCCATCGTAGCAGGCCACTAGATTGGTCAGATTTGTCACAAATCCTATTGATTTTCACTAGATATGATCCAGTACTTTTTTATTTTTGTTGTTGTTCAAGTTCAGTATCAGAACTTATCATTTGAACCATCTTATTTATGCTTTAAATTATCAGTGCAAAAGCATTTTCTATTGTCTAATATGCTTTTTCAGTTCCCATTTTTCTTTCCCTTTTTCTTTAATTTGGGAACTTCTAGAAGCTTTTAAAACAATTACAAATATTCATCATTCAGAATCCAGAGAACAGAACGGCTGGTGCATTATTTTTTATATATATATATTTTTTTTTTCTTTTGAGATAGTAATTTCAGAAGAAAATCTAACTTTATTATCTGTTGTTTAACATTAACACAATGCCTAGCTATTAATGTAATGGATGAACTTCTGATACGTAATGAGGCATTTTTCAGAGATGTAGAATGCCATTATTACTGATGACTTTTCCTTCATTCTTCCTTAGTATCACATATGTCCTTTATAACTAACGGACCAGTTTAAGTAAACTATAAAAGTATGTTTCCATAGGACTAAGACCCAGCACATCATTCTAAATCTTCTTTGTTCTTAATTATTCAGTGAGCAAACTTGGCTTACTTAATGTAGCAAGATAAAGTTATTTTAGGATATTAGTTGAATGGTTCTGCATCAGTGTTTTCTAATTATAAAAGTACTTTTCCCATAAGTTAAAAATGATATTATTAATACAGATTTCTGTCCCATGGAAATGTAAAATCATTATGCTATTTATCAATTCTAATCTTCAACTTTGATATTAAAGCACAGACAAAAACCTTGAGAACATTTTTTTTTTTTTTCAGTTTTAAATATAGACCTTGCAAATCATCTTAGATGTCAGGGAGTAATAAGGTTGGGCTACCTGCAAGGGCAGGAAGCCCCGACCTTAAGTTGAGGTGGCTGGCAAGGCACTGACTTGCCAAGGGGCAAAATCCCATGGTACCCAACCAGCAGAGCAGGGATAGGATGTGGATGGTGACCAGGGTGCCTGATAAGCAGGCAAGTCCTCAGTGTCCAGGCAGTCTTGAGGCCACATGGGAAGTTATGCCAGTGCACCAGGTCCAGGATCAGTGTAGCAATGCTGCAGCCTAACTCTCGCAATGACCCACTGTGAGCACCTGCACAGAAATGCTGCTCCCATGCAAAGGTAACAGGTCACAGACAGGTTTCCTGCAGCTCTTTCTCATCCAGCCCTTCTCACAGTCATCTGATTGTTGTATGTAAAGAATCCTTGAACACAGGCCAACAAGCACCTGGAGGACATGGTGTGTTCAGGGTTCAATGCTGTGAACTGGCTTTTATCATTTGTTGGTTTCAAAAGGAAGGTAGGATTTCATGTGACAATGTTTTGTTTTTCTTTAAGATCGTATTGTACAACATAATAAGACATGACATAGCTACATGACAAGATGCTAGTACCCTGACAAAATATATTCAACAAAAAGCTGTTTGTGACTCAGGAAAGCTGCTATCAATTCATACATTCAGACTGAAGGTATCAAGGGACCCTTATTGGTATACGTATTTTTGCACCTGTTCTTTTAACAGAAACAGATGAAAACAGTAGGATGCTGGCTATTTAATGCAGAGCAGAAGATATTTATCTTGCACAGTGCAAATGAGAAACTGCATGATTTGTCTGTAAGATTTAATGTACAATTAAAAAAAGAAAAAAAAGAAAAAAAAAAAGAAAAATCCTTACAGTACCATAAAATATGATAAAATACGCTTCCTTTAAGTAAGATATTTGTCTTAAGCCAGTGAATAGTCTTTGATTTCTCCATCTTTGTAAAAGCACTTGTCACATCATGCTATTAAGGAGTAATATACTGAAATGTATTTCATTAAAGGAATGCAGCACACAGCAACATAGGCAAATGAGAAAAAGGGCATTGCATACACAAGAGCAGCAGACTACATGACAGCAGTAAAGGTAGGCACAGAATAGCTGTTACCATGTGTTTGTATTACTCTGTATAATTTATATTAATATTTAAGGATTTATGTTATCCTTCAATCATTTTTATGCTGTCTTAGATAGTGGTCATTCCTTATGACCTCTTCATTTCCCTTCTTAGAGTTTTACTGGAGAATTCACTTATATATCTTTTATGTCTCCCTGGAAAAAACAGACACGTGTTTGTTCAAGAACAGGTTGGATAAAACTTTGAGCAACCTGGTCCAGTGGGAGGTGTCCCTGCCCATGGCAGGGGGCTTGGAACTAGATGATCTTTAAGGTCCCTTCCAAACCATGACATTCTATCATTCTATGTTTTGAAATGGCCTATTTTGGGGAGAGTATTCATCAATAATTCTTACGAAATGCATTTACATGTTAAGAAAAATACATAATTATTTTGAGAAATTTCTTTAGCTTATGAAGCTATCCCAGGCCTTTGATTGTTCACTTAAGTAAAAGTGCTGAATAAAGCCTTGAGTGATGGGTTTGAATTCAGTGTCAACCATGCTTTCAGCAGGAAAGCATGATCCTCATAGGTTGAGAGGCCTTGTAGAGAGACTGTTCAGCACTCCACCACATCTGCTCTCTCCCCCCCCCTCTCCTCAAAGGGAAAGGGAGAAAAAATATGATAGATAGGCCTCAAGGGTTGACATAAGAACAAGATCATTCACCAAGTACTATCATGGGCAAAACAGACTCAGCATTCAGAGATTAATATAATTTATTGCCTATTATTGAAATACTAAAGCAGTGAGAAACTAAAAGCAGACTAAAAACACGTTTTCTCTGACCCATCCACCTAATTCTACCTCCTCCCCTCAAGCAGCACAGGTGAAAGGGGTATGGGGGCTGCAGTCAGTCATCTTCGCTGCTCCTTCACGGTCACTCTCTGCCCCTGCTCCACGTGGGGTCCCTCCCACAGGATGCTGTCCTTCCCACACTGATCCTGCAGGGGCTGCCCACAGGCAGCAGCTCTTCAAGAACTGCTCCAATATGGGTAAGTGCCAAGAGGTCCAACTGTCAGGAACAAATTACCCTAACACGAGTCCCCCACAGGCAGCAGCTCTCCCCAGACCCCTGCTCCTGTGTGGGCTCCTCTCCACAGGCTGCAGCTCCGGCTGAGGGCCTGCTCCTGTGGGGGCTCTCCATGGGCCGCAGCCTCCTCCAGGCCACATCCACCTGCTCCACCGGGAGCTCCTCCACGGGCTGCAGCGTGGAGATCTGCTCCATGTGGGACCCATGGGCTGCAGGGGGACAGCCTGCTCCACCAGGGGCCTCTCCACAGGCCACAGGGGAACTTCTGATCTGGCACCTGGAGCACTTCCTGCCCTTCTGCACTGACCTGGGGGTCTGCAGGATTGTTTTTCTTTTACGTTTTCTCTCGTCTCTCTCAGTTGCTTTTCTACAGCAGGTTTTTTGTTTGTTTGTTTGTTTGTTTCCCTTTCTTAAATCTGCTCTCACAGAGGCACAACCAACATCACCCATTGGCTCAGCTCCAGCCAGTAGCAGGTCCCCTTTGGAGCCAACTGGAACTGTCTCTTATCTAACAGTGGACTCTTCTCACAGAAGCCACCCCAGCAGCCCCTTTGTAAGAAACCCTTGCCACGTAAACCCAATACAGAGTCCAATTAATTAATTTATTCTGTGAGTTTTAACATTACGAAAATAATGAGTCTTTTTTTTTTTTTTTTTTTTTTTTCCTGAAGGAATTAAAGGATAATGACAGAGTAGTTGCCAAGTTGATTGATTTTTTTCAATTGCTATTTCATTCTGTTGCATTTTTGATGTTCTGAAACTTTCAATATCTTAGTTGCAGATACATGTTTATATCTGTGATTTCGTTAATTTTCTAAATTTATTTTTAAATGGACAGAAAAAATATACTAGAAAATAAAATATAGATTTCTTTATGCAGAGCAAAATGCTATCATAAATATTTATTTATTTAGACCTACAGTTTGGATCTCTGATTACTGTTCTTGAAACCAGTATCATAGGTTCATCTGAAAAACAAACAACAAAAATACGCATATACAATTGCATTATTTAATTCGTTCCTATTTTGTTGCCAGAATTTCTGTTATGAAGCTATTGCTTTCAAATAAGAAAGCATTTGTCTTTATTTGACAGGTGTTTCGTGTAAAAGAAAAGAAAAGAAAAAAAAAAAAAAAAAAACACAAAACTAGTAAGCCCTGTGGCTTACTAGTTAACTATCCCTCTTTGGAGTTCAGTATTTATGAGCTGATATTCCAGCTGTGTAATACAATACAGTTTTATACCTGAAATGCATGTATGCAATTAAATGAATTCCAGCCACATGTCTGACATTTATCTGAACACTCAGATGCATAAACATTCTCTTTGACAAATATTTGCAAATGAGAATCAAAAGAGGTTGCAAAGCCAGTAAAAATGAAAATCAAATACATTTATAGAAACTGAGGACTGGAAAAGTCATATAGTAGAAGATATGTCCCTGCATAGGGTTCTTCAAACCTATGGATGGGAGGTTTTCTAGAGCAGAAATAGACTTGGGCTGTTGTTGATGTATACACTTTTTTTTTTTTTTCCTTTGTCCAGAAGAGGCCTAAATGATAGAGCGGAAGAAGGTTGAGAAGTTAGGAAACACCAGTGAGGTAGAATAAGGAAATAATGTAGTACTTAAGTACCATGGGGTGATGCATATCTGGACATAGTGAGGCAAATGCGACCTGGAAAACTGCCTAGCTCTGACTGACTACATTAATCCAGCATCCGACTTGTCAGCTTCATACCCTTGTTGCATATTTGGAAAAGAAGACCAATTCAGGAACCAATAAATAGTGAAGACAATGGCCCCCTGTGGGGTGAACTCCGTAACTGGATTTTGAAGTCCATTTTAAAAACAAAGTGCAGGTGATATGGGGAAGACGCTGAAAATTATCCAAATTAGTATTTAGCTACAGTTACATATATGGTAAAATAGCCTAATTATCGGGGATGTAGATAAGAACCTAAGAATATCCTAATTATAAAGGATGCAGATGAGAATCTTATGAGAAGCAGATGTAAAAGGAAGATATCGTTCAAGGCCAACGGATGAGAAGAGGACGAACAACTTGTTAGAGAAGAATGAACAACTTGTTGGCAGGAAACAAGGCAAAGATAAACAAAAAACTTCTAAATGTTGTCCAACAGAGGGTCAAAGTCCAGTAAGGTAAAAAGTTTAACCTCCTCTTCCTCGTTGCCTTCATCCTAAAAGACCCTTGCCCACAACCACCAGGCTACATTGCACAGGTGCAACCAGAAGGAGCTAAGGGTGGGGAGTATGGAAATAAGTACTTGGAAGACGTCCGCCTTTTCGGGGAAAATAATGAATATTAGAACTCATGTAATATGTAACAGTATTCATGTATAAAATTCTGAGAGATGACCAGGCAGGTGTGCACTTTTTGGGGGAAGCTATTCCCAGTGCGCCCAGTGCACCACAATAAAGTATACCTACTTTAAAACCCTATGGTTGTGGAGTCTTTTCCGCACGTCACAGGGTGGAAATGTTGTATGCTGTGACTGGGTCTTAGTCATGCTGAGTTGTCAGAGTGAGTTTCCTGTTCCTCTGGATCCATAGTGTGGGTCCAATCTCGACCAGAGCAGCTGGGGAGGTGATTACAGTGTGTAGTTTGTGTGTGCATTTGAGACTGTATGGGTTACAACAGAAATCTCAAGAGCAGAATTTGTTATCTACTCCCTACCCTTCCCACTCAGTAAATAAACCTTGGATTAAATGTCAGTTCTTGCAACTACCAAACCCACAATCCCTCAGTGACATTAAGAATGCATTTAAGGGATTATTGAGATGTGAAGCTCTCAGATGACATATAATAGACAGTAGGCTGGAATGCTGTGTCTTAGAAGAGAAGAAGGAAAATATCCAATTACAAGCTCTCTCCCTTTATCCTTACAAAGGAAAGATCTTTTGGTCAAGTGGTTTGTTTCCACCATCTATGAAATTAAATTAATTTTGGGGGAAAAAAAAAATCAAAACAAAAACAAATCCACCAAACAAAAACATTGCTTATTTAAAGGCACAAGTAAAAGCTAAAGGAAAGTGCAAATAAAATATAAGAAATTAGTCTGATGAAGTCAAAACAGACAAAGCGTGTACAGCATTGGGAACTGCAATATCAAGCACATCTAAACAATTTTGAAGGAATTAAGGAAACAATAACACAAAATTATTTTTAATTTAGGAAGAGAAATTTAGTTTAGAAAAAAGAAAAAAGAAACAAAAAATCAGAACTTAATTAGAGCTTCCTGGTGCCTAACTGAATGCTCACTAGCTCTTTGTGCCAAAGTTTAAGATTTTACATAACTTTCTCAATAAAAATGGAACAAAGTAAAAGATCACATTATAATTTTCATTTGATCTAGCACAATCATAACAGAAACTAATGATAAATTAATCACAGAATCATGGAATCATTTAGGCTGGAAAAGACCTCTAAGATGATCTAGTCCAACCTTTATCCTAGTACTGCCAAGTTGACCAGTAAACCACATCCTAAGTACCACATCTGCATGTTTTCTGAAGACCTCTAGGGACTGTGACTCAACCACTTTCCTGGGCAGCCTGTTCCAGTACCTTTCAGTGAAGAAATTTCTCCTAATATTCAACCTAACCCTCTCCTGGCACAACTTAAAGCTGTTTCATCTTGTCCTATCACTTGTTGCTTGGGAGAAGAGACCAGTCCCCAGCTAGCTGCAGCCTCCTTTAAGCTAATTGTAGAGCATGATAAAGTCTCCTCTGAGCATTCTTTTCACCAGGCTAAACAACCCCAGTTCCCTTAGCCACTCCCCGTAAGACTTGTTCTCTAGACCCCTCACCAGCTTCGTTGACCTTCTCTGGATAAACTTTAACACCCTGATGTCCTTGTAGTGAGTGGCTCAAAACTGAACACAGTATTCAAGGTGCAGTGGCCCTTGAATGTGGCCAGAGCCAAGTACAGAAGGACAATAACTTCCCAAGTCCTGCTGGCCACACTGTATCTGATACAAGCCAGGATGCCATTGGCCTTCCTGGCCACCTGAGCACATTCCTGGCTCATATTTAGCCAGCTATCAACCAATAGCCCCAGGTACCTTTCCACTGGGCAGCTTTCCAGTCACTATCCAGCCACTCTTCCCCCAGCCTGTAGCACTGAATGGGGTTGTTGTGCCCCAAGTGCCGGACCCAGCACTTAGCCTTTTTGAACTTCATACTGTTGGCCTTGGCACATCAATCCAGCCTATACAGATCCCTCTGTAGAGCCTTTCTGCCTTCAAGCAGATCAACAGTTTGTGCCTAATTTGGTGTCATCTGCAAGCTTACTGAGGATACACTTTATCTCCTCATCCAGATAATTGATAAAAATATTGAATAAAGATATTCATTACATGAATCTAGACACAGATATAGAGAAACATGTAAATATAAATAACTTGTAACAAACATTTCTAAATAGGAAAATGTAATTTGAAAGGTACACACCTTTAAAATCTATAAGAAGCTACAAATTAGACTTTTTTTTTTTTTTGCTGTGAAGGATAATATTTAATTTATATTTGTTCTGGCTACAACATGATTGTTATCGCCTGATATTTGAACACTTTTCTGTTGACATTAATTGATTTTATGTATAACAAATGTGCAGTCAATCCCTTTTCAGAATCTGTCTTAACGTCTCTCTTTAAGGCAGTTATGTGACATATCTATATGAGAGAAAAACTCTCTCTATATATTATTTATTTATTTATTTATATATATAAAATCCTTGAACAAACTAGTTAGACTCTAACTTGACTTAAATAGTTATGCATATGTGGTGATTTTACACCGCCAGGCATTATTGTTAGGCCACATCCTGGAAAGCAGGGCCTCAACACACAAGAAGACGTCTTCATAAGGACAGTGCCCCAACTTCCCCCCCTCACACACACCTCCCTCAGTTTCCCACCTTTTATTGCTGAGTGTGACATCATATGGTATGGAATATCCCTTTGGTCAGTTTAGCTGCCCTGGTGATGTCCTGTCCTCACCTCTTGCTCACACCAAGCCTGAGCTGTTTTGGAGAGAGTCTTGGTACTGTGCCAGCACTGCTCAGCAATAGACAAAGCACTGGTGTGCTATCAGGGCTGTTGTAGCTACAATTGCAGATCACAGCACTATATGGGCCACTGCTGGGAATGTTAAATTCATCGCAGGCAGACCCACTACAGCATATCATTCTTCATTAAAGATGGAAGCAGCTAAATAACTAATTTTCATTAGAAACCTGTTACAGAATAAAATGCTGATTCATTATGGTGATGGACAAGGCATACTGAGAACTTTGACAGAAGCCTGTTCTGGCAGAAGGGTTCTCAGCAGGGAAATATGGGCATATTGAAGAAGGAGAGTCTGCTCCAACTGGTCATGATCCAGTTTTATGTCATTCCAGTCTAACAAGAATCATCCCTTGTTCCCTTGAGGTAGTGACCAATTACAGCTGGTCATTTCTTCAGCTACATGCATAATCTCTTGGTGAATAAAGGTAATTAATAGTCTGACCCAGTAAGCATCTATTCATTGACATTACATACAAATAAAACATTTATCCTTTTCTCAGTAAAATTTAAGCCATGTCTTTCTATTTTAAACATTTTGTTCTAGTCACCAACTTTCCAGTATTCCTTGGCAGAGAAGCTATATAATTCTTTCTCAAAATATGTTCCAATCTTTTGAATAGACCGCTTTAATTTAATTGGACACCACACATCCAAATCTCTTTGGATCAAATATATTAAAAAACATTTTCCAGCTACCAGATGAAACTGCAGAAACCCCCTTTAGAATATACTTGTATTTTGTTTATTTGTTTGCTTGTTTTTAGCTGTAGCTCCAAATCAGACACTTCAAGGTCATTATGTCACTAAACTCATATTTTGTGTCAGTCTACCTCTGTAATCACTTAAATAAGTAAATATATTTATGATGTGTCTAAACAAAGCAAACAAAGTTTATGTTAATGGTGCAAGCAGTTTCAGGCCACTGTTACCAGTGGTCAAAGGAATCCTAGCTTTGTCATTTTTCTATGTTAATAATATGTCAAATATCTTATTGTCTGGATTACATATTGGAAGGCTAAGCTTATGACTGAACTCAGTCCTCAGTGACAGAAAAATTGCCAGCATGATTAATCATTTACAGGACTGGATATCAACAATGAGATCTATCTGTAAGAAACATTAGAGAATGCCACCTATGTCATTACATATAACCTCATTAACTAATACAAAATTAAAACAAAACAAACAAAACAAACACAAATGTGATCAGACCTTTTATGAAGACAGTCTGAGTTGGGGTTGTTCAGCCTGGAGCAGAGAATGCTCATGGGAGACCTTCTAGTGGCCTTCCAGTACCTAAAGAGGGCCTACAGTAAAGCTGGGGAGTGACTCTGTCAGGGAGTGTAGTGATAGGACAAGGGGGATTGGCTTTAAACTAAAAAGGGGTAGGTTTAGATTACATATAAAGAAGAAATTCTTGACTATGAGGGTGGTGAGCCAATGGAACTAGTTGCTCAGCAAAGCTGTGGACGCCCCATCCCTGGAAGTGTTCAAGTCCAAGCTGGATGGGACTTTGAGCAACCTGGTCTAGTGGAAGGTATCTGTGCCCCTGGCAAGGGGGCTGGAATTAGATGATATTTAAGAATGGCTTCCAACCCAAGCCATTCTGTTATTCTATGATTTTTCCAACTGGCTAGGGGATTTTTATTTTTTTGGAAGTTATTATAAAGACAGAGTTTTTCCTTTGGCTTGATTTTAAAAGGCTTTTTCCTTTCAATTTATTTTATTATTATTTTTTTGCACTCATGCATAATTCTGTATTTATACTAAAGGGTGACTGGTTGATATAAGTCATATCCAAATAGGACATAAGCTCAAAGAACTGAAAAATCATGACTGAAATGTGTTGTGGTTTAACCCGGCCGGCAGCTAAACACCACACAGCCGTTCGCTCACCCCCCCCCCTCCCTCTCTGGGATGGGGGAGAGAAACGGAAAGTAAAACGAGAGTTGAGATAGAGACAGTTTATTAAGATAGGAAACAATAATAATAATAATAATAACAATAATAATAATAATAGTGTATATGAAACAAGTGATGCACAATGCAATTGCTCACCACCCGTTGACCGATGCCCAGTCTATCCCGAGCAGCCGGCCCCCCCAACCCGGCTAGCCACCCCTATATATTGTTTAGCATGACGTCAGATGGTATGGAATACTCCTTTGGCCAGTTTGGGTCAGCTGTCCTGGGTCTGTCCCCTCCCAGCTCTTGCTGTACCCCAAGCCTGCCTGCTGGCAGGACAGAGCGAGGAGCTGAAAAGTCCTTGGCTTGGTACAAGCACTGCTCTGCAACAACCAAAACATCGGCATGTTATCAGCATTCTTCCCATCCTAATCCAAAACACAGCATTCCACCAGCTACTAGGAGGAAACTGTCCCAACTGAAACCAGGACAAAATGAAAATTTGGTTGCAGACTTCTATAACTACTTCTCTTTATACATATGTTTTAAAATAAATAAATAAATAAATTCATCAAATCTAAAAAAAAAAAAAAATAGACAATTTTAATATTTTATGCGGTTTTATTAGGAATTGCTAACAATTTTAATTTGAAGATAAACTGAAATTTTACACTGCACTTTAAAACATACATGTCTAACTTTCTTTTGACCTGCTATTCAATGTATGTAAAATAAAAAAATACTAAATTCATCAGCAGTCAATTGTATCATTTCATTTACTTGAATGTTGTAATCAATAATTCTATGCCTTTTGAACACCTTCACATTTTCTGATAGTGAAACATCTATGTTATATGACATAACTTGATATAAACAGAAATTGCTTTTTATTTCTGAATTATTTATAATTTACAGAAATTAGAAAATTTTGAGTTATAGCTCACAGCATATAAACTCTGATGAAAATACAGCTATGAGATAAACACACAAGGAAATACTGCAAAATAGTGGAATGTTTTGAGGTATATTGGTGTACTATATATAGTAACTTACATTTGGGTTTGATGTGTTTTCTTTTCCCCCGGCTTAAAAGATAATGACCTATGTGACACAAAGGTAAGCGTGTGATAATTAGAACTAGTTAGTTTTCCATAAGCAAAAAATGAAAAGTCAGAGCTTACTCTGTATCATCACCATGCTATAACCTGTATTTGCCAGGAAAAAAATCCTGCAGTAACAGCTACTTACCAGTGTAAGATGCCTAGATTTGAATATAAAACCACATTATTCTTTGGCATGTAAACTGTTTCATCTGCTAGTCCAAATGCTAGAAGAAGAATAGAGAAATTGCCCAGTTCATAAGGGACAGGGAAAATCTGCCAGAAAGGTCCTATGTCTGGGCAATTAGCAGTGTTCTTGAAATTATTTCAATGACTCATTTAAAAAGAAAGTTAATTTGTACTTAGATATTTCAGTCTATATTTTTATTATTCTTGTAATGAAATTGTGATTAGCAAACACAACAGGAGATCTTATTCTGTGACAATGATTAGGCTAAGTGTTCTTTGCCATTTCAATTGCATACAAAAATAAAAGAAAGAAAGAAAAAAGGAAATATAGGAAATATGCCTTTTGAGAAGAAGGAAGCAAGGAAGATAACGAGTATTCAATTTTATAGGAATATAGGTGATTTTACAATTTTTTCTTTGGAAATAGATATGACGGAAATCTATGACAGGGCTCTTGAATATGAAGACCATATGTCAAAATATAGAAAAAGTAATAACTTTTTTCCTTAAGCTATACTGGGAATGTGTAAAGTGGTTTAATACTTGTTTTCTTTCTGTTATTTGCATATAATTTTAGGATATAGTTCTCCACTTTCCCCACAGATGTAAATATCCTATTAGTTCAAAATCATTCAAAAAATTATGCTATGTGCTATTTTATTTTATTTATTTTTAATTAAAAAAAATGTGATTCATGTATAGTAGTCTGTGGACAGTACATAATTATGTATTCTATCAATTAAAATATTAATAAAAGTTTAACAGTCACAAAATTAATTTGAATAATTAACATTTTATAGGAAAAAATCATTTTGATATTTTAACAATAAATCTGTATTTATACATAATTGCATTAATTAAGACTTTTAATCCAATCAACCATATATTCTACTAGGACACCTAAGGCACAAACACAGACAACCAGAAGATTTGATAATTCAATCATTTCTTTGAGAAATACATTGTGATTTCTATTTGTTATTTATTCTAATTCCATAAAGTGGGTTAATGAATCCATTAAATCTCGTGGATCAAAAGAAAAATATATAGATATAAATTATCTTCTTAAATCCTTTGGCTTACATAAGTACACTAAACCAAAATAGATGTGCAGCTTTAATTGTTTTAAAATGTGTCTTTCTTACATACATATTGTGGTGTTTTGTGAAATTTTCAAATCTTGGTTTCACAGTGCTTATTTTATCCAGATTAGTGGGTAAGTTTTATCAGTCACAGAATCACAGAATGGTTGAGGTTGGTAGGAACCTCTGGAAATCATCTAGTCCAACCCACCTGCTAAAGTAAGGTCACTTAAAACACATTGCACAGGATAATGTCCAATTAGGTTTTGAACACTCCAGAGATGGAGACTACAACATCTCTGGATATCCTATTCCAGTACTCTGGATGTGGCCTCACCAGGGCTGAATAGATGGGGGATATAACCTCTCTCAATCTGCTGGCAACTCTTCCTAATGCACCCCAGGGTACCATTGGCCTTCTTGGCCACAAGGGCACACTGTTGGCTCATGGTTAATTTGTTGGCTACCAGGACTCCTAGGTCCTCCTTGGAGATGCTTTCCAGCAGGTCACAGAATCACAGAATCACAGAATCATCTAGGTTGGAAGAGACCTCCAACCTCTGACCTAACACTAAGAAGTCCTCCACTAAACCACTAAACCCTAAGCTCTACATCTAAACGTCTTTTAAAGACATCCAGGGATGGTGATTCAACCACTTCCCTGGGCAGTCTATCCCAGTGACTAACAACCCTTTCGGTAAAGAAGTTCTTCCTAATATCCAACCTAAACCTCCCCTGGAGCAACTTTAGCCCATTCCCCCTCATCCTGTCACCAGGCATGTGGGACAATAGACTAACCCCACCCCTCGCTACAGCCTCCTTTCAGGTACCTGTAGAGTGCCATAAGGTCGCCCCTGAGCCTCCTCTTCTCCAGGAGAAATAGTCCCAGCTCCCTCAGTGGCTCCTCATAAGACTTGTTCTCCAGACCCTTCACCAGCTTCGCAGCCCTTCTCTGGACTCGCTCAAGCACCTCCATGTCCTTCTTGTAGTGAGGGGCCCAAAACTGAACACAGTACTCAAAGTGTGTCCTCACCAGAGCCGAGTACAGGGGGACAATCACATCCCTGGACCTGCTGGCCACACTGCTTCTTATACAAGCCAGGATGCTGTTAGCCTTCTTGGCCACCTGAGCACACTGCTGGCTCATATTCAGCCGACTGTCAACCAATACTCCCAGGTTCTTCTCTGATGGGTGTATTTCTAACCACACATCTCCCAGCCTGTAGCTCTGTTTGGGGTTGTTGTGCCCCAGGTGCAGAACCCGGCACTTGGCTTTGTTGAACTTCATACAGTTGGCCTCAGCCCATCAGTCCAACCTATCCAGATCCTCCTGCAGAGCCTTCCTACCCTCGAGCAAATCAACACATGCACCTAACTTGGTCAACCCCCAGCCTCTAGTGGTACATGTTGCTTGGGGTTATTCTTCCCTAGCTGTAAGCCTCTGCATTAGCTTTTGTTGAACTTCATGAGGTTCCAGTCCTCACAACTCTTCAGAATGTCCAGGTCCTTCTGAACAGCAGCACAACCTTCTGGTGTATCAGCAGCTCTTCCCAGTTTTGTATCATCAGAAAACTTGCTGAGGGTGCACTCTGTCCCTTCATCCAGGTCTTTGATGAATAAGTCGAACAGGACTGAACCCACTACTGATCTCTGGAGGACACTGTGTCATTGATTAATAAGTTGAACAGTATTGGACCCCGTACTGAACTATGGGAGACACTGCTAGCTAGAGGCCTCCAACTAGAGTCTGTGCCACTGAGCACAACCCTCCAAGCTCTGACATACAGCCAGTTCTCAATCCACCTCACTGCTTACTTATTTAACACACACATCCTCAGCTTACCTATGAGGATGTTGTAGGACAAAATGTAAAAAGCCTTATTTAAGTCAAGGTAGAAAATACCCACTGCTCTCCCATCATCTACCCAGATAGTCCTTCTGTCACAGAAATATACCAGATTGCTTAAGCATGACTTTTCCTTGGTGAATTCATGCTGACTACTCCAAATCAATGGGATCCACCCAGGGGTACTGCGAGAACTGGCGGAAGAGCTGGCCAAGCCGCTTTCCATCATTTATCAGCAGTCCTGGCTATCAGGGGAGGTCCCATTTGACTGGCAGCTAGCAAATGTGACGCCCATCTACAAGAAGGGCCGGAGGGTAGACCCGGGGAACTACAGGCCTGTTAGTTTAACATCAGTGCCAGGGAAGCTCATGGAGCAGATTATCTTGGGCGTCATCATGCAGCAGTTACAGGGCAAGCAGGCGATCAGGCCTAGTCAGCATGGGTTTATGAAGGGTAGGTCCTGCTTGACGAACCTGATCTCCTTCTATGACAAGGTGACACGCTTAGTGGATGAGGGAAAGGCTGTGGATGTGGTCTACCTTGTCTTCAGTAAGGCATTTGACACCGTTCCCCACAGCATTCTCCTCCGGAAACTGGCTGCCCATGGCTTGGACTGGCACACGCTTTGTTGGGTTAAGAACTGTCTGGATGGCCAGGCCCAGAGAGTCTTCGTGAATGGAGTCAAATCCAGCTGGAGGCCGGTCACTAGTGGAGTCCCCCAGGGCTCAGTACTGGGGCCAGTCCTCTTTAACATCTTTATTGATGATCTGGATGAGGGGATCGAGTGCACCCTCAGTAAGCTTGCAGACGACAACAAGTTAGGTGCGTGTGTCGACCTGCTCGAGGGTAGGAAGGCTCTGCAGGAAGATCTGGACAGGCTGGACCGATGGGCTGAGGCCAACTGTATGAAGTTCAGCAAGGCCAAGTGCCGGGTTCTGCACCTGGGGCACAACAACCCCACACAGAGCTACAGGCTGGGAGATGTGTGGATAGAAAGCTACCTGTCAGAGAAGGACCTGGGAGTATTGGTTGACAGTCGGCTGAATATGAGCCAGCTGTGTGCTCAGGTGGCCAAGAAGGCTAACAGCATCCTGGCTTGTATAAGAAGCAGTGTGGCCAGCAGGTCCAGGGATGTGATTGTCTCCCTGTACTCGGCTCTGGTGAGGCCACACCTCGAGTACTGTGTTCAGTTTTGGGCCCCTCACTACAAGAAGGACATGGAGGTGCTTGAGTGAGTCCAGAGAAGGGCTGCGAAGCTGGTGAGGGGTCTGGAGAACAAGTCTTACGAGGAGCAGCTGAGGGAGCTGGGACTATTTCTCCTGGAGAAGAGGAGGCTCAGGGGTGACCTTATCACACTCTACAGGTACCTGAAAGGAGGCTGTAGCGAGGTGGCAATTGGTCTATTCTCCCACGTGCCTGATGACAGGACGAGGGGGAATGGGCTAAAGTTGCGCCAGGGGAGGTTTAGATTGGATATTAGGAAAAACTTTTTTACTGAATGAGTTGTTAGGCACTGGAATAGGCTGCCCAGGGAAGTGGTTGAGTCACCATCCCTGGAGGTCTTTAAAAGACGTTTAGATGTAGAGCTTAGGGATATGGTTTAGTGGCTGATTTGTTAGTGTTAGGTCAGAGGTTGGACTCGGTGATCTTGTAGGTCTCTTCCAACCTAGACATTCTGTGTGATTCTGTGTGAAATCACCTTCTTCTTTTCCTCCACATGCTTAGAGACAGCCTCCAGGATGAGGAGGCCAGCCCAGACAGGAGTACAGACTGGGAGAAGAATTCAACTCTGTGGAGAGAGACTTGTGGATGAAAAGCTCAACATGAGCCAGCAGTGTGCAACTGTAGCCCAGAAAACCAGATGCATCCTGGGCTGCATCAAAAGTGGTGTGACCAGCGGGTCAACAGAGGGGATTGTCTCCCTCTACTCTGCCCTCATGAGGCCCCTCCTGGAGTACTGCTTCAGAGGAGGTTCAGTTTGGATGTAAGTGATGTGAGCAGGTGCGAGGTGAGGCAAGAGGGAGTGCTGTGATGTGGCTGTGGGGCCTGTGACAGCACAGAGGACGAGTCACATTGGGGGTGGGGGGGCTGACAACAGGGCCACCAGCTGGTAGTGTTGCCACACTGTGGCTTTGGCCATCAGTGAGTGTGGCACACACCTCCTGCAGGCCATGGCACTTATGATCTTCCTTGCATCACCCAGAGGACATGGTGGGTGGCTGACCATATAGATGTGGGTGTGCACAAGTGCATGCAGCAGCGTGCAGAGCAGCTGAGTCAGGATTCTACAAAAGGAAGGGGAAGGAGCAGGAGGAAGAAGTCAAAGAATATAGTGACTCTGATGACATCTGGGGTCTGGACAGAGTTTAGGCCAAGTGTCTCCAGTGTCTAGCACCATACATGACTGACACGTGTAAGGTGGTGGAGGAGTTGGTGGATGAGTTTCTTGGTACCTGCCGAGGGCTCTGCAGGAACACCTTCAAACCATGACTGCAGCCGGCCATCAGCATGGGCTATGTGTATGAAGGCTGGAGTGCAGTGAAATGTTTCAAGGAAAGGTTGGACCTGCTGCTTAGGGACATGGTCTGGTGGGTGACATTGGTAGTAGGGTGATGGTTGGACCAGATGATTTTGAAGGTCTTTTTCATCCTTAATGATTCTATGAAGTTCAACAAGTTGAAGGACTCTGGACTCTGCACCTGGGAAGGGCAACCTCGGCTATTTTTACAGACTGTATCACACAGGAAGCTCCTTTAAACCAGTCTTCCTTTTTTTTTTTTTTTTTTTTTTCCTTCTTCTTCACCTTTATACCTTTTTTTTACTTCTTCCCATCTGGGCCCATAGATTTTTGTATATCATTTTTGCCTAGATCCTCCTCTAAGTCTTCCTTTCTACGGACTTTCTGTCCTGTCTCCAGGATCTGGGCTTCCTGAGAGCTGGCCTTAATAGTAAATACTGAAATAAAGAAAGTATTATTATTATTATTATTTTATATATATATATAAATTTCTATGTTTCCTTCAGCACCAGGGTGGTCACCCCATTCAGCACCAGGCCCACATTATCCCTAGTCTTCTTTTTGCCACTGATGTATTAGAAGAAGCTCTTCTTGTAGTCCTTGACATCTCTTGCCAGATTTAAGTCCAACCAGGCCTTAGCCTTCCTTGCCACATCCCTGCATATTCTGACAGCATTCCTGCATTCCTCCCAAGTGGCCTCTCCCTTTTTCCACTTTAGGTATACTTTTTCTTCTGCTTTAGTTCTGTCAGGAGATTCTTGCTTATCCATGCAGGTCTCCTGCTCCCTTTGCTTGACTTCTTAGTCATAGGCATGCACCAGTCATGGAATCATAGGATGGTTTGGGTTGGAAGGGACCTTTAAAAATCACCTAGTGCAAAACTTTTGCCATGGGCAGAGTCATCTTTAACTAGATGAGTTTGCTCAAAGCCACATCCTACATATATTTGAACACTGACAATGATGTGTCATTCACAACTTCTCTGGTCAACTCGTTCCACTGTCTCACCACCCTCACTGTGAAAAATTTCTTCCTTATATCCAATCTATATCTATCCTCTTTCAATTTAAATTAGTTTTCCCTTGTTCTGTCACTACAGCCCCTTGTAAAAAGTTTTTGTCCATCCTTCTTATATGCCCCCCCCTTATGTACTGAAAAGCTGTAGTAATTACTTTTCTCCAGAACAACCCAACGTTCTCAGCCTTGCTTCATAGGAGAGGTATTCCAGCACTCAGCTTGTTTTCATGGCCCTTCCTCTGGGGGCCCCAGAACTGGATGCAGTACTCCAGGTGGGTAGAGGGTGGGAATAACCTCCCTGGACCTGCTGGCTATGCTTTTTATGCAGTCCATCTTCTCTACTACTGTGTACAAATAGCCACTTGTGAACACCAGAAGAGTCTTTTGAAGTGTTCTACTTCTTTTGTGATTCATCATAATGACTAATCAATGTTTCATCCCTCATTAGAAATTGACGGTGCTATATAGGAAGTCATAGCACAATATTTTTGTAGTGTATCTTTTAGTGTATCTTTTAAATTCCACATCTGTGGAACATAATGGAGACTATATGAGAGAGAGAGTGAAAATGTGATTTGGAAGAGCATATGTAAAAATGAACTGCTTTTGGAAACGCTTTGGGGGGCGGGGGGCGCAATCAAATTGGAAATAAAATAGCTAAAGGAATGACAAATTTAGTTATTTTTAGAATATTTTCTCCGGGCCCTGTAGACTTATAAAAAACAGGAGTTCATTTATTTATTTATTTCATTATTTTATGGCGTACCTGTCAGAATGTATCTACTGAAGAAAAAAATCAGAGCAATTTAACCTTGACACCAAACTTCATAAAGTGTATTAAAAAGCATCCTTGAACTTTTCAGGGGACTAGTAGATCTGTCTGAGATAGAGAATTTTTATTTGATAAATGCTAGAAGTAATTCATCCTTCTGACATCAAGAGGATGTTAGATAAAAGAGCATTACTGTATAAACAAAAAAGTCAGAAAAAATGTTAATGCAGTTTAGTATAGTGGTTCTCACACTGTGCTTCATGGTCACTGGAGACACTGCTGATCAGATTTACTAGTTTGCCTCCTTGCTTTTCCTAAATTGCTTTAATTGCTAAAAATATGTTTTACCAGTGAGCAGTGCCTTTAATTAATCCAAAGATGTCATATCATAATGAATGATATAAATGTCACTTTAGCACATATGAATGGCAGAGGGCCATCTGGTACAAAGTTTGATAGCTCCTAGAACAAGAGCTTTCATTTTTTATTTTATTTTATTTTTTTTATTATTCTCATGAATTCTGGTAGAATTATTACTAGGCCGGTATGTCCATATTTTTAAGAAACCTTTTAAAAACTACTTTAAAAAACCTTTAAAAAACTACTACGATAACAAAACTACTGAAGATTTTCCTTCTGGTAGTTTAAGATATATTTTCTAACTTTCTGTATAAGTCTATTCGCATTTTTTTTCATTTTACAGAATCGTTCTTTAGATATATTTCTTAGCTATAACAAAAGATGAGCTTCTAAAGTTTTCTTTATTTATTGATTATTCATTATTAAAATTTCATTTTAGGAAGACATAAATGTAGATTTAGAAGATAAATAGATAGATATATTTTAAGCCTTGATACATAACACAGATGACATGATAGCTCAGGAGACTGGCTGTGCGTTATGGAACTATTTGACCACTTAATTTCATGTTTCTTCTTGGGTTTTTGATCCCTTTGATATATAACCTTATATTATTTTTCTTCATTTGGGAAAATTTATTGTGTTTCAGGAAACACAATATTTATTGTGTTTCAAGAAAACATTTGTCTACTTTACATCTACTAATGAATTAAATCTTTTACTGAGAGCTTTGAAGAGAGGTTGGTATGTCTGTTCCTGATCCCACCATTGGCACTAGAAGAGCTATAATGTTAATAGGTAAAAGTATAGCACTGTGACTTGAACTGTGTAGGAAATTGATTAGCTGTTATGGTAAGCCATTTTCATCCTTGCCATATTCATGCACTTACAAATAAGCAAGCATGTGGATTTAACATGTTCTCAACTGAAAGTACTTAGAAATACAAGAAAGATATTCTCCTGCCCTAGTGTCACCTGTTTATACTAGTAAAATATCAGAGAAGCCATGCAGACATTTAGAAACACCATGAATTACCTGAGAGGTTCAGAATCAACCCTCAAGATCTATATAAAAACATACAACCATAAAATAGCTTACATTGGAAGGTACCTTTGATGGTCACATCATCCACTTCCTTGCTCAAAGCAAGGGCAAACTTCAAAAGTACGTCATGTGGCCTATAACTGTGCCCAGTTAAGTTTTCAATGTTTTCTTGCATGTCATGTGTTTGGTCTCCTAATTATTTTGGTGATTCTTCTCCGGACTTATTTCACTATGTCAACATCTTTCTTGTACTCCAGATTAGGCCAAAACCTGAAAGTGGTACCCTAGATGGGGTACTTACAGGTGTCAGACAGAGGTGAATAGTCATTTCCTCAGCCTACTGGAGACCTTAGTGCCAGTGCAATTTAGTAAAGTATTAACCTTCATTGCTGCAGTAATTAATTAGTACACTTCTTTGAATGATTTCTTCTGATGATTTCTTCAGTAACTGGACTAATAGATAAGAGTGAAAAATGTATTGTGAGATAAGTTTTTCTGTGATTTAATTCTTGATAAATGCAGACTGCCATTTTAAAACTCACAATTTCTTTATGTTAACATTTGGCTCCTGATTCATACAACCTAATTCAGGTGTACAATTTAGTAACAGAAGCTTCTGTTATTATTGATATACCCTAGACTTGAGGCCTGGCTTGAGCTACCAGAAGAGCATAGGTCTTAAGATCTATTACAGTTCTGTGTAGATGGACTGGATAACCTAAGGATGATTTCCTGTCTAATCAGTAACAAGAAGGCATTTTAGCAATCTAAAACCAAAATAGTTTGAGCTCTCTAATTCATTTAAACAACAAAGTTAAAAAATAAAAAATAAAAATAAAAATAAAAGGTGATTCATTCCAACTATCTGGGATATCTACATCAGGATAGGTCAATTATTTCTTCACTATTAATAAACCTTTCATTACATTGCCAATAGGGAGAACTTCAACAACTAGATACCTAACCCCAAGATGGTTGACACAGATAAAATAAATTCCATCCTAAGTGACATACATACTACATATGTCAGTAGTATTAAAGTCCTACCCATAGCCTTGAAAAATTTTCATAAGTAATGACAGTAGGATATCAGATTCAATTTGAGTTATGGGTATATTAATATTGACAACCATTGTCCAGATCTAAATAGGTTACTAAAATGGATTGATTGATTGACTATAGATAAATAACACAGACCAAATATATATATAATATTATTATTAGAAAAAATATATATTCTAATATTATTAAGTACAAATAATAACTCTTCTCACCAACATCTTATAGAGACTTAATTAGACTAGGTAATACTTTCTCTTTGATCATAAGCATGTTTCTGATTTGTCTGTAGTAAGAGAGACTATTTCTGCTTTAATCTTTGCTTGCACGTTATGCAATTCTTAACTCTTTTTCTTACAGTCTTGTTTACATATACTTAAAAGGCAGTGTTAACACCTTGTACACACCATTTTGACTGAGTGGGCTATTTTCAAGTATTTTAAATATTACACAGTTTAATTGTGGAAAGAATAAAGGTCTGAAAGAATAGAATCTGTCAGAAGCACTGTGCCATAGTTCAAGAGCTCCCTCTTCTGACCACCAAAAACATCAGAATGTTATCTTAAAATTGCTTCTGTATGTAAAGAAGCAGAAGGTCTTGTGCCTCTAAATATTCTAAATACTCTAAATAGCATTATTTTGCTATTATTTTTCATGTCCAAATCAAACCTGAGGTTCTGTACAAGTTTTTGTTGATGTTGTTACTGTTTGCTTGGTTGTTTTTTTGCTAAAAAAAAAAAAAAATCAACAGCAACAACAACATTAACCCTTCAGAGTAGTAGCTGATCACCCTTCCATTGTATAAATTGTTAAATGGGACAATACAGAATAAATGTTATTGTATCCACTTAACACTTCTTTTTTTTTTTTTTTTTTTTTTTTTTTTAAGATAAATCTTTTAAGATTTCAGGTGATGAAAGGGGTTAGTTAATAATGGCTCTAAAGTATCTGAGTCTCAGCCATTGGCAGAAAAAAATATATATTTTATAGAAGGTGAAGAATTGAATTGCACTGTCAAAGCAATGTGTTCTGTCAGTTGTTTTACACTGAGGAGGGTTTCATATTTCTAGCTCACTCTAACCAACACCCCACATCCATGCCTCCTGAGAAAGACTGAAAATGTTAGGACTCAGAGGACTAATGTGAGGGTGAACACAGAACCAGAGAGAAAAGGTAGTTACTAAGAAGAATGCTGTCCAAAGTTAGTAAGTGAGGAAAGATGGATAATAGAAATTGTCCTTTAATTCTCCACACATACGTAATTTACTCAGACATTCTGCACTTGAGAACTGGTGTCCGGAAAAACACCTATAATCTCTAATAAAAAAAATAAAAAATTAAAAAAGAAAAATCCTTGTCTCCCTTCCCCCTATAACTAGGCAAGATTTTTTTTTTTTTAATTCTCCAGTTACTGTGTTTTTATTGTATTTTTATTAGTTAAAATGCTTACCTAGTATGTAGGTCAACAAGACTTCATTTTTTCTTTTGGTAAGTCCTGAAGCGGGGAAAAGTAATTACTGAAGTGCTGAGTCCAGAAGGATGTTCTGGCCCATGAAATTTGACCATAAATTAGTTATCTAGATCATAGAAAGATTTCAAATGTCTCCTTCTCTTTCTTTAGCTTGTTTAACATTCTTCCCATGAAGGATCCAATTCTGAAGGTCTAATTGGATATTTTCTCATTCTTTGTATAAGAAATTAGGTTTTGCATACAAGCCCACTTGGAAACTAGCAGCTGCTAATAAATGGAATGATACTTAACAGTGGGAACTAGGAGTAGACATACTGTAAGAATAAATTATTTCATATATGCAAAACTGAAAAACCAAAAGAGGTAGACATTTTTCCATTTTTCTCTGTAGCACATTTTTTTAGGAATACATTGGTTATTGACATAGAAAGTCTACAATACTGAATCCATTCAGTCAAAATAATTTCAGCATATTTCATTTTTGGATTAAAAAAAAAAAAAAAAAAAAAAAAAAGCCATGAGCTGTGCCTTGAGGTCTTCAGCCATACAAGAACCAAAGCATTATCATGTATGTCCAAAAGGAACTCTCTAGGGACAGACAGTTACTGTTCAATTAAAGAAAGAAAACTGGAAACCTATAAGATATAGGAACTTCGAACTGAACTGCAGTTAAATATATATGTATATATGCAAGTATATATTTTAATTTTTGCTTGAAATACTACTTTGATCACTTTTGGGACATCTCTGAGTGACTCTTTCATTATTCTGTTAGCTTCACAAAGTGCTTACCTCAGTCCAGACATCTTAATTCTGACTACCCTCCATTAATTGTACCACTAACTAGTAGGCTGTATTCAGAATTAATTACAAATAAACAAAAAAACACCTGAAGCACTGAACCCCATAGACAAAACAAACACAACAAAAGCAAACAAAAAGGTGTAGAACCACCTTCTGGACAGATTTTGGAGGTAGAAAAAATGAACACTCCTTAATTTTACACATACTTAAAGAAGGCAGCTATTTTTGATCAAGCATTTTCACTTTATAGAGAAGCAGACACTATAAAGGATCAATATATATGATCAGGTGTATATATCTACTTTGAAGTAAATGAAGAACATCTCAGACATGTCTGTTTATCGTCACTGTTTTTGTGAGAAATTTAATCAAGTAACTCAGCTTTAGAGTTTTACAGTGTAAGTGTCTCTATTGAAGAATTGTACAGTATAGGTATCCATACAGAATTATGGGCTGAATGGGCAGAAAATAAAGTAGATCAAAACCAGGTGGAATGGCCAGGTCCAGAGGTTGGTGATCAGTAGTGCAAAGTCTAGTTCGAGGCCAGTAAAAAGAAGAATTCCCTAGGGGTCAGTGCTGGTTACAGTCATGCTTAATGTCATCTTTAATGATCTGGATGATGGAGCAGAGTGTACCTTCAGTAAATCTGCACGTCACAAAATCTGGGGAAGTGGCTGACTCATCATCAGTGGTGCTGCTATCCAGAGAGACCTAGACAAACTGGAGAAATGGACTGACAAGGACCTCATGCAGTTAAACAAGGAAAAGTGCAAAGTCCTGCACCTGGGGAGGAACCCCTCTGGACCAGCACTTGCTGGGGGCCACGGAGCTAGTAAGCAGCCTGGCAGAAAAGAACCTGACATTATGGTGAACACCAAGCTGAACATGAGAAAACAATGTGCCCTTGTCTCAAAGAAGATTAACATCATTCTGGACTGCATTAGGTAAAGGATTGCCAGGTTGAGGGATGTTATCCTTCCCCTTTATTCAGCATTGATGAGGCTATGCCTGGAGTACTGGGTCCAGTTCCATCTGAACATCAGGAAGCATGACTTTATGGGTTACTGACCACTGGAACAGGTTGCCTAGGGAGGTTGTGGAGTATCCTTTACTGGAGATCATCCAAAGCCATCTGGACATGGTCCTGGGCAACCTGCTCTAGGCTGTCCTGCTTGAACAGGAGGCTTAGACCAGATGAGCTCCAAATGTTATTTCCAACTTCAACCATTCTGTGGTTCTGTCATTCTGTTATGTATATTAGGTCAGATGAATTCTACCTTTGTAGCTGACTAGGGTATGCTCTAAGGGTCATATTAGAAAGGGAAATAAGAACCACAAGGAAACACTTCTCTGTTCACAGACTGGTAACAGAAAAGACATAGCTGAACTGAAACTACACAGATCCTAAATATTTTTACGTGTCCACATTAGAATGATTCTGAAGTATGTCTGAGAATTACTTCCAGACAACTTGAAGGAAATATAAATGTATTCAGAGTGGAAGAAATAAAATATAAAAATAGATGGTTAAATGTTTAATATCCGATGAAAACTATTAAACTATAAAAAGTATACAAGTGTAGTGGGTTTACGTGGCAAGGTTTTGGTAGCAGGGGGGCCATAGGGGTGGCTTCTGTGAGAAGGATCTAGAAGCTTCCCCATGTTTGGTAAGGGCCCCACTGCTGACCAGAGCTGAGCCAATAAGCGATGTTGTTTTGCGCCTCTGTGAGAGCATATTTAAGACTGGGAAAAAAATGCTGCGCCACTCAGCAGCTGGGAGGGTGAGAGGAATGAGAAACAGCCTTGCAGGTGCCAAGGTCAGTGAAGAAGGAGGGGGAGAGGTGCTCCAGGCGCCGGAGCAGAAGTCCCCTGCAGCCTGTGGTGAGGACCATGGTGAAGCAGGCTGTCCCCCTGCAGCCCATGGAGTACCACGGTGGAGCAGGGTTCTACGCTGCAGCCCATGGAGGAGACCACGGTGGAGCAGGTGGACCTGCCCCGAAGGAGACTGCAGCCTGTGGAAGACCCGTGCCGGAGCAGATTCCGGGCTGGACCTGTAGGCCGTGGAGAGGAGACCACGCAGGAGCAGTTGACCCGGCAGGAGCTGCTGCCCATGGGGGACCCAGGTTGGAGCAGTTTGCTCCCAAGGGATGGACCCCATGGTACGGACCCATATCTGGAGCAGTTCTTGAAGAGCTGCTGCCTGTGGACAGCCCAGCCGGATCAGTTCGGCAAGGACTGCATCCCATGGGTGGGACCCCACAGCACAGGGGACAAGAGTGACCGAGAAGGAGCGGCAGAGAAGAAGCGCTATAGACTGACCCCCATTCCATGGTTCCCCAGCGCCGCTCGGGGGGAGGAGGTGGAAGAGGGTGGATGGGGGGGAAGGTGCTTTTGGTTTCTTTCCTTTGTTTCTCACTTCTCTAGCTTGTTAGTAATAAGCAATAAATCTTACTTTCTCTCTATGCTGAGTCTGTTTTGCCCATCACAATAATTATTGTACGATCTCCTTGTCCTTATCTCTACCCTTGAGCCCCTTTCATTGTATTTTCTCCTCGCTCCTCTTTGAGGAGGGGGAGTGAGAGAGCAGTTGTGGTGGAACTCAGCTGCCCACCCGAGTAAAACCATCACAACAAGTATGCATGAAATATTTAAGTTTGTATTTAGAGAAGTATTTAGAAACATGAAATAGAATTAGATACATCTCTGCAAATAAAATCTGTACCTGATTTAAAAGAAATAATGTTATTCACTAAACTTCCAGTATGACGAGCACCAGCATGCTGGTTTAGTGGTATTCCATCTAAACCTCTCTATATAGCTGTAAAAACTAATGAGTGCGGAGCCTGAAGTAATAATGCTTCAAAAGAATTATTTTATAGGAATGTTTTTAAGATCAGATGGTCATTGACAGCACATACTTTATGAGAACTCTTCTGGTCTAACAAAAGAAATTTACTCCAGCATATTACAGAAAAATGTTCTGCTTTGCAGTGTTTTTAGCATTAGGAACTACTTCTATAAATTGGTGCCTCAAGGTACTTCATTTTATAAGGTATCTTATAAAGGTTTAGTGAGAAGTACTACTTCACTTGAACTGCTAAAAAGACTCCTTTGGGCACTGCGTAAATTTATTTTAAAGCACTGTATGGAATAATAAAACTATATTATCAAACTAAAAATTATTAAGGAAAATTCATCACCTATTACCCCAAAATTATATAGAAAGTTACATCAGCATAAGGTCTCATAAATACTAAATATCTGGGATTAGAATGCATCATCCAGTTATTTAGAAGCTGAATTATCCAATAATTTTAATTTTTACCCTATGATTAGTGCCATACCTTTACTCTGCATAAAATATATTTTAGCATATTCTATTTAAAACTCTTTCTTAAAGATGTGACTGGACTTTTCCCATTCTTCATTGACAACAAGAATGGTCAAATGGTGCTAACCATTGTACAGTAGATTGCAATTATGTTCAAAACCTTAGTCAGGTTTTAGAGCTTAGTTTTCAAATCTGCTTAGAGGTAGATACCAAATATCTTTGGGTTCTGTACAGACATGATAATGGCCATGGGAATTATTTATATATATCTATCATGCATCTTTAAGGTAAAACATAAGGTAGATAGTGGTCTTTGTGAATTCTCTCCTAGCATATCCAGAAGTGTACAGCAATATCATACTTTATCAGTACTATTCTCAGTAATTTAAAGTCTGCAAATCTTACATAAAATACTTACACAAGAGACATAATGATAGACTCTTTAAATCTATACTGGAAAAATACATTTTTCTTGCAGCAGATACATACTTCTGTTTATTGAAACCTTACTAGGGAAGATTCCTGCAGACAACAGACTACTATCAAATAAAAAAGTTTAGAATAATACAAAGATCTTTCCTGAACTTCCTACATTTTACTCTGATAACTGTGATAAAGTTTCACCACAATCACTTAGTAAACTGGCACTACAGGGAAAAGTTCACTTGAGATTTCTCTCTTTTCCTCCTTCAAATTTAGCAATTCTTTAATATTCTGGGACAAGAAAGCATGGCATGTTGTCTCTCCCAAACTTAAAAAGTATCATTTAACACCTGTAAAATGGAGAGCTATAAATAAACCTGTTCTGGTAGTTCTATTCAGAACTAATATCTCAGAGAAGCAGGGAAAAAAAAAATGAAACAATACAAAAGTACAAGAGCTAATGTAAATTCAAATTATCTTTATGCCACATAATGCAAAGGTGACTATTCAGATTTTTCTTCCTAGCCATCTTAAGAAGCCAACTTCTATATAGCACAGAGTGCTCTAAAATGTTAGCAAGAACATTGCATTTTCTTTCTCAGAGAATCTTTGCTGTTGACCTTCTTCACATATGCTTGGCATTTTCATCCACCTGCCTTTGGATATACTAACACATGAGTCATAAAACTGTTCTAAAGCAGCCCACCTGCCAATTTGCTAGGTAAGAATATGTGAGTTTTCTGTTTGTCATTTTTTTCTACTTTATCTCATTTTTGCAAAAGAAGCTCTTTTCCTGAGGACTGCCTTCTTCTTCTTCATCTTCTTCTTATTCTACTGTTAACATTTCACTGTTTTAATACTATTATGCTCATAAATATAAATATATATATTTTATATATTTATTTATTTGATGTAATTACAATATATTCTTATGTTTTAAAACTTTCTATTCCTATTCATATGGGACAAAGCCCACATGTAATAATTGGAAGTGTCATTTAAGATAGAAATTAAAAGATTTATATTTTCACATTGTGTTACGAAGTTAAAATGTTAGTGGATTAATATTTTATACTTTTGTTGTTGTAGGTAAATTTCACTTATTTTTTTTTTCCTCTAGAATATATATATATATTGCTTTAGAAAAACAAAGAACGCCAAAACTTGAGAAAGAATTTTACCTTTTAAAATTACAAACATGGATTACAAAATTACATCAGGATCTTTTTTTTTTTTCTTTCCTTAACAGAGAACTTTTATTTTAAGATGAATACTGTTGTATGTTGTGCATCACAATACAGTGCTGAGATTTTCAGAGTAAAGAGGCTCTGACATTACAATAAAATTACTTTTCATAAAAAAAAAAAAAATGTTTCTCACATATATGTGAACATGTATATTTAAATATAATTCAAAATGGAATTGGGTCACATAATCTCACTCATTAACTGAAATCTCTGAGAAGCCTGGCTTTTCCACTTAGGCTTGTTCAGAATTAAGAGCCATTAAAAATCAGTTATTATATGGTGTTCCTCTCATAATTGCTTCCAGATATTATGCACTCCTTAGAAGATATTGAACAAATTTAAAACTGAAATCCAGGAATTTCTATGAGATGTTATAACAGTAAGATATCCAATGACGCAGTATACCACATTTATTTTCAGTAAAAGTGGTGTATATCTTAGTTTCTCTGTTGAAATCATCCTTCAAACCATATTCTGAAAGTATAATTTTTAAAGATATTAACAAAGACATGTTCAGCACAGGCTGACAGATGAAACAAAGGTGAATTCTTTCAAGAAAATAAGATTCTTGTCATCTGTAATTTACAGTCTTGCTAAAGATATTTTTTTTTAATACCTTTAAAACTTCATTTTATTAAAAACAAAATCATTTGAAAAGAGGAATGATTATATACTTGTGCAAAGAACCAATTACTAGCATCATCAGTCTGTAAAACCTTACAGAACCTCAGTGTGATAGGGAAAAAGTGTTTTAAAATGGGTTCTTAAAGAAATGATTTTATTTACCAGCAATAAGTAAAACACCTTTATGTTTTTTTCATATTCCCTGCATATACTATATAACTGTTAGTGTCAATCTTCACTGTTACCTGAATTTCTTCCTTTCAGAGAAGTAAATGTACGGCTCTTGTGACACTGAACAGACTGGCAGCTTTTTCAATAATTTTTCCTTAAGCTTTCAAATGAATGGCAAGAAGAGTTAAGTAATCTTGAAAAACTGTCAGAAAGTACCATACAATGTGGACAGCAGTTGTCAGTTGTGTTTACCACTGATTTGCCAATTACAAATAAAAGGTTTCTATTGATAATGAGTCAAATGTGTTTTGCATTGTACACTGACTCCAACTCAATTTCCTGAACAAGCCATGACCTGGTAGAATTTAAAGGTTTATGTGACCTAAGACTGTCAACAGTTTCTAATTTTCAGGTTTTTGTTTGGTTGGTTTTGGTTGGTTTTGTTGGTGATTTTGGTTGGTTGTTTGGTTGTTTTCTGATGTGATTAGCAGTTTGTAGTTAGTCTGTTTCATTACAACCCAAAACTAAAGCAACTGTATCATGATAAATTACAAATTAAGCCTGTTGGCTAGTATTAAGTCAAAATATCCCTAATGTCTTCTTGATTTTATTAAAAGTGCTGATATCCATTTCAATTCTGGATACATAAAAGCACTATCAGATATGACTTCCTATGTGTTTACCTGTCTGTCATAGTTAGGATGCAGTATGATCTACTAACAAGGAGACTGAACATAATGCTTACTAGTTTGTGTACTGCCTGCTGTGACTTAAATCAATAAACACTGTTTGGCACATTGGCTTAAGATGTCACATTCTTTGCTTTTTACACTATTTTAAAATTATATGATATCTGACTATTATGGAATTAAAATGTTTATTTTATTTTATTTTTATTTTATGTTATTTTAATGGTTTGGGAGTATTCAAGCAGTCATCTACTGCAACTCATTCCCAGATAGATGCTAGTAAACAAAGCATACTAAATTCTTGCTATGCTGGAACTATACTGTAGATATTTATGTACATACTTCCTGAACCTTGGTAGTACAGGATAAATCAGCCCCCTTGCTTTTAAGTTAGGCACCTCAGTTAAAAGCCTGACAGAGATTCATCGTAAACGAGATCCAAGAGGAAATTAAAATGTTTCTTTTCCTAAGCTTCTGGAAATTTACCAAAAAAGAAAAAAAAAAAAAAATACTTGCACTGTTTTTGAATGTTTTCTTTGTTACTAGACCTGGAGTACTTTTAAAATTCCAGCATAATTGACCGCATCTTGATTTTGTGTGAGAATACAACTACAACAAAGGACTGCTGTACCAGCTCACAGTCTCCTCCAACAACTTTTTAGAAAGAAATAAAACCTGTGCTGAGAAATGTGGTGGCCTTAGAATGGCAAATTCAAAGGATTAATACTATTCTGCATAAACAGAGATAATCAGGCATAAGGATCAGTGATGCTGTATCCATGCTGGTACTACTTAATTTCATGAAAAATATTTCACAGACATGTTTTTAATTGTGACTAATCTTATGCAGAATGGTCCCTTGATTCAAATGTTTATAAGTGTAAAATTCATGTGTTGGATATTTCTCTTCATTTCAGGTGTACATTTTTGAAAGCAGAAAAGGTTGAAATCAAGGATTCACATCCACAGAAAAGGCTAAAAGACTAAAAGACTAATTGTAGGTATTTTCACGTGACTTGTCTATCATATAGGTTCTGCTTCCGTCTGTAAAAGGAGTGTGAAATTATGAATATATGTATATATATGTAGACATCTGCATTGTAGAAATCTAAATATGTGAGATCAATGGTGCCATGGATGTCCTTGCCATAAATATTTTTCAAAGTACAGAAAATATATCATCACAGATTTACAAACATTAATTAAATGGATAGTAGAGTAGAAAAATATAAAGGTGGGCAATAGAAGGGAAATTTAAATGACAAAGACTCTCAAAAATGTAGAGCCAGAATGCAGGCTATGTTTCTGGGGAAAAATTAAAGGTGTATGCAACAGTACAAAGTGTTGGGATATTCCTTTAGAAAGAGAAAACAGAAGATGAAAGTGGAAATATGAGAGATAGAAAAGAAATGATGAAACAAAGATCTGAGGTGACAGGAGAAGGATAATAAGGTAGGCAAGAGCAGTCAAGATTTATTTCGTAAAGAAAGAAGAAAAGATGATAGGACAGGACGGAATAAGTTAGAACAAAATAATCAAAAGCAGGAATACCATTATAAGAAAAAGGGATATTTGACATGCTGGAAAAAAAAAAAAAAAAAAAAAAAAAAGAGGAAAAATAATGATGATAAAGGAGTAAAAGAGCACACTGCTTAGTATCAGAAACGACAACCTATTCAGGAGCATCTTGTTTAGAAGCTGATCAGGTAGGAGCTAAAACAATTCAAATGTGCTACTTTAAAAAGATAAAGAAAAATAAAATTTTAATATTTAAAACATTAAAATATTGGTGTGACAATTATGATGAGTTTTGGTTTTAATTCACAGAGAAAATCAATTGTCTTACTGCCATACAGACATAAAAGTGTTGTTTAAAATGTATGTTCATACATTATACTGAACTATAAATGTCAGAAACTGTGGAGAGAAAAAAAAATGTGGAGAAGTAAGAAACAAATCAACACTACACACTTCAAAGGTTCTACAAAAAATATTCAGAAGGCCAAAAAACAATATAAAGCAAATAACTGTTAATCTTGATGTGTGGAATAGAATACAAATAGAATAATGTGTTTTGTTTGTTTGTTTGTTTGTTTTCCCTGCTTTTTCTCATTCTGCTATGAGCTTTGCCACACAACTAAAACAGCATAAGCAGCAACATATGTAATCTTACTTCTGAAAGTTTCTTATAGCTTCTTTCCTTTCTTATATAGCAAAGTCTTATGTGACATCAGAAGAACAAACAAAATATTAGAAATATCATGTTGTACAGACAGCATCAACACCTAACATGGAAATATAAACTTGTCTGGTATCATACAAAATTAAACCTATATTTGAACGATGAGAGAATAAGATGAATTAAAAATGTGATTTATGTATTTTATTCATTTATTTATTATTCTTCATGTTTGATTACTTAATTAAATCGTTTATTTAAACTTCTTTTTCCATTGCCACTTGCTTTTTCTCATAGTTTTCTATTGTTTGATGATTATAAAATATTACTAGGTGCTAACATGGCACCTCAGGAAAGCACCAGTATACAATTCTGTTTGGTTTTGTACCTGTGACCTGATGCTGGATTAATTTATTATACATAAATAGGAAGTTCTGTCTATGCAGACTGATCTCATGGAATTACTATAATGGCTTAGATCAATTTATAATGATGCTTTGAATTCTATATATGTCACCTTTCATGTGCTTTATTTTTTTACTCTACAGAGGAAATACATTTTTGAAAGAAACAATGCATGGATAGAGAATGAGATAAGTAGAATTTTGTTGTTAATCCAATCTTAAAGTGATTTAACAGTTGTACTGACTGTAGTATTACAAAGAAGAAACTTCCATATACTTAATACAAAAACAGTGAATAAAATAATAGAGAATATAAAGTATTTAAAGATAATCCAATAAAGAAGCAAAGATACAGATTAATTTCTTATATGATGGGATTATTTACTTTGAAAATCTAAACTTGATGTCTATATTGAAGGAGGTGCGGGCAGGGAATCAACCCGATAAAAGCTACAGGGTTTAATATTTCTTCTGAGTTGCAGCAAGACAAATGCATGGGATTATGCTTGTTTGCTTTTAGAGTAAGGAGGAGCAAATCAAGCCTGGAAGATTCCCATCCCTACCCTCTGGCTCTTGTCTAGGCTCTGGCTCTGTTTGCAGCATGTGATTATATATTCAAGCTGAAATATTTTCACAGAAAGATCCATGTTTAACCCATGTTTAACTGAGCGTCTCTCACATTCTAATGTATATGAATGGAAAGAAACATTAGACTGCATCAAAGCAGTACATGATACAAAAAAAAAAAAAAAAAAAAAAAAAAAAAGTAATAAACAGTGATAATATATAACAAAATAAACAAAATATTTGTGAATATGAAAGCAGGTCCTACAGTGGGATCAATATAGTCAATATGTTATTTTCACTTGTTCATTACATGAGTTCCTCTGATGACAAATTCTTATTTTCCTCCTTTAAGCGTAAAAGAGATCAGAAGCACTTTGTGTTTTACAGGAGTTCTCCTGTTCTCCTAATGCTTTTGTACTGTATATCCAATCTACTGAACTGTGTTCAAAACTGGAAAAAATAAAAATAAAATATAAAAATGCAAACTGACTTTCCCTAAAGGACGGCGAGAATCTCAATAGGATCTCAATTTATGTCAGATTTCCAAACCAAGAAATTCAGATAAACTGTGACCAAGCCTCCAAAGTTTGGATAACTATCTAAACTTGTTGATGAGCAGAACAAACTCAGCATAACTCAGACAAAGGGCAGAAAGAGCACCTGGGAGCAAACAATAAGTCACTGCATGTCTCATCCCTTCAAAGAAAGCTAGATACTTTCCACTTAAGATAACATTTCACTCAATATTTATCAGCATTCTACTGAATCCTAGTTTTCTTTTTTCTCAGTGGTTAGGATATACAGTCTTGTTTTTTATGCCAGTGCTGTAATACACTGTTGGCCAGCACTAGATATGAAAACTTAAAAGGGAAATTGATTATTTGTCATTGATCACTGAGTTAGAAATGAAAAGAATGATAGCAGCAAATAACATTTAATGATTACATAGCTGCAAAT
Source organism: Nettapus auritus (assembly GCA_011076525.1). Taxonomy (NCBI): domain Eukaryota; kingdom Metazoa; phylum Chordata; class Aves; order Anseriformes; family Anatidae; genus Nettapus; species Nettapus auritus. Next base: position 158,986,812 of record CM021765.1, read on the forward strand.
TAGACCAATTCACTGAAAAAAAAAAAAAAAAAAAAAAGAGGAAAAAACAAAACAAAACTAAACACAAACATAGACTATCATGACTGTTCCAGATGGAAGTATGGAACTAAAATAGTCTTCAGAAGAATCAGAAAATTTCCAAAGGAAGGTATCCTACGTGTTACAACAGCATGAGATGTCACAGACCTTCTGGGAGGCAACATTTTCTGTAAGTAGCAACTTAAGCAAAATGAATAAATTAGTTGAGGAGAAGTTAATGAAAGACTATATTTTAACAAGAAAAATCTTATGCAGATAAGATATTTTAAATAAGGGTATACTTGAAAAAGAAAAAAAAAAAGAAAATCATAAATTACACAGATCTGAACTGTCACCAGAATACCATAAAACTATTAAAATGAGCAAAATAAATAAAATAATAATAATAATAATATAAAACCCCCTATTATTATCTCTATAAGTTTAAATTTGAGCAGTATTTCACTACAGAAATTGGTGTTAACCTAGGGCTAATTCACTATTATTTTTTTTTCCCTTAGCATAACAATAAATTTCTGTGAGAGGAAACTTTCAGATGGTTAAGAAGGCAGTGTGCTGTATACAGTAAAACTGGATTAAGGTATACTGTGCAAAATAGATTTTGCAGATTACCTAATTCAAAAACAAAAAATGAGAGAGATGAATGAACGTAAGTAAGAAATGAAAATTCAATGGGAATATATGAAAAAATATCACCAATATATATGTTAGCATTAGCATTAGCATTTATTAAGCCTGAAGGTTCATCATTGGGTGTCTACAAAAATAAGATCTTCCAGTATGATATATTCAACTTAAATTGCTTGAGAAGAGACAGTTACTCACTTTTCTAAGGATATATATATATATATATATGTATCTTTTAAATATTTCTTAAATCATATGTCTAGAATATTCTTATGCAGAAGATCTGGCCAGAATAAATACAAAGCTCTTGTTTTCAGAGGTGACAAAATACCTCATTAATTTAATGGAAGTTTATATATTTATATATTTATTTATCTATGTTTATACTTTGCTTATATTATTTATATTTGATTATATAATTTGGAAAAAGAAAAAGAAAAAGAAAAAGAAAGAGAAAGAGAAACAGAAAGAGAAAAAGAAAAAGAAAAAGAAAAAGGCAAGTTGACAACAGTTCCTGTAAGGATCTAAGTTGTACTCAGTAGGTCATGTAGATTCCCATTCACTGCAGAAAATGCTCTCTCTTGTCCTTTTTATTTCTTGTGAAATGTGTGAACTGGAAAGTCAGCTCTGAATGGCTAAAGGCAGTGACAACCAAAATTTCCCCTGGCAGAACTTACCAGATCTGAAACACACATTACATAAAATCTATGATGTCATTACAACTGAAAACTTTGCATTATCACAGTTATATTAACAGGAAAAGTATTTGGAAAGGTGTTTTATTTTGCGTTACTGACTGACATAGTTCTCCAGAAGGGTAGAAAGGTTTTCCTGGTAGAAAGCCAACACCAGAAACCAAAGTGTAGGGTTGTGTCATATTTCTACAGTTTGAATCTACTTCTCTACATAGTATTATAGCTGGAATAAACAGTAAGTGATCTGTCCTAATTTTGATGCTGTGACTATTTCTAACAGTTGTTAGCATAGGCAGCCATGTCTAATCATTTTTGTAAAAAACACTGCACACTTTAAATACATAAAATAGTTTGTAAAGATTTTTTTTTAATTTTATTTTTAGACCTCCTTCCTATGGTTACATGTTTAATTCATTCCCCAAATATTTTGCTGATAGTACTTGTCCCCTGATTTTTAAAATTACATTTATTTGTAACAATTACTGAGTAAATGCACTCTCTCCACTGATGTGCCACTTTTAGACAACATGTGGTTTAGCTTTTGAAATAACATTGTGCAGGTTTTAAACATAATATAAAGGGAATCAGAGAACAAAGATTTATCAGGCTGTCTATCTACAACATAATATCCTGAAATGTTACAGGAAAGAAAGAATCTCATATAGCTAATTTAGTTGGCTTAGAGTAAGTTTGTTGAAGTCTGACCCAATCTCTGTACTACTTTGAGAAAACTTCTGTGGTTTGTATGTACTATTTACTTTTATGAAGACAATATTTCTTTGTTTAGCTGTGAGCTGGGTTCTGTATTCTCTTGCTACCTTCTTTACTGAGCCAAGGCTATTATTACTTTTTATACTGTAATAGCTCTTTGCTGCCCAGCAGCCCCTAACCACCTCAATTCCTCTGCTTCTCAAGGCATAAGATTGGAAACTGACATTGCTGCAACTTTCACATTCTCACTGAACCTGAAAGGCTAAAAAAAAAAACCTTGTTAAATGCCTCAGAAAGACACAAAGAAATATATAAAAAAGATCAGAAATATAGCACAGAGTCCGTGATCACCCAATGTGCTAAGACAGCAATCAAACCACAACTCTGAAAGCAAAATGACAGTAGCACAGTGCAAGAAGTACTACGCTCTTTTTATTCATGGAAATTTAAGGGTAACAAGAATCAGAAAACTGTGAAGAGGAAAAAAAAATCTGTCTTAAAAACACTATATTATATATCAACCCCAGATTGTTAAATAAATTCTAAATTCGGGAAAGGGAAACATACAAAATATTATAGATGTGATTTATCAGTCCAGTTACAGAAAAATAACATCATAATCTTAAGTATATATTGATGTCTGTTTTTCTTCTTATAGCAACATATTAGCAAAATAAGAACAGAAAATTCTCAGACATTTTTCCATTAGTTGTTGGAAGTGAAGTACAAATCCGGAACATAGAGAATTGTGCATATTTTTCTAGTGAATGTCCAGAAAGACCTAGTTCTAGTGGTTCTAGTTTTAGCTAGGGATCTGTTAATATGAACACCAAAATAGAACACCAAAATTCAGAACTCTGTATATTGTAGTCTCTACAGACTGAATTTTCCTTTATAAACAATTAAGGACAAATTGCTGTTAAGATTAATAGTTTTCTAAACTCCATTATCTTTACTGATTTGATCATGATCTTTGAACATGTCTGAATAAAAATACTCTTATATTTTCAATATTTGAATGTAAGATTGTGGTAATTCTTGCAAAAAATATTTAATAAAGTACAATTTTTACCAGCATTTTATGTCTCTGCTTTTGTGCAAAAAATAAAATTTAAAAATTATTTGAAACTGCTATTTAACTTTCTTCAAAGAGTACTTTTGTTTCATTATTCATTGAGAACTACTTTTGAGATGTGTGTATTATATATAAATAGTTAAATTTCCCCTTTAATAGTAGGCAATGGATAGCTGTAATGAACACAGGCAGTATAACTTGATTGAAGTAGTTTTTCTTCCTTAAATTAAATTTCATTCTCTACAGAATATCACTTCTGATATTAAGACAGAGTTTAGAGAGTTTTCCCCATATATTAGGAAACAATGTATTAAGGGTGACAATCTCCTTGGGAAAGAATCTAATAGGTCAATGACTTTACTAAGAAGTCTCTTTCTAAAGGCTACTGATAAAATGTTTATCTAAATAATTCAAAATACGTGATGTTATATGGTATAAATTGTAAGAGTTTTCATAATTTGTACTATTAAAAGGCATACATTTAATATCAATACATTTTTCTTTCATTAACCTGCTATTTCACACAGTTCCATTGAGAAATTCTAGCATTCTGGACACAACACATAATGTGTGATAGACTATTTTGATTCTTAGACCAAAGCAAAATCCAGCAAAAAGCTTGAATTTAAGAAATAATACAAAGCATCTTACAAATGCTTACTTAATCTCACGTTCAGTATTGCTCATGCTAAACTCTGTGAAAAACTTATGTGCCTGAGAATTTTAATTTTTGCTGAAATTTAGATCTGCAATGAGATTACTCTAATGCTTGGCTTTGTGGAGCTCTTTGTTCAACATGTTCACTGTAGCTGATACCTTTTTTTGTCTACATCTTTTTCTTTCTTAGGTATCAATGTTCTGGCTACATAGCCTTAAGTGCCAAAAACTTGCTTTTCAATTCAACTGTGAAAAAACAGAGTTCTAAAAAAAATCTTAGCTTTGGTTTGATGACATTTGAAGGTTGTATTTTGTTGTTGTTGTCGTCATTTTCATATAGCAATATATTATAATTAATTAAATAAATAAACACAGGGGTGTATTTGCAGAATGGTCTTGAAAAAATAAATATATTTCTGATGATGATATTGTATTAATCACCAAGCCAATGTTTTTGGATAGTTCTGCATTCTGGGATATCATGAATATGTAGAATACAACCTTAGTGCCTTTTTATTTTTTTATGCATATTTTACTGTTGTGTTGTGGTTTAACCCGGCCGGCAGCTAAACACCACACAGCCGTTCGCTCACCCTCCCCCCTCCCTCTCTGGGATGGGGGAGAGAAACGGAAAGTAAAATGAGAGTTGAGATAGAGACAGTTTATTAAGATAGGAAACAATAATAATAATAATAATAACAATAATAATAATAATAGTGTATATGAAACAAGTGATGCACAATGCAATTGCTCACCACCCGTTGACCGATGCCCAGTCTATCCCGAGCAGCCGGCCCCCCCAACCCGGCTAGCCACCCCTATATATTGTTTAGCATGACGTCAGATGGTATGGAATACTCCTTTGGCCAGTTTGGGTCAGCTGTCCTGGGTCTGTCCCCTCCCAGTTGTTGCTGTACCCCAAGCCTGCCTGCTGGCAGGACAGAGTGAGGAGCTGAAAAGTCCTTGGCTTGGTGCAAGCACTGCTCTGCAACAACCAAAACATCGGCATGTTATCAGCATTCTTCCCATCCTAATCCAAAACACAGCATTCCACCAGCTACTAGGAGGAAACTGTCCCAACTGAAACCAGGACATGTTGATATTGACTTTGCTAAATGTCTGGATACTTAAATTATGGTAAAGTTTAGGAAACAAAGAACAAGCAGTTTTATCCCTAGGAAACACATGTTCTTTTCATTACTTTAGCTAATGATGTCAATATATGTTCTACTGTCATCATGCTTGTAGCTAATACATTTAGCCACATTAATCTCCTGTCTTATTTCTGCAAATATACATAAAAATTTTAAGAGGATTGAAAATAATACCTTAATCTTTCTATATCACACCTTAAAGTTCTTGTTTATTTTCTTTTAGCATATATGTTTCTCTTAGTTGTAGCCATTACAGTTTATGTCAGAATACATAGATCAAGTCAACAATATTTTTCCATCACATAAAATCATAAGTAAATGTATATTCTTGTTTTCAATTTTTGCTGTTTTTTTTTTTTTTTTCAAATTTTCTTGCACCCCGGACCCTAGTGAAATCACTAATAGAGGGATTTGACTCAAGATATTCTCTTGTACCTACACTTGAACAAGGTTTATGTTACAGTCAGTAAATACCTAATGATTCAACTGCTCCCATATAGCTGTCTGATTTAATTTTATATGCCTCACGGTATACCCTGACCTCCAGGTGCAAGTCCACAAGTGCTAAGATCTACAGTAAATCCCATGCTGTATCTATTGGCCATGTGTATTTGTCTTGGATACCTTAAATACATTCAAATAGCTTACGATTGACACATGTAATGGATTCTCAAAGTAAAATCAAGGTCAGTTAAAGGTTGTGGTGGTTTTACCTTGCCAGGAAGCTGAACTCCATCACAACTGCTCCCACACTCCCCCTCCTTAGAAGAGGGGAAGAAGAAAGCATGCCAGAAAGGAAAAACAAACAAACAAACAAACAAACCTCACAGGTTGAGATAAGGATAATTTAATTAAAGGGAAAATGAAAAGGAAAAAAAAAAAAAAAAAAAAGCCACACGGAAGCACAGAGAGAGAGGAGAGAAATTACTCTGTACTTCCCATCAAAGAGCAATGCTTGACCACGTCCCTGAAACAGGGCTTCAATACACATAGCTGTTGCTCAGGAAGACAGACGTTTTCACAACAAGAGCCCGGCACCCCCTTCCACTCTTCCATCTTTTATTAATGAATGTGACATCACAAGGTATGGAATATCCCTTTGGTTGGTTTAGGTCAAATGCAACTGCCCTGGTGGTGTCCACCCTCCACCTCTTGCCCACCCCCAGCCTGGCTTTGGGAGAGTAGGACGGAGCCCTGATGCTGTACCAGCACTTCTCAGCAGGAGACCAACACTGGTGTGATACCAATGCTGTTCTAGCTACAAGTGCAGAGCACAACATTATATAGGCTGCTGCAGGGAAAGTTGGCTCCACCCCAGACAGACCCAGTAAAAATGTGGATATCCACTGTAAGGTGAGCTGAATCAATTTTCAAACTACTGAGTGACTGGACTACATGTTATATGTTTGTTTACAGCTCTTTCCGTGTACCACTACATAAATTGTTCCTTATTACCTCTTTTATTAAGTGTTTCAAAACTAGTGTCCATAATGATAATGTTTAAGGTCTGATGGGGCTAAATAGTTGATTCCACAAACCACAATGCTTGTAGTAACACTTAGACCTGATAATTTTCCCACATACCTTGTCTGGAGAGAAGCCTAACAGGCACATATATCCTACATGCCATCCATATATCCCACATGCCAACATTCCTGTTGACAACCATAATGGAAAACATTATTACAACTTCACTAAATTTTAAGTGGAACTTTCAGTGTTATATTCAAATGCTTTGGTCTAAATTCCTTTCCTAACAGCTCTGTAGGTGTCTTGGGGCAGCTAGTCTTTTCTGCTTCTGGAAAGAACTGTGAAGTCTACTCTGAGACTTATTAGGTCTGTATTTTAATAATTGCCATGTTTTTTAAAGAATAAATGTTTTCTTCTAACATTTTCAAGAAAATTAAACAGAGGCCTTGAAAGCACACTATACTTACACTTTAATGGCTAGTTGCTAAGTTTCTAAGGCAGTTAAGTGTCAGGGAAAGGGAAGGGAAGGGAAGGGAAGGGAAGGGAAGGGAAGGGAAGGGAAGGGAAGGGAAGGAAAGGAAAGGAAAGGAAAGGAAAGGAAAGGAAAGGAAAGGAAAGGAAAGGAAAGGAAAGGAAAGGAAAGGAAGGGAAAGGAAAGGGAATG